>JARCFY010000001.1:149589003-150241815 GCA_029233225.1 Lepidodactylus listeri
GTATGAAAGCCAGTAAAAGCCAACTTTTATATATTAGATTTAATGGGTTTATTTCTTTGTGTTATAAACACAAAAGACAGGAAGGCCCAAAGAATTTAAATAGTCCTCACAATAATCAGCGTTTCAGAAATATCTCAGGCAACAAAGAAACTAGTTAAGCATTTGGATTTCTTGTTAAAGGGATTTCAAACAACACATTTAGAAGAAGAAAAGATTGAATTTATACCCCGCCCTTCACTACCGGAAGGAGTCTCAGAGCGGTTTACAATCCCTCCCCCCCCCCCCCACAACAGATGCCCTGTGACTGTGAGGTAGGTGGGGCTGAGAGAGCTCTTTCAAGAATAGCTGTGAGAGAACTTGTGACTGACCCAAGGTCACACCAGCAGCTGCATGTGGAAGAATGGGCAATCAAACCCGGTTTTCCCAGATTACAGTTGGTGCTCTTAACCTCTACCTATAAATGCAGTTCCTTGCACAAAAACTGGTATGGGGGGCAGGTTGATTCTTCTGACAGTCAATATCATGCAATGCATTCTGAAGAGGCTTCTCATCTGAAGTTAGGTACAACTGAACATCAAATGCATAACATTAAATAAATGAACATAATGAAATATACACAGTTAAAAGAGCTGCTTTATTTAACACACAAAGATTACTTCTTACCTGAGAGACTTCTTGCTCCTTCATAAACAGTGAGTCAGCCCTATGATGGTTTGGCTCCAATTCTGACTACAAAAGGTGTACTAACAATTCTAGAATGCTAAGGATATGAGACCAAGGAGCCACTTCATTACTCTGCAATCCCACCCCCCAAACTGCTACTGAAATAAAACTGGGGACCTTCCTTTGCAAAACTAGTTGTCATTATCTTCAAATATCGGTCTTCCTCTCACAGTTCACATAAATGTAACCATTTTAATTGAGATTCTGTAAAAGAATGTGTATTGCACACTGAAGTTTCATCCTTCCCACACTGACTAGGTAGGGGAATTTCTGGGTCTGGGAAAGACATTTCCCAGGTAAGAATTATACAACTTTGGAATGCCCTAAGGTAGAAAAATTAAAAATCTTTCAGAATGACTAGCTTAAATCCAGCCTCTCTTCAATTAACTGCAGATAAAAGCAATGTCAACAGTAGTCCTTCCAGTGTACAGAAATTAAGAACTGCTGTTGTTTTTCCATTAGTTTTAGGACTGGACCCAATTGCCATATAGGCTTCTAATTCCACACCTTTATCAGAAATGTGACAGGATTACTATACTTAACAAAAATAAATATTTTAAGAATATGTAAATAAATCCTCAGGAGTCAATAATCAGTAAAGATAAATCAAATCTCCTTAAGCCTTCTGTCATTCAAAGTATTGGCATACCTCTTACTTATGGTGAAAAGGATTGGAATAAAGTGAAGGTAATAGTGGGTAGTAAGTGATTCAGACAGTATCTTTATGACACGTATCTGTCAGCTGGCATGAGATCCTGACATCTTGCAGTAGCTTTTAGTGAGTGTGCCAGGCACTATAGGAACACTATATGTGGCCTAGGTTGTGTTTTCAATCTGGTAACAATTACTAAAACATTGTGAGGCTGGCCATTTTTCTCTATGATAAATTTACTGAGCTGGATTATTTTCATTTGGGACAGCACCCAGGTGTAAGGGTTCCCCCCCCCCCCCAAGCTTAGATTGTGTTCCTGGGTAAACCTGGCAGTCATGCTAATCCTTGCATTTATCTTCAGTACAAAATACCCAGCCAGCAGCACACCAGTGGCAGAGGAACTGAAGAAAGGTACATCAGTTTATAAAATTATAAAAATAGTGATCTGAATTGAATTTTTTAAAAAAATGAATTAAAATGCAAACAAACAAACAAAAAGGAAATAACCCAGCCCTCGCTCCCTAATGCACAGAAGCATCTGATTACAACCCTGGTATTCAATGAATAATAACTTTTGACAGACTGTCTCCTACAGTCCAAGACAAAGAGCAACTCATCCTAGGAATGAGAAGCCATCTCTTGACTGCAGAAAGCAGAAATATTTTCAAAGCAATGGAAAGAAACAGAGCAGCCACAAACTGATTGATCTTAAATTGTGTCAGACTTTAATTTTATTCCTAGAGTCAAATACTAATAGCCTCAGAAACATGCAACAAACTTGAAAACAGAGGTACCTGTACTTGTTGGTGAATTTATTTCTTGCCTGATATTTCTACCTGCCTGGCTTCCAGACCTTGCAGTTTCACGTTGAGGTTCAAGTATATCCCGATACTTGGAGACCATCAAAACAGAAATGAAGTAAACCACAGCCAAAGCTAAAAATTGAGCCTGTTTGCTATCATCCTATTGAAAAGACAACAGAATACAATTAAAATACGTAATGCCAAATGTATTCAATATTCATCATATTTTACAAATATTTCTAGAAAAAGAAGAAGAGTTGGCTTTATACCTTGCCCTTCACTTGAAGACTCAGAGTGGCTTACAATCTCCTTCCCTTCCTTTCCCCACAACTAACACCCTGTGAGGTAGGTGGTGCTGAGAGAGCTCTGAGAGAACTGCTCTTCAGAGAACAGCTCTCAGGCAGGGCTCATTTCATAGCAGGAGCTCCTTTGCATATTAGACCACACACCCCTGATGTAGCCAATCCTCCAAGAGCTTACAGAGCTCTTCTTACAGGGGCTACTGTAAGCTCTTGGAGGATTGGCTACATCAGGGGTGTGTGACCTAATATGCAGAGGAGCTCCTGCTACGAAATTAGCCCTGGCTCTCAGACAACTCTGACTGACCCAAGATCACCCAACTGGCTTCATGTGGAGGAGAGAGGAATCAAACCCAGTTCTCCAGATTAGAGTCCACTCTACTACACCAAACTGGCTCTCAAAAATTATTCAATCAGTTGCCCATGGGTTGATACACTCACTTAGATAAAAATTATGCATGCAAGTGCACACACCTATGCATGTTTAGCATGTTATACGGTGGCATTGCACATATTAACTCATATATACAATACTGTGTGTGTGGTGTTTTTACCTCCACCACATATAAGATCCCCACCCGGATGAGA
The DNA here is from genome assembly GCA_029233225.1 of Lepidodactylus listeri. Lineage (NCBI taxonomy): Eukaryota > Metazoa > Chordata > Lepidosauria > Squamata > Gekkonidae > Lepidodactylus > Lepidodactylus listeri. The sequence goes on from JARCFY010000001.1 coordinate 149,592,069, forward strand.
GTGTGAATCAGATCTGAGACAAAGCACTGCAAATAATTGTTACTATAATCATGGTATGTAAGTAATTTCAAAACAGGAGCTGGTGTGGTTACAAACTTTCTAATCCATGGAGTTTTCAGCCCCTTTTTATACTGTTTCCTCTTCTAAGTTACTACCAGAACCCTACACAACTCCCTTTCTCCCCCAAGTCCATTTTACCTTTAGACTCCCTCATGGCCTTTTTCCTTTTTACCCCCCCTTCTGTCCTGATACGTCCTGGCCATGACCTTTACAACTCCAAGCTTCCACCCTCAGGATCCCAAAAATATCTTGCATAACTACCCCTGATGTCTGAAACCACTTCACAGAACACCTGCATGCCAAAAGCTCAACTACTCCCTAAAACCTTTGGTAAAAATCTTTAATCCTCAGATTATGTATTTATGTACATGTAAAATTAAGAGTAAATTTTACTCTTCCATTTATGCATTCCATTTATCTTCACCTCCATCAATCACCTCCTTTGCTGCCTCCCTATGTCAGTTTTAAATTATAAGCTCCATAAGGCATGGTGCTTTCTTCCTATACTCTGTACACTGCCAGTGCATTGATGGAGCTATAGAAACAATTTTTAAAATTCCCATTTTCCTGGCATGTGATTACAATAAGAAAAAAAATCACATTTTCCTGGCATCTGATTAATTGATCATGCTTTGATGGCATCCTTAGGGTGAGCATTGAATTTACAGATGCCCAAGTCATTTAAAAATATCCAAATAAGGATGTTCTGGAAATCCAAATAAGGAATTCTAGAAAAGGTTTAAGCAGTAATGAAAATGAGAAAGTGGGAAACCTAGTAAGTGGCTAATAACTATGATTATTAACTGCAGTTTAGTGTCAGTATTCTACACATTAATAAGAACAGGGAACAATAAAGACTGTTGACTTCAAGCCCTGCTGTTTATTTTTCTAGAGTTGTTGTAGATCACTGTTGGAAATGGGATACTGAACAAACAGGACCTTTGATCTAATCAAGCAGAGCTCATCTATACAGTTATTACTGACTAATTCAGTACTGGACACTTAAAAATATGTGTCAATATCATGGAATCAAGACACTAGATATATATCTCAGGCCACTGGCCTGATACAACATTGGCTCCTCTTATGTTCTTATGTTCATCAGATCTGGGATGCTAGGCAGGGTCAACCCTGGGGTAGTATTTGGATAGGTTCTGACACAGAGGCAGCCCATGGCAAACCACCTCTAAAGTCTCTTGCCCTGAAAACCCTATGGGGTCACCATAAGTCAGCTGTGACTTGATGGCAACCCCCCCCCCCCCAAAAAAACCAACCAAACAAGCACTGTTGAATTATCAGTGCTTTGTGCATCAATCATACTGCTGTCTTAAATATTTGAAATATACAATGGAGTTCTATTACCTTTCTAGTGCTGTGTGGAAAGAGGGTGCTGGAAAATTTAATAATTTTATTTAAGCAAGAGTAATCTAGAACTACTTGAATGAGCTGCAGAAAGTTTAACAAATTCTCTGGGATCTCTGTTTTAGAGAGGGGACAGAACAGAGAAATACAGGTGATGATAGATGCTTCTTATAAATGCAAGAGACACGATAGTACTCACCACATCACGAAATACAACTGCTCGCAAACGATTAATGTCAACATCTTGAAGCAGTCTATCAGGATCTTTAATAGGGGATAAATTACCAGGAACATTTTCCAATGGAGTCTAAACAAATAGTTAAACAGTTTCATAAAGTTCTGGATTCAAATATCCCACTACTACAATTAACCAAATACTTTTAATGCAATATATAGAAAACAGGGTTCACAAATAAAATGTGGAACTATAGGAACTAGATGAGATTGAGATCCACAATCAGATCTCTGTATCCTTAGAGAAATAATTTCAAAGTTTGGGGGGCAGGGAGAGACTGGATCAGGACAACAACGATGAGACCAGTACACTATTTTTTCCAATATAAATGGAGCTGTACAAATAGAGAAAACATATGCATTCCTAAAAATGGCACTAGAATTGGGCAACTAGACTCCCAATAAAATTAGGATTCCCTTTGGGTGCTATTTATAGAAATTTAAAGAGATAGATGAACCAGGCATAGATCTGTAACACGTTGTCCAGTTTCATTCAAAATTAATTCATTACTATTGCCCTAACATAGTCTGCTCCAAAGTGAAGAAAATACTAGCAGCTTATATACCAACAGTTTCTAGTACAATTAAAAGAATAACTACTATTGCATATGGACCACACCTGAGCAGTTCAGAGATAAGATCTCTGAAACAAACTGAACCAATAATTTCCAAAACTATGGCCTAGAAAAAATGTCAGGCCAACCAAAACACAGAATTCATTTGATGAAGGTCACCATAAACAAAGTGGTTCACCTTCACTGCTTAAATTTATCTGTTTACAGACTTCAAGGGGAAAAAATAAGGTGGGATTATTTTGAAGTCAATAGTGACCTTGTGAAGGACTAACCAGGAGGAGATGCTTTTCCAGGGGACAAATCATTGCTCTCAATTTAAAATAGGGGATGATGTGTTTTAGGGTTTCTTTAATTCATTTACTTTATAGATACTGTTATATATTCAGCACGATAGTTTACCTTAGCAGTAGTAGCTGCACTTATACCCTGAAGAGTCTCCTGAGTTTTACTGCTGATCAGTGAAGATTTGTTGACTCTCTCCCTTTGTCTTTGTCGACATTCCAAGCAGTTTCTCACCGCAACACAACAAACTGTAAGAGTTTAAAGAAATCACATCAGAGTGCCTAGTATAATAATCACATTTCATGTAAATCAGCAGACCAATAAATAACTTTGCAAAGCCACCCCTGAAATAGTGCAATCAGTTTTTGGGACTTAACAAGACAAGACACTGGCAGATCTGTGAATCCAGAAGGCTTTGTTTTGGTAAATAGCAGCTAAGGCGGGGGAGAGGGCTCAGAGCAATTGCATTAGAGGGAAGGGTTTAACTCTTCCCTCCCATGGCATTGTGCTGACCTCAGATAGGGTGTGTGAAGTCAGGAAAATGTCATAAGCAGAAAAAGAGTTAACTTCCTTCCACCCATGCTGAAGTGCCAATCCAAATCAGCCACCCCATTTCCTATTTAACAAGAAAAAATAGGCTGGAAAATCCAGTCATGGAACTCTCTCCATCTTCTCTTGTTAAGCCTTCAACACACAGACTCTTCCTAATAAATTAAATATTTCAGTATTATTAAAATCATTCATACTTAAAAACTGGTAACGCCATGCTGACTTGTGGCATGTTTTTTAAAGGCTTTGGCTTGTTCCATATTCTAAGTTTTCTTTTTTAAAAAATTAATGATTTATGGTCAGGATAATATAAAATTAATACTGACTCCTCATAATCATTTATTTAAAACATATTTAGGAGAAAGGTATACTACAAAGGACTCAAGAGAGCTAGCATCAGGGGTCCTTTTGTAAAAAAAGAGGTGCAGGAGCTCATTAGCATAACTCATTTGCATATGCCACACCCCCTGACGTCACCGGAAGTGTCAAAAGGCCACACATCCCTGACGTCATGGGCAGTGTGTCAGAAGGCAAGAAGGGAGGGAGGGAGGGGGAAGGAAGGAAGGAAGGAAAGGAACAGGAAGGTAGGTAGGTAGGTGGGGGAAAGAAAGAAAGAAAGAAAGAAAGAAAGAAAGAAAGAAAGAAAGAAAGAAAGAAAGAAAGAAAGAAAGAAAGAAAGAAAGAAAGAAAGAAAGAAAGAAAGAAAGAAAGGAAGGAAGGAAGGAAGGAAGGAAGGAAGGAAGGAAGGAAGGAAGGGAGGGGGGAAGGAAGGGAGGGGGGAAGGAAGGGAGGGGGGAAGGAAGAAAGGGAGGGGGGAAGGAAGAAAGGAAGGAAGGAGGGAGGAAGGAAGGGGGGAAGGAAGGAAGGAAGGAAGGAATAGTAAGGTAGGTAGTTGGGGGAGAGAAGAGAAGGAAGGAAGGGGGGAGGAAGGGAGGAAGGAAGAACAGGAAGGTAGGTAGGTGGGTGGGGGCAGAGAGAGAGAAGAAAGGAAGGAAGGAAGGAGGGAGGAAGGGAGAGGGGAAGGAAGGGGAAAAGGAAGGAACAGGAAGGTAGGTAGGTAGGTGGGGGGAGAAAGAAGAAAAAAGAAAGAAAGAAGGAAGGAAGGAAAGAAGGAAAGAAAGAAAGAAAGGGAGGGAGGGAAGGAGGGGGGAAGAAAGAAAGGAAGGAAGGAGGGAGGAAGAAAGGGGGAAAGAAAGAAAGGAACAGTAAGGTAGGTAGGTAGTTGGGGGAGAAAGAGAGAAGAAAGGAAGGAAGGAAGGGGAGAGGGAGGGAGGAAGGGAGAGGGGAAGGAAGGGGGAAAGGAAGGAACAGGTAGGTAGGTAGGTAGGTGGGGGGAGATAGGGAAGGAAGGGAGGGAGGGAGGGGCGCTTCTCCCCCCACTAGGGCTGGCGTTTCCTCCCTCCCCTTGCTTGGGCCTGAGTGGCGTTAAGCCACTCAGGCCCGGCATCTCCCTCCCTTGGGCCCGGGAAACTGTTGAGTGGGGGGGGGGGTTCTTCCCGGGGCCGGCAGCCAGCCGCGGCCCCGGGTAAGGTGACTGGGCGAGGGAGGGGGCTCTCCAGCGGGGCCAGTGGCCAGCCGCGGCCCGGGAAGGCGACTGGGCGAGGGAGGGGGCGAGGGACGGGGCGAGGGAAGGCGACTGGGCGAGGGAGGGGGCTCTCCAGCGGGGCCAGCGGCCAGCCGCGGCCCCGGTAAGGCGACTGGGCGAGGGACGGGGTGAGGGAAGACGACTGGGCGAGGGACGGGGCGAGGGAGGGGGCGAGGGAAGGCGACTGGGCGAGGGAGGGGGCTCTCCAGCGGGGTCGACGGCCAGCCGCGAGCCCGGGAAGGCGACTGGGCAAGGGAGGGGGCGAGGGAAGGCGATGGGGCGAGGGACGAGGGAAGGCGACGGGGTGAGGGACGGGGCGAGAGAAGGCGACAGGGCGAGGGACGAGGGAAGGTGACGGGGCGATGGACGGGGTGAGGGAAGGCGACTGGGCGAGGGACGGGGTAAGGGAGGGGGCGAGGGAAGGCGACTGGGCGAGGGACGAGGCGAGGGAGGGGGCGAGGGAAGGCGACTGGGCGAGGGAGGGTGCGAGGGACGGGGCGAGGGAGGGGGTGAGGGAGGGGGCGAGGGAGGGGGCGAGGGAAGGCGACGGGGTGAGGGACCGGGCGAGGGAAGGCGACTGGGCGAGGGACGGGGCGAGGGAAGGGGCGAGGGAAGGCGACGGGGCGAGGGACGAGGGAAGGCAACGGGGCGAGGGACGGGGCGAGAGAAGGCGACGGGCCAGGGAGGGGGCGAGGGAAGGCGACGGGGCGAGGGAGGGGGCAAGGGAAGGCGACGGGGCGAGGGAGGGGGCGACGGGGCGAGGGAGGGGGCGACGGGGCGAGGGAGGGGGCGAGGGACGGGGCAAGGGAAGGCGACTGGGCGAGGGAGGGGGCGAGGGAGGGGGCAAGGGAAGGCGACAGGGCGAGGGAGGGGGCGAGGGAGGGGGCGAGAGAAGACAACGGGGCGAGGGAGGGGGCGAGGGATGGGGCGAGAGAAGGCGACGGGGCAAGGGAGGTGGCGAGGGATGGGGCGAGAGAAGGCGACAGGGCGAGGGAGGGGGCGAGGGACGGGGCGAGGGAGGGGGCGAGGGAGGGGGCGAGGGAAGGCGAAGGGGCGAGGGAAGGCGACTGGGCGAGGGAGGGGGCGAGGGACGGGGCGAGAGAAGGCGACGGGGCGAGGGACGAGGGAAGGCGACGGGGGACGGGGCGAGGGAGGGGGCGAGGGAAGGCGACTGGGCGAGGGACGGGGCGAGGGAGGGGGCGAGGGAAGGCGACGGGGCGAGGGACGGGGCGAGGGAAGGCGATGGGGCGAGGGAGGGGGCGAGGGAGGGGGCGAGAGAAGGCAATGGGGCGAGGGACGAGAGAAGGCGACGGGGCGAGGGACGAGAGAAGGCGACGGGGCGAGGGAAGGGGCGAGGGAAGGCGACGGGGCGAGGGATGGGACGAGGGAAGGGGCGAGGGAAGGCGACGGGGCGAGGGACGAGGGAAGGCGACGGGGCGAGGGAGGGGGCGAGGGAAGGCGACGGGGCGAGGGAGGGGGCGAGGGAAGGCGAGGGGGCGAGGGAGGGGGCGAGGGAAGGCGACGGGGCGAGTGATTGGGGGAGGGAGGCGGTGAACGGGGGAGGCCCGCCCCCCGGCCCCTTCTCTCCCAGAGCGGCGCTCCGGCGCGCTCCGGCCCCAACGGAGCCCTGGCTAGCATGATAGTTTAAAAATAAATTTTCAATTAGATGCAACAACAAACAAGGTATCAGCCAATGCCAGAAGATTGCCAACAAATGTACTGACTGAATGCCCTCTGAAATAGTTCTGCGTTATGCTGTTTCCTAAAACTGTCAGGAATTTTTGCCTTCCTGGCATACTCAGAAAGGCCATTCTACAGTGTAGGAACCATGACTTCAAGGGCTGAACAAAGGAAGTTTTAACAAGCTTTTAAGATGTGGTAAACCAAAGATCAGAGCTGCAACATGGGTTTCTAATTGGGAGAGACTGTTCTCCAGATATGTTGGGTTCTGGGCTGTGAACAGCTTTAAGGTAAGACCAGCATCTATTATTCAACTCAGAAATAAACAAGCAATCTTTTTGGGTTTTTTAAGAAAAGTGTAATATTTGTCTGCTGAGTCACTCCAGACAGCAAACAAACTGCCACATCTCGCACAAAGTGAAGTATCCAAGTTTTCTTTAAGGGCAGCCTCATTAACAGAGTACTACTATGGTCCAACATTAAGGTTATTGTTTCATTGCTCAGCATGACTAGGTCAGCCAAGTCTAGATAAGAGACTAACCTCATGTGCAAAGAAGTAGCTGTGAAAATACAGGTTGCTTACCTGTAACTGGGGATCTTTGAGTGGTCATCTGTGCATTCACACCTCTGGGAATAAGTGTGCCTGTGCCGACCCCGATTGGTACTTCCTAAAGCGAAAGGGATTTTCGTGCCCATTCCCCCGATCATGTGCACGGCCCCACTGCGCATGACCAGGGGAGGGGCACGACAATCCCGCCAGTTCCTTCTGACTGCTGCTATCAGCCTCAGAGCCAAGTAGAAAGACTGACAGCAGAGGAGAAGGAGGGCGGGTGGTGTGAATGCACAGATGACCACTAGAAGATCCCCAGTTACAGGTAAGCAACCTGTATATATTCTTCGTAGTCTCTGTGCATCACACCTCTGGGAGACTAGCAAGCGAGAAAAAAACCACATACCTGGAGGAGGGTGATGGACTGCTTGCATGTACTGCTACTACTCATGTACTGCTTGCAACACTGCCTGTCCCATGGCTGAGTGTTGGTGAGGACGGACATCGAGGGCATAGTGTCTCACAAACGTGTGAGGGGAAGCCCAAGTAGCCGCATTGCAGATATCCCTCAGCGAGGTCCCTCTAAGGAATGCGGTAGAAGTCGCCACTAGTAGAGTGGGCATGGAGTGGACCTGGCAGTGGCCTCTTAGCTAACATGTAGCACAGCTTAATTGTCTCCATGATCCATTTCCGTGATCCAGTTCTGCAGGGCCTGCAAGATGGAGCTCTTCTGCCAGGCCTTTAAATAGGAGCCGCCACCATTGGTACTGTTGGTACCGATGGTACCACACCGTGATTGTCAGCTGACGATGTGGGCCACCCTGGACGAAGCCCAGGCCCGACGGCCATGGAATGGCCGTACTCCGACCCTGAAGCCATCTGAATTTTATAATTATAATTGGAAGCACTTTAACTGAAACTTTATTGTTGTTAATGGATCTAATTTATGGGGTTTTAAACTGGATTTTAAATGTTATTGTATTTGATATGGCACATGTGCCCTTGTGAGCCGCCCTGAGCCCGTTCGCGGGGAGGGAGGGGTATAAAACTGAAAAATAAATAAAATAAAATAAATACATTTAGAGAGTCTCTGGGACAACACCTTCTGGCCTCGCCTCTGGCTAGCATATGAGACAAAAAGGGCTGGAGACTTGCAGAAGGACCTTGTGTGCTGTAGGTATAACAGGAGGGCCCTCTTTACATCAAGTGCATGTAAATGGCGGTCATCCTCCGATTGAGGATCAGGATAGAACACCAGTAGAGAAATGTCCACACTCAGATAAAACTCAGACACAACCTTAGGCAAAAAGGAAATGTCCGTAATTAAAGTCACAGTGTCCTGGCGGAAGACCAGGTAGGGAGGGTCACACCTGAGTGCTGAGAGTTCACTCACTCTGCAAGCCGACATAATGGCCACAAGAAAGGCGACCTTCCAGGATAGGAACTGCAGGCTACATGTCACTAACGGCTCGAAAGGTTTGCCCATCAACTTTGCCAAGACTAGAGGAAGTTCCCAGGCTGGAGTCAGAGCACATCTTGGCGGGAAAAGGCAGAAAAGTCCCATCATGAATTGCTTCACCTTAGGGTGGGAGAAGACCGAGAATCCGTCCACAGTAGGATGGTAAGCAGAAATGGCTGCAAGGTAAACCCTCAGAGAGGTGTATGCAAGGCCCCATCCACGCATGACAGGAGAAAGCCAAAGATGACATGGAGGGTCACTGGTGTAGAGAGAGCCCTAGAGGTCAGGTATGCCAGGAATTTCTTCCATTTAGAGTCATATGATTTTCTGGTGGAGAGCTTCCTACAGTTTAGCAGCACCTGAGATATTCTCTCATCTAGACTGATGGCAGAACGAGCTAAGCCATCAGTCTGAGATGGGGAACATTGTGATGTAGGATCTGTCTGTCCTGGGACAGGAGGAGATCCGGCACCACCGGGAGGTGATGAAAGGTTGCCTTGGAGAGATGCAGTAGGCTGGGGAACCAGTGTTGCCTGGGCCACCATGGAGTTATCAGCACACACTGAGGGTGGTCCCTCAAGATCTTGTTGATCACCTTGGTGATCATTGGTATCGGGGGAAAGAGGTACACAAAGCGATGCGACCAAGAGATTAGGAACCCATCTCCTAGAGAGAGGGGATCCCTGCCCGCTCTGGAGCAAAATAGACGGCATTTGTTGTTCTCTCGAGAGGCAAACACAACTATGGTTGGGAAGCCCCACTTCTGAAAAATTGGTTGCAGGTACATCCAATGGAGCTCCCATTTGTGCCAGGAGGCTCCCCCTCAGCTCAAGAAGTCCACTTGGATATTTAAGGACCCCAGGAGGTGAGCCGCAATCAAAAAGACATTCTACCCTTGATGCTCTTCCCATATCTCCAGGGCTAGTCGACAGAGGTTGCGAGATACTGTCCCTCCTTGCTGACTGATGTAGCACATGGTGGTCGTATTGTCTGTGAGGATAGCCACCGTTTTGTTGAGTATGGAGTGTTGGAATGAGCGGAGAGCATAACACACCGCCAAGAGTTCTAGGAAGTTGATGTAATTCAAAGCCACATGTGATTGCCATTGGCCCCCTACACTTAGGCCGCTCATATGAGCACCCCATCCCCAAAGAGATGCATCCGTGGTGATGGTGACTGTTGGTGTGGGGGTATGGAATGGGGCTCCCATCAGTAGGTTTTGCGGGATCTCCCACCATGCCAGGGAGTTCAGAACCAAAGAAGAGAGACGTAACATTTTTGACTGCGGGTGGAGGTGGGGGCGGAAGCGACGGAGAAAACATAGTTGGGTTGGTCTCGTATGCAATCTTGCAAAGGGTACGATGACGGTGGTGGTGGCCATGAGGCCCAATAGGCGTTGGAGCTGTTTGGTCAAAGCTGTCTTCTGTTGACGGCAGATTTTGATCATAGTGATGATGTCCGTAGCTCTCCCGGGAGGGAGGAATGCTCTGCAGATGTGGGAGTCGAGGATGGCCCCAATAAATTGAGCCCGTCTGGTAGGGGTGAGGGCTGATTTTTCTAGATTGACCGTCAGTCCCAGCGCATTCAGCATGGACCTGGTAAGAGCGACGTGGTTTAGAAGGGCCAGTTCTGACTCTGCCACGAGCAGCCAGTTGTCTATATAGGGGGAAATTCTGACACACACACACCCGGAGATGGAGGGTGGCCGCAACAACTACCATCAGCTTGGTAAAGATGTGCGGAGCTGTGGATAGGCCAAATGGGAGGGCCTTGAACTGATAGTGCTCCTGCCCCACTGCAAAACGTAGGTACTTTCTGGGGTGGTGGTGGATGGTGATGTGGAAATAGGCATTCTTCAGATCTAAAGTGGCCATCCATACTCCCTGTTCCAGAAGCAAGAGGATGTTCTGTAAGGTCATCATTCAGAACCTCTTGTAGATTATGAAAGTGTTGAGATTGCAGAGGTCAAGAATGGGGCGAAGGCCTCCATCCCTCTTGGGGACTGTAAAGTAGCAGGAGTAGAAGCCGCTGCCTTGATGAGGTTCTGGAACGGGTTCTACAGCATCCTTTGACAGGAGCTTCCGCACCTCTTTGAGGAGAACATCTGAGCTGGGTGTCGCAATAAAGTGGGACTCTTCAGGCTCATGAATAAATTCTATCATATAGCCCTCTGATATCAATGAGAGGGCCCACCAGTCTGGTGTGATTTGGGCCCACATTGGTAGGAAGGGGGACAGGCGGGTAGGGAGTGTGTGTCGCTGGTGTAAGTCAAAGACCCTGTTTGGGCGTCTTAGCAGGTTTAGCCTTATTATGGGAGGAGAATTTCTGTTTAGCCCCATAGGACCTTGGTTGGAAAGTGGGTTGTCTATGCCACTGTGTGTCTGGGGAGGATCTTGAGGATGACTTGCGAGACCAAGACTTGGTCCAGGATTTTTGTTTGGGTTGTTTGGATTGTGAAACACCCAGGTTGTGTGATGTCTTAATGCTCTTACCCATTTCCTGGAGTATGGCATCAGTAGTAGAGCTAAACAGCCCCTCTCCCTCAAAGGGCAAGTCCTCAGCAAAGGCCTTGGTGTCATTAGGAAGAGAGGTAGACCGGAGCCAGGCGTGGCAGCGAAGGGTGATTGCAGAGGTCAGTGTCTTAGCAGCCACGTCGGTGCTGTGTTTGGCTGCATTGAGTTGCTGTTTAGCCAACAGCATGACCTCTTTCTGAATTTTTCTAGCCTGACGGTTAGCATCTTCAGGAAGCAGGGCTATGAAGGCGGACAGTTGCTCCCAAAGGGCATACTGGTATCTCCCCATACAGGCTGTATAGTTGGCTGTTTTTATGCCCAGTGCCCCCGCTGAATAAAACTTTTGGCCGAAAGAGTCCAGTTTCCTCCCTTCTTTATCTGTAGGGGCGGAGTGGCCTCTCCTTCCCTTAGAGGAAGGTGTGACTACAATGGAATTTGGCTTAGGGTGCATGAACAAGAATTCTGCTCCCTCTTCCTGCACCCGATACATGTGATCAATTTGTTTACTTGATATTGGGGTGGAGGCTGGATGCAGCCATGGAGCCTTAGCTACCTGCGACAGAACCGAGATGAGAGGCAGTGCCACCAGTGTCAAGGTGTCCATCTGAACGATATTGAACACCGAGTCCGTAGCTGCCAGTGGGGGTTGAACGATAGACAAGGTCAGTGTGTTTGCCATACGTTTGATGAACTCCCGTAGGGTTTAAGATCCTCCGAAGGGGAGATGGGCAAATTGTCAGCCACATCTTGTGGCGGGGAAGGTTCCTGTGGTGGTCCTTCCTCTCCCGATACCGATGTGGAGGACGACGCCGACGAGGCCAGACAATCCGAGGCCTACGACAGTGGTGTTTGTGGTGTCGGTACCGGTATCGAGGTCGTTGGTCGTGACTGCTGATGCTTTGGGTGCGGAGCTGAGGAGCCAGTAGCCTTGGTCGCTGACACCAAAGGTTGAGGGCGTGGAGTTCTGTGGTCGAAAAGTCATGGGAGCGTGAGAGACACGACAAAATGGTGCATCTCTCCCAGTCCGCCGGTGTGTGTGGGGGGATATCTATGGGGCGTCGGCATCGGATATGCCCCATACGGGTGGTGCCAGTGATGTGTGTCCCACGGAGGCAGGGGGTACCATCCCAATGGTCACTCCCAATCCTCTGGTGGAGAGGGGCTGGGAGCTAACACATGGTCCTCATAGCCCTCGATGTCGTGCAGTATCGGTACTTGGGTAAGGTCCATATCCAGGTCCGAGCCCATAATGTGGATAGGACGCAGCAAGGGAGATGGTGGGGTTCCCTGATGCTGCCCAAGACCTGCAGGCTCAAGCACTCTCGGTCCAGAGGGAGTCGTGTCCGACGTGATCGGCATGGACGAAGCACTTTTAGAAGATCCCTTCTTGTGCTTTTTGTGTTTGGCCTGTCTATCGTCCTTACCCTCCTTACACTGTTTAGCGGGGGTAGGAGCGTCAGATAGAGAAATGCTGAACATTTTATTACCGATCTGTCGGTCTCGATCACAATCGATGCTGGGGTTGCAGTGAAGCCGGAGACTGAGGTCGACAGCGATGCGTGGCCTGACGTGTCTTGAGAAGACATGGTAGGGGATAATGCCGTCTCTAACAGGGCCACACGCAGCCTGGCAGCCCGGTTCTTCCTGGTCTGCTTGGAGAAGCGGGCGCAGTGGACGCAAGAGTTGACCCGATGGGCCTCCCCAAGGCAAAGTAAGCACAGCGAGTGCTTGTTGGGGGGGCCATTTTGCTACTTCACTGGAGGCAACATTTAAAGAAACCCCACCATTTGGCCATAGGACGAGAAAACAAGTCCTTAAACAGTCCTTAGGTCAGTTTACCGAGTAAAACAGTCCAAGCATAGTTACCGACAAGGAAAAGAATAAAGGGGGTCCTTTCGACACGGCAGTCAGAAGAGAACTGGCGGGATTGTCATGTCCCTCCCCTGGTCATGCGCAGTGGGGCTGTGCACATGACCGGGGAAACAGGCGCGAAAATCCCTTTCGCTTTAGGAAGTACCGATCGGGGTTGGCGCAGGCGCACTTATTCCCAAAGGTGTGATGCACAGAGACCACGAAGAAGATAAAGCTTTTTTATCTACCACATCCACCTGCTCAAACAAAAGAAGCAGGACCAACAAAACAAACTCTTAATTGAATCTGACAAAGATAACCCAACCCCATCTAATGTGGCAAACAAGACATCATTAAGCCATCAGTCTTGCTAACCAGCATTGCCTTTGGGTGGCTTGTCTGGATTCAGTTTCAGTTTGTTTTCCCTCAAGCACTTGACCATGGCCAATGGACGCTGGCCTAGAGCAGACATAGCTGTTTCAGGAAGCTTAAAGAGATAAACTATTTAAACATCAACAGCATATTGATGACACCTGTTGGCCCAGCAAGGCACTTTTAGTGCTCCTATGAATTGTGATATTCATAAACCTGAACTTTGGGCTGCCTTGAATGGAAGGGCCATGTGCTTTCTTCATAATAGGAGCCAGCTCCAGCCCAAGCCAGGAGGCTGACACCCTAGATAAGTTCACCAGAGACAAAGGACTCCTCTTGCCATGAGGTTTCTTTCTGTTTCAGAGATCGCTGGTCAAAACCCCTGCCCCCTCTCCTACACATCTGGATAGTTATGCTAACTAAGTTGCCTAGCAACTAATGTGCCAGACATTAACCAACAGGCCAAAGTCATTGATTAACAATGGACTTGGCCAGGTGAGTCATCGGACCCCAGACTCAGTGTCTATTTCCTGATGAGATCATACTCTTGTAACACTGACCATCCCCTGGACCTCCTCCCTTTGTTCACCTTTAACCTATAGTAAGGTCCAGGAGGGACGGACCGCCTAGTAGGTGTGTTAGTGGGTTGTGGTCTGCAAAGCCCGCCCCAAGACCCCCAATAAAAGTCCAAACCGAGAGTCACTCGGCCTCTTGAGCCGTCACCCTCTGTCTATTCTATTGACCCCTTCAGTCCAGCTTGCTGTCCCCAACCCTTGCCTCCATCTTTGATCCCCATTTTCTCTCTCTGGAAACGCGTTCCAGAACCATGTGGTCTTGCTGGTTCAAGCCTCGTGACCCCATAGCTTTTATACCTTTCTCCCCATCCAACTCATCCTGACATCGGACAACGCATCTAAGGTACTGTGCTTTTCCCCATCAACGATAAACTGCTCATGCAAAAGTGCTATTTTCTCTCTTTATTTTATTAGGCCTGTAAGATTGTGTGTGTGATTACGATTTTTGTATTGACAACATTATCCAGTAAACAACATTGAACTTGGAACCTGCCTCACGTGCCTCTTTCCTTGAGAACTCCCGGGAGGGTGGGACCCTGGTATAGTTGGCAAGAACCCATGTATTTTGCTGATTTCTAAACATAAATTAAAGCAATTCGGCTAACACACCTATTCCAGAGCTTCAGACAATCTTCTTCAATGGTCTTATGCAGATATTAAAATTCCCTGAACTTTCATAGAATCAGAGTTGGATGGGCCATATAGGCCATCTAGTTCAACCCACTGCTCAATGCAAGATCAGACTAGAGGACCCCTAATAAGTATTTGTCCAGACGCGGCTTAAAAACAGCCAGTGAGGGGGAGCTCATCACCTCCATAGGAAGCTGATTCCACTGTTGCACAACTTGTACTGTAAAAGAGTATTTCCTAATATCAAGCTGGTACCTTCCCGCCCTTAATTTAAACTCATTATTGTGAATCCTATCCTCTGCTGCCAGCAGGAACAGCTCCCTGCCCTCCTCTAAGTGACAGTCCTTCAAATACTTAAGTAGAGCAATCATGTCCCCCCTCAACCACCTCTTCTCCAGAATAAACATTCCCAAGTCCCTCAAACTTTCCTCATAGGGCTCCAGGCCCCCAATCATTCTCATCACTCTCCTCTGCACCTGCTCCATTCTGTCCACATCCTTTTTGAAGTGAGGCCTCCAGAAGTGCACAATAATACTCCAGGTGTGGCCTGACCAATGCAGTGTACAGCAGGACTATGACATCTTGTGATCTGGATGTTATGCCTCTATTGATACACCCCAAGATTGCATTTTTGTTCCTGCGTCACACTGGCTGCTCATATTTAACTTACGGTCCACCCATACCCCAAGATCTTGTTCACACACACACTGCTACCCAGAAATGTATTCCCCATCAGTCTGTGTGTTCCTCATTTTTGGTGTAGTGGTTAAGTGCGCGGACTCTAATCTGGGAGAACCGGGTTTGATTCCCCACTCCTCCACTTGCACCTGCTGGATGACTTGGCAACACAGTTCTGGCACAGCTGTTCTTGAAAAAGACCAGTTTCTGTCAAAGCTCTCTCAGCCCCACCTACCTCACAGGTGTCTGTTGTGGGGAGGGGAAGGGAAAGGAATTTGTAAGCCACTCTGAGACTCCTTTGAGTAGTGAAGGGCGGGGTATAAATCCAATCTCTTCTCTTCTTCTTGTTACTCATATGTAGAACTTGGCACTTAACCTTGTTAAATTGCATCTTGTTCACATCTGCCCACTTTTCCAATGTGTTCAGATCTCATTGAATTCTATCTCTATCTTCTAGTGCACTGATGGCAAACCTTTTAGAGACTGAGTGCCCAAACTGCAACCCAAAACCCACTTATTTATTGCAAAGTGCCAACATGGCAATTTAATTTGAATACTGAGGTTTTAGTTTAGAAAAAACAACTCATACATTAACATCTTTTGTCTTAAAAGAAAAACACAATAACAGAGCTTTCAATGATACAAACAAATTTTTATTGAAAG
This sequence comes from Lepidodactylus listeri, assembly GCA_029233225.1. Classification (NCBI taxonomy): domain Eukaryota; kingdom Metazoa; phylum Chordata; class Lepidosauria; order Squamata; family Gekkonidae; genus Lepidodactylus; species Lepidodactylus listeri. The sequence goes on from JARCFY010000001.1 coordinate 149,607,687, forward strand.
GTGGGGTTTGGGGAGGGGAGGGACCTCAGCAGGGGTACAATGCCATAGAGTCCGCTTTCCAGCGCAGGCATTTTCTCTGGGGAAACTGATCTCAATTTTCTGAAGATCAGTTGTAATAGCAGATCTCCAGCCCCCACCTGGAGATTGGGAACCATGGAGAGCTACTGAGAAGATCTTGCATGTCATGAGCTCACTTGAAAACTTCAGGCACACCATTTGCTTTCTGAGCCCTATTTGCAATATGGGGGAACAACACCACTGGCCTGTTTTACAGGGGTGTTCTATAAAATGATATAAAAAGCACTTTGAACACTGGAAGTGCAACATAAATGCAAAGTATTACTACCACCCACTAATTCTCCACACAAAAACCCACAATCCCTGCTTAAATATGTTGCAGAGGTTTTCACTTCCACAACTCCCACACTGAAATTTTTCCTAGAGTAGCATAGCGGAAGGCCAACATTTTGATCCCAAGTTAAACCTTGCATTACAGATTTGCACTCAATACAATGATTGGATGAGCTCCATACAGAGCCTCTTATGTGAGCTGTGCACCACAAAAGGCAGCATAGGTCATGTGTGTGGATGCAGAGATCTCACATACTAGCCCCCACAATCAGAACAGGCTACTCCATATTCTACCCTGGAAGAAAGGCTTCCGATGGAGAAGAAAGATTAAGAACAGAAAACCTAAGCCCCTCATTTCCTCCTCGGGACTCCTATTTAGTTAATAGCCCCCATTCTATGTTGATCATTGTAAAACTCTGACGTTTCCACAGGATTACAGCCTTGAAAGATGCAAAGTTGGTACAAGGGGGAGTTTGCCACAAGTGAATTAGAGCATCCCACCCCACCACCACCCCGCCCACAAAAAACCTGCTGGGAAAGACAGACTCTGGCCCTTTAAAGGCTCCGGCCGACCCACACTGACTGCATATGGAGAGAGCCAGAAATTAGAGCGTTCTGGATTCAAACAACACCTCAAATGCATGCAAGGCACCCCTCTTGGCGCAGAGGAAATATGCTCCCCCCCACCCTCTCCCCACATGATTCTGCATTCACAGACTGAGTTATCAGAGCCATTGTCAAGCAAAGATCTGGGGGGGCTTGCAGTGTTGTTTCTCTCCCCCCTCCGCCGCCCCCAAGAGAACAATTGCAACCCCCCCCCCCGGGGAGACACACACACCAGCTAGAGAAAAACAAAAAGAAGCAACAGCTTGGAGCATGACTGTGTGCATTGAGGCAATCCGGAGTTGTATGAGTGGCGAGGGATCTCTCACAGGGGCAGCAGACTGAATTCACCTTTGCCTCTGTCTACCAAGCCAACTGCATAAGTGTCTGGGCTTATTGGGGAGGGGGGAAGAGAGAGAGAAGCAACAGCCCTGTTTTGGAGGGGGGAGTGTCCCACAAGCTGCTGCAGTGTGGCCTCCCGCCTCTTTTGGTCTGTTGGCAAAGTCTGCACGGTGCCAACCCCCCCCCCCCCCAATGCATGCGGAACTCATTACACCGGCTGTGCACTTGTCTCTGCCTGAGCAGCCAAGATTGCACCGAGACACAGTGCAGCCACAACGCCGCCCCAGACATACATCCACACAGAGACAGAGAGAGACACACACCCCTCGGGCAACAGCCTTGCTCTCTCTCTGTCTCGTCCCTGCTCCTGCATTCTTGCTGCTGCCTCCCCACCCCTCCAGACACACCATTTTCACCCCCCGTCAACTTGAACTGGTGGTGGCAGGTGGCTTGAGGATGCTCCGAGCACCCTCCTGCTCCTTCCCCAAGTGAGCCCCCCCCCCACTTACCCTGGCTGGTGGCGGCAGCAGCGGCAGCCAGCACGTGCAGCTTTCCACTCCCCGGCCTGACTGAGGGCTGCTGGGGGTGGGGGCAACTTGGCCCTGGGCTGGAACTCTGGTGAACTCTGTGCTGGGGCAATGGCACGCGTGCCCACAGGGAGGACTCTGAGTGCCCCCTCTGGCACGCATGCCATAGGTTCACCACCACTGTTCTAGTGTGTCTGCTGCTCCTCCCAATTTGGTGTCATCTGCAAATTTAATGAGTAGCCCTTCCACACCCTCATCCAGATCATTTATAAAAATATTGAAAAGTACTGAGCCCAGAACCAAGCCCTGGGGTACCCCACTGAGCAACTCCCTCCATTCAGATGAAATGTCATTGACAATTACTCTCTGAGTGCGGTTCTCCAACCATTTCCCTGTCCACCTAACTATCCTAGAATCCAGTCCACAGTCCTTTGGTTTACCTTTGCAGAACACTGTAGATTAAATCGCACACCATTGGTTCAAAAACCACATCAAAACCTTTCAAACACAGGCTGCTAACAAAAAAATGTGAACCATTTAAGCACTTCCCCTCTTATCCTTTCACCATAAGCCAAGCACTACAATAAAAATGAGTAGTCAGTTATGTTGAAGGTAGATGAACGATCCAACAAAATTAATAACAAGCATCCTTCCTATCAATCTGTAAGTGAAAATCATCCACCAGAGCAACCAAGGCCACTTCTTTTCTTCATCAAGGCCTGTAGCCAGACTGAAAAGGATAAATGTAGAAAGCCTTCAAGGAAACCCTAGTGCATCAAAAGTGACAACCAATGGCACCATAGAGAGAATAATTAAACGTTCTCTAGTTACGCATTGGTATGCATTGGTATGGGATGGGGGATAAATGGTCCAGTAATAGGACATGGGGAAATTATCTCAGGAATGCTGTTAATCACAAAATGTACATTAATAAGCAGTGTGATTTGGCTGCAAAAAGGGGTAATTCAGGATATTTATATTAATGTAGGCATAATATTAAAATTATGAGATATAACAGTTTCACTCTACTCTCTACTAGCCAGTTTCTCTTGAGGTACTGTGTTCCATTCTAGACAGGAGGACAATGAGGATAGTCAGGATTCAGGAAGATGTCTTAGAAAAGGCTGAAAGCTTGGGGAAGAATAGACTGAAGGAAAATACAATAGCATGCTTGAAATATCTGAAGGGCTGTGTCAGATGAGAGCAAAGACTACTGCTCCAGACAGCAAAACTAGATCAAATAAGCTTGTTATGTGAGACCAGATTTTGATTGAGGAGATGCTTCCTAATGTAAGAGCAATTTAAAAATTAACCCAATTACCTAGAGAGGTTGTGACCTCACTGGAGGTCTTCAAACAGCAGTGGGACAGCCATCTCTCAGGGATACTCTAGCCTTTCATTTCTTGCATTGTGCAGAGGGAAGTAACTCTACAATTATATGATTCTACATTAATCAGGCAGATGAGGACATGTTATCAGAAGGCAATTGTAATTTTGATAATGATGTCAAGCATGACAAGGAGTTCAAAACAGGGACACAAGGAGAACAGTGGTATGAATGCAACCATAATATTTAGGAGCAAATGATTATCAAAAATTATAGCAGATGCTTACAAAAACTATTTTAAAAGTACATGTAATGAGATTTGGAAATTGCAGATTCTCAGATAATGCCAATTTCCTTTGGCTGTATCTTCCCTCACAGCCAAGAATAATCTTTAAAAAAAAATCTATTTTAACATCTATTGTAGAGTTAATCAATTGTTTATCCCATCATTAATTTTCCTTTGCCCTGTAGACTCCTCTGAGGTCTGTGTTGCTCCACATTGCTTCCAACACAATGTAAATTAGTCAACATCATTGGGTTTTTTTTAATAATTTACATATAATGTATCTAGGATGATGGAGTTATGAACATCAGGCTCTTATCAGATTCTCTTCTTTGATTACTATGATTTCATTAGAATAATGAGAGCATTAATATAGTCACATTACTCAATCACAAATATCAAAATTATGATAAAAGTCCCCTTTAAGATGATTGATCCCACTTTCTTTATATCTCATAGTATATAACACATTTTTTGTCTATGTATGCTGATACTGCAGCAGAAGAAAACATTCATGGGAAAGTCCCTGCTACAAAAAGAATCCTTGCCCCCTTAGCCTATCTAACAATCTCTATTTATAATCTGAGCAGAATACTTTAAAATCCTTACACTAATGTAACTCTAATGGTAAAACTATGAACAATTCTCATTATAAATGAAATAATGACTGCTAATTGTCATGATGCCATATGAAGGATAACAAGAAAAACAATACTCAAATATATTCAACTGCTGCTGGTTTCTGTTTTTGGGGTGTCAAGTTGCTGGAGGAAATTCCTATTCCACCCCCCACCCCCCAAAAAAGTAGAAAGCTGAAGAAGTAGTCTTAAGAAAAAATGAATATTTAAAAGATGAACAGTTTATTAGAATCATAGAGTTGGAAGGGGCCATATAGGCCATCTAGTTCAACCCACTGCTCAATGCAGGATAAGACTAGAGCATCCCTACCATGTATTTGTCCAGGCACTGCTTAAAGACTGCCAGTGAGGTGGAGCTCACCACCTCCATAGGCAGCTGATTCCACTGTTGCACAACTTGTACTGTAAAAAAGTATTTCCTAATATCAAGCTGGTACCTTCCCACCCTGCAAGTCCTATCCTCTGCTGCCAACAGGAACAGCTCCCTGCCCTCCTCTAAGTGACAGTCCTTCAAATAGCAATCATGTCCCCCCTCAACTTCTCCAGATTAAACGTTCCCAAGTCTCTCACCCTTTCCTCATAGGGCTCCAGGCACCCAGTCATCCTTGTCACTCTCCTCTAGACCTGCTTCATTCTGTCTACATCCTTTCTGAAGTAAGGCCTGCACACAATACTCCAGGTAAAGCCTGACCAACACAGTGTACAGCAAGACTATCACATCTTGTCTTTAAGATGCTACTACACTCGAATTTAGCAGCTTCATCCATAATAGTGACCTCAATACAACTCAAAGTTACTAAAACTAGGTCAGCTTCTACATATATTTATTCACTGTGTCCTATTTTTGTTGATCTGTAAATAATTGTTTAATGCACTGAGGTGTTCTGTGCAAACTTACCAAGCCTTAGGCACTGACGCATTAAGCCTCCAGAAGACATGTTTTTTTCAGCTTCAATTTCACTAAAATTTAGTGAGCTGGCAAATACTAATACATCAACCATAGCCATCAGGCGGCTGAGGAAAGTCACCGCTGTCTCTGCCGACATACCCTGAGTTACTTCAATATTCTCCAATTCAGTCTTTAAAAGGAAAAAAAATTACATTAGACTTCTAAAACAATCACATGTGAATGAAATATTTTTGTACATTTCCTTACTTCAAATTGCCTATGATGAAACTCAAAACAACCACTACCGCAATGAATTTATATTTGCATGCTGTATTAGGTGACGTGAAATTTCTTTACCATAAAGAAAACCAATGTTACTTATATGAACCAATGGAGTAGAGTAATATGGGTGCACTGGACACAAGACAGGAAGGATTCCCTCTTTTGCCTGCATGTTAGTTGCTAGTGTGAAATACAGCAAAACAGGAGGATAAACAGCTAAATCTTTCTGCTTCACTGGAGAGTTAGGAGCAGGATGCCACACAGCCTACATAGAACAGAGATCGGATTCCACATTTCAGGTATGCTCATAAAAATGTCCTTTCCCATATATTGAAATCACACACAGAACAATTAAGTTTATGCCCACATCATCACAAGAAACAAAGAGATTGTTGCCCTCAGAGCAAAACCACAGCCTAACACTTAGACTGGGACAATTCTTTATCTGATAAAACATCCTGGTCCATGACAACTTAAACCATAAAAAGGTGTCACTAGCTCTATAATTCTTGTGCAATTCATGCAATAACATTTCAAAAATGATCCTATGGGAACACATATAGGTGGAAGCTGCAGCAGAAGCACTATAATTTTCCCTGCACAATTTTGCATGCAGAAAACTCTAAAATTCTGCTCAGGGGAACATGACTGGAAAATCCACCCTAATACAACTCTTCTACCAAAACGTACCAAGGACACAGTGCCATAAAGTATCAACTGTTATATTAATCACTCCAACAAAAAAGTATTATTGTCACCATATACCTAATATTATGTATTTAGGATTATATAACAATAACGTAGATTCATATATATAGAACACCACACAGATCACAAACGTAACTTCAGTTGAAACCCTTAAATTTCCTATAATTGTCACTTTAATGCATTAAACAAAAACACCTCCACCCTGATTTTAGAGAGGGGAAATGATGTTCCAATATGTTCTTATGGAAGAAGTTTCAGTTTTTCGTAGAGTTTTTATTTTTAACCAGTTAAATTCACCAGACAAGTTTCACATATTAGAATGGCCCCAAATTCTCACTCTCCAAAGTGTCCAAGGAAAAATGAAGGCTTGCTGCTCTTATTTTTCTGTTCTGCTGCAGCGCCTGGGTGGAGCTCTCTTCATTCCTACTGATCCCAGCCAGAGAGCACGCCAGAAATGCAATGATGTCACATATAAGTAATCAGATATGAAGACAACATCATCAATATCCTTCAGTTTAAAAAAATGGTGTAGCAAGTGGAGAAGCATTCCTGTGACCGAACTAACCATGTCAATCAGGTCATGCAGTGATTTCACTATAATGCATGGCAAGACAGGGAACACAACAGATGGGCACCACTTTTGCAGGGTGGTTATTTAGCTGTGTGGTCTATACTATGGGTTTGTACTACTAGAACTGGATTGGGATTAGAGAATATTAGTCGGCTTGCCTTAGTGACAGGGGATGCGTTAATTCCACCAAGCAAATATTTTGCATCCTTAAACATCCATAGAAGTCACCACCTCCCCTCTATTGGTTCAGGTCTCAATATCACTTCTGACCATGCGTTTCATAAACAGCAATTTTACAGTGTAACTGCTAATATTTCAAGTAAACTATAATTCAGTTACCTGGGCTACTAGTTTCTGCCTGACATTTACCACTGGTATGAAGAATCAGGGCTCATTTCGTAGCAGGAGCTCCTCTGCATATTAGGCCACACACCCCTGATACAGCCAATCCTCCAAGAGCTTACAGTAGCCCCTGTAAGAAGAGCTCTGTAAGCTTTTGGAGGATTGGCTACATCAGGGGGTGTGGCCTAATATGCAGAGGAGGTCCTGCTATGAAATGAGCCCTAATGAAGATTAATACAGCATCAACGTTTTAATTCTGAATGAGTATTTTCTTGGAAGCAACAGCACTACCCTGGTCCAAATATCCTCTTTCCATGTGAGATATAGAGACTCTATATACCAAACAGCTTTTCCACATGTGCCAACGCCTGTGAAATAACAGTGAATACAGAAAACATGCAGAGAGATGTGCAATGGTGATACAGCCCAGTCAATCTGTCCTTCTATATCATGATATATCCAAATCAAAGTAACACAGGTACTGCCTCTTTTGAGAGTGGTATTTACGGATTAAGCCCAATATATTCATGTTAAAATGTGATGAATATTTTGGGAAAGTTTGATAAAGTATATAAAACATTATTTGCTCCAGTCTAGGAAAAAACTGAAGAACTGAACAATACACAAAATAAAAAACAGATTCTAAATGCAAAAACTGAAACTTGAAGCAGTAATACTAACCTTAGAGCCCTGGACATGCAATAGACAAAGCAGACAAGTAACAACAAAAAGAAAAAGAAATGTTACAGTCAAATGAAAACACAATGCAAAATTGAAGCTAAATATCTTAAAATCAAGAACTCAACTTGCAACTGGAATATTTCATTTTTTTAAAAAGTGATTACTTGAAAACATGCCATCTAAATTTCAAGCTTTAAATTAGTCAATGTTTAAATTAGTCAATGTTTAACATTGTATTCAATATATGCATCATTTAGAAATAAACAGACTCAGTACATTGCTTATATAAAAGAGTAAAAAAGCCCAGTAGCACCTTTAAGACTAACAAACTTTATTGTTTGCTTAGTTAAACACAATGAAATTATTCATCAGGGAAAACAAAGCATTAGATGCATCCAAATTTCATACTGTAATAAAAAACCGCTATGCCCTAGGAGACAAAAAGAAACATTTATCTAACGCTAACTGCCTGTTTGCTTTACGTGCATGTAGACCTTATATGCAAAAAAGAAAGTACTTTTCTTCACAAATTTTGAACATCAGTGACTAAGTGAACACCTATTTTGCTATGCATATTGATGGCACATTCCTATGGTATACCATAACTATGCTAAATCTAGTTTTCCTTCTTGTCAGGATGAAGAACCTATGATGCTGCCTTACACCTAAACCAATTACTGGTACACTAAGTATTAGGGATGGGCACAAACTGGCTGATGAACCAAAGTTCATCACAAATTTTGGCCAGTTTGGAGTTTGAAAACCAAGATTTGTAAACTGAAGAACCACAACAAATGTCTCTGAAATTGGGGGGGGGGGAGTTTGTGATGGTTTGTGACCCTTCATGAGAAACAGCTGAGGGGCTGGGAGCTCCCCACCGCTCAGCTGTTTGATTTAAATGGCTCAGAGCCATTTAAACCCTTTGAGCTCCCCATGGCTTTTCATGGGGAGCAGAAAGCAGGGTTTAAACGGCTTGGAGACATTTAAACCCACAGCTGATAGGCAAGGAGAACTTTCCCTGCCATCTCAGCTGGGGGCTCCCTCATGCAGCCTCATTTAAAGGGGCTGTAGGAAGGAGCTCAAGACAGCGGAGCCAGAGCTCTCTCCCCACTGGCCCACCTGCGGGCTCCCTGGTAGAGACTCTCCCCGCCAGCTCAGCAGTCTTGAACTCCTTCCTGCAGCCCCTTTAAACTGGGCTGCATGAGGGAGCCCATTTAAAGGGGCTACACCAGGTAACCAGATGCAGCTGAGACAGTGCAAAGCTCTGTGCTGGCCCAGCTGTCTCCAGCCTGTTTAAAGAGGCTATGGCAGAGATGTGCCAGCCATGAGAAAAGGAGATTGGATTGTTGTAGAAGAGGCATCCCATATCTCTCTCTCCTCACTGCGTGACCAGAAGAAAAGGGGGGAATCTCCTGAAAGTAGGGGGGTCTCCCTTCTACCTTTCTCCTGGCCGCAGCAAGCAGCAGAGAGATGGAAGTGCATGCAGGATCTCCCAGGAGAAAGTGGAAACAAGTTTAAAGCCTCTTCCAGCCTAAGGAGCTTTCCTACAACTTAAGTAGGAGAAAGCACCTTAGGAAGGATACTGCCCAGTATGCTACAATGTGTATGGTGAAAACACACTATTGAAGAGTTCATTGTTTCCTGTGGTGTATACTACACATCCAAGTATGCTGCTACTCCTGTTTTCACTATACAAAAGATTGTTTCTGTTAAAATAATATACCTTCTCTCTCTTTTTTATAAATGTAAAAGTTTTTCCTATGTTTAAACCCCACCCCCCCACCCCCAATATGGGAAAAACTAAGATACATATGCAAGGTAGAGTACGATGCAGCTCTTTCTCTCTCAAGTAATGGACACATTCATTATTTTGCTTGTAGAAAAACTAAAACATTTATATAATGTGCCAAAGTACAATTTTATATGCTAATCTATAAAGTATGCATCTTTATACTGTTAAAGTAGTAACAGAAGTTTAAATTTGATAAGAAAGAGAATACTGCATATATTCCCTCCTCCCATCAGTATCTAGATGGGTTAAAATTTTCTCTTGTATTTGAAAAAAACTGTCCATAAAGAGTCTATTTCAACTGCTGCTTAAAACTATCTTTGTAATGAGGTTGTGAATCATTTTCCTACAAGCATTATCTTGCTGAAAGAAAAAGCTGCCACAGCAAGAGCATTCACAGATCAGCTGCAGTACTATGAAGTGTGCTTTGTCAGTAATTTGGATGACCCAGATGGTTATCTAACAACATTTATTACTAGAACAGCAGCCAGTATACACTAGAACATCTCTACATTTGGAATTAAATTTCAACAGCTTGGATCCAAGGAACCATGAAGCTACTTGTACATGCTCATAGGTCAGACTTAATTTTCTTAAACAGTAGTCCACTGCCCCACACTTCATGCAAACTGCGTTTAAAACTCAATAGGTCTTCTAAAAACAGTTTGTGAAATTACATGGATAGTGATATGCTGCTCAAACAATAAAAAGTCAGCAATCCCACTGGATAAGACTCAAGTTGTTCTAGATCCCAATTACTATTTTCTAAAGAAAATCCATATTCTTTCACATCCTACTAGGGTAGTCCTTCACATTCATTTTCAAAATCTATCACCAGGACATTACAATTGTGTTATATTTCATCCCTAAGTTTCCCATATACCAGGATATACATTCTACTTGATAACTGCTTTTTAAGTATCTAAGAGCCAGACTACATTACGGTGGCCACAGGTCCAACCCATAGCAGCTGATGCCATTTTAGAGGAAAATTTAGCTGTTTAAAAATTGTTGCAAGAGCCTTGAAACTTGAAAAGCACATGTTTGGCACTTGAAAAGGCACATGGTTTGTTTGGTGCTGCCACCTGTGGCCACTGTAATATGTAGTTTGGCTCCAAGATCTCCTGTACTGAGTTTGTTACAGTTCTGGGCACATCAAGTCATGAGGAAGAAAACCAGATGTACATTTCTAGACACTCAAGCCTCTGGACTGGATTCAAACTAAGGTTACAGTTTCTGCTATTTCCCCCTTCCTGCTGCAGATTCCCCTGATGTCATTCTTCTAGGTCCCCTATCCCCCAGAAGCAGAATTTAATGGAAAACAGTTGTATTTACTGGGAAGGGAAGGAAGGAAGGTTCCATTTTGTCTTTGAAAAATATAGGCTGGATACAATCCACCGATTTTAGGTTTTAACTGCAAAATATATGCCACACAAAGTTAAGCCATTCCCAAGGACTATACATAGTAGCCTGATGAACAAGTGAATCTTTTCAGTAACTTGAATTATTGACCATACTTTAGCTGAAAGGCAATGTAATAGTTAAAAGAATTATTCTTCCATCTAGCTGATCGGAAAAGCCTCCAAGTTTTTCTAATCTGGCCAGTCCTTTTATTAATAGACATAGTATTATTTGTCCAGTAGGAACTGGCCAAAAGTGCAACTTTTATGGAAATTCAAAAGTGAACCAAAACTGCAACAATCTTTTCATAACAGAATTTCTAGTTCTTATTACTGCTATATACATTAAAATGACATCTTGCCTAAGGGAAAAAAGGAATTAAGTGAGAAACTTCTTTTATGATGCCACTCCAATCACTGAAATGCTTCCAGAAGTAATGCCATTGCACATAAGCTATTTACCCAACAAGATTTGGCCCCTCATTACTGGTTTAAATTTTTAAAAAGACACAGGTGGAACTGATTGTGGATATCCTGCCTTTAGACTTTTTAAAAATTAAATACATAATTTAGAATTAAAATTCTAAAAATTCTAGTTCTGAAGCCTGTTATAAATAACATAAAAACTAGGAATTATAATTCTGTAATTAATAGTGTACTAATTATATTCAACTTAAAACAACTGTTATGCCTAATAAATTAATAATAAATCATTATTTGAATACAATATGACCTACACAAATTATTTAACAGAAACTAAATATTTGAAATGTTTCAGGGGAAAAAATGCCTTTTTCTTGTAAAGAACATACACTTTCTTATAAGTAAGTTATCTGTGACATTATTCTTTACATGTAATTTTTAACTTGCCCACTAGATGGAAATATTGTACTTACAGTTGGGGATGTTGCTGCAGATAACAATGGTAGAATTCCTCCACAAGCAATGATAATATTGTCTACCATTTGGGAAATTAGGTGGATCGTATTATGTACAAAAATAATATTTTCATTGCTATTGACAAAGTCCATTACAGACTTTGTGGAATGGCTACAAAAATAAATGTAGAAAAAAATGTGTTAGAAAAGCACAGAGATCATAAGTTAACTCAAATTTATAAGGAGAAAGAAATGAAATCGAAAAGTACTGTAAATTTAAGGAGCTAAGCTACTAACCCACTAAATGCCCTCTCCCTTCTCCAATCCAGAAGAGAAGCTCATTGCCATAGTTGAGCTTAAAAGGCTTTGCTCTACTCATCTGTGGTGCTCACCAGATCAAGAGATATAATTGCTGTTAATTATCTAGCAAGTGCATTTTTGGAGGCCTAGTTGAAAACCCATCAAGAGTTTGAAATACAGACACAACAATACAGATGTTCGGCACAGAGATGATTCTCAGTGGAGTGAGATCCTGACACGTCAGAGGGATGCTAGCTGCTTCTGCTCTCCCTCTGATGCCCCCTTAAATGACAGTTGGAAGCAGAAGTGGATTCAGGGGTGCCTAGTTGCTTTCTAACCAGGCATTCCCCCTGCACATTGCTGCATAAGAACGGTCAGTGATTTATACTACCTCCAATGAATACATGTTGCTAGTATGAAGAGGAATATGTAATTTGATACTGACTAAACAGGTGCAAATATTTCTGAAAATCTAACACTTTCCATAAACAGCCAAAAATGAAATAGCTAAATGAGCTATTTCTTTAGAACCTAGGTATTTCTTTTCATATGAGTGATTTAAAGTCACAGTTAACAATATAAATTAATCAGTGAACAGGCTCTAACTTCATAGCAAATACAATTAAACCAATGGAATAAGCATATGGATTAAAGGATTATTTGACTTAATTGAAGTGGTATGTTAGCTGATGGTTCTAATTGGCAAAAAGAATCACGGAATGTTAAATGTTAAGAAGTATTCACATGATCAACTACACCAAAACCATATAACTCATCTTTTCTTATATTACCAGGGATTTACTAAAACTGAAATGTTACTTTCCCAATGCTAGGAAGAACACAGCCACTTCAAATCAGCAGAAAGCATTAACAGGGACTCAGCTGTATGCCATGGTTTTGCCACTTCTAACATACTATTTTAAGTGTTTTTCATCAGTATGCTCTATCCCACACTTATTCTCTAATAAAATATCAATAGTTTTCATGGTTCCTTTGAGAAGTAGAGCATGTAGGATCACAATCACAAATATGCGTTTTAAATGAAAAGATGGAGTAGCTTCCATTTGGTATAGAAATGATAAACCAAAAGATCCCTGGATCCACAAAAGCATAACAAATATGCAGTAAGATTTATAAGGACTTCACTAAGTTAATGAGAAGCTGATTAACAGCTGCCATACTTGGCATCCAATAGTCATGATTATATCAGAGGTCCATCATCTGAACAGCGCTAGAAGAGTCATAAATGAAATAAACCATTAAAAGATCTCTCTGTGATCTTAGAATACTTGCCACAGGGATGTTCTTCAGTCACCAGTAACATATCAATCATTATGCACTCTCCTACTTTTCTGAGTAGTGGGAAGTTCCAGGGATAGTGCCTAACTGGGTTGGCACCAAAATTCCCTTTGAGAACCCAAATAACCTGCAAATTGTTCCTAAACTATGGCTCAGCATTAAAGTCAAATAACTGCCTAAGAGTCCTATAGAAGAATACAGATCACCATGTACAATATAATAAGCAGAGCTGCCTAGCATAATTAACACAAGCTGGATCCTATGAATCCATTCTGCAAACAGTGGAGCCTGTCTCTCATCCAGGAGAACACACACAAAGAGCCTTCATCTAGCAGAACGTACTTCTTTTGCCAGAAAAAGGTGCCTCTATTAGCAAAATGGATTCACAGGACTCAGTTTAATTGTATTTTCACAAGAGAGAAAAAAAGTCAGTAAAAGAATCTGTTGCTTCATACCTTCTCCAAACATGCACATCAGTTTCTAAAGCAAACAGCAGATCAGTTAGTAGCCTCTGATGCATTGGAGACCATTTAAACTCTGGAATACGAAACATTGTCGTTCGAGGACCTGGACTGAACTGTCGTCTTTGTTCTTCTGTCATCGGCATTCCTCGAAATCCCAAGTCAACACGCAAATCTCTATCCTGTTGTGTAATAGCACGACCTTGCACAGCCTAAACAAGTAGTGAATTATATTTGCATATGGATAAAACATCTGGCACAAAACACAGTCTAAGAGAAACAGGAAAATATAGTCTGACATATGCACCCCCCTCCCCTATTATTCCTTTTTCATGTAATTAAAGTTACCAAAGTGATATGAATAAACAAATCAACTCCTACTTTTTTTAAAAAAAGAAAACTTTGTTTAGTAGATTGTTCAGATTTGTGTATTTAAATATCACTAGGCAAAGAATACAGGTAAACTGCTTGATCTCAGCAATTAAAATAATATTTTATAGGTGCTAAATCTGAAATCCAATGTCAAAATGCCATTCTGCTATTAATACATTCCCTGTAACTTTCCTCATCTTTCAAAATGATGGACCATTATACCATCTGGCAGGAGCTAAAGGAGAACATAAAGCCTGTGAGCTTGTGCTTTGGGAACCTGCATTTCAAAGTTGCAGCATTTAATAGTCAATCTACTGATTCTGAATAAGATAATTAAAAAACTGTTCTGCCTGGACAGGAATCTCTTCAGAACTTAATGTTTTACTCCATAGTCTTATCCTGAACATCGTTTTTGTCAGGAAATTGGGGCTTTAAACTGATTAGACAGCCTTTTAAAAAATATGTTATTATTTCTCCTTTTAATTAGGTCTTAAGTTGAACACATGAAGCTGCCTTCTACTGAGTTAAAACACTGATCTACCAAAAGGAAATATTGTCTCCTCACTAGAAGCAGTTCTCCGGGTTCTCCAGTGTAGATCTTTCGCATCACCTCCTACCTGACCCTTTCAACTGAAAATGCAAGGGATGAAAAAAACACAAAAAACCTTATGCATGCAGAGCAGATTCTCTTTCACAACCCCAACTCAGGGAGCAACTTTCAACTTTTATGTAAAGTTGGTTCTAATTTATTTTTAATGTAAAGTACTTGAGGACCATTTGATATGTGGATTTATATTTTAAAAATGGAAATATTGCTTAAAAATAAATAACTTGTGGTACTGAGTCATAAATGTTGTTTCAAAAAACACAAACTACATACATCAGACAAAAAGTAACCTGTATGTTTGGGTTAGCCAGGCTTTGAAAGATGGCATAAAGAGCACTTTGCTTGCTCATAACTAATCTGAATACCCATTAGCACAGTAATTTGAATACCCATTAGTACAGGCATAAACAAATGAGGAACTCACAAGACTTGCTGGGTGGGAATCTCATTTCTCCCCTCTACTTCCTTTTCCCCTCCTCTTGGCAGACTCACACCCTTACCTTTCCCTGCTTCCTTCTCTCTTTTCTACCCCACTTTTCTCCATAACAGGGATGCAAAGCAGCTTACATCATTGCTCTCTGCTCCATTTTATCCTCACAACAACCCTGTGATGTAGGTTAGGCTGACAATGTGTGACTGGCCCAATCTCACCCAGTGAAATCCCACAGTAGAATAGGGATTTGAAGCTGGGTCTCCCAGATCCCAGTCTGAAAGTCTAACTACTACACTGGTATTCATGAGGAGGCTGCTGTTGAACAGCAGCAGAAAGTACCGTATTTTTCGCACCATAAGATGCACTTTTTCTCCCCCAAAAGTGGGGGGGGGAAGTGCCTGCGTCTTATGGTGCGAATCCCCCCCATTCGCTCAAGCTCCCGGGGCCGCGGCAAGCGCCGCGGGCCCGGGAGCAAGCCCCTGCCTCCCTCGCCCTCCCCCCCAATGAAGATCCCGGCTCTGCGGCGAGCGCCGCGGGCCGGGAGCAAGCCCCCGCCTCCCTCGCCCTCCCTCCCAGTGAAGATCCCGGCTCCGCGGCGAGCGCTGCGGGCCGGGAGCATGCCCCCGCCTCCCTTGCCCTCCCCCCCAGTGTAGATCCCGGCTCCGCGGCGAGCGCTGCGGGCCGGGAGCATGCCCCCGCCTCCCTTGCCCTCCCCCCCAGTGTAGATCCCGGCTCCGCGGTGAGCGCCGCGGGCCGGGAGCATGCCCCCGCCTTTCTCGCCCTCCCCCCCAGTGAAGAAAGCCCTCCTCCCACCCCCCCTCAGAAGCCCCCCCACCTCAGAAGCCCCCCTCCCACCCCCCTCAGAAGCCCCCTCCCTCGCACCCCCCTCAGAAGCTCCCCTCCCAGCCCCTTTCCCACCCCCCCTCAGAAGCCCCCTCCCTCCCACCCCCCTCAGAAGCTCCCCTCCCAGCCCCCCTCCCACCCACCCCCTCAGAAGCCCCCCTCCCACCCCCCTCAGAAGCCCCCCTCCCTCCCACCCCCCTCAGAAGCCCCCTCCGTCCCCTGCTCACCTTTCCCACCCCATTCCTTCCCCCCTCACCATTCTTGGGCTGGGGGGGAGATAGGGAGGTAAGAGCTGGGCCTGAGTGGCGTTAAGCCACTGGGGCCCAAGCGAAGGGGGGGGAGGGAAACACCTTGTCTTTCTGTCTTTCTTTCTTTCTTTCTCTTTCTGTCTTCCTTCCTTCCTTCCTTCTCTCTCCTTCCTGTTTCTTCCTTTCTTTCTGTCTGTCTTTCTGTCTTCCTTCCTTTTCTCTCCCTCCCACCTACCTACCTACCTACCTTCCTTCCTTCCTTCCTCCCTTCCTTCTGTCTCTCTCTCCCCCCACTTACCTTCCTTCCTTCTCTCTCTCTCTCTCTCTCCCCCCTACCTACCTACCTTCCTGGTACTTTCTTTCTGTCTGTCTTTCTTTCTGTCTTCCTTCCTTCTCTCTCTCTCTCCCTCCCTACCTTCCTGTTTCTTCCTTCCTTCCTTTCTGTCTTCCTTCCTTCTCTCTCTCTCCCCCCCCTACCTACCCCCCTCCCTCCCCTGCTCACCATTCTTGGGCTGCAGGGGGGGGAGGTAGGGAGGGAAGAGCTGGGCCTGAGTGGCGTTAAGCCACTGGGGCCCAAGCAAGGCGGGGGGGAGGAAAACACCTTGTCTTTCTGTCTTTCTGTCTGACTGTCTTTCTTTCTTTCTGTCTTTCTTCCTTCCTTCCTTCTCTCTCTCCCCCCTACCTACCTACCTTCTTTCTTTCTTTCTTTCTTTCTTCTCTCTCTCTCTCCCCCCCCCAACTACCTACTATTTGGTTCAGAATATTTTTTCCCCGTTTTCCTCCTCTAAAACTAGGTGCGTCTTATGGCCAGGTGCGTCTTATAGTCCGAAAAATACGGTAGTTGGTCTTTTGTGGGTCATACAAGTTGCATGGTATCAAATCGCCTGATGGCTGCTACCAGGCCTGGCCACAATGAGGCCTCCCTCAAAGGCCAAACCAGCCTGGAAAGGACCCTGACCCCTTCCCTTGTCATTTAGTGACAGAAACCAAGGTTTGAATTCTGTTTATTGACAAAAACCAAGGTTTGAATACCCACTGAAGGCATCTGTTGCTTAAAGCTGCAGGCAGCCATTATATTTTGTGGGTCAGTTTAACTCCCAGGCATTTTTTTAAATGTTCAAATTTTTCTACAAAGCTGAGACTTTTCTCAGGTTTGTACAAAGACGTATCTCATCTGTCCATGGACCTAATCTCCAGATTTAAATAGCCACAGATGAGGCCATGTTGAGAATTATATATATACTCACGATAGTTCTGAACCGTAATATGTAACTATTACAGTTGATGGGTAAACAACTCCTAATTTTTAAGATATCTCTGGCCATTCATAACATCTTTCACTACAGATTTATTTGCTCTCAAGGTAATAATTCAATTTCTTTCAGCACAGGATAAAGAAGAAGTAAAATCTAGATGAATAAGGATAAACACTAATTAATTAGCAGAGAAATTAAAAGTGGCAGACTTGTGAGACCTATGATAGGAGTGAACAAATACTGCATTGGCAGAGAGATGAGTGCAGTGTTATCTGCCAGCGATGTAAATGAAAAAAAGTAAGAAAATCCATTTGCTTAAATATTTCAAGCAGATGGAAAGACACTTTTAATTAGTCCAAGTCTAGCAGAGTAAGGTTTTAAAGCTGGATTAACTGCCCTGAGCAGGAACTTGCTTTCATATTGCAAGGATAGTTATAACTTATTTTATAGTAATGCAGTATTTTGATGTATAAAGCAGACCTAAATAATTGAATGAAATTATACTCTTAGTGCAACTGAGTTCCTTCTGAATGATCATATATTCTATTGAACAGCAAGATGACTATTAAGGATCCAGCCTTGCTACTATGAGGAATATTTGGAAGAGCTACCACACAAATTTCTGACAACTACCCTTCCTGTAAATGGAAGCAGTTACTATATCAAAAAGGAAGGACACACTTTCAACAAGATCAAAAGCAAGAACAAAGATAAGTGATTTCCCCCCCCCCCCCCCCCGCACCGCCTTTCACCAGGGGAAGAGACCAGTTTCAATACTTGTCAGAACTCAAAGGTATAACAAGAAAAAGCTTACTATTTATTCTCCGTGTTGAAAAAATTGTTGGGAAATAGGGGTAAAAGCTTAGCATATGTCCACGCACACAAGATGAACTCAGATATTCTAACTCAGACCTTTTCTGATAATATTTCCAATAGGCTAGTCTTGTTAATCTGTTGCAACAAAAATAAGCAAGAGCCTTCCAGCACCTTTAAGACTAACAAAATTTTATTCCAGCATAAACTTTAATGAACCAGAATCCAATTCTTCATATATCATTAATGGATTCACACCACTAAATAGGTAAATAAATATTTGTTGGTGGTAGAAAGTACCATCAAGTCACAGATGACTTAAGGCGGCCCCTTTGGGTTTTATTTAGTTATTTATATTTGCATTTATATCCCGCCCTCCCCACCATTTGGCAGGCCCAGGGCGGCTAACAACATAATAAATATACATTAAAATTAGTCAGTATAAAATATGGTAAAATACAGTAAAAGATGGTGTTCTTCAAATATCACTAACAACTAAGTAATGTTAACAGGCTCCCGCTTAGCTGTAAAGCTATAAAGCTACAACGCCTCGGTTGGCGGCATTGTTGGTTGTGGTTGGTATAGCTGGTGAACGAGCCAGGCCCATAAATTCGAGGCAGCACCCTACTTAAAAGCCTGGCGGAAGAGCTCCGTTTTACAGGCCCTGCAGAACTGTAAGAGGTCCCACAGGGCCCTGAAGTCCTCTGGGAGCTCATTCCACCAGTGAGGAACCGCCACAGAAAAGGCCCTGGCCCTCGTTATAGCCAAACTGGCCTCTTTGTGTCCTGGGAGAACTAGGCAATTTTGGGAACCCGATCTTAATGCTCGCTGGGGTACATACGGGGAAAGGAGGTCCCTTAAGTAGATAGGTCCCTGTCCATATAGGGCTTTAAAGGTAAGAACCAGCACCTTGAACCATATCTGGTATGCTATAGGCAGCCAGTGCAGAGTTTTTAGGGCAGGTTGGATGTGTTCCCGCACAAGAAGACACAACAACAGCCTCGCCGCTGCGTTCTGCACCAGCTGCAGCTTCTGGATTTGGGTAAAGGGCAGCCCCATGTAGAGAGCATTGCAGTAATCGAGTCTTGAGGTGATCAGTGCATGGATCACTATTGCTAGGTCATTGTGTTCAAGGAAGGGAACGAACTGCCTAATCAGCTGAAGATAGTAGAAGGCTGACTTAGCAGTGGCTGCTACCTGGGCCTCCATCGTTAAAGAGGTATCCAGGAGCACTCCCAAACTCCTAACCATCAAAGGTCAGGTGAGGGATCAAGGCAAGAAACATTCAAAGTTGGTTTGCCATTGCCTGCCTTTGCATAGCAACCCTGGATTTTCCTGATGATCTCCCATCCAAGTAGTAACCAGAGTCAACCCTGGTTAGCTTCTGAGATCTGATGAGATTGGGCTAGCCTGGGCCATCCAAGTCAGAGCAAATAAATATGATAATAATAAAGTGGCTCGATTGTATCAGTTCTGTCTTTGGCTCATCCTCCTGTATGATACATGCCACGTGTCAAAAGTGCTTCTGTTCTTTTCTATGACAAGCAGATCAGTCCCTAACCAGAAGGACACATGGACACAAATCTGACATTAAAAACTGCAATATTCAGCAACAAGGGCAAGAACATTTGAATTACCAAGAACACTGTCTCTGACCTGAAAGCACCATCTTTCAACAAAAGAACTGGGAGACATCATCATGAATCCCAATTCAGTAATTTTATTAAGAGGTTTTACACATCTCCCTCGCCACCACTTGGCTGAACCAAGACAGGATTTTCATCTCACTACAAGTGATTCCTTACTCATTACAGGTTAACCAATTTAGCATTAACTAGTGAGTGGTGTCGATATTTTTTTTAATTAGAATTAAACATAAAAAATGGGGAATACACAATGATACTCAGGGCAACTCATTTTCCCCAGTATCTCCCTCCTCACACTACTTCCTCTTTCCCTCATCCTGGCAGCCCCCATATCCTCTCCCTTTACCTGCCAACCTTTCATCTGCCCACCCCCAGTCTTCAGCTTCCTTTATTATTTATTTATCCTCACAACCACCCTTTGAGGTACATTAGACTGAAAGAGATTGACTGGCCCAAGGTCACTCAGCAAGCTTCTCAGCACAGCAGGTACTCAGACCTGGGTCTCCTACATGCTAAAGCCTGAAAATTGAACCACTGGATGTCAGTTTTCCCTTCAGCTCTGCCTGGCAGCTTCTCCCTAGGAAAAGTTTGGTCAAGCTGCAAAAGCCATGTGGTAAGACATCACACCCAGGTGAGTTGGGTAGTGTCCACTAAGGACATTGCTAAATCATGCTAGTCGTGCAATGGCTGACGCTGGGCCCAGATGAGTCACATGGCATCAAGTTGCCAGGTGATCACCACCAGGCTGGGCTAGTCATGCAAACTGCATGGTAGCGTGTTGCCCAGTGGCTGTAGCCAGCCTAGCCTCAGGGACTCACTGAGATCTCAGAGACCATTGATTTCTTAAAGCAACAGGCACTGCTGCTATTATTTAGGAACTTTTCTCAAGTGCGTAGAAATAGCTGTCTTGCCTATTCATAGCCCTAATCTGTAGATTTAAGGATCCACACTCTACAGTCTGGTTCAAAATTATATATAATGATTACCTCTTACCCTGTACTTTCTGCAGTTTATAGCTCCTTGACTCTGCTGGCTGTGTTCTTAACCTTTTGGCTAAGATCAAGTGTAGTGCATCTCCTACATAAAATGGCATAATCATAAGGTTCCACATATTGCAGCTGAAAAAGTGGGCTTTATTCCACAGAAGTTTATGCTAGAATACATTTTTGTTAGTCTTTAAGCAGCCACAAGAATCCTGTCTATTTTTCCTAAAAAGGAGTTTTCCAGTGCAGAGGGATTCATGTCTCAAGAAGAAAAACAGGTCATGGACAGGCCTAAGATAACGAACTGGGGAGTATCCTACTCTGAACAGGGGTTTGGACTAGATAGCCTGTATGGCCCCTTCCAACTATGTGATTCTATGATTTTATGATTCTAAATCTGTTTTCCATTTGTTCCGGGTTCAGGATGAAAAGCACAAGGAATGTTTCTTTGCTTAGCCTTGAACATGTAAGGATTTATTAGGGCTACTCAGTGGTGAGGGAAAAGTACAATGAGCCCTTAGAATAGACTTGGAAAGGGGGTGATGAGCCCTGTAATCCCAGCTACCAGAGATGAGAAGGCAGGGCAACTCAGTTAATAGAACTGATATTGAGATAAGGATTATTGGAGCGAATTTTTACTTCAAAGGCTTACAATTTAGCATTTAAAAAGTTTATGAACTTATGGAAAGTATATTTCTTTTCACTCAACATGGATATCCACAATAGATTCCTCAACTATTCAACATGTAATAAAGCCTATACCTCTGGTAAAAGTAGATCATGCCAAAGTATGCAACAAAAGCAATTCCCAATACACAAGTAAGACTAGAGTTTAACACAAAAAAGGTTTTAAACATAACAGATAAGCATTTATGCAGCAATTTTTTGTGGGCTCAGTGCACTTTAGAAATATTAGCATATTGCAGTCATTACAATAGTGGTTCTCAAATGTTTTAAAGTGGGATCCAGTTCTAAAATTACAATTCTTTTTAGGATCCCTATTAAGCTTACTGTTTTCAGTTCCTACTTGCAAAGTAACTCCATACTACTTTCCCTCCTATCCAAAATAAGAATCTGTCATCAGTTAACACTGAACAAATTAATATTTGTATATTTTTCATGTTAACTATTAATGAGCAACAGGCTGGATTTCTGGGCCTTTTCACACATTCTGTGGAAGCAAACCCAAATTTGCTCTCAGTCCTGCTGTCCCCACTTACTCTGTCCCTTATTCTTGGCCTTGCAACCCACCTACCACCATCATGATCCAAAGGCTCAGAACCACTACATTACCACACACCTGTCAGGCAATGGTTCCCTGCCATTTTTAATATAAAAAAAATTCACAGACTCCCACAAGATAGTAGTTGCATTATCAGTATCCGTTGATTGAGAAAATACATAATGATAAAAAGATCAAAATGACAATGCTTAGTAGATGTATGGATTCATGAACCACTTTGCAATAGCTTTGCAGCCACACAGGGGTCCCCAGCCCTCCAGCTGTAACCACTGCTGTAAGACTATTGTAACCACTATAATCACTGCTGTAAGACCATTGCAGGGGGGAGCTTATAGACAGTGGCTTGCCTAAGGCCATCAAGTGAGTATTTATGGGACAGATAAGATTTGAATCAGAGATTCCCAATATAAAGCTCAGTTTCTTAGCAACTACTATCACTTGAACAACTGGAAAACATCTGCATATAAGTATAGTCGGGGAAGCATTTTTATTTACACTTTTGTATGTCATTCTTTTAAAATAAATGCAGTTGGAAAGCAGGAAAGAATAAACAGCGCTTGGGATGAGTAGAGATGGAATACGGAGACAAAACACTGGGAATCACCAATATGAAGATGGTGATGAGCTCTCCCACTTTCAGGTGGTATACAGCAAATCAGTTTAACTATACAGTAACACTGGTACAATTGCAATGCACAAAACTTACTTGGGTTGTAGCAGTCGTTTGAATTTTTCTGATTTCTTTCCCTACTTCTTTGCCATCATCTGATCTTTCTGTATCTGATATGATACTCCCTGCATCTACATTTGGTACAGCTTTACCACCAGAGGACTCAGTCTCCAGGGTTGTGGCAGTCATTTCAGCATACTCTAATCCTTTGGATGATGAAGCCAGCTCTCTTTCAGAAAGAGTGTCCATTGCATCCACAGAGGTATGAATCTTGAATTCCTTGTCCTCTATTATGCTTGAACTGCATGCTATGTCAGCACTACCAGTCATATGAGCAAGCAGGCCAAGGTCATCATTCACACCAAGATGCATTTGAGTCTCTTGCATATTTGCAATAGTAATGTGATTGCTTGACAGTTCAGGGAGCAGTTTCTCCTCTGGGTTAGGTATTTTATCAAAAAGAAATGAGGTATTGGTAGAAGGCTCATCCTTCTCATCAGCCAGTGTTATCAAGGGTCCATTATCCTTCTCTTCACTTTTTTTAATTATGCCAACACTCCCATGAACATTATTTTGAAGTTTTTCAACAGCTGCACTATATACATTGTCTAATAATGATTCTACTTCCACAAGAGCACCATTTTCTCTTGTTACCAAAGTCTCCGGTGATAAATCCATATCGTCCAGCTTTACTTCAGTAGCTTCTACCTTTTCTGCTTTTATATCAACTAAAAGATCATGAACTTCTACATGCACACCTCCCCCTGGTCTATCTGAGCTTCCAAGTACATCATCAGACACTTTTGTTGCAATAAGTAAGTCCCTGGTATCAGTACTAACAGGGTAGTCTGTTTCACTTTCTGGGCTTTGGCTTTGTGAAAGGTCTTCTATTTCACGAATTTCCATTCCACCTTTTGCTCCAGTTGCCTGAGATGAAAGGCCTGAGATAGTGCTCACATTTCCTTTTTTCCCCTTCTTTATATTCTCTTCTTCTTGTCTTTGATATTCCTCATACATTTTTGCTAGATACTCCTTGTGAGCTTCGTACGTGACCTTAACATAAAGCAGAAAAGTCAATATTGAGCATTTGACTGCTATTAAAAATGTTGCTGATGGAAAGAATTATTCTGGAAAAATGATAACATGTCATACTGCAAGCAATCCACAAGATGGCACAACATTTCATCTATTGCAGTATGGTATCTGTTGGTTAATGGAACAGTAGCTAAACTGAAGTTCAAAACAACCACTTACCTTGGAATGGGCTATGGAAAGAGTATCAACCCAGACTCTCCATCCTCCCCATTCATACTTTATTGCGTGGTATAAAAGGATGCGAAAGATGTTGTACACCATCTCTGTAATTTTCTGTTCTTCAGAATTTTTAGGATTAATATATCCCAGAGAAAACATCCAATCCTGCCACACTGAACACTGCAGTAAACATCTAAAATAAAAATTAGATCATCATCATATGGTATTTGACATTTTCCACTTTTAAGCCCAGGGAACTAAAGTATTACTGTAATTTTTCAGAGAGGTCTCAATATTTCACTCTAAATGAAAGCTATATTTAATCAAAATCTTCTTATGTTTAATATCCATCTATTCTAGTATCAACTGCTGAAATGAAACTGAGGTGTATTTTTGTCACATGTATTACTTAAAGATCTTATCTTGGATGTAGTGGTACAAACATACTATTGCTCCTTCTTATAGTCTCTCTCTCTCACACACATACCACACACACACACACCACCCTCCAGCCTCAGATATGATGCAGAATTAGAATTCAGTAGAAAGAATTACTCAAGGTGGGAAATAATTGGTCTGTTACTTACTACTACTTTGTAAGGTGCCTACAATGAAACAGTATATGTGTAAAAGTCAACTTAATTAAATAATTATAGACTTCAGTAACAAAGGACTGAATGACCAGCTGCAATGAGGGGCACTGATAGAGATAAATATCAACAAAAATTATACAGTGATTATCTTTTTAATGACCTAATAACTTTCACAATGATATAAGTAATTTAAAAATACTAATAAAAGATAACCAGGAACAATGTATGAAGACTGCAACAGCTCCTTCAAGGCCACCAGTGTATTTTTGCACAGTGTATTCTTATGAGTTTTATGGAGCCTAACCTTAAAGTGGAAATAGGCCATAGAGAGTTCTCCTCAAGTGGTATGCAAATACAGCTGCCACCTTGAATTCTATAGGGGCAGCATATATATTTCCTAAATAAAATACATTGAAAAAAAGACTGTACATACCTCCTGTTTTCACGGCTATTACTAAAAAGTTTTATCATATCCGATAAAAACAACCGCCGTACTTCCATCAGTTCTGCACTTGGTGTAGAATTCTTTAATAAAGTCGCCACTACCTTAAGAATCACTTAAAAGAAAAATATATTAATGATTTTTAAAAAATTAATTAGCAGAGAAAAATCATGCAATTTGGACCAGTCGTTCTAGCCATAATAAACACACAAAATCGTTGTTTGCTTCCTAAAACTTATAATTAGGAGTGTGCATTCGACTATCTGAGCTGAAAAAATAGCCGGAAAATACTTTACCAACATAACCACTCCCAGATAATCTCGAAAAAAAATCAGGATTATCTGGGAAAACAGGCTAGCCGCAATTAAACAGTGTTTAAAAAGAGTGCACTCCCTTTAAACACCATTCTGAATGAAGCTGCAGGTTCACAATCACATTTAAAGGGACCATGACACCCTTAAATGCCTTTGGATCCATTACAGCATATGGGGACCATTATAGTCAATGATTCCCCTTAGGTTATAATGGGGAATCCATCCAGGGATATGCGGGGGTCTGGGGGGGCTGTTTTTGAGGTAAAGGCACAACATTTTCAGTGTAGCTTCTAGTGTCTCTATTCAAAACATCCCCCAAGTTTCAAAAAGACTGGATCAGGAGGTCCAATTTTATGGGCCATCAAAGAAGGTGCCCCATCCTCCATTATTTCCAATGGAGAGAAAAAACAGCGGAAAAGAAGGGACTGATGTCAAACCAGAGAGCCTCTGAAGTAGAAACTGTGGCAATGCCAGCTCAACAAATCCAAGCCGGGGGGGGGGGGGGTTGCAAGCCTAGCACAGCCAGTGCCCAGCAGAAGCAATGCCACTGTGGCAATGCCAGCTCAACAAGTCCAAGCAAGGGGAGACTGCAAGTATAGCACAGCCAGTGCATGTATAGAGTGCCCAGCAGAACCAGTGCCATTGTGGCAATGCCAGCTCAACAAATCCAAGCAAGGTAGGTTCCAAACCCAGCAGAGCCAGTGCATGTACAGAGTCCGAGCAGTACCAGTGCAATGTACTAGTGCCCAGCAAAACCCAGTGCCTTCCCTTAAATGCTTTCTTTTTTTCCTCCACTGAAAATAATGGAGGATGGGGGCACCTGTTTTGTGCACTCTGTGCATGCACTGTCTATGCTGTGCTTGCAGCCTCCCCTACACACACACTTGGATCTGTTGAACTGGCATTGCCACAGTGGTACTGGTTCTGGTGGGCACTCTGCAGATGCACTGGTTCTGCTGGTCCAATCTTTTCAAAACTTGGGGGATCTTTTGAGGAGAGGCATCAGAAGCTACACTGAAGTTTTGGTTCCTCTACCTCAAAAACAGCACCCCCCCCAGACCCCTGAATACCCCCAGATAGATCTCACATTGACTATAATGGTCCCATAGGGTATAATGAAGCCGAAAAAAATCCCCTACTTATAATGCAACAGATAGATAGGGAAACTATGAGAACGTGTCAGTTGATAGGCAACTTCCTAGCATTCCATCCGCCTGTTTCGCAGTGGCATCTAGCAACGACATTAAAAATGAATTCAGAAATAACATGACAAGTCAGAATATCTTCAAGGCTATATACTGTCACTACATTTACCAAGCAATGCCGTTCACCTCTTGAAAGGAGACTGAATGGAGAGAGACAGGCCAGACCACAGCAAAGTGAAGAGAGGCCTTCTTTTAACTTATCTCAGTTTGTCTTTCAGGAGGTGAAGGAGTGTGAGAAACTTGAGATTGGGATAATTCAGAGAATACAGCAATTGTTTCATTACTTGTTTTTATCCTACTCTTTCTGTCCAATTTTCCTACAGGAAGAGACTGAGCAGACAAGGAAAAGGAAGAAGCCTTCCTCCAGCCATCATTCACTCCTGCTTTTACCTAGAAAAGGACAGGGAAGCAAGAGATGTGAATGAGAGCACTAGAGAGGAGAACTAATTATCTCACTCACATGCTCTAGTTTCTATCCATACCTCTTCTTCTGTGAGAGGAAGCTATGGAACCCTGATACAATTATCCAACACATAAGTATACTAAGGAGTTAAGAAAATATCTTTCTAAATCACCAAGAAAAAGGTTAACAAAATAATAAATTATGACTCAAAGCAAATTTCTTACTTGGGTTCTGAATTTTCACTGTAGAATCTGGTTCCGGGTGTGGTTTATGAACAACTTGTGTACACACTTGTTCTGTCAATATCTGCAATACAAGACAGTTACATTTTTTCTCTTTCCCCCAGTGTATCAGTTCATATCACTTATTAATAAATCAAACAACAAAGCTAGCAGTAGGGAGCCCTAGGTTCCAATCCTCCCTCAACAATGCAGCTCAGTGACTGATCTTGTGTCCGATTGTTTTTGGGATGGATAATCCCAACCCTAAATGAGATATTTAGAAACTTTGCTGCTTACCTGCATCCTTTGTTAAAACTGGCCTTTTCCTTTTCCTTGAGGATTATTTACACTATTGTGCTTTATAAATTCCTTAGGAAGCCACTGTTCAGTGGCTCACTATTGCTTGACTACAGAACATTTAACTTCTACACTGAAATGAAATTACCCACTCTGAGCCTACAATCTGGGGAGGGCAGGATATAAGTATAACTAACTGACTAACTAACAAATAAACAAATATTTTTTGTTTCCCTGCAAATTTCCTTCAGAAGTTTGCACAATGACACTTAGACACTGGAGCCTCAAATTACTTTCTGGCTTGCCTTATCCACTTACATTTGAGCATCAGTTTTTGCTTTTATACTTTTGTCATTTTTTCAAATATATGAATGGGGTTTAAGGACAGATAACTTTCATTACATTTATTGATCACAAGACAGAGTATTACTGGTATCAAAAGAACCAACTGGATTATTTTTTAGATCTGCAAACCACAATGTTAATATAACCAGTATTCTTGTTTATTTTTCAAAAAAATCAGGCATAGTGTTTCAGATTAGATGCTAATAATGTTATTTGTAACACAAATCCCAATGGACCTGAGATAATGAGATAAGCTTAAGAATAAATAGTATACCAGTTAAGCATCCTGATTTTGTTATTTAAATGGTGACATATTATAAAATGTATATATGAGTCACAAGAGATGGATTTCTTCAAGCTCCCAAGCAATAACTTTTTTGCTAACTTCATAGCAGATTCTGAAGAAATTATTATTTAGGTTCCAGTGCCAACAATGGAATAAAACATACTAATGACAGAAAGAACTCACCTCTTCCAATAATTCACCCAATTTATACAAGTAATTACTGAGAAGTTTTAATATTGTATACCTCATAAAGTGTGTTATAAGTTGTAATGGTCACAGTATTTGTATGCAACATCAGTCTCTCTCCAAGGAGAGTGAACAAACTATGGGTATGCATGATTTCAACTTTTCGCCTAAAAGAAAAACAAACATTGACTTTAGCATACATTGTTAAAATGATTCAGCAGTAGATAGTATTTAGCATTAGTATTGAAAATAATGAAAATCTTTCAAACTAAAAAAAATGGTTTAAAGACTTTCCATTGTACCTGTCATTAGCGAAAAATTACCTGGCTATTTTTAAATTGCCTAAAAAGTTATTATGAAACTAGATTAGGATCCCAAACTGGGATGTTACTCTCTTGCCAGAAGGTCATGAAGAAAAGAGGATGAGGAATAAATGACACAGGAGATCAGGCTCAATGTCAAATTTGGGTTTGCCCCCTTATACAATTTGAAAAAGCCAATAAACATAGCTTGTGGCAAAGTACTGTTATATATTTATGAATGCTAAATATGAATTACTATTATTTCATGAATTTATGGAAGGAGAAAGTAGCATGCAGTTAATTTGCAGGTGGGAACTGAAAACTACAGTAACTTTTAGAAGTGGGCCCCCGAAAGTATAGTAAATTTAGAGACGGGTCCACTTCAAAAAAATTGAGAACTAGCCTAACACAAATTCTGCAAGACACACTTTGGCAGACTAAATGTACATATATTTAAGCAAGCTGCATCACTCAGCCTTTACCATATACAGCATCTCGAAATCAAGAAGACATCTGCTTGAGCTTCCCAAAGGATAAATGAGGCAGTCAACATGTTGGCTTTGGT
This sequence comes from Lepidodactylus listeri, assembly GCA_029233225.1. NCBI lineage: Eukaryota > Metazoa > Chordata > Lepidosauria > Squamata > Gekkonidae > Lepidodactylus > Lepidodactylus listeri. Next base: position 149,636,885 of record JARCFY010000001.1, read on the forward strand.
CTAGTATCTCACTCTTTCAAGCTAACCTAGTTTGCAGGACTATTCGAAGACATCAGTTCTAAGATATGTTACACTTTGCGCTTTTTGGAAAAGGGGTAGGATACAAATATAAAATTAATGAAGTCAGAAAATAAACACACTACACATTTTCTTTATAACTAAAAACAACAGAAAGCCAATAATGAATGGAAGATTTCTTTTAATTCAGTGAGTTAGATCCAGACTAAATTTTCTGCTAACAGAAGGGATGGGGCGATTTCCTCCAATTCCCTTTTCCTTTTTGCAGACCCCAATTAGCTTCTCATGCTGTTCCGCTGTTCTCCTAGAAGCAGCATTTCAGGGAGAGCAATGGGCTGCAGTGGAAGACAATGGAAGCCTTGTGGAAAAGTTATTCGGGATCCAACCCAGTAAGATAAACAGGAAGCATATACTAATAACAAAAAATAGTGCACTTACTTATGACCCAGATGTTTGAGAAAATAGCCTAGCACCTTCAAAGCTTGTACCCATATACTTTCACTTTTGGAAGCCAATAATTTATAAATTACCCTAGAAGTTAAGAAGAAAGGAGAAAAAATCAAATTCAAAAAGCAATGCTTTAGAAATGTTTTTGATGACAGAATTGTACCTTAAAAAAAAAACTTTTGTTTACCCAAAGGAATAGTACGTGCTAACAAAAAATCCTCTCTTAATTGGGAGTCAAAATTTTTACCTTTCTTTCACTGAATTGTATGAGGTAAACCACAAGTGATGGCAGCCATGGATCCATCCCATGGTCACCAACTCCATTTTAGAAGCCTTTGTAGTTCTTTAAAAATTGCCACAAGGCCCTAACCTGGATGAGGCATGCGACAACCCCAGGAGCTCTTACCCACCTCCCTTTCAGGTGCAGAAACAACCCTGTTTTGGGACTTGAAAAGATGCAGAGGGAACAAGAACTCCTGGGGCCACTACCCCATGCACCTAATCCAAATCAGGACCTCGTAGAAATTTTTTTTAAAACTACAAAGGCTTCTAAAATAGCATTAGCAGCCATGGGATGGACCCTTGGCTGCTTTTTCTTTTAGTCTGGTCCTATGTATGCTAAAAAGATGCCTCTGCAACAAGCACAAACAGTGAAATACACTGATATGCAACCATAAGGATTACATACTTCATCTATAATGAAGTTCTAAGATGAGGCCAGTCCTACAATATCGTTCATTGGTCTTAGGAAAAAGATTTTCATAAGCAAAAAGAATAACTTTGCCATTAGCAAACCATACACACCAGTGAACCAAGCAAATAAATAACAGCTGAAAATTAATAGGAAGCAACAAGGTTCTTGGCCATAACTTGCTTGGAATCTGAAGAGTACTAATTTTTTTGTTACACAAACTCTCCAAGCATATGCAGGATTGTATTTCCATAAGCAGATGTTTACAAAGTTGATCCCCACAAAATGGTACTTGTATGTAAATAGGTCTGTAATTAATCTGTTATCCAATTAGCTAGTTATTAACAAATATCACAAACTTCATTAAACATAAACTTCTGAAGCAATGACATCTTTTTAAAAAAGACTTAGGCCTTTTCATTAATTATTGTTTTGGCAGTAAGTAGATGTCTGTTTCCCATTTGTTAAGCATCATTTGCTGTACTGTTTGCTGAGATGGAAGGGAAAAACATTTTTAATTGTGTTTGACTATTAAATGTATGGGGGGCAATTAAAAATATTATTTCTCACATTGTTACCAAATTTGCTGAGCACAAGTTTTATTTGCTCCAAGGAATATGTATGCAGAGACGATGTACACAAGTCCCCTGTATGCTATACCTGAAATAAACTTTTAAGTAGAAACATGATAGCATAATGTTTTAAATTATTCCACTATGTTAAACTCTGAATTACATATCTCATTATATTCTATACACATTTTGAAAAAATGAAGTGTAAGAAACAAAATTCTTAATTAAGGAGTAAGATACTGTGACACCCCTTTCCACAAACCACCCTCTACTCCATTCTCTCAGGTTCAGGATTACAAGTAGGTCAGGCCATCACACATCACTACCCTCCTTCTCACCTTTAAAATCTCTAGAGCCATGACCAGTTCCCCACTCAGGTCCTCTCTCTCCCTCCCAGGGGCATCAGCAGACAAGGTAGCCCATCCCCCTTTAAGAACAGGCCTTCATTCAAACTCTTCAGAGTTATTGGGGTTGGGGGTTCAAACATTGTTCCATTTACATGCTGCCACCATTTATTCATATCCTAAAATGAAATCTTCACCCGTGTGTGTTTCCTTCCCTGAGACACACATACCACAGGGTTCAACAAACAAGGAATTACCTTTCATTTATGCTTTTAACATAACACTGAAGAAAGTAAGATAGAGGTTACAAGGTTTCTTTTCCCTTGAACTTTCAAACTGATTCCTTATTCCAGCATTTGGGATCTTTTGTTACAAATTGGTTCTTCTTACCATTTAGCTTTAAACTGTTCTTTGCCTCAGCTTAATTTAGTCAGCTATACTCTCAACCAGTGTTCCCTCTAAACTGAGTTAGTGTGAGCTAGTTCACAGTTTTTTTAGCCTCCGGCTCACACATTTTTGTCTTAGCCAAATCGCTCGCTCTCAGCTTTAATGCCAGTAGCTCACAAAGCAGAATTTTTGCTCACAAGACTCCACAGCTTAGAGGGAGCATTGCTCTCAACCCTCCAACTGCTCTCTAACTGTATCACTGCCAACTCAACTGCTCTAAAACTGCCTTCCTAACTGCTTTTCCAACTGTCTCCTTCCTAACATTCCATCAGCTCCCACTGATTGTTCTTAGGGAGAGGCGGAGCCCAACTTGTCCATTACAGATACTAATTCATTTCCTCATTTTATCAACATTGAAATAAAGAACCAGATTATTTTAAGTTCTTACCGTATCCCGTTTCGCTGATCAAAAGCAGGTATCATAGATGCTGGATGCTCAGACATCAAAGCCACTAGCAGCTGAAGCACATCATGAATGTTTTCATCCTACATGACATAAGATAATGTTAGCAAAATATTTTTTTCATGAAGTTAGCACAAGTGACTGGGATTTTGATCTAATTATACAAACCTACCTCATGCATTGTTAGTAAGTAATTTAATATACTTTGTAGTTCATCTTCTTTGACTCCTCGATCCTAAAGAGATTTGATTAATCTTTGTTACCACTTTGACCAAATAAAAACTCATTTATTATAAAATATTTTTAACAGAAAACATTTTCCTGGATCTGCAGATCTAAGCTATGCATTTATGCTTGAATTACTTTAAAAGTTACTGTTAGAAGTTAATTTTTAAAAACATTTTATATAAGATAAAAAGCTTCCTCGAGAATGTTTGATTTCAATGTTGTGACCCCAAGTCAAAAACTTAAATCTTACACCTCTAGTTTCATATAGTTAGGGCTTTTACATGGTGTAGCTGTATACATCTACATTAAGACGATGTTGTAGCTTCAGGCACAAACTGTAGTTAATTTAACTACTAGGGTTGCCAGGTCTGGGTTGGATAATACCTGGAGACTTTGGGGGTGGATCCAGGAGAGGGGGAAGTCTGGGGAGGGGAGAGACCTCAGCAGGGTATAATGCCACCCTTCAAAGCAGCCATTTTCTTCAGGGGAGCTGATCTCTGTCAGCTGCAGATCAGCTGAAAAAGCGGGAGATCTCCAGGCCCTGCCTGAAGGCTGGCAACCCTATTAACTACACAATAATTTCAGTCTGCTCTCAAATTTAACAATATATTGAGGGAAAATACTAAAGTGGTTCAGACAAGTTCAGACTCTGGAATGCATTATATGCCTTCATATAACAAGAAACAGGTTGCTTCCATATCGATGTTTTGCTCTGCCTTGGCATTCAAACTGGAGTGTGTTTTCTTGGAAAATCAACATGACACTGTCATCCATTTATCCACTTTCCATGGCTTTCCCCACAACACTCTGATGTTTCCCCAAGCCTGATGTGGTATGATCTTTCTTTAAAGATTGCAGTCCATCTTAATCTGCATGCTGTGTGTATGGGAAAGCACAGATTTTCAAAACTCCCAGGCGCCATGGCATCATTTTGCTGCTACTGTCTCACTCCCACCCCTATACTGTTATAACAATATAGCAATAATCTTTTTACAGTCAACAGAAAGTCCTCCAGTGCTGCAGGGGTGGGGGTGGGGCAGAGTGGCAACTGCAAGGGAATGTCAAAGCAAAGTAATCTGAATCTTCCCACATGGCTCCTCCACTGCTACTGCATATGCCTCTATATTTGCAACAGCAGTGACTGCACAATGGAGAATTGACATGGGAAGCAACCAGAGAACTGTACTGTACTAAAAGCACTGAAAGATTTTATACTTCTGACTAAACAGAAGACATAAAACAGTATAAAAATTAAATGTGAGAAAATGCAATTCCACTTCATCCATATTATTATTATACCATCTTTTGACAGATTAATAGCAGCAATATTTATGAGTCAATAATTAAAAATAATTTGTGTGTCAAAGTTACCTACATCCAGATTTTTCAGGTTTTACCAACAGCAATACTACTAAAATTCTGAAAATTTACCTTCAAAATGAGCTGTTTCAAAAATAAAAGCATGAATGCTCGTAATGATATGATTTCTTTCTGAGATGGCCGAGGACCGTCTGAAATAAATTAAAGTCAGCAACTGAAATATAATGTAAGCAGCCATTTTCATTGACCTAAGCATTTTCTAGTAAATGCAGTCCCTTCAAGAGACTTTACTTTGGACAGTGCATAATAACATTAACATATGAAAGTAATACAACAGAACACAGAGCTGTTACTTTGAGCCTGTCTGTTCTATACTGTGTCCCTGGAATCTTCTGACAGACTAACTTGTAGACTCAAAGAGATCATGGATTCAAATAAATGCTGCATCTTCCTTTTCACTTGGTACTTCTTCCTACAATTAGAGGAGCTATAAGCTAGCAACACATTCACTGTAACATTAAAACATGCACCTCCAGGGTCAGACTAGATGTTATGTGTGGAATTTGTGATTAAGGGCATAAACAAAGCCATTTTGGTAGAAAAGAGTAAGAGTCCAATAGCATCTTAAAGAATAACAAAATATGTGGTAGGGTATGAGCATTCATGATTCAGTAGTATCTGAAGAAGTGAGCAGTGACTCACAAAAACTCATACTCTACCACAAATTTTGTTAGTCTTTAAGATGCTATTGGACTCTTACTCTTTTCTACTGCTACAGACTAACACACCTATCCATCTTGATCTAAAGCCATTTTGGAATAGTTTAGGATGACAATTGAGGCTCTATGCCTGAAGAACTTGTTCTGGCGTATTTGTTGATGTATCTATGCAAAGCCAGTACAGCTGCTCCAGCACAGGGGCCAGAAATGGACAGTGCCAGGGGAGTGTTAAGGAAGGTGTGGGATTTAGCCAGAATTCCAACACCTTTCAGCCATGTCCCACCTGCAGTGCAAGCACAGTAATATGTAGAAAGAGGTGGCATATGTATGAACTCTCCCAATGAATTCTATGGTAATGAAAAACACTGCTACCCCCACAGCCCACACTCAGCACAGCTTAGAATCTTGACTAACTCTGCACCCAGTGAAAGCACACCCAAGAGTACATAAACACCAGCCTAGGCCACTCAAACCTCAGATGGTAAGATGCACAGTACAGTACTACAGCTGTCTGGCATCATGTTATGCATGCTTTGAACACACAAACAAAAGGCTTGGATCAAATAGCTAAGGCTAATAAATATGTTATCTGCGGCATCAAAACTGTATCATATTGTGCTTACCCAATCCTTTGGGAGTGATGCCACTCGAATCTGCAGGATTAACCACCCAGTAGTAGTATTTCAGTGTGTGCATTAGCTGTAAGACTGTGCCTACTCTACGTATTGTAGTGTAGATTGTAGCAGTGCCAATAAATTCAGCAGATAGATAGGTGTAAAGTGACAGTTGAACCTAAAAACATTATAAGTAGAACATATTAATCAATCCAGTTTCCAATATTAGCCTTCAGATAAATATCACAGAGACAAGTAGTGAAGGAAAGAAGAGGTTGTCATTTGTAGCATCTTTACATGAGTGCCATGAATGTATTTTTCTAAGCAGAAGCAAATATAGCCTACTTTCTGAAACCATGGTTATTTTTTATGTTGTCACTGTTAAAAAAAAACAAAAAAACCTTCATCCAATCCAAACCTTATTTAGGTATAAAAGAAAACATGGGTCTTCACCGTAACACATGTGTTTGCTCCTCATGTTTTCCAGTCTTAAGATTTCTGACTGGCACTGTAATTGTCCCCTTTCCCAATCCAAAGAGTGTAAACGTGGGTAAAGAAGAACATCCCCATGAATTCCCATGCATCTAACTACCTTAACAATTCTGATATTCCCAAGAGTCAATCAGGAGCTGTATTCAACACCATTAAACTCTATATTTTAAAAATAATGTCTGATGGAAGCTTGGTCTCCAAACTGAAAACTGTAAGTGGTAAAACTGGGTTTCTAAATCACAGTTTGTACCCATCTTAATTGAGGTTAGCATTCTTGTGACATCCAAATTCAGAAACCTCAGTTTGTTTAGTAACATTGTACCTCTGCGTTATTTGAATACAGAGAAAGCTGCACAGAATCAGTTGAAAAACCTAGTTCCCCAGTGGCAATTTGACTATGAACAGTGCTTTCTCACCACAAACATTCTTTCTTTCTTCTTTGTCTTCACACACACCCCCTCCCAGCTAGTAATGACTCACCAAACAGGGCTGAACAGCTCTAGCCTCACTTCAGTGTAAATTTAAAAGACAGTTGGAAGAAAGCTCTTGTTGAATCACTAATTTTGTTGAGTGTGCCAAAATACATACTGGAAATTGTCCATACAAAACACTGTTATTGTCAAAAGCAGTTCACAGCACAATTTTCTGCTGTCCACTCTTCCCCATATAGACAGCTGCTTCTTCAGCCACCAGCACCCCACATACCATTATATCCCAGAAGAGACCAAGTGACTTTGCCATAATTAGGTGCATGACCTGGCTATGATCATGTCTTTTTTTCCTGCTAATATTTATCTTTCACATTTTTGGAAAAACCTAGCCTTGAGAAACAGCATGATCTTCACCTGAACCAAATGGAATCAGAATGCTGTCAATAAGTATAGAGAACTCCCTGGTTGGCAAAAACTCCCCTCCCCCTTCCCGGAATGAAAATTTGTCAGAACACCTTCATGTGAATACAGTAGATATTGTGGAGGTGTGCTTAGTAAGAAATAGAGATATGGAGGCCTGAGGGGGGAAACTAGAAATATCTAAGATGAAAAACATTTTTCCTCGTGGTTTTTTTTTTCCCCTGAGGAAAAATCGCTTAAATATTTGAAAGATGTTTATGTTTCCCATTTTGAGACAGACATGACAAAGTACCCTATTTTTAGATTTTTCTAGTAATTGGGGCTTCCTGGGCAACTCATTATTTTCCCACTATTAAAAAATCCTTTACCATTCAGAAGTACCCCAGCACTTCGGATATCCTCATCAAAACCAGCAGAAAGCATTTTTACATATATGACACTGAATAGCACAGCATATATTACAAACATTAGAAGATTTTATGAACTCATTACTAAGTAATAGGAAAATGTATCCTATGTTTGGCATCTTCATTCTGCTAGTTAGACAGGATTATGGTGGTGGAAAGTGCGGTCAAGTTTTCAAGGCAAAAGACATTCAGAGGTGGTTTGCCATCGCCTGCCTCCGCATCATGACTCTGGTATTCCTTGACGGTCTCCCATCCAAATACTAACCAGGGCCAACCCTGCTTAGCTTCCAAGATCTAATGAGATCGGCTGGCCTGGGCTATCCAGGTCATGGCAGAAACAATTATAGTAGATAGTAAAAGTAACACAGTTGAGGGTTTTTAAAGATAAACTTGGGAAAATATTGGTGGTGCACAGTACACTTACCTTTGCAGGAGTATGTATCCAAATGGCAGGATTGAACAGAATGTGATCACACAATTGCTTCAGTAGGGGTGCTCCATGTGAGAGTCCATCCAGATATTTTGCAAAAGACAAAAACTGTTCCAGAACTGCTCTTGTTATATGAACTCTGGATGACTGAACAAATTAAGAACAGAATTAAAACTCCTTTAAGTAAGAAATAAGAAAACCAATGGTTCACCTTGTCCAGCATCCTGTCTCACACAGTGGCCAACCAGTTCCTCTGGACGGCCAACAACTGGGCATAGAGGCCGAGGCCTTCTTCTGATATTGCCTCCAGGCTCTGGGATCCAGAGCTTTAGTGCCTCTAAATGTGGAGGTCTGCCTCAGTCACCATGGCTAGTAGCCATTGATAGACTTGTCCTCCATGGATCTATCTAATCCCCTTTTAAAGCTGTTTATTCCTGTGGCCATCACTACTGCAACTGGTCATTTTTTTGGTATTTTGCACAATGTATACATAATACTAAAGACCACCTATAATCATAAACATAACCACCTTTAAACATAACAGCAGTCAGACAAATACACGTGTTTCCTAAATAATACTACTATACTGATCGCCATTGCAAAAAGCTATTATTCCATTGCATCATTTTGACATTTCAAAACCTACTGAAAAAAAGTTCAAATTGCTACTTATTTATTACTAAGTATCCTGGACTAATAAATCATTACATATAGATAATGCAATGCTGTTCTGCAAGAGCAATGTAAAAAAGAATTCCTAAAATATCTTCTACCAGAGAAGTTTGCTATGGCACTTGCTAACTGAACAGTATCTACTATAAATGGAATGTCAGAGATATAGCAAACTACTCTTACACAGATCCTCATTCAATACAGCTCCACAAATGAAAGTCTACAAAGTTCATAAATCTATGTATCTACTCTCCAGACTTTTGTGGGTCGTTGTTTTTTTTTTACTTTAGAATCTTGTTTTATTTTGCTTTGCTTCTCCCCTTTTACATTGAGATTTTATAAACACTCATATTGATTTCTGAAAGCGGAATATTTTATTATTAACTATACTCTCATAAAATACTGCCAGCATAGAGATATCAAGGGCCCATGCAACTAACATCAAACTAAGTAGTGGTTATGTATTAACTATGGAGGGGGGGCATATTTACCTGTACAAAATCAGTTATGCTGGCACAAACTATGCTGGACTGTGTGATATCTTATGTGTAACATCTGTTTATTCTAGTCTGTCTCATCTCCTGAATATTCAAGACAGCCAAGATCAAAACATGCTGCTGTATGCCAGGGCCCAAACTCACCCAGGGTCCTATTTGCTGAGCTGTAGTGAGGGGGGGGGGAGGGTGATACGGCCATTCCAGTTCTTGCTGGGCGGGGGGGCAGGCCAGCAGAAAACGAGAGAAGCAGGGGACTGTCTGCCCCAACACCAGTATTCAAGGCCTTCATGGCAATATGCCTGCACATGTCAGGCCCCCTATTCATCAACAGGGACAGCTCTTTCCTCATGAGATATTAGTTCACTGTGGTTTTGAGAACTGGTATGGCTGCTTTAGGACTTCCCTGGGGGACGTTGGGCCCCATTCTTTCCGTATTGGTGTGGCAAGTACAGCCTCCAGACTGGGCATGGAGCCTGCAAGCATCCCGGCCATCGGAAGTTAACGTTCTGAGGCCTACTGGACCTATATTCGCCCACATCTTGTACCTGCCGTTTAACATTGACTCCTTAACATTGACTCCTTTGGTTTCAGGGGGATGATGTTGGTCAGCATGGTTTTGTGGACACAGCATTGTGCACTGGGCAAGAGTTTATATCACCTCATCGAGTTGGGGCAGAGACCTCAGCCTCCAGGATAAGGTCACTTGGATGGGCGACCGAGAGATGAAAAGGAACACCCCTCTACCTATGGTATGGCCCCATTTAATTGCTCACAGGCCTCCGGACATGCTGGTGATACAGCTCGGCAAGAATGACTTGGGGGCCCACTCTGGAATTGATTTGTTGCACCAGGCCACAGACAACCTGTGAATGTTGAGGAATTAACTCCCAGCTATGTCCCTTTTCTGGTCCAACTGGTTGCAGCGATGCTGCTGGCGAGTAGCACTCTACCCAGAGAGGGTCGAATTAGCAAGGCGGAAGGTGACCAAGAGGCTGGGTAGGACTGTAGAGGCTAGGGGGTTGGGTTTTTTTTTTTTTTTTGCTGGATTAGACATCTGGACATTTCACTATGCTTGGATACCCTGTTTTGACCTGATGGGGTTCACTTATCTCACTGGGGAATGGATATCTGGCTGCATGGAATTAAGGATGGCCTACACACTTGGCTACAGCTGCAGGAGCACTGGCAGGAGCCAGGTGTCATGATGCCCAGCTCTTGTGGCAGTTATCAGCATGGGGCCGGATCCATTCTCAGGAAAGCTGGCCTGCATGCCCATTTTCCTGAGTGGGCAATCCCCTTAAGAGATCTTAGCATGAGGGTCAAGTGGTACGCACAGAGGGATCATAAGATAAGAGGTGGTACTTGGAGTACCACTAAAATATATGACATGGTAAGCTACATATAGCATGATTAAGTCAGCTTGGGGGGAAATCTGATCTCTTTTTTTTACTTTATTTTTATAACTTTGTACATAACAATTGACAAAGAAACATGTATGAATCCATTACAGATTGAAAATTACTTATAACAACTCAACAACAACAATATAACAACTTTCAATATGTGAAATCTAGATTTAGTGAATAAAGGAGTCATCCTGGAAAAATACAATTAGAAAAATGATTAGGATGTAAAATTAATTGGTATCTATATTTGCAAATTAGGCACTTGAAAAATTTGATCTAAGAAGTCACCTTGATACTCATATGAGGTAAAATTTTATAATGAAGAAATGCTTTGAAAATGATCAAATATCTTAGCAGCATTAAAAACATTAGCACTTTTTCAATGAGGTAACCAATCTTAGTAGCATCAACAACATTAGCACTTACTTTTTCTAGGAGGTAGCCAATAACTAGAAATCCTTTTCCACCCAGCATTTGTTCTTGCATGGCTACTGAACTCTTAAGAAGTTCTACCAGGAAAGCCAAAAGGGTAGCACTGCATAAGAAGTATGGCACTGATTAGATTTTAAATGATCTACATTTCATTTTGTGTGTGTCAGAATCTACTGTAAGCAAAAACTATTTAATAGTAATATTTAAAAACAAAAAGAAACTGGCCTGCCCTAAATAGCCCAGGCAAGCCCCGATCTTCTCAGATCTCGGAAGTGAAGCAGGGCCAACCCTGGCAAGACCTCCAACTAAATGCTACAACTAAAGAATACTGACAACTAAATGCTACAAAGCTATGAACAAACATAGACTTCATCTGTCCACTGTGAGTCTAAGATGCTTATACAAACAGATCTTCCATGTCTTTTTTCCACATCCAGCCCATGTGAATAAGAAGACTCATGGAAGACCTGTCTGGACAAAAAAGTCACACAATGCAGATGGCTGCAGGAAGGAGGGGTGTATGTGTCATTTCAGCACCTACAATGGATTATTAATTTTAACCAAATAATAATATTAATCTACATGTAAAGGATACCTAGGTAGTCCACAATTCCTATACCAATGTAAATACCCACAATGATGAAGATGTCTGATTCAACGACACAAAGAAAGGATGGGAAAAAAGCCAATATTGTGACAGATTTTGCCCACTTCAGCATTTGTTCTATAAATCAGTGATGAGACCAGGGGTCATTTCGAGCAGGAGCTCAGGGGAGCTCAGCTGCGGGAGTTGGTGCCAGCCCCCCCCCCCATGGGAGAATGCCTGCTTGTGTCATGGCTGCAGCAAAATGACCCTGTCCCCTGGAAAGGTCCTTGTTCCTCTGACCAGCCTTCTGAAGGCTTCAGCCACCACTGAAGCTATCCTCCCAGAATAGTGGTATTTCTGAGGCTTGGATTAGTAGCTGTCTCTTCTCTTCCAACTAACTTACTTACTTTCTTTCTTTCTTTCTTCCTTTCTTTCTTTCCTTCTGACATACTTCTGGTGATGTCAGGTGGTGTAGCATATGCAAATATATTATGCTAATGAGTGATGCTAATGAGCTCCTGCACCTCTTTTTCTACGAAATGACCCATAGATGAGACACCAACAATCCCCTTACCAACAAAAAGATTACGCTACTAAGAAAAATGTCAGAAAGTACAGTATATGAACCATGTTGTTAGCCACCCTGAGCCTGCCAAGAGGCGGGGAGGGCGAGATAGAAATCTAAATAAATAAAATAAAAATTAAAAATAACACTATATTCCATTTGCCCATTCTCTATTCATTACTATCACAGAGAGCTTGAAGTACTGGATTATGTATAATGAAGACAATACATAACTTTTAGAGTTACCTACATTCTTGTAACCCAATTATCTTTACACAGATAATCCGAGTGAAGGGCGGGGAATAAATCCTATTATTATTATTATTATTATTATTATTCCAAATACTGGTATTTGGATCCAGAGTTTGGGAAGAATCTGGTCTTATACCCCTATGGGGAATCTTTCTGGAGGGCTGCATAGATTGTTTTTTGAGCAAACTGCGCCAAAATGGCAGTAGAGCTACTGGTACCTGTCCTTCAAATTATCCTCAAGTTAAAAGTGAATTTCACCAGGAAGTCCAATTCTTTGGGCCCCTGAACAAGGTGCCCCCAGCATTCCTCCCTTCTTCTTGTTTTTTTTTTTTTTTGCGGGGGGGGGGAGATTCAATGCTTTCTCCAGAGCAAAAAATAGCCAAAGACACAAGAGCAAAGCAACCCCTGGCCAAAAGCCTCTTAAAGCAGACAGAACCAACAAGCCCAAAGAACTAATGCAGAACCAAGAAATTACAATAAGACGCACAGGACAACACAGACTAATGCAGAACCAGGAAATTACAATAGATGCAGCAGGCCTAACACAACAAATGTAAAGCCTGAGAATCCAATCTGATGCCAAACTAGAGAATCATCCAAGCCAAACTGAAGAGGAACACTGTTGCAAGCCCAATAAATGTAAAACCAGTCTATCTGAACAAACATACAACCTGAGACTGAGAATCTACCACAACACCAACACAAACCAAATTGTACAAATAATATAATGTTGCAAGACAAACAAAACCAATTTCAAAAGACATAGTCAAAGCCAAACCAACCTGGCAAGCTGATACCAATCCCCCAGAAGAAACAGAGACACAGGGAAAAAATAAAGTAAAAAACAGTTCTGGGAGCCTTAAAACACTGGCTCCAAAATATTCCTACTGCCCAATATTCCTAATTACTGCTTTAAAACACTGGCTCCCAATATTCCTAATTACTGCCTAATTATTACCTAATTTATTTCATGTTACTGGGATTCTGCCGGATCCAGTAACATGAAATAAATCCCAAATACCACCCAGAAAACTACCAATAAGGTATTTTTCAAACATATATTTAAACCAGGTATATCCAAATGCACATCAGCAGTATTTAGTTAAGATAGTAAGTTTTTTCTGCCACTAAATGAAATACAGGTGCACTCAAAAGAGGACATATTGCTGCTCCAAAAAATTAGTAGCCACATTCAGAAGTCATGACAAATCTCTGTCTGTGAGGGGCACAAACACAGCAGGTTGTTGTACTCACACAAGCGCTCCCTCCTCTAAAGCATAGGGTACAAGTCTTAGTGGTTTGAGAAGCTTTCTGTCAAACTTTTTGTTCGCCAAGATATACAAATGCAAGCATCAGGGCAACCTGGAGCATGTTTCTTTACCAAAAACCAGCTTTCTAAGTTGCCTGTGGTTTAGAATCCTACTTAATGGGGAGGCACTCACATTTGGCTATTATGGCAAGTTGTTTAATTTCTTAGCAGATGACAAATGTAAACCTAGATCCTGTCATCCTATTCCCACAGCCAAGTTGATTAGGTCAGCAGCGGTTCAATCGCATCGTTTTTGGTACCATTCATTCTAACACAGTCTCCTAAGGGAAGTTAGGATGACACCCACTGTACAATTTTTTCAGAGGCAATACAAAGCTATTGCAGCCTAGTCTAAGCTTTCTGTTTTCTTTGGGAGGTTTATAAATTAGATCTGTTGGATTAGTGCTTTGTTTATTGTTTACTCTTGTTCATTTTTTTTTTGGTGCAATGCCTGTTTAACACATGCTGTTTTACGCTGCTTTAAGTCTCTGTGGACAGAAGCAAATGCAGGACAGAAATATTTTAATAAGTAATATGAGTTACTGGCTCTAAGCCAAGCACAGAAAAAGCTCTCAAAATGAAAACAGTTTTGGAACAGGTTTTTACTGTATAAAAGTAGAAGGCCTTCACACTTCTGCCTTTCTGCAAATGGTGTAAAAAAGAATTGTTCAGGAGAGCATTTCTATAAAGATAATAAGGTTATAGTACTATGGAATGGAGAGCACTTGCAGTAAAAGAAGTATTGTCTATTTCACTATTTATTGTACTGATTTTCTTGTTCCTACTGCATTTGTTTCTGCTTTTGTAATGGCTTTTTTTGCATTATTCCTAATTTTCATGATTCAAGTCCTATTGCATTCTTTGTTGGATGTCTTAAACTATTTGATTGTATTCTCTTATACTGCACAATCTGCCTTTTGTCTCAGTGAAAAAGGGGGACTATAAAATAAATAAAAATTATTCTTCCCTACATCCTCATAAATCCTTTAACTTTTCACTCCTGAATTATATCCCTCTAGCTTATCAGTAAACTCTGTACTGCAACAACTTCAGTTAAAACCACTGATTCCTGGCAAAGTATTTTGATTTCCTGCCATAAACTTTCATTTAAGCATACTTAAGAGACTTAAGAAGACAAGCTGATATGTGATTTCATTACTTGCTTTGGAATAAGTTTAGTTCCTATTCTAGGACCAGACTTCCAAAAAACAATCTTATAGAAGACTGTGCAGAAGCATTATCTGCAAAACATCTACATCAGAGAAAGTCAAATTCAACAAGACAAGAATTTCTCGATAATCAAGTAATAATCAAAATGATAACTGTTGTGTTTGCAATCAGATCCATTTCAGGATATTTATTTATTTATTTATTTATCCTGCCCTTCCTGCCAAAGCAGGTTCAGGGCAGCTTACAGAATAGGAGAGAGAGATGTTAAAACACAAAATTTAGAATAAAACCATGACATATAGTCAGAGACACTGATAAACATAGTTTACGTGAAAGTACCTCAAAAAAGGGAAAAACAAAAAGGAAAGAGCCCTGTTTTTAAGTGAGATTATAAAACAAATTATTAATTCTAAAACTTTTCATAACTTGCTCACAAACCACAGTACTAATTCTTAAAGGCATTTAAAGAGAAAGATGAGGTTAGAGACTCAAATTCAATCTGAAGTTTTGCTAAAATTTATCAGATGAATAAATTAACAAAACATATACTATTTGATGCTTCTTCCTTTCCCCTTAAAAGACAAACAAAAGGAAGTCTTCAAAGATTATTCCTAGACAGATAGTTCCAGCCACAAATAGTCAGTTAATGCTCATGCTGAGAAAAAATGTTGATTTTAAATCCCTTCCAGTGCACAGTCTGATTAGTCCTTACAAATTACTATAGTTGATATCATCAATAAAATGTTGAGTTTTAATATTTCTACAACTTATGGTAAACCCAATTATAGGTGTTTCAGAAGCCTGTGGAAATGAAAGCTTCCTACAACTTCTATATACTCCACCAGGATGTCTCTACATGCTAAGTGTATAGGAAGACATGGCTGCTTCCTGCCTTGGTGGTGTGTCCAGAAACCCCACCAGTCCCTGGAGAGATGGATCACTGGTCTCTGGATCGCTGGCCTCTGCGAAGTTGTTAGTTACCAACAGAGAGGCAGACTTGCTTCAGAAGACTGAAGGAAACTTAAGCAACTGCAACACCAGTTTAAATACTTCAATAAAGCAATTAACTAAGTTGTCACACCATGCTAATATCTGTGCACCAAGTGAGAAGGTGGCAAGTTAAAAAAAATCAACCCACATGTGTGACCCAGATGACATTTCAAGTTTATACTATTTAGAACCAAAGTCAAGGGTTTGCACACTCCATGCCTCAATTCCCTTATGATGCATGTGGAAGTAAAAAATGAACGAAAGTGAAGACATATTAGAAACTATCAAAAGCATTCTGTGGTGAAGTCACATAGGCTACGTGGATGTACTGTGACTACAAAAAAAAAGAAGAGTTAAGTGACCCCAAAACTGGAACAAACAAGTCTAAATCAACCCATGACAAGCTGCAGAAAAGACTGCAGGAAGTCAGTTTCACTGGAAATTCCAAGTTTCACTTCTAGTTACATATGCTTCTCAGAAGGAATATAAACATGCTTGGAAGGGTTAATCTCCTCCCAATTTCTGCTTTTGCTGTCTCCTACAATCATGCAATAAAGAATTCAGTAGACGCTGGCATGATGAGGAAAATATAGCAGCTACCTTTCATGTGGTTTTTGCTCACTGAGTGCTGCCTTGTTAAAGAGGAAGTAGAGGACAAAAGGATTAGACTCCACTGAAGGAGAACTAGGCAGGTGGTAACAGAAAATGAATAATTATGAATGGACTTAATATTCTCTTAGACATCACATTATGCTAAAATATAGTCAATGCGACACCATTTGGGAAAATAAAGAGCACCAAACTAGATTACCAATATATTTAATTATCAACATGGCCCAATCCGCGGATACTTCAGATTCAGAGATTAGGGCCACAGAAAACAAGACAGATCTTTCTACAAACCTGAGAAAACACACAAGGGGCTAACCCTCCCAATGATAAAAGGACTGTCTGTAGCTTTAAGAAAGAGATGCCCTCAAAGGCCATTGGTAGGTATTCAACCACAGTAGTATTCATTTTATTTTATTTATTTATTTATTTATTTGGATTTACTAGGCCGCCCTTCCCTATAAGTAGAGCTCAGGGCGGCTTACAACAAGATAGCATACAATAAATAGTTTAAGTTAAGACCAGCATCAAAGTTCCCAAAAAACAAGTCAATAAATAAACAAGGTACATTACAAGATGGCAGAAAGAAAATTCAGCTCTCCAGCCTCCTGGGGGTGGGGTTATGAGGGATGGGGAGGATATATGAGAGTGCCAGACATCAGACTGTCCCATTGCTGTCCTCAACCAAAGGCCTGGTGGAAAGCTAATAACAGTGGATGTTGCCTTATATGACCTGCGGAAAGCTAATAACTCCCACAGGGCACAGATGTTTTCCAGCAGAGAGTTCTACCAGGTGGGGGCCAGGACCGAAAAAGCTCTGGTCCTGGTTCAGGACAGCCGGATGTCCCTCAGGCCAGGGACCACCGGGGGTTTCTATTCCCTGAGCGTAACACTCTTCCAGGGGCATACTGAGAGAGGCAGTCCCTGACCTCTTAGGGCCTTCAAGGTCAAAACCAAAACCTTAAACCTGATCTGGTGCTCAACTGGAAGCCAGCGCAGCTTGCGCAGCAAAGGCTGAATGTATGCTGTCCAGGGGGAGGTCCCAGTAAAGACCCATGTGGCAGTGTTCTGGATCAGTTGGCGCTTCCAGGTCAGGCACAAAAGTAGGCCCTTGTAGAACGAATTACAGTAGTCTGTTCTGGAGGAGACTATTGCATGGATTACCATGGCTAGATCAGGACAAGACAGGTAGGGAGCCAGCTGCCTAACCTGGTACAGTTGGAAAAATGCCAGCTTTGCAACCGTCGCAACCTGGTCCACCATAGACAAGGATGGGTCCAAAGTCATGCCCAGGCTTCTGATGGTCTGTGCTGGTGATAGGGGCACAGCATCAAGAGTCGGGAGTTGGCAAGCCAACCAATGCTCCTCCCCACCCACTCACAGAACCTCCATCTTATCTGGAGTCAGTTTCAGCCAATTCTGCTTTAACCATCTCACCACACCCTCCAAACCCTCAGCTAGATTCCCGAGAACTGTGTCGAGTTGGCCACCCATCAACATGCCTTGGTTTCTGTCAGGAGAGGGCCCTTTCCAGGGCATTTTCAGCCTTTGAGGGAGGCTCATTGGAGCCAGGCCCAGAAGCAACCACTGGGAAACTTGCTATGACGTGACTTGCATGACTTGTGCAGGGTAGTGGTTAGAGTTTGAAGAAGAAGGTGAATTTTATTCACAGTCAAAGCCAGCAATTAGTACAAAACAAGTGGAGATCCACAAGAAACTTGCGGGATGGTTATCCATTCCTCACACTTTTGCTTCCTCCCTTCTCCCCCTACCTCTCTCACACTCTTTCTCCCTTCTGCCCCCCCTTCTTACTCTCACTCTCTTTCCTCCATGTTACTTCCTCTCTCTTTCTGACCCATCTTCATTCTCTTGGTTTTTCTGCCTCCCCCCTCTTCACTCTTTCTCTCTTTTTCTGCCCCATCACTCTTCCAGCCTCCTGCCTGCTTCCTCTCCCCCCACAGCAGCAGTGACAGTGCTCTGAGAATCACAATGGATCTCCCAGCTGCAGAGATCAATTCACCTTAGGGCTGCCAACTCCAAGTTGGGAAATTCCTGGAGATTTGGGGGTAGAGCCTTGGGACAGTGAGGCTTGGGGAGGCAAGCAGCCTCAGCAATCCTCCACAGCAGAGATTTTATCCAGGGGAACTGATCTTTGTCACCTGGACAACAGTTGTAATTCTGGGTGCTCTCCAGGCCTTGTCTGGAGGCTGGCAATGGTAGTTGAAGTGAAGGAAATGGTTGGTTTGGAGGGTGGAGTCTATGGCATTATACTGGTCTGTAGTCCCTCCTCAAATTCCACCCTCCTCAGGCTCCACCCCTCAAATGCCCAGGAATTTCCCAGCCTGGAGTTGGCAACCGCATTTCCTTCCCACCCAACAGCCAACGTACCTAATCACACTCCTGCAGTCTCTGAAGAAGAAAAGATTTTTCTCCCCATCCACCCTGTTTTTCCTTTCCCCTGTAACAGTAAACCATAAAACCAATTCCCTGGGAGGAGGATGGGAAAGAGGGAAGAGCGAAGGCATTGGGAACTTCTCTCGCCTGCTTGAAGGGCAGACTCAAACATGTTTATTTTCTGCTGGCTCCCCGCCCCCCTTTTTTTGAGTGTGTGCTTTCTTCTTGCAAGTGGAAGGAACTGCCTGAGCAGAGTGAAAATCACAAGGTAGATGCTGCTGGAGGCTTGAACTCTTTCAGTGGAGGGGAGGACTGAATGCAATCAGAACTACGGGAGGGAGGGAGGGAGGGAGGGAGGGAGGGAGGGGGAGAGAAGGCTCCTCAGTAAGTCTGTTTCCTGCGCATGCACAGTGGATACTGATTTACTTTTGGGCCATTTATAACTTCCCGCTATATTTTTTTTTTTACAGTTTTTGGATTTTTCTGCACCCCTGGGGAGCAGCTCACGTATGCAGGATAATCACTTTACCTTCCATATGCCCCTTATTTGTGGAAATAAGTATCCACACGCACAGGGGGCACTTGGGAATTAGATACATAGATTAAAACCATAAGGTAATAAAAACAACAATAAAATAAGGATAAAATACAATTTAAAATTGTGGGGATTTTTAGAACACAAAACAACTGGCAAAGAGATACTTAACAATTTTCTGCCTGAGCTAATATGGATTTTCTAGTTCCTACAGCAAGCCAACCAATTCTGGCCAGTTGCTATGTAACCTCACAAGAAAGATCTTCAGAAGGTATGCTTTTTGTCTGCTAGTAAGGGGTAAAATCATGGAAAACAAAAGAGATTCATGAAGGTTATTATTCGCCTTGCAATAAAATATAACATGTTCTAGGGAGTCTATACCTTCATTACAACAGGAACATATTTGTTCTTCAAAAGGTATTTTCTTAAACTTTCCTTCAGTGACTGCTGAGGGGAGTGCATCCCACAGCATTAGAGTAAACATTCTCCTATAGTCATGATTTGATAGATGATGGAGATAGGACATAGGAGTTAATCTGTTAATAGGCTCTAAAAAGGCATGCCGTTTCTCTGTGCCTGGCAAAATCCAACATCCTCTGTTTTACCGTGTCTCTGGCTTTATCACAGGCAAGAGAGAACAAATATGGTTAGAATTTCAGACTATGAACTGGGAGCCCCAGCTTCAAGTCTGCACTCTGCTGTGGAAGCTCACTGGGTGACCTTGGGCAATCACATAGTTTCAGCCTAACCTACCTCACAGGGTTGTTGTGAGGATAAAATGAAAGACAGGAGAATGATGTAAGCTGCTCTGAGTCCCCACTGTATAGAAAGGAGGATATAAATGAAGTAAATAAATAATAAATATACCTAAAAATGGGGAGGATGATAAAATGTAGGTTGGTTGGCAAGTGAGAAGGAGGAAAGGAAGCAGAGAACAGTGATAATATAGGGGCTGCCAGGAGAAAGGAAAGAGGAAATAATGTGGGAAAGTATACAGGGGGAAATATGGTGCCCCCTTGCAAGTCCTTATATTCCCCACCATACAACTGGGACAGGGTCAGCTGACACTACACAACTTGTCAAAAGTTTTCCTGAGGAGAAGCTGCCAAGGACATGGGAGGAGAGAAACCTGAAGAAAGGAGGGCAAATAAAGGTAGGTTGGGTGGTGGGTGGGAAGGAGAGAAGGAAGCAGGGAAAGTGAGAGACTATGGGGACTTTCAGGGAAGGGATAGAGGAAATAGTTACAAGAGGGAAATCAGATACTCCCCCACAAGTCCTCACAGGTCCCCAACTTGTTCCTCCATATTTTACCATTTCACATTCTAAAGTGGGTTTTTTTACTCAAAATAAAAATACCTAACCCTCCAGTTATCAATTACTTGATCTGCCAGCAGTCTACCACATCTACCAATACATGTTATCAACATAGTGGCTAAAATGGTACTTTTTCAGAATATTCCCTACAAATGATAATCTCAAAAACAATACTTTTAAAAACATACAAAAGTAAAACCTATCGTATTGAACTAAATTATTTTTAAAAGTTATTTTTTCTTTATATTATTCCACTTTCATTCTGATAATGTAAGATTTAATAATCTCTAAGGCATTCCTTGTTTTTAACATTTTATCTACAGATTAAAAACCAAGCCTTTGCTCCACTTCTCTGACAAAGGTAAAAAAACAATCATTTATATCTACCTTGCCCATCACTAAAATGTAATCCAAAATCGTCTTATTTTTACTAATGTATATAAGCTATTTCTAAACCCTGTAATATTCCAGAGTCGTAACTGTGAAGTTACCTCTCCAGGATTCATTGAAAAGCCACCTATTTTAGTATTTGATAAACTCAAGTATAAAGCAGAAAATATCATAAGTCCTTTTTAAAAGGGCTTTGAAACTGCTTAACTATTAGGCACAGATAATGTGACATTTAAACATTTGTGTGTTGCACTGCTTTCACTCTTTTTTCAGTGGCTGATTCCAGGTGGTACCAGGACACTTTATTTCAGGTGGTTAAGAACTGGCCTGCTAGCTGTATCAGGACTTCATTTTGTCCCCCATACTTTTTAATGGATCATCTCCAGCAATCTGTGGTTGCAAGGATCACAGATCCTTCCCATATTGCCATAGATACAGAAACAATAAAGTTCGTTACAGCAGTAGAAAACCACCACAGAGTCCTTCAGCATAAATTTACAAAAATCTGTACCATAAAGCAAACTTTCTATGAAAATCACCATGAACCAAAGAAACCAAAGGACTGAACTGATCCACACAATTAATAATTTTCAGACAGTTCAGGTCTTCATACTTCCTTTCTCACACTTTGGCAGTCCTGTTATTCAAATGACAAAAACAGCAGCAGACTGCATGATTTAAGATAGAGCTTTCTTTCAACACAGGCAGAAGATACAAATTTGCGGGAAAGCTAACCAGCTCACTTATTGTAACCCAAACTACATTTAGAAATGGTTCAGGGGTGTCCTGATATAACAGCTACATGGGTAAAGCGAATTTAAACAGGTATGGTACTAATTAGGTTCCATAATAATCTCTAGATTCTGGGAAATCCAGTGATCAAAAGGTATAATAAATCACAAATTTACACTGAAGTCCAACTTTGGGCTTATGTCCATACACTTCATTTGCAGAGTATAATTTTGTGTGTGTGTGTGTGTGTGGTTTTGCTCACATAGTGCATATTGCTCAAAGAGCAGGGCACTAAGCCTCCTGCTTTTGTTTGTGTGTAGCCAGTTTGGTGTAGTGGTTAAGTGCAAGGACTCTAATCTGGGAGAACCGGGTTTGATTCTCCACTCATCCACTTGTACCTGCTGGATGACCTTGGGCAAGCCATAGTTCTGGCACAGCTGTTCTTGAAAAAGAGCAGTTTCTGTCAGAGCTCTCTCAACCCCACCTACCTCACCGGGTGTCTGTTGTGGGGAGGGGAAGGGAAAGGAGTTTGCAAGCCGCTCTGAGACTCCCTTCGGTAGTGAAGGGTGGGGTATAAATCCAATCTCCTCCTCCTTCTCCCTCCTCCTCCTCCACTCCATAAGAGGAGCAGGACAGCAAAGCAAAATTACTCAGCAGTGGCTTGCTTCATGACTCTAACTTGCTCCTTACTGATTTGGAGAACTGGAGGACTGAACAGGAAAAAATGAATATTAGATCCCTGAACAAGTCATCCACTCTCTTTGCTCCATGAAGAAGAAGGAAGAGAACATTTTGACCTAAAAAGCAGCAAGTTTTCGGTTGGATGACTTCCTGAATCTTTTATAAACGCATGAAGGGCAAATCATTCCAATCCAAAAAGAGTCGTTTCTATTGCTGTAGTGGGAAGGGTACCAGGGTAAAATCAGAGGAAGTCTTCCCACTATCAATACTCACTACCACTCTTTAAAACCTTATCCACTCATCCACTCATATGACTATGTAACAAACTGTTCTGAAGAGCATAGCTCAGTTCTTCCAGCATACCATGCAGTAATTATCAAACTTAAAGAACATGTTTATCAAACAAAAACATTTTAAGTATACAAAACAAACATGAACAGTTTTTGGTGTATACCACTAAACCTCAAAAACTAAACACAACTATTGCACTTATAGCCTTTCCTCTGGCCTCTTCTAAAGTCCCAAATTCAAGTTTTCCCTTCCAAGATTTTAAAAAAACTGCATACTTTGCTTCGTCTTCACAAATCACAGTACAAAGGATGTTAGAGAAAGGAGCACAAAGGAAAAAGAATACAGCAACAGTGAAAAGAGGGACATTAACATGTTCATCAAATTGAATACAGACTACTGCAAGCAATGCTCTGCTTGTGGAAGGAATATCTGTCAAATTTCTCTTGCTGCTGCAGCCCCATCCATGCATAAAAAGCTGACCTTGAGGACTGATGTGACCTAAGGGAAGTTGTAGTGGGAAAGGCAAACTGGCAGGCACCACTTCCCCACCCTTGTGGAAATAGATGATTCTCAAGATATTCCCTTATGCTATTCCCAAAAGTTCCCCAGGAAGGAAGTTAAGCTGCTGCACCCAATTCAAACTCAGTATACCAGCAGACAATTTGCTTTCCTCATAAACTGAATGAAAATAAACTTACCAGACAGTTGTTTCCACTTGACTGTCATTTAGCTGTCGATTGTCTAATTGGGCAAAGAGAGGGAAAAGAACTTGGATTCCTCCTATTGAATGAATTGCACTATGGATCGAATGTGTCACAATAGCTTTCACATCCTACAGTAAGACAAGAATATTTGGTTCAGTTTATAGTTAGTGTTCAAGAAAAACACCAATACTGCTATTTGTGTTTTGAAATGCAAGCTTGTGCTTAACTTCTTTCCAGTGAGAGTAATGGGATTTGGACATACTTAACTATGGCTGAATTGTGGCTTTCAGTCAGTACATGTGTACACTTCAATCGTGTTATTCAAAATAATCAAATAAGACAAACATTACATCAACATTCATAAAATTGCTGCTAACTGCATAAATACAACCTATTTATTCATTTAAACTATCCATTTAAAACAGAGTAGAATCATGTTGTTGGCAGGGACTTTACAGGCCATCTAGTTCAATCTTCTGATCAATGCAAGAATTCTAAAGCTAGAGCTCAAAGATGGCTGTCCAACCTCTGTCTGAAAACCAACAATGAAGCTGAGAATAACAGATATCATTTCTATTATTAGAAACAAAAGAGCAACCAGCTATACAAATTAAAAGCTTATAAGACAATCAATTTAAAGACTCAATTAAAACTTGGCAGCTTTTAAGGTTTTATGGGCCATTAATAAATCATGAACACAATCAATACATACAAACCTGAAGCATAAGAGCATGCGGGGAGTGTACAAATATTGAAGGGTTTTCCTTTGGGGAGGACTCAAGGCATAGCTGAGCATCAGTTGCCTTAGCATTGTATGTGAAGGCAATACTACTTGCAAGTTTTCCATCATACAGAACCTGTTTGTGGTGCTCAGCAAGATGAATATCACTCTCTGATTTAAACTTGAAAGTACTCTGTAGCAGAAAAGCAACAGTCAAAATAGATTATTTTTACTATTTATATTTAAATACTCTTATATAATATGGAAGAACAGCAACAGCAATAATTTTAATAATCAAGGGACATAAATTACTGTAATGCAAAAAGACTATACATATATCATAAGTATCTGTTTACTACATGTTGGGCAGTATCCAACCACTCCTTGTACAGAAGTGCAGTTTACCTGAATTCATCTGTATTGCTGCAGCTCTTTCTGATGCTCAAAAACGTCATTTCTAGGGTCACAGAAACCATTCAGAGGAACTGCTACATACATTGGGAGGATGGAGTGAGGAAAGGAAAAGAAGCTGAATTTTTTTCCTCTGTTCTCTTCTGCAAGTGCAGCGCCACTGGGGTAAAGGACAATTTCATCCATTTGTCCCATCTCAGTCCAGCTTTGATCCTCCTAACTGTTCCTTTGCATGGATGCAGCAACCCCAGAGCCGGCCCAAGAGCTTTTTGCACCCTAAGCCCACTGCTAGACTCCTCCCACCCCTCAAGGCTATGCAAAGACCCAAGTAGACAAGGAGCAGCCAATACCCTGAGAGATGGTTGGGTGTGAAGCCCAGTGAAGAAGCTGGTGGTTGCTTAATCTTCCTCCTTCCCTCTTATGTAGGGACAGGGTAAGCAGGTCAGGTGAAGAGGCCAGCTGCTGCAAACCAGGCACACACAGTCCCAAGTGGGCAGTGCATCACCAGCCAACACCCCACAAGCCAGGTGGGCATGGCCCATTTTCAGAGGAGGAACTGGCAGTCATATGCTCCTCTTCACTTCCTCCTTTGGGGGATAGAGTAGGGGAAGGTGAGGTCCAAAGGCCCCAGCAGCTGGCTCCATACCCTCCACCTGTAATTCCATGAACCTGAGGCATGCCACTAAGGGCTGTAGCTTGCCACCAGCAAGCCTCATTTTGCACTGCTGGTAGCCATGCCTTCTCACTAGACAATCACCTTGGTCCACCTAATGGACAGACCAACTCTATGAAAATCCACGAATGATCCCTCTAAGAGTTGGCAAGAAATACAGCAATGGAGAGGAACATGACTATTGTCTGTGTGCACACAGAAAGTAGAATACTTCCCATGTTGCTGTTTTTATTTTTCCAGTGGACTTTTTTAAAGGATATTTTTAAAGGACATAATCCAACAGTCACTGCACTTGCACAATTCCCTTCCATTCTATGATGATTTATAGGAAATGTCATTGTGTTCAATGGAAAAGAAGCAAGAATGACCAAAGGTCATAGAGGAATATGAGGCATTTAAGGACATTCCAAGCACACACAGAATTCTTACATATGCAAGGGGGCTTCCATGATTACATTAGTGCAGAGGAAAGCTCCAAACTATTTCACACACACAGTTGTCCCCTCCAACTGCCTAAGTATTTCTATTCTGTCTTTCTAGTAAAAAACAGGGTTGCACTTACCTGTAACTGATGTTCATCATAGTCTTCTATCTAGGCACACACTGGGGACTGCACACACATTGGGGACTGCGCACGTGCAGGCCTACCACAGCAAATCCTCTTCTAGCTTAGAATCCTTAGGGGCATCTACATGCCCACTGGGGCTGTTGTGAACGCTTCCCTCCCAACAGTCACACAGTCCAATGGTACAATACCCCTTTCAATTCTATCTGTGCCTCCACAAGCATTCAATGATGTGAGCTCGTAGCAGGGCAGGTGGGAGGAAATGTGTGCCTGCACAGAAGACCTTGATGAACATCAGTTACAGGTAAGTGCAACACTGTTTTCATCTTCGTCTTCTGCGCAGTCCACATTGGATTTAAGCAAGCTCACCACTCAGGAGGCGGGACGAGCTCCTCAAACAGAACTTTACTGAAACACAGATTGTAATACAGCTTTACCCACTGGTGCTTCTCTTCTTGCATCCAGATCCAGCACACAGTGTCATACAAATGCGTCAGCGGACGACCATGTTGCAGCTCTGCAGATCTCCTTCAATGGAACATCCCTGAGGAAGGCCACAGATGATGCCTGTGCCTAGTTGAATGTGCATGTATTTATTAATGGAGAAGGTATTTGTGCTATCAAGTAACACAATTTTATTGCTGAAACAATCCATTCAGATAATGTCTATGACTAAGCCTTTTTTTCCTTTTGAAATCTCCCGCATAACAAACAAATGAAGAGTTATCTTTCCCGAAAAACTTCGTCCTATATAAAAAAAACAATATTGCCCTCCTAACATCAAGTGTATGCAGCCTTTTTTCTGCCTCAGAATCAGGTGCAGGGGAAAACACTTGGAAGGATAACTTCTTGAGTCAAATGAAATTTTGAGACTATCTTGGGAAGGAACTGTAAACTAGGCCTCATCACCACTCTCTCCTGAAATACCTTGAGGAAAGGAGGGTCCATATGTAGCACGCTAATTCACTTACTCGTCTTGCTGATGTAATTGCTACTAAAAAAACACACCACTGAAAACAATTCTAATGATCTTGTTGCCAAAGGCTCAAATGGCTTGGCCATTAACTGAGTCAGTACTAACGACAATGACCATTGCTGTATTAGTCTTGGTTTTGGAGGACTGGCATTAAGCAGGTCTCTAATATTTTTTTTAACTATGCGGAAAAAATTATTGACCCTGAATCACTGGATGAATGCTGAGATAGCTGCCAGATACACTCTAATAGACGAGTGAGACAAGCCCTTTCCTTTAAATTCGAGTAAATAATATGACAGCTAGATGTGCCTTTTGAGAGCCAATTTGGTGCAGTGGTTAAGAGCATGGGCTCTAATCTGGGTTTAATTTCCCACTCCTTTGCATGCAGCTGCTGGTGTGACCTTGGGTCAGTCACAAGTTCCCTCAGAGATGTTCTCTCAAGAGCTGTTCTCTTGAAAGAGCTCTCTCAACCCCACCTACTTCACAGGGTTTCTGTTGTGGGAAGGGGAAGAGAACGGAGATTGTAAGCTGCTCTGAGTGAAGGGCAGAGTATAAATCCAATCTCCTTCTCCTCCTCCTTCTCAAGCAAAATACCTTTAGCTAATGCCCATTCCCATACCTGCTCCACTTACTGCTGTATGAATGTCTTATCACTGGCTTTCTCCCCTGTATTAATATTTCTCTAAAACCAGAAGAGAACATGAACTCCTGGGTAGAATCCTCCAAGCTGTCAAACGTATATTTGCCAGACGGTGATCTCTTGTCTGCCCTATTCTTAGTAGATCAGAAACTACTGGTAAGTGAATGTATAATCATTTGGACAACTGTTTCAGGCTTGCAAACCACATTTGTTGTGGCCAAAATAGAGCAACCAAAATCAGAGTTTTCCCAAATGATCTTTGCCACCACTCTACCCATGATTCGAATGGGAGGGAAAGCATAAAAGAGCTTCCCCACCCACAGTCTTCCTTGTTGCAAACTAAACCACCTCTGGGGTGCCCCGCATCTCGAATATAGGGTGTAAGGAACTGTTTAGAATGGACCATTCGTGGTTAACAGCCAGGACACCGCTGAGATAAACTGTTTGTGGGTTTTAACTGCCTGAATATGAATGGCTTGGAGGATCACTCCAAGTTGTATCTCCCAATGCCAAATTTCCACTGCTTCCACTAACATGAGTTGGGACCCAGTACCCCTGTTTGTTCAGGTAGTACATAGCTAAAAATTTGTCCTTTTGAATCAGCACCGGTTTTCCCTGTAGAATATCTGTAAAAGAAGTTAGGGCATGTTTAATCATTCTCCTTGATGCCATCTGCCCTGAATCAACTGGTAACAACAATAAGCACCCCAACCTTCTAATGTGGCATCTGTAGTTACCACCATCTCATATTGCTCATCTGTTCACTTTGATAACGTTCTGGTCCCCTTTCTAGGAATACAGACTTCTTGCACTGGGAATGTAACACTGGCCTAAAATGTTGCAAGAACCACAACTGAACTGGTCTCATATTTAATCTAGCCAGGGGAATAACTGCTGTTGTACAGACCATTAGGCCTAGCAAACATGGTATAGAATATGCAGTTTGAAAACAGTTCGCCATGAAGCATCTAGCCATAGCCTTAATGACTGTTCCCCAACTGGAGGCAGAGCCCCTTTTCCTAACTTAGCCTCTAGAACTGCACCAATAAACAGGTCTTTAGTTGAGGTGGCAGGCGTCCAATAAAATGTCAGTTCCCCCCTTGCTGAAGTTTATCATCTTTATGTGGCCCAGATTAAGAAAATGAAAAATGGCACCAGCTTGAAATCTGCATACGAATAGTGTGACCTGTTTTAATATACGTTGTTTTGTTAGATATTAAATAATGTACTGTATTTTTCTGATGTCTTGATCTGTTTTGTGACCCGCCCTGAGCCCACTTGCAGAGAGGGCAGAATATAAATTGAAACAAACAAACAAACAAATAAACCTCTTGAGTTGGTTCTAATTTAGATTTCATCCAGTTTTATCACTAAAGCCAAACTTTTGCATGTATCAATAACCAATCTTAAAACCTCTCTCAACTGCTCCCTAGATGTAGCCATGACCAACCAGCTATCTAAACAGAGATATATCACAGCCTTTCAAACATTAAGTGGGCCACAACTGGTACTATGCATTTTGTGAACACTCTTGGTGCAGTTGCCAACCCAAACATTAACTTGGTACATTGAAATACTCTCCCCACATATTTGAATCTCAGGTATTTCCTGTGCTCCTTATGTATTGCAATATGAAAGTATAACATCTTGCAGGTCCAATACTGTGAACCATAAATCCTTCCTCAGTAACTGTAGCACTTGTATCAATGATGCCATATGAAATTTAGACACCTTTAAGAATTTAACTTCCTTAATTCTAAGATTGGTCTATTCCCTCCATCTTTCTGTATTAGAAACAGAAGTAAAACCCAGAGGGTTCATCTGGCGTATCTATTACTTCTAACGCCCCTTTAAGCATAAGAGCATGTACTTCCTCTTGCACCTGGGGTAGCCCATTATTCACAGCTTTAACCACTTGCTGTGTTCTCGGTAAGGAACTAAACTCTACCTTATAACCATTTCTAACAATACTAAGTACCCCTCAATTGAAACAGAAAACCAAACTTTAAAATAAACCATTGATTGGTTTAAAAAGCTATGTGCCTTCTCAGAGTCATGCTGCAATAGTCAGAATGTTCCTTTGCCCTGTGAATGCAGCTCCTTCCCACCCTTGTCCCTGGGCAGGTTTCAGCCTAGCAGGCTGCCTTTGTCTTCCAAACTGCTGCTGCTGCTTGGAAAACCTATGGGGAGGATACTCTGATCATTTCTGACAGTAGGGCCTCTGATCTCTGTAGTATGACTGCCACGGTTGCTTCGCATAGGATTACTGTTTATATCCAGTTGTTCCTGATCACATCACCCCCAATGACTTTGCTGTTTGACAGTTTCTTTTAATTTGTGTCAAAGTTTTGTTGGTCTTTTCTGACAATCAAGTACTACCTTTGAAGGGGAAATCTTCTACCCTTTGGCATGTATCCACTGGCAGAGCAGTAGATCTCAGCTATGCATGTCTTCTCAAAACAACAGATGTAGCCATAGCTCTCATCGAAGTCTCAGCTGAATGTCGACTTACGTTAATCTGCTGTTTTGATAACTTCAATGCCTCTGTCTGAATAATCTTTGCTAATGCTTTTTTCTCGCATGACAATTCTTCCAAGTAGGGATCCAGTTTTTCCCAAAGAAACAGCTGATACCCCACGATGATGACAAGGTAACTGGCAATTCTGAGATCTCGCGCAGCCAAAGAATACATTTTTTGCTCCATCACATCTAGCTTCTTCCTCTCTTTGTCCACAAAGCATGACAGCTTTGCTGCCCTCTCAGTTGCATCTCCTTTATTACCAAGGATGACAGTGGGGGACGTGTACCTAAATAGGTACAGTTATCCTGTTTTATTGTATAAAATTTTCTATATGCCGTAGCATGGCTGCCATAGTCACAGGCTTACTCCATAACTTTCCTGCCATCTCTAAGAATCACTCTAAAATAGGAAAAGCCACCACACGTGGTGACTCAGAGTATAAATGTGACAAAATATCATCCTTTGGACACTGAGAAGTAGTGGATGCATCAATTTCCAATGCCTTCACCATACAAAGCATCAACTCTGCATATAGCCTGAGATCTTCTGAAGATGATGAGGATGACACATCACCCAGACCCTCTTCCAGACCTGGGTCCAATAGAGCTTCAGACCCTCTACCTGACATTATATAACTTCCCTTTGACACCTTTTCGGAGTCAAATGTCATGCCCAGGAATCTAGGCACTACAGAAACCCCTGGAGGGCAACAAGTTAATGGTTTCACTCCACGGTTATTTTATTATATTCAGTCTTGTAGGTAATGAGGGGCATGCAGTAAGGCCATGGCACCATAGGCAGAAAAACTGCTGTCCACAGAGCCAGTTGTGATGATCTCTGTTGATACAACATATCTGACGGAGGGATTGGCTCCATCCCGATCTCCCCTTCTGACAGTGACAACTCTGGGGATCGCGATCTGACCAATGGTGATCTAGGTAGAGGCTCTAGTGACGGGTACTTCTCCCCTCTTGGTTCCTTCCTTAAAGCCAACAGCGCAGTGATGTCTAGCCCCCGGGTTCCCACTCTCTCTATGCCACTCTCTCTATGCTTCCTTTTGCTCATCACTTTTTTGGTCAGTGGCTCTGAGGGAATTCTTAGCACCGAAAAAGATCTGTGGCTGAAATGCTATCTCCGCGTGGCACCGATGGAGCCAACTTTATGGAGATGACAAATAGAGCCTTTGATCTCTCAGCAGCTTGAGCCACCATGGCAAGCATCTCTGAAGCCTGCTGGGCATTCTCCCACAATGCCACCTTTAGTTTGGAGGCTCTTTCAGAGAGGATATTACTTGTAAACTGCTGCCAACCTTGCAGTTTGACACACTGTGCCCCTCACCCAGGCACAACATGCACAGACTATGTTCATCTGTCTGTGCCACCTCTGCTCCATATCGGGCACAGTTCTTAAGTGCTTCTAAGCCATTAGAGAATATCACTCTCTCTTAAATACTGGCAGTAATTGCTGTCACAACCAACCAAGCTCCGGAGGGATTTCTTCCTATGATCTGCTCTTTGGGAACAATTTGTCAATTTCCTTCTCAACTAATACAATGTATTGTGAATGCTAGAAGACAGACATACTCTGTTGAAGCAAAGAATAAACTGAAGGGGAAAGGGGCATTGTGCCATTTGGACTGTGTGATCATGGGGAGGGAAATGTTCACAACAATTTCAGTGGGCCCATGGACACCCTTAAGGATTCTAAGCTAGAAGATCTGCTGCAGCAGGCCTGCGTGTGCACAGTCCCCAACGTGGGACTGCAAGGAAGACAAAGATGAACTAATAGTTAGGTCCCTCCACTAAAATGAATGAAACCTTCATTTGTTTCGAGATTAGCTGTTTGTTTAACATAAGAATACTTCTTTAAAATCCTGCTCACTAGTGTTAATTTTCAGCAACAGGCTCTAATTTTACTTGCCTTTGACAAGTCTGCAAATTCGGAAAAAAATCCTAGGTTCATCTGTAAATGCATAGATGCTCAGGAAATTATGTATGTGATATTAATTCTTCCAGCACTGTACTAATATTCTCTTATTTTACATTTTCAAGTTACAGAAACATGCATTCCAAACCCCAGAAAATTCTACAAGCATTCATCAGAACAACCATGAAATTATATTAAATTTGGGGTTTATAATCCATCTCTAAAGAATCTATCTTTAGATTAAAGTATTTTTAGATGCTCCATTTGCTAACAGAATGTAGAAGTTTTAAAGAAATACACATCCAATGCAGATATTTTAAAAAAATCTTAGGCTGGAATCCAGAGATTTTAAGCTGAAAAAACCTTGAATAGATTTAATTGGACTTGCTACTTTTTAAGTCTTAGAAATCCTTAACACCCAATGGCATAGTACAAACTGATTTTGACACTGCCTTCAGTTTCAAGAGCAGTTTGGCATGCTTCAGGAAGGGTTGCTGTGGGGAAAAGGGAACAAAGCCAATGTGGCTGTGCAAAATAAGTGGCATTGTTCATTGGATCCTGGTCTTTAAAGATCAGAAGTTAGCAAAACAACATTATGACACAAATTTGATTTCCAGTCAACAGAAAAACATAATCTTTAGTATTCTGTCTCCTCTAAGCAAATACCCAATATACTGAAAAGGATATTATAATCATTCTTTTTTATAATTTTGAACAGTTTTAACAACAAAACAAACAACACAACAGCATATCTAATTAGCATAATTACAAACAGTGAGCAAATCCGAGTAAAGCCGTATGAAGTTTGCTTATACTATGCAAAAAAGTAGGTAACAGTTAACAACATCAACCAAATGATCAAACAAGTTCAATATGACTTCTGTTCGTACTCAGTATAGTCACCCTCTAAGGATCTGAAGGCCTCCAACCTCAGGAGGATTCCCCCTGCACAGAATGAGACTGACCTAGCTGGATAGGGCTGCCAAGTCCCCCGGTAGAGCGGGGGAAACACCGATTTTTAAAGCTTTCCCCCGCTTTTCCAAGATTGGCCACCGGGGGGACAAAATGGCTGCCAGCAGGGGAACCTCGGAGCCTGCCCTGGCCTCTTGAACTTCTTAAAAGGGAAATTTCCCCTTTAAGAGCTGAGCCAGCAAGAGAGCCCCGCCCAGAGATTAAGGTGGGACTAAGCTCTTTCTACTGCGTGCAAGGTTGCTGCTGAGTAAACTGCTTGGATAAGCTGGGGTCTGCGAGCTCTTTTCCTTCTCTGTCTCTCCCCCTCCCCCTCTTTCTTTTTTCTGTCTGTCTGTCCACTGTGGTTTTGTCAAAGGAATAAACTGTCACTTCCAAAGAGGTAAACATCACAAGGAGAGGTTGCCTGTAGAAGGTCTGGGAGTGGGATTGTTTAAAATGTCTTGTCGTGGCTGCTTGGGTCCCCCCAATCCTCATTTCCCTTCTGCAAATAAAAGTTGGGATTCCTCATTTTTATGCCAATTTTCTGTTTCTTTCAACCGTGTCCCCCCCTCCGGCAGTAAAAATCTGCATTTTTAAAAGCATTTGTACATCAAGTAACCGGTATTTTAAATTAGGGATGGATCCAACTAGCTTTTCTGCTGGCGAAAAGGGGAGGACAAAGGTCCTCTTTAGCCACCAAAAAGCCTATGCTGGGGGGGGGGGGGGGGGAGTAGTTATGGGACTTACATGGACAACAGCTGGGTGAAACAAGGGCCAGAAATAAAGCCTGGGAATTGGGCAAGAGTAAGTGAAAAAGCTGGCTGTCTGTCTCTCTCTCTCTCTCTGTCCCCATCCAGCAGAGGTCTGTCAGTGGCTATTATGAGCCACAAGGTCTAAATGGAACCCTTTGTCTGGGGCAGTGATGCTCTGCATTCTTGGTGCTTGGGGGGGGCAACAGTGGGAGGGCTTCTGGAGTTCTGGCCCCGCTGCTGGACCTCCTGAGGGCACCTGGTATTTTCGGCCACTGTTGTGACACAGAGTGTTGTACTGGATGGGCTGTACTGGATGGGCCGATCCACTGTGGCTTCTCTCCTGTTCTTATGATATGAAAATCATATTTAGCACTTGTGTAGCACTTAGGGCTTCATATTCTGCCGAGATGGGGAAGGATTCAGTAGGGCCATTGCTCAGTGATAGAGCATCTGCTTGACATGCAGGAGGTATCAGCCTCTTCAGCTAAAAAAGGATCAGGTAATAGGTGACATTAAAGATCTCAGCCTGAGACCCTGGAGAGCCACTACCAGTCTGAGTAGTCAATACTGACCTTGATGGACCAATGGCCTGATTCAGTATTAGGAAACTTCATGAGTTCATGTGGAAGCATGTGGAAGCAACATCACAGGATGTGACATCACAAAATGATGTCACTTCCTTTCTCCTGGCTCCACCCCCAAAGTCTCCTGGCTCCACCCCCAAAGTCTCCTGGCTCCACCCCCAAAGTCCCCAGATATTTCCCAAGTTGGACTTGGCAGCCCTATAGCTGGATCAGGTAAGTAGATTCAATTCAGCTATATATTGATTTATGGTAATATGGATTTTTAGGTAATATCTCCTTTTCTGAAAGATATTGTATTAATAGATACCACACTTTCATAAATCTTTCATAATTCTTACATGACAGAGACTGAGAACCATATCCAGCCTGTGCTGAGGACACCGCACTGGCTGCCAATAGCATATCGGATCCGGTTCAAGGTGCTGGTCTTGACCTTTGAAGCCCTATATGGTCTGGGTCCTGCTTTCCTGAGGGACCACCTTTCTCCGCATATGCCCCTGCGAGCACTGAGGTTAGGGTCTCAACATTGCCTGACTTTCCCTGGTCTGAAGGAAGCCAGGTTGGCCATCATGAGAGCCAGGGCCTTTTCAGTGGTGGCTCCACACTGGTGGAATGAACTCCCGAAGAACATAGTGGCCCTGCAAGACCTTATGCAGTTCTGCAGGGCCTGTAAAATGGAGCTCTTCCACCAGGGCTTCGATTAGGAGCCGCCACTGACCAAGCGCCAAAGGAACATCTTCTGGCCCATGAGACTGGATGCTGCCTTACCATTGGAGTCTACTCTGAATGTCGCCATCACTTGCATTGTTTTATCTGTATTTGATTCTGTTTTTAATACTGTATTATTGTTTTATTGCATTTTCATGTTGTAAGCCGCCTTGAGCCAGCTTGCCCGGGAAGGCGGGATAGAAATGAAAATAATAAATAAATAAATAAATTATGTCAGCAGAGCTCTGCTCATGCAAGAAGCAGAAAAGCCGATCTTGCTTCCGTCCCCATTTCTAACACAGCCACCCAACCTGCACACTAATTAATGCAAACAAGACCTTCCATACCAGGAATAACTTTCCTGGGGTTGGAAAGGGTTCCCAGGCAAAGGGAGGGCAGGGATGATCCTGGACCACTTAGCACTTTCTGCTTGTAGTTCGCAGGATACAAGCCTATATATACAAAAATGTTAAATATATTAAAGTTCAGTATATAAATGCTTTTCAGTGTCATATGAAACCGCCCTTGCTTCTGCACTAGCCTTAAAATATCAATATCAGAAAGGTGAGCAAAATTCAGCTATCCAATTACTATCAATAATCATTTTCATTATAGTAGTTCTTATATGATGCATGATCTTACACTGCTCTCTTCTGGCTCGGCAATACTGACAGTAACTGGCAACCATGTCATTGGAAAAAGCATAAATAAAGTAGACAAATTCACTTGCCCCTCCCAGGCTTTTCCAGAAACTGCCTTCCAGTATTTTTATATATATACAAGAATACATGCTCTTTGCCATAATTATTTTTCTACTTCTACCTCACTGTGGACAACAGTTTTTCATCAATATTCTGCTAATTTTGCCTTAATGCAGATCTATATTGTTTAACTTGGTACAAAATTTGGATATTAGTAGTAGCAGAATACAGATATGTATACATGAAGCTAAGATAAAGTGTAATTTAAGTGCACTTCAGAGGAATCTAAACATCAAAACATTATTTTATATGGTTTAATTGCACTGTGTATGGATTAATTTTTTTAAAAAAATCAGCAGTACTACCTTGTATCCAGGTCCTAACTGATGTATTGCAAAAATCTGTGCTGGGTTGAGAGCTTCAGTGAATACATAGACTGCTCCAAGTTGACCACAAAACACTCTGTTTGCATCAGCAGTTTCAGAAGATCCCAGAAAACATTTATCATAGCTCTGTATTTTTGAAAAAAAGTAAACTTTTAATGCACTGTGCAGATAAAATTCAATTACAGATACACGAAAGGAAAACAGGACAGAAGCTGTTTCGTCATGCAAAATTTTCTGATTTTTCTCAGGAAAATACATCACACAGTTCTTTGGTAAACTACAAATCATTTATGGCTTGCTGCAACATATGCCTCACACACACCATTAAGCTGGCTTATTCACAGGGGTCCTTTCGTAAAAAAAGAGGTGCAGGAGCTCATTAGCATAACTTATTTGCATATGCCACACCCCCTGACGTCACTGGAAGTGTCAAAAGGCCACACATCCCTGACGTCATCGGCAGTGTGTCAGAAGGCAAGAAGGGAGGAAGGGAGGGAGGGAGGGAGGGAGGGAGGGAGGGAGGGGGAAGAAAGGAACAGGAAGGAAGGTAGGTAGGTAAATGGGAAAGAGAGAAGAAAGGAAGGAAGGAGGGAGGAAGGGGGGAAGGAAGGAAGAAAGAAAGGAACAGTAAGGTAGGTAGGTAGGTGGGGGGGAGAGAGAGAAGGAAGGAAGGAAGGAAGGAAGGGACAGGAAGGTAGGTAGGTAGGTGGGGGAGAGAGAGAGAGAAGGAAGGAAGGAAAGAAGGAAGGGGGAAAGGAAGGAACAGGAAGGAAGGTAGGTAGGTAGGTGGGGGAGAGAGAGAGAGAAGGAAGGAAGGAAAGAAGGAAGGGGGAAGGAAGGAAGAAAGAAAGGAACAGTAAGGTAGGTAGGTAGGTGGGGGGGAGAGAGAGAAGGAAGGAAGGAAGGAAGGAAGGGACAGGAAGGTAGGTAGGTAGGTGGGGGAGAGAGAGAGAGAAGGAAGGAAGGAAAGAAGGAAGGGGGAAAGGAAGGAACAGGAAGGTAGGTAGGTGGGGGAGAGAGAGAGAAGAAAGGAAGGGAGAGAGGAAGGAAGGAACAGGAAGATAGGTAGGTGGGGGGAGAGAGAGAGAAGGAAGGAAGGAAGGAAGGAACAGGAAGGTAGGTAGGTGGGGGAGAGAGAGAGAGAAGAAAGGAAGGGAGAGAGGAAGGAAGGGGGAAAGGAAGGAAAAGGAAGGTAGGTAGGTAGGTGGGGGGAGAGAGAGAGAGAAGGAAGGAAGGAAGGAAGGAAGGAAGGAAGCTTCTCCCCCCCACTGGGGCCAGCGTTTCCCTTCCTCCCCCCTCTTGCTTGGGCCCCAGGGGCTTCACGCCTCTGGGGCCCGGCTTCTCCCTCCCTTGCGCCCCCCTGGGGCCCGGAAGCAGTGAGCGGGGGGGGAAGGAGGAAGTTTCTCCCGAGGCGGCGGTGCTTGCCGCAGCCCCAGGAGCAGTCAGCGGGGGGAGGGAGGGGGGGAGGGAAGGAGGAGGCTGGTCCCAGGGCCGGCGGCGCTTGCCGCGGCCCCGGGAGTTTGAGGGCGGGGGGAGGGAAGGAGGAGGCTGGTCCCGGGGCTGGCGGCGCTTGCCGCGGCCCCGGGAGTGTGAGTGGGGGGGGAGGGGAGGGGAGGGGCTTTTTCCTGGGCCGGCGCCGGGAGGAGTGAGCGGGGGGTGGGACTTTGTTAAGTCCCCGCCCCCCGCCCTCCTCTCTCCCGGAGCAGTGCTCCAGCACGCCCCGGCCCCAACGGAGCCCTGCTTATTCATAATTCAAAATCAACCTAGTTTCTTTACACTTTAAAGCAGATAAATTTTTAGATGTATTTGAACGTAAGAGATTTGTTGTTGTATCATATAGCATGTAATTACAAACAAATCTAACCTAGACTGCAAATTAGATTCCCATTGAAACTTTGTAAAAAGCTGAAAGACTTCCCCTTTGACACTATTAAGCACAAAATATCAGAAACAAATTGTAGGGAACACCTGCAGCGCAAGATCACCCTTGATGCACTGAAAGGTACACTACTAACAGAATTTTCGCATTGTAGGAAATGCTGTGAATAACTAGAAAGCCACCATCTTGGGGATGCCCTTTGTCCCTAGACTAGCTCCCCCATAAATTTCTGAAAAGGATATAGTGATTTATTTATTCTGCATGCATTCAGGAATATAATAAAAAACATACATCGTTCGTGTTCACGTGCCAAGCCATGTCACCATAGGATACTAGCTGACCATTAACGTAACAGCGAATTTCACTATTTCTCCAGCGATTGTAGATGTGTACAATGCTAATCATGTACCACTAAAAAAATGGAAAAAGCAGTAATCTGTTAGAACTTTTAAAAAGTTACAATACATAATTCAAATACAGTTTGTTTGTTTTGTCAAAAATGCAAGCTTCAATGAAACTGCCTTGTAATAAACAAAAAGATTCCAGCTAAGATGGACTGTCACTCAGGCTACTGTAAAAAATTAAAACTGCAAAAGTAATCAAACAAGCAATCCACAACACTGTGTAAATTGGAATTTGAAGTCCTTGTGGCTTTAAAAATTCTGATATAAACATTGACCCAAAAGCCCCTGATAAGAAATGGCAACCACATTTTGAAAGTGAAGACTATTTCAGAGGCATTCTTGGATCTGGCATGGTATTATGCAACTCAAAGTGTAGCAAGCACACACCAAGGTCTAGTGCCAGCCCAGAAATTCAGGTTGAGAGACAGCGGAGACTTTGCTTGGACAGTAAAGCTAGCAAGTAGGGGATTGTAGATTTGCGTGTCTGTGTGTCTTCTACCAGATCATCCAAACAGCAACATTATAAAACTTCTACATGGCCCCTAGTTACTAGCCACTATGCATGTTCCCAGTATTTGGTACAATAGTCAAAACCCATCCACTAACAGCACATTAAAGCAACCATCTGCATTTAATGAGTTGCTTATTTATAGTTCATACTACAAAATTATTTTCTTCAATGAGAAGCATCTCTTCAAGTATTTTGCACACACATACAGCTTCCCTTCAGATTCTTTGGAAGGAATAATATTATACCTTTTGTGGAGTGGGAAAAAAATCATATTTCAGACCCCATTACAGGCTTTATATTCTACCTACCCTTGGCATTTTAAAGTACAATCCTAAAAGCAATGGAATGGTAATCCTATTTACAGACCACCTTTAACTACTTTTTACCCACATTCCTGTGAAGACAAAAAATGTCACTGAATAGCAAAAACAAGCAAATAACAGACTTGACACCCTGCATAGTATTATGAATTCTAGCGTTGGCTATCGTTTCTCTTTAGAATGGCATGAATGCCAGATATTGATACCTATATTCTCCTATGCGCTAAGACCTATAAACAACGTAGGAACTGGGGGGGAGGGGGGTCAGTTAAGTCCTGACAGAATTTAAAGGAAGTTTAGAAATTAACTTCCTCAGCTTAAATTTAAGAATATTATAGCAGTACTTCATGTTTATGTGCACTATAAACTAGAGAGGTTATCTGGAAATGTTTCTGTTTTATAAAATCGAAAACAGATGCCATTCTCAATAGAATATTAGACAAGCTTGGAAGTTTCAAAGTTATAATTATTACATTTCAGATCACTATCCCTAGGAACTGCATGAGAATATATGTATATTTTATTATTTGTACATGGGGTTGGGGTAATAATATCGCAAGTATATATAAAATCCAAATAAAAATCAAGGTATAAATTAGCTAGCAAGTAATGCTAGATGAAGAGACAGTAAAACTGAGCTGCCCCTCTGTGAAAGACAGGTAAACTCTGCTGAAATGTCCACAGCACACTATGCACAGTTCTCTGAGTGTGCTAAAATTGTTGTCAACTGTTTTTAAAGTCTTTTGTTCTTTCTCTTCTAAACAATGTAAGGGAACTACGTGCCTAATTGTCTTTAGGTTTTTACAGACAGCATTCCAATAAAAGTAATTTATAATTAAACTTTTCTTGACTAGATTCTATTTGGATAAGCAGATTTCCTTTATGGAAATGCAGGTGTTCCCTCCTGAAAACTGAAAAACTACAGGACAACCTAAAGGGAAATTGGTCTAAAAACCAATTTTCACTGAACCTCGAGCACCACATGCAGCTTTTTAAAAAGTTAATCTAAGCTATTATACCACTATTTTGAAGACACACACAACCTTGCCTCTTTTAATTACTTCCTAGCACTGGCCTAGTTAGGGATGAACTGCAGCCCTATGCTGAAATGTAATTAAAAATGTATAAAAGTTAAACAATGCCTAAAACAGACCCTTATAATAAAAGCCTATTTAGCAGCACCTCAGTATTGTACTCAATAGCCCTTGAAACCAGAAGCACACACTTGGAACATAGAACAGTGAACCTCAACCCCCCCTCCCCCAAAAAACCAACCTCCTAGAAATTAAAGGGGGGGGACTACTGGGGAAATAGGCAGGGAAAAGAATTTGAGATAGAAGAGAAAGCAAGAAGAACCTAAACCAAAAGCCCCTCCACACACACACATACACCAGACCAAAAAAAGGAAAGGGGAGGGGGGGAAGCAGAGGAAACAAACCTGAAATGCAGTGCCATTTGGAAAAGCATTGCAATGATTGGTTCTAAGGCACTACACTTCTCCCTAAGGTGCTTTTGCCATTGGCCTGCAGAGATGCCTCTTCCCCCTCCCTCCCGTTGCCCTGGAAATCAGAGCAAAAGGTGGGAAACACCTCTAGAGGAGAACTGAATGTTAACTTTGTAGTCCTTTAAACTTCTCCACCACTAGCTATTTGGCTGATTAGGCAGTTGGTTCCCTTTCTCAAACGCAATGACCTGGCTACGGTGATCCACGCGTTGGTCACCTCAAGATTAGATTACTGTAACGCTCTCTACATGGGGCTGCCCCTGTCCCAGATCCGGAAGCTGCAGCTAGTGCAGAATGCAGCGGCAAGGCTGATGCTGGGATTCCCTATGGGAGAACACATTCAGCCTGCCCTAAAGGCACTGCACTGGCTGCCTATAGCATACCGGATCAGGTTCAAGGTGCTGGTGCTTGCCTATAAAGCCCTATATGGCCAGGGACCTGTTTACCTGAGGGACTGCCTCTCCCCATATGTACCCCAGCGAGCACTTCAATCAGGTTCTCAACACCGCCTGGTCTTACCAGGGCCCAGGGAGGCCTGATTGGTGGCAACAAGGGCCAGGGCCTTTTCGGTGGCGGCCCTGTACTGGTGGAATGAGCTCCCGGAGAACATCAGGGCCCTGCGGGACCTTTCACAATTCTGCAGGGCCTGCAAGACAGAGCTCTTCCACCAGGCTTACAAGTAGGGGTCGGCGCCAGATTCCTACTGCTCTGACCCAAATAACTGAACATCACGGCCAGACCATCAGCACCTGTCAATGCTGTTGGGATAGGGTGAGCAGCGCCATCTAGTAGGAAGGATGTTGCACTGTATTTTGTAGATGATATTTTATGGTTTTATTGTTTATGGTATATGATGTTAGCCATCCTGAGCCCGCCAAGAGGCGGGGAGAGCGGGATATAAATTCAATAAATAAATAGCTGAATATACCACCAACAAGATAGAAAATTTCAGCTTTATTTGGGATCTGCTATACTAGCAGCTGGTCAAATTCTCTAATCTGTATTCAGCTAAAAAAAAAACAGAAAAATATCATTAAGGTGTTTTTTCCATATTTTTTGGGCTCAGATATAGCTGACTGTGCACCCCTAATCTGAACCATCACTATTGGCAGATATTTTTTTTAAAAAAAACCCTATCTGTCATCAATACACTTGAGAGACCCAGTTTTATTCTATTAAATAAGTCCCCTAAAGAAATTGTCTCCATTTACA
Source organism: Lepidodactylus listeri (assembly GCA_029233225.1). Lineage (NCBI taxonomy): Eukaryota > Metazoa > Chordata > Lepidosauria > Squamata > Gekkonidae > Lepidodactylus > Lepidodactylus listeri. The sequence goes on from JARCFY010000001.1 coordinate 149,678,742, forward strand.
AGGATCAGGTGGCTGAAACAGTGGAAGTCAGAAGTAAATTTAAATATGATGAAGGTGATACTAGTTGGTAAGGTTTATATTCTGGAGGGAACTGCCTTTCCACCTTGAATGAAGTTAGTCTGTCTTCAGCAGACTTAGTAACTATGTTTCGTTGATGGAAAAGCAGATTGGTTACACTACCCCAGAATGCCTTTTTCAAACACATCCAATAAGAAGGCTGTATTCTTTTGTGGACTTGGCTGATCTGCCTATAGTGATCCATGCTATTATGATCTTGAGACTAAACTCTACATAGGGTTGCCCTTGAAGATAATGGAAAAGTGTCAGTTACTGCCAAATACAACAATTTATCATCTGACTGGAGTAAGTCAACATCAACATCAACTTTATTATACCTGTTAGCAGACGTTATTTGGGTGCCTGTTTCTGGATTCATCTCAGGCTCTTACTCTACTTTGATTTATTTTGTATGATATGGGTTTACAGAATTAAAATATTTTAATGAAACAATTCGCACTCACCTTGCGTGGCTGAAAATCATATTTCACACAGTGTTGAAAGCCTTTGCCTTTTGACTTCAGTGATGTAACTATTAAACAGTTGCCAACAAAATGTGCAGAGTACCCAACACCTTTACTAGTGCGAAAACTGAAAGACAATTTAAAAATTACACAGAGAAAATTAAGCTGGCCTGGTAAATCACATTAATGTTAATTTTGCATATATTTTAAATAAAAGGTTAAGCCACCATAAGCTGTAACCATATCAAATTTGGCATCTCAATTAATCTCTACTTTGTTAATAGACAGACTACCACATTTTCCCTCTGCTTTGTGCTTTACAAGGAATTCATGCGGTTTGATTACTGCTGGAGAGCCATCTAATTGTCTGCTGGTTTTCATATTTACAAAGTTAGAATGTTCCAGTAACTGTTGGTCAGTCCTGGAACATACTGTGTACCAAATCTATTTTGTCAGGGGCAAAATGGGTTATTTCCCCAAGAAGGAAAAATTGGAACATTTTAGGAATACTAGAAAAGCTCCTGTGATATAAGACTGAATTTTTTTTAAGGCAAGGTTTTACTCATTAGACAATGGTAATTTCTTTGTTTACCTTACAGTAATTTCTTCATACACTTTACATACACAGCATATATTCAAAAATAAGTTAAAAATGTGAACAATTTTGGTAACAATATGCTATCTGTTCGATAATATATTTTTGTAATCGTATTTATTTTCCTCGTTGTTATAATCTTTAACTTGAAAACCAAATATGCTGGTAGTGTTATTATAGGGTTGCAAGGTACCCCTTAGCAACCAGCAGGGGGGTGCGTGGTAGGTGCGGACTTACAGGAAGCAAAGAGAGGCGTAGGCAGGTGACATCACTTCTGGCATGCATTAGAAGTGATGTCATCACATCACCAGCAACCCTGTGGTATCTGGGCAAAACCTCTGTGGTAGAAGTTATTTTCACCACAGAGTTTTTGCCAAAATATCTCAGCATTGCCACAGACACACTGACATCACTTCCAGTACATGCCAGAAGTGACATGGCCAAACTGCCACCCTTTGCCACTGATAAGTCCCTCCCCCCAGCCAGCTGATCAGGGGTGTGGAGGGATCCCAGGGTGGCGGATCTTCAGCCCCCAGCAGGGGCCCAGGAAACTTATGTTACCACAACTGTCCAAAAATTATACTTTTTTATTTAGTACAGCATAAGTTTGTTTTTTACTTTAAATGTTTACTTTTTCATACTGCTCAGATGACAAAATTAAGATATGGTGTGCAGCAATTTGCAGCTTGCTCTCATGGGTATATTTACAATTTTGTCCAGTTCTGAATTTTAAAAACAAAACTGCTAAATACAAATTAATTCACTTACCAATAAAGGTATGGTTTATCCTTATCTACATTAATATTGTTTAATGGATCCATGCGAAACCAGGTGTTAAGCGTAAACCCATTTTGATAAGGCCACTTGGCAATAGGAGGCAATGCAATTGCCTATGAGAAAAGAAAAGCAGAAGTAACATGTACTTTGTTATATTGCAAATATTTAAATTTTATTAAAATACAGTTTAGCAATCTTACTATCTTTGTTTAGCAATTTTAATATCTTTGCAGACCAACAATGTCCCCGCCATGGCAATTCCCACAAGGACAAGGTAGTTGGGAAAACAAGTGGATCTTTAAAATTCTTCAGCAAAAATTTGTAGGGAATTTTCCATTTCTACTTCCTATGATTTTTACATTAAAACATTCAGTGCTATAATATTTCTAGTAAATGTCTCTCTACTGATGTGGTATGAACAATCAAAAGCACAGCATGTTACAAAAATACTACATATCTTGGATAATACCTTACATTTCACCAAGGTCAATTTATTATGCCACCTTATATCCCTGATGTTGAAATATGTGAAGGGAACACATGTAAAGTAAGAATATATACAATCCATTTCTTCATAGTAAAGTAAATGTACACAGCAGCTGAGGATTTCACTTTTATGGAAAAATACAGTTATTCTTTAAAACTTACTGCAGCACTGCAGCCTGGGAAGTTGAAAAAAGTGTCAGGACCATGTCTTTGTGGCATCTGATTAAGGACTGACAGCAGCTTGACTGCATGCCTAGGCTGTCAAAACAACAAAAATGTAGAACATTTTGAGTATAACCAGGGGTTAACAATAATCCTTGAACTATATCAGCTATTGGCTATTTCTCCAGCAAGAATGCAGATCAATTTTTAAGAAGATATCAAAAGATCAAGATCTTGATGCACTTTAAATACAAAGAAATTTATTACAGCATAAACTTTCGTGGACAAGAGGCTTTAGCATCAGCTTTTGTCATCATACAGACTTAAGACAATGGAACACATCATAAACGTATTTGTGTTTCCTACAACTTACCCAGATTCCATTTTCCCCACGCAACATGCTGAACAACAACTTCAATTCCTTGACAGTGATGCTATAGCTGGCCAGAACCCCCAACATATCAACAAGAAGATCTTTAAAGAAAAGTACACAGAAATAGTTTGTAAGTTTTATCAGAGCAATAGTTCACAAGAAACAAACTGCGTTGGTGATTATAACTAACGTTTCTAGATGCTTCTGCCCCTCAAGACCTGTTCCTCTGCAAAAAGCTCATAGCTACTGTTACATGTTGTTGATAAAGTGATCCTTCTTTTAAATGCCTAGTCAAGCAACAAAATATTTTAAATACCATCACATCCTGTGTAACTGTAAGTAAGGAGCCCATTCTAGATGTATCTGAAGAAGTGAGCAGTGACTCATGAAAGCTCATACCCTGCCACAAATTTCGTTAGTCTTTAAGGTGCTACTGGACTCTTGCTCTTTACTGCTGTAAATAAGGAGGGTTTGAACATACAGTTCACTGGCCCATATTGCTCAACAGACTGCCACAAACCGCACCACAAGTAAAAGCTGCATGCCACTAAGAGCTGAAGTAGCGAGGACCAGGACTGTCTTGGCCAGCATGTATTTATTTATTTATTTTTGAGATTTATATCACGCCCTCCCCGCCAAACGGCGGCTCAGGGCGGCTCACAACAAACACATAATACAGTACAAATAGTTCATAAAACGTTAAAACATATAAAACAACTTATCTATATAGACGGCATACCTTCAGCTCAATATATCCTAACAGAGCCCAGATGCAGTCCTTGTAGATGGTCACAGTAGGTTGACGGGTAAGATCGAATAGTCGGGCCAGGGCCACGTTGGAAATATTAGGCGGCCACTACTTGAATGCCTGGTGGAAGAGCTCCATCTTACAGGCCCTGCGGAATTGTAATAGATCCCGCAGGGCCCTGATGTTATCTGGGAGCTCATTCCACCAGTGCGGGGCCACCACAGAAAAGGCCCTGGCCCTTGTAACCGCCAACCGAGCCTCCTTCGGCCCTGGGAGGACAAGACGGTTTTGGGATCCGGACTGGAGTGCTCGCTGGGGCACATATGGGGAGAGGTGGTCCTTCAAGTAGCTAGGCCCCAGTCCATATAGGGCTTTATAGGTAAGCACCAGCACCTTGAACCTTATCCAGTATGCTATAGGCAGCCATTGCAGTAATTTTAGGGCGAGCTCCCTCACAGGAAGACCCATCAACAGCCGCACCGCTGCATTCTGCACCAGCTGCAGCTTCCGGATTTGGCACAAGGGCAGCCCCAAGTAGAGAGTGTTGCAGTAGTCCAGTCTTGAGGTGACCAACGCATGGATCACTGTAGCCAGTTCATTATGTTCAAGGAAGGGAACCAACTGTTTGATCAGCCGAAGATGATAAAAGGCTGACCTCGCAGTGGCTGATACCTGGGCCTCCATCGTTAACGTATGTAATGTTTAGGATGCCATTTCTGCAGTCCCTATCTTTCTGATGACTTCAGGTCCAAGAGAGAGAGAGTGAAAGGTATAACACTGGTGATCAACCTCTGATGTGCCCCAGTGCAAGATTATCAGTAGAAGGTAGCTGTCACTGATGGGCCATTTGTGGGCCACCATCTCTTTGCAGCTGAGGGTACTGGTTGGAGTCTTTTACAGACCAGGATGAAGAGGTGGATGCTGCCCTCCTTGAATAGCTTGAAAGGGTATCCAAACAACATGACCTGGTCGTTATGGGGCTTCAACTTTCCTGATGTGTGCTGGGAGACAAACTCTGCAAAGCATCCACTGTCACAGAACTTCCTGACCTGCCTGGCTGACATCAGAGGCATAACATCCAAATCACAAAATGTCATAGTCCCACTGTACATTGCATTTGTCAGGCAGCACCTGGACTATTGTGTGCAGTTCTGGAGGCCTCACTTCAAAAAGGATGTGGACAGAATGGAGCAGGCGCAGAGGAGAGCAATAAGGATGATCAGGGGCCTGGAGACTAAACCCTATGAGGAAAGGCTGAGGTACTTGAGAATGTTTAGTCTGGAAAAGGGGAGGTTGAGGGTGGACATGATTGCTTTCTTTAAGTATCTGAAGGGCTGTCATTTAGAGGAAGGCAGGGAACTGTTCCTGTTGGCAGCAGAGGACAGGACTCACAATACTGGGTTTAAATTAAGGGCGAGAAGGTACTGGCTGGATATTAGGAAAAACTTGTTTATAGTAAGAGTTGTGCAACACTGGAATCAGCTGCCTAGGGAGGTGGTGAGCTCCCCCTCACTGGCAGTCTTTAAAGCAGCAGCTGGACGAACCCTTGTCAGGGATGCTCTAGGCTGATCCTGCACTGAGCAGGGGGTTATGGCCCCTTCCAACTCTGTGATTCTATGATTCTGTATGGATTGCAGCAACATCACTGGTGAAGGAGCTGAGGAAGTGACCTGCAAATCTATGCCATCTTTGTTTTCTTACCTGAGGTCAATGCTAATTACACTTGTAGCAAGTATAAATTGGTAACCTTACGGGAGGAGAAGATACAAGGACTTCAGGCATGCTTATCCACACTCCATCTCATAAGCTGAAGGTAAAGAGTTCATTAAGACAGTGTTTGAAGCACTCTTGAGAGGGCAACGGGGGAGAGGGAGAAGAAGGAAGTATCTCAGGAAATGGTGGAGCACCAAGCACAAGAAAAAGGGATGTGGAAAAACACAACCTACAGGAGCAGGAAAATCAGGAGACACTCTGAGCCTCTATTGCTAAGCAATTGGTTCCAGACTCTCCCCAAAGGTGTCATCCAGAGGACCTCACTGTCCGGACTATCACCCCAGGCCCCAGGAGGGGACAGTCCTGCCACCTGGCTACAAAGTGGTTTTGCTCCATGCACAAGGAATGGATGCAGACCACACGGCAACAAACATCGTGGTCATGATAAAGAGTAGCCTCAGAGAGTATGTGGGCGGTGGGAACATCATCTGTGGCTACACAGTCACGGATGCCAGAATTAACATGCTGGAAGCTGTGAAGGCTGTATGCCCCAAGGGCATTATCTGTCTGGCGCACACACTTCACCTTGTGGTGAAGGATGCTCTGGAGCTGGAGAGCACTGTGAGGCCCACCTGGGACACTGCCACCCTCAAGCTGGGGTCCCTGCTTGAGACCTGCTGGCCTCTGGCCACCCTGTTTGCACAGCATCAAGTCTGTATGTCTGCTGTATGAGAGGCAGGGGGAGGGGAATGAGCCTAAACACCAGCTCATCCAGGACCTACCCACCTGCTGGAACTCCACATACACCATGATAGCACATTTGGTGAAACAGAAGAGCACAGTGCAGGATGTCATCTCCTCCGTTATCATCCTGCACAGGGAAGAGGAGCTCAGCATCAGTTTGAATGACTGGCTGACACTCTCCCAAACGGAGCATGTCCTGAAGCCCTTCCAGGACACCACTGACATGCTCTGTGCCCACACAGCCAGCCTGGGGCAAGTCATCCCCCAGATTCGAGGGATGGACCAGGCGTTGGCCTCTGCACTGCAGCCAGGCCTTGAGGGGACGGATGTACTCCCACACGTCCAGGCCTTGGCAGAGAGGTTGCAACTGGACATCACCACTCCTGCGAAGAACAGGAGTACATGCTGGCCTGTATGTGTGAACCACGAATTAAAAGCAGCTTTGCTTTCCATAATGCAGAGCTCATGGAGTGGAAGCATGAGCTCTGCAAAGAAGTGCAGAGGCTTCAGGCCAGAAGACGTGGAAGAAGCTGGAGGGGAGGAGGGAGAGGAGGAGCCGCAGACCAGCACTTCTACCTCCAAGAGCCCCAGTACTGATTGTTGGTAGTGAAGTGGGAGGTCAGCAGCAGTGGCAGGGAGGCCAGGCATGCCATGGCTGAAGAATTTACAGAGAGTACCTTGCTGAGCCCCCGAGCCCACCTCAGATGATCCCCTCAAATACCGATCATGTAGGGCCGTCATTTGGGCCAACTTCTCTTCCATGGCCATGAATGTCTTCTCCTGCTCTCCCACCAGCATCCAGAGTGAGTGGGTGTTCTCCCACCTGGGAGACCTTCTCAGCCCCCATTGCTCCTGCCTAGACCCTGCCAGGGTGAACAAGTTGTCCATCCTGAAAGTCAGCCTCCCCTGGTGGGCCACCCTGATCTAGACCTGGTGGAGTAAGATCCAGGCCTGCTGATGTCCCCTGCATGTCCCCCCATTCCTCCTCCTCTCTGGGTGATCCAGCATGTAGGCTGCGCCCTTGGCACTTGGGTGGGAGGACAGCCACCTCTGCTGGCCCCACACCCAACCCAAACAACATCTACCCTGCAATGTACATCATCCATAAAAACATCAAGATAAGACAATTAAAACATTAATAACACATTTAAAACAAAAAGATGGCGTATATTAATTGGTCCCATTTCAGACTGCTGGCTGCTTTGTGAGCAGGGGAAAGAGGGCAAAGCAGATATGAGAATTGTTAAATTCTTAATTTATTAAATTATTAATTAGAGTAAAGAGCCAATGGCAGGAAAAAACAGGTTGCTTACCTGTAACTGATGATCTTCTAGTGGTCATCTGTGCAACCACACACTGAGTTCTACGCCTGTGCTGGACAGTGTGTGGCCTGCATAGAGACCACAAAGAATATCCATCCATACCTATTAGCAGATGTTATCTGCCATTGCTTGCCAATCTCTGCCCTCCAACACCAAGGCATAATTTAATAATGCCTGAAGCATTATGTTACATAATGATTCACAAGGTTGTTTTTACATAGTTTTAACTTAAAAATAAAAGCAGCCCTTCATAAGTTCAAAAGAGGGTTCAACTTGAGAGCTGTATTTTGATTACATTCAAATTTCATTTTAATCACAGCTAGAACTTTAATTTTCTGCTTAAATCAAATGTAATTTTTATCTGTTTTTATTCCCCATGATCTAAAAGACTTAATCACTATATTTGAGTTGAACAGTAAAAAAGTTGTGGCACAATATTTGATTTTCTGGAAGATTTTATCAGGTCGAGTTTTAGTTTTTAGAACAAAAAGAATGTGCAAGTGATATTTTAGATTCATTATTTGCAGAAATTAGCTTAAAAATATAACCAAGTCTGCAATCCAAAAGTGTTTGTAGTACACCACCCAGCCTGTTCCTTTAGTTGGGTACATGATCCAAACCACAGAAACTTAAATGCTAGTGAAAATATCCTAAACAACATTTATTTCAACATAATGCTTAAAATGGGTTACAAGTGGTAAGCAACATGTCACCACCTGCTTTCCCCCAAAAAAAGCAATTTCCTTCCTTCAGATAAAACCTTAATAGATACTACTTCAATTAGCAATGCAAGTATTATTCCATGTGGCTGTTACTCTCAAATTCACAAATTAGTTATAGTCAGAGGTGGTCAACAGGGACAACTAGCCTGGGCCTGCTCTGAGGGGACCAACCCCCCCCCCCCCCCCAATTGGCCCTGCCTCCTATAGGAAGGGAAAAAGAAATACAGCAGGCTCCTGCACATCCCATGTATGGCTTGGGCAGTTGTTAGTTGCAGAGGTGGCAGCTCCTGCCTACCTCACACAGGGCAAAGTCCAACCCTTGCTTGGCCCCAAGGGAAGGAGCAGCAATTTCTATGGCCCCATCCTGGATTTTGCTCAGGTTCCCAGAATCTAAGACCATCCCAAGTTCAGTACACAATGATGCTTTTCTATACTGTAGTTACTGCATAGTTATTGTGCTATATCTTCTCCCCCCCCCCTCCAAAAAAAAGAGTACAGTTAGAGTAAAGATCAGGAGAAAATCCATTGCGGCGGAACAGACCATGGAAGGCTTGAAAGAGCTTTGAGAGTTAAAAACAAATAGAGGCTCAACTGGAGTAAAATCAAGATACTTTCACATGTATATGAAAGCAAGGAGTGGTGCACTCAGTGAGGTATGGAGACCTTCGCAAGCTGTGTACGTACAAAATAATATAGAAAAGCAGAAGGCAGAAAAAAGGTGCTAATGCGTATGCATGACTGAATGGATTGCAGTGTAAGGAGTATGTACACATACACACTCTGCAAGCATGAAGCAAAAATTATTTACGTTTTTAAAAAGATTAGCAGTAAATAAACCAAGTAAAAACAGTACCCCCAAAAGCAATGTGAAAAGTTCTGTGAATACATTATAAAATTGGTCCATATTGTCTATACTCTGTTAAAGAAACTGTTCTTGAAAGTCAGTTTTACATCAACATTATCATAAGTAGTTACAACCAATCAAGGAAAGGCTTTTTTCAGATTTAACTTGAGACTTGCCAAAATAATATGCTTGCATAGGAAACTTTACTCTGAAAAGTTTCAGAACTCTGGTAAAAGGAAAAATACAAAAAAAGGTTTGTTTTCATGAAGGCAAACCTTTCCCCAGATTTAATCGTGTTTAAACACATACTTCATAATTTACACTTAAGACATAATAAGCCTTCTAAAAGTATCCCAGCATTTTTGAGAAAGAACCTAAGAAAAGGCCCTCAGAACTAGTAATTACAAACACCTCTTTTCAAAGCACACAATTTCATTAATAGCAAACCCTTTTGACATCTATAGGACACTAAAACATTGCTGATAAAATTAATGAGGCAAGTGTTCACTAATTGCTTATGAGGGCCAGTTTCTCTGTCCCCTCAGATAACATACTTCAGCTGTAATTAACCAGTTAATCTGCAGTGTTCAAAAATATTTAGATTATACTCATCAGTTTGGTGGCTTATACCTGCAATCATATCATCCACAGTACTCATCTTCAACAGCACTTGTTCAATTAAACCAACTTCTGTGCTGGTCTGTAAATTGCGGACGCTTTTACGAAGGATGGCGGTGAACATACTCCAGATTTCTGCTTGACATGTTACATCACAGTGCTCTAAAAGTTCTGACATGCATGTTATGCTTTCTGCATCCTGGATTATAAAGTTCATCTCTAGATCAAATTCTCCACCAACCAGCTGAAAATAAAACAAAAAAAAGAAAAAGTTTATTTACAAATTAAATTTTGATAAGATTTTGAGAGAAGCTAAAACATTCTTGAGGCTTACTGAACCTATATTTCCTAGGGCTGAACAGAATATTTCCATTTCCCCTTTGTATTCTGAAAATGCATGTAGAGAAGGCACTCAGCAAATGGCTGCAGGTTTGTACCATTGTCATGTTATGCTAATGGCAAAACTGAGAAATTAACAGCTATCCCATATTTGCCCTTTACACATACAGGAGTGATGTATATTTATTGCCATGTGATGCATGAACCAGTCCTGAAATAATTTATTAAGCAAAACTCAGTAGTTTCTTTGGTATATTTTAAACTTGTACCTGATCTACACATTAAGAAAACAGTTAACTTGTTTCATTCTATTATGCTACACTTATTTTCAAAATTCCAGCAGAAATTGTTACATCAGTCATGCTAGGACTGCCATGTCCATTGGAAGCGCCAGCAGGGGAATGGGGGAGACCTTCCGGGAGCAGGAAGAGATGTCACGCAATGTACCTCCATCACCCAGAAGTGATATGGGCATGTCGGTGACATTGGGGGAAACGCTCTGGTTTCTGGGCAAAACTCCATCGAAAAAATCAGCCTCAAACCATAGAGTTTTGCCCAAAAAACAGTGTGTCACCTCCCCTTGGACAACATGACATAGGCATGTCAAGTTTATTTCCAGTGATGTCACTGCTAGGATGGGAAGGAGCCCACAAAACTGTGCAATCCCCCGCCCCCAACTGCGGAATGGCAAACCTAAGTCATGCCCAAGTTATAATGTTGAAGTAAAGCAGCTACTCAAACGACAGATTTGGCAGTAAATGATTAATTTTTTTATCCCTTAAGGATACTTGTAACATTTTCACTTTTTCCTGTGAGACCCCTTAATGTGTAATCTCTGTAAAGGTACCTCTCTGTAGTGTTCTGAGGTGACGTGTATTATGCTGCTTCCTTGCCTTCCTTAGCATTCCCTACTTATTTTTGCTGCCATCACAGGCTCTTTCTTGCCTTAGAATTCTTAGTTGGACTTAAAGAACAGGATGGCTTAGTAAAATTAGTAGAATAACAGAACAGTCAGCGCATGGTAGTGGCTCTGAGGTAAAAAGGGGATCCTTACTCAAAATTGTCTCTTAAACATGAATAGAGTTTGTAAATATAACAGCAAAACAGTTTCCATATGGTTATTAAGCATATCAGTTTCAGATAGCTACATAAGCGTAATGGTTCCAGATAGGAGTAAAGTTATTTTCTGTTTCTTTAAAGTTCCTTTAATAGAAGAGCCGCAAAGCTTAATTTTCCTAATTTGCCACTTCAACTAGTAACTTCCACACAGAACACAGGCATACTTTCCTCACTTGCGTCCCAGGCTCATAACTTCCAGAGAACACAGACCTCTCACAGCACTCTACAGCAACCTCACTTAGCCTCTTCTCTCCACACACACACTGTTTCTTACACAAAGCCTCAAAAAACCAACCAGTCAACTCTGCCCCCTAGGGTACAGCTACCATCCATTCATAACACACTTCAATCACCCACACAGCCCACCACTTGCTTATACAGACCAGTATTTTAAATCACAACAACATACATATACAACTCCACATTAAAACACAGAAATAAAACACACACAACATATTTACATCGTGAAACATCTCAGTATCACTGGACTTTTCTGTTTCAGGTACTGAGTTGAGTGAGTGGTCCCTGGGCATGCCCCTTAGAATAATGGGGAATGATCAGAGAAGCATTCCAAGGTGTACAGAATTTTGACCAGCAATGATTTTTTTAAATTGATGTTTATTCTGAAGCTCTGCAAACCAGAAACTGGTACTTGGCAACTGATGCTCCAGAAGTTGTAAACATTTTGTTGCTCCTAAGAGCAAAAACATGCAATTTCAAGGAATTACATGCCCATGTTTAAAACTGTGAAAACATATAAAGGCCCTGTGATGACAAAGATAAATATTATGATTCACAAGTCACTATTCCTCTTCTTAACCTAATTGAAAGTTTAATAGGTTAACTCTCAGGCACACTCATATAGTTAGACACTGTTATACCCAAAAATTTCTGTAGGCTTCTATGCAGATAATTCACCTTCCAGTTCTGTCCTAGCAATTCTGTCTATGCAAGAGCTCTGACATCACATACCTATCACACACCTGGCCAAAGTGGATCCTGCAAGCTCAGCAGTACTAGTCTGTGTTGCTGCAAGTACACAATGGCCTTGATTAGAACTCAATATTTACATCATGATAAGAGGAAGACAGTCTGATCTTTGTATCTGACCCTGTTACCTAGAACTCAAAACTGTCTGATCCCAAGACTTGGAAAATGTTCAACAGTTTAAGAAGTTACATAATGACAGTGCTTTGTTAAAAAACAAAACAGACATTATGTCAGTGTCAGAGAACTCAGGATATACACAAGCCCTTTAAAATTACAGAGATAGTTCATGACAGTCATAAAGCCTGTCATGTAAACAGAACTAAAACATTTTTATTGAACAATTACATTGTTTTAATATCAGATGTAAAGAAATAGTTTCCTTGTGTTTTCTACTGTCACTACAAAGGATGCTATGAACAATGAAAAAAACATGCAACAAAACTCTTACCTCTAAAGCTCAGTTGTCCTAAACGTATAATAATTCCAATATTGTAGCTGACAACACATAGTGAGAGTGAGGGACTTCTTAGTAACTCAGCATCTAATAAATTCCTCCTCCAGTATCAATCTTAATTTTTTATTTTTATTCTTGATGGAATATTAAGTGCCTGATTTATGTCAGATCTTTAGTAACTATTAACTCTTCTGAATTACTACTTTATACTTGATCAAAATTATACTACTTTGTTTAACAGTCTGTAACCTTTTTCATTCAATAGCAAGGAAAACAACAGAAAAAACAATTTCCAGAATGTAACTGGACCAAGATTTTTTTTCATTTTCTACCATCTGAGCAAACAAAGTTTCTTTTCCCTCCCATGTAAAATTAATTTGTTCTTCCCTGCAAAGAGAAGATTTACCCAAAATACAGTTAACACCTTTGCAACTTGCTATGTCTTCAGAAAAGCTGTTACCATGGCCAAATAGGTCTTGCACAATAGCATAAAATACAGGAGACAAACATATGACAATTGTACAGGCCAGGCTACTGCCTAAGGACTCTCAACTCCCTCCAAGTGGACATATAATCCAACTTTCACAAAATTCCATACATTAAGAACCCGTACAACCTTGTTAAAACAAGCAGCTGCTACAGGCAAGGAGTCTGCAATTACAGGTTGAAAGGAACAAAAGTTTGAGATACCATTCTCACTGAAAAACATGGTATAAAAATATAATTGTAATCTGATTATAATTTCCCAGTAGTTGGCTTTCATAAATTAGTCATAATTTTGCTATGCACATCACATGCCAAAAAATGGTATAGCTTTATATATGGTACTTTCTGTTAGGGTGCCTACTCCCTAGGAAACAGTCTTACACTCAAAGAGACTCACCATAGGGAATTGTGAACACAACTCACAACATGACACTATGGGAGTTGAAAAACTTCATCTTCAACAGGAACTTAGAGTTGTCCTTCTGTAACAGAGTTTTGCTAAATTACTGGATTGACTCAGGAATGACTGAATCAAAGACATATTATCCAATCCTGGAGCATTTAACAAGGAAAATATTATTAATCCATATCCACACACCATCCAGCCTCCTTGCTACATAGATTCCATGGAGCTCAGGTTTAAGTTTTATTAGGCCATGTTTTATTCTATAAATGCTGTTTATTGTGTAAACTGTAAAACCGGTTATATGTTTGGTCAAATGACCATAACAATGAAGAACTAAACTGAAAATTCCATGGAGCAGACATGGAAGCAAAGAAGGTACTGTTACAAACATCTCAATTAGCTAAACAGTTATGGCAGCACAGGATTTTCCTATATGATCAATTCTTAAAACCAGGGGTCATTTTGAGCAGGAGCTCGAGGGAGCGCAGCTCCAGGAGTTGGTGCCAGCCCCCCCCCCCCCCAGTGGGGGAATGCCTGCTTGTGTCATGGCTGCAGCAAAATGACCCCGGAAAGGTCCTTGTTCCTCCGACCAGCCTTCTGAAGTCTTCAGCCACCACTGAAGCTATCCTTCCAGAATAGTGGTATTTCTGAGGCTTGGATTAGTAGCTGTCCTCTCTCTCTCTCTCTCTCCCTTTCTCTCTCTCTTTCTTTCTTGCCTTCTGACATACTTCTGGTGATGTCAGGTGGCGTAGCATATGCAAATAAGTTGTGCTAATGAGTTATGCTAATGAGCTCCTGCACCTCTTTTTCTATGAAATGACCCCTGCTTAAAACAATTGAGAGTCACTGTAACAGAAGCATAGTTCTGGCTTGCTAAGTACCAGTTTTCTCAACACAAAAGTACATGGAAACTATGAGCTTCTAGTTGTTTAAAACCACCAGGAAGAAACTGTTGACACAGAGTTGCAGTTTGATTCCATCACAAGAAAATCTTTCAAGTTGTAGATACTATTGCTTTCAAAAATCAGGCTTGCTTTCAGCTTTAAAGCTGCTGGGCTGTATTTTAGAAACGTTCTGCCTATAAATCAAGAATCTGTTCGTTCAAATTTCATGGATTTCAGATTCCTGCTTGCTTTCAGATTTCTGCAATCCAAACCCTGCTGCACTAGTTATGGAATGCCCACAGTTTGCACTGTGTAACCCACTTTGAGTCTCAGTGAGAAAGGTAAACCATAAATAACATAAATAAAATAAACAGGCAGTCAAGGTTTTAATACTAAGCAAGTAAAGCTATCAGAACCGGTCTATTTTAAAGGATATACATACTTTGCATTCCTTAAAATAGCTTCTGCTTTAACCACTGGGGGGGGGGGTGTTCCTTTGAACTTCTGAGAGATGGCATTGCATAATGGCAAGAAGAATAAGCTATGTTCCAGGAGGTCTCTTGTTCAAACTCAGCTTTGCTTCAGGCAATCAACTTTTTCTCAGCCTTGTACTACCACCACTGGCCTACCCTGCAAGGCCATTGTAAGGACGTGGATAATGTATGTTAAGTTCTTTGACCACTGAGAGTGCTATGTATCTACAAGAAATTATACCATCAAAGTTCATACACACACACACACCTTGAAGAGAAGAATAAATATAATTCCAGGAGCCTCTCTTAAGGTCTGCCCCAAACAAGTCTTCTCTCAGACACAGATCAGATGTGCATTGCTGACAGCTCAGATATTAGGTTTCTCCAGAAACAGGTTTGATTCAGGAGACCACTCCTGTCTCAATAAAAGATGAGAAGTGACCCTAAGATGAAACTCAGAACTACTAGTGCCTCCTAAATATAGAATTCAAGAGATGCACCTTATCAAAACAGTCCAGCAGTAACCTTCCAAATATTAGGACAGTACATTCGAACTGCTGTCAGATCTTTTTCACCACACTGCAAATGCAACTATTGTTTACGATTCCAAGTCCTACATATCAAACTTAGATCAGAAATTATCCTAATTATTTGTACCTCAACTAAGTATCATCTAAGACAATTGTTACAGCACCTTGTGCAAAAGGATGAATATGGCTTTTTTAATTTAAAGTATATTGAGTATATATTTAGTAGAACTATTTCATAAAACATATATTTACACTCTATTTCATAATCTAAAATGATTGACATTCCATTTATATAACCCAAAAAATATTTTTCTTATTCCCATATCCTACCCACGTAAAAAACAACCACACAACTCCCTCAAAACTACTCAGTTTCTATAATTCTATCTATATATCGAATAGCCAAGTGTCCGTACCGGGGGCACCTAGGGGACAGAGAAGAAGAAGAAGAAGAAGAAGAAGAAGAGGAGATTGGATTTATACCCTGCCCTCCACTCCCCAAGGGAGTCTCAGAGCGGCTTACAAACTCCTTTTCCCCTTCCCCTCCCCACAACAGACACCCTGTGAGGTAGGTGGGGCTGAGAGAGCTCTTTCCCAAGCTGTCCTTGAGGGAACAGCTGGTACAGAGCTATGGCTTGCCCAAGGTCATCCAGTCAGGTGCAAGTGGAGGAGTGGGGAATCAAACCCGGTTCTCCCAGATTAGAGTCCGCGCACTTAACCACTACACCAAACTGGCTCTCAGAGAGATTTTCCTACACACTTGGGGTGCAGGTGTGCAGAAAAATCTCAAAACAAAAAAAACTATACGAGGGATATTTAAATCCCCCAAAAAGTAAAAGAATATTCCCTGTGCATGTGAAGGGAATGCTCTGGGAACGCTTTGGGAACACTCTGGGAACTGCGGTGGGCCGGCAGCTGAGAGCCACTCAGGCCTCTCCACCAGTGCCCGGGGGGGGGGGAATCAGCAGGCCCAGTGGCTGACAGCCGCTCAGGCCTCGCCGCCAGTGCCCGTGGAGGGAGGAATCAGCAGGCCCGGTGGCTGAGAGCCACTCAGGCCTTGTGCCACTCAGGCCTCGCCACCGGTGCCCTGGGGAGAATCAGCAGGCCCGGCAGCTGAGAGATGCTCAGGCCTCGCCACCAGTGCCTGTGGGGGGAAGAATAGCGGGCCCGGGCCTTGCCATCGGTGCCCGGGGGGAGAAGGCTCACCTGAAGGTGCTTCCTTCTCCTTGACACGGAGCTCCTTCTCTCCCCCCCCCCCCCCGCAAATATCGTGGGTCCTCCTGCTTGTATTCTTCTGTACCTGAAAAGGAAGCTGGACAGGGTTGCCTCTGATACCAAGGGCTGAAGAGGTTAACCCCTTCAGCAGGAAGGCAAGTCCCTCCTCCCTACTGCCAGAGGTCTTGAGGGAGGCACACCCTCCACCTCCTTACCATGCCCTCTAATTACTGACTGCTATACTTTTATATTAGATGCCACTTTATTTATTATTAATACATAATTGCCACTTCTTGATCTTATTTTCCATTCTTGTTCTCATTTAATTGCTCTCTACAAAGTCTACTATGCTGATAGCCTAAACAGACTATCCTTTCAAGTGTCTCTGTCTGATTGTTTGATCACTGCTTCCAGTAGTTTCTTTCCAGAATGCTCACCATGTGCTGTAAATGTCTTGCCATTAACATTGACCACTAGATGGCCTAATGCAAGCCATGTATACTTGATCCCGTGTTCTCTCAGTTTCTTTGCTGTGTCTCGAAGCTTTCTTCTCGCAACAAGTATCTCAGCTGGAACGTCAGCAAATAGGAAAAAAACATGTCTTCAAGGCACAGGCCCTCCTTTACTCTAGCAATTTTAAAGAGTTTGTCTTTCATCTGTACCTCCATGAATTCAATCAGGATGTCTGTTTTCGGCAAGTTTAAACAAAAGGCAGAGGTGATGATCAGTTTGGAGGTCTCTGATGTCTCTGCTGAATCAAGTACCTGCCGCAGACATTTATTTAAAGATACAGTGAGGTCTTCTGCTTTGGAAAAGTTTAATGAGACCTCACGAAGTTTGGCCTTTCTTTCTTTTAGTTTAATCTCTTTAAGTATGATTTTGTTTTCGACCCAAGCCTCAAAATCCTTTACCTCCACTGTTTTCTTTGCTATTTGATGAGCTGCTTCTGTTTTTTTCCCCCCCCGTCGTTTTCATTGTTGAGGTAAGTTCATTGAGTTTCTTGTTTACTGGCTCTACTGAGCTGGCCAAATTCTTTTTTCAGTTGTCCGACATCCCTACTCGAAGTCTTTAGTTCCTTTTTAAGCTTGTCTTTTATCTCTGTCAAAGCATGCAGGATCATGGTCTGATAACTTGGGTCAGAGTTGCTAGCTCCCGCTGCCATATCCCCCGGCAAGAGCGTCTCTAGGTCTTCTGAGTCTGTATTAGTCTTCCTGGGGGGTCTGCAGGGGGGATTTTTGGCCCCCTTCTTTCCCCTAGTCCTTTCCATACCCTGCATCAGAATTTGTTTCTGAATTAGTTTTATGTTTTGAGAGCAATTTTGATAATCCTCAGTGGGAATGGTAGGAGTGTGAGAGGGATGTAGCCAGCCAGAAGCTCAGCCACCATCAGTCATGGTATTCTTCTGGATTGCCTTTTGGTAGGCACTGTTCTGCAGTGGTTTTGGTCTTATCTTGAGCATAGGTTTCATAGTGTGGTGCTGGGGGAAACTATGAAGTTTCCCAAGGTTCCATCTTGTCCCCCATGCTTTTCAACACCTATGTAAAGCCACTGGGTGAGGTTACCCAGAAATTTGGATTGAGCTGCCAACAATATGTAGGTAACACTCAGCTCTCACACTATCTGTAGATTCCGAGGAGGCTGTGGAAACTACTAACAAGAGCCTGAAGGCAGTTTTTGAATGTATGAGGACTAACAAACTAAAACTTAATCCTGACAAAATGGAGGTGATTCGGGGGTGTGGGAAGGTCTGACTCCAACAGGGCCTGGAAGATATTCAGAGAGGTGGCTGAAAAAAATCTGCCTCTGTTCTCACGTCTGCTGGTATTTCAAGGAAGTCTTCCATCCAAGTACATGCCAGAGTCGACCCCACTTAGCTTCTGAGATCTGATGAGATCACGTTTGCCTGGGCTACCCAGGAACTTAATTCTTGAGTGTTATGGTTGCAAAACTCCAGATGGGACTAGAGCTCTCTCAGAATTACAACTAGGGCTGCCAAGTCCCCCGGTAGGGCGGGGGAAACACCGATTTTTAGTGCTTTCCCCCGCTTTTTCCAAGTTGGCCACCGGGGGGACAAAATGGCTACCTTAAAAGGGAAATGTCTGCAGAGAGCCTGCCCTGCAGTAAAAAGCCTCACCAGACATTTCCCCTTTAAGAAGTCAGCAAGAGAGCTTCCACAGCAAGAGAGGTCCGCCCAGAGATTAAGGAGGGACTGAAGGAGCTGCTTTTGCATGTGGCTGGCAACGTTGCTGTAGTAAGTTTCTCTTCCAGCTCTTTTCCTTCTCTCTCCCTCTTTCTTTTTTCTGTCTGTCTGTCTGTCTGTCTGTCTCTCTCTCTCTCTCTCTGTCCCCATCCAGCAGAGGTCTATCAGTGGCTATTATAGCCACAAGGTCTAAATGGAACACTATGTCTAGGGCAGGGATGCTCTGCATTCTTGGTGCTTGGGGGGCAACAGTGGGAGGGCTTCTGGAGTTCTGGCCCCGCTGCTGGACCTCCTGAGGGCACCTGGTATTTTTGGCCACTGTTGTGACACAGAGTGTTGTACTGGATGGGCTGTACTGGATGGGCCGATCCACTGTGGCTTCTCTCCTGTTCTTATGATATGAAAATCATATTTAGCACTTGTGTAGCACTTAGTGCTTCATATTCTGCCGAGATGAGGAAGGATTCAGTAGGGCTGTTGCTCAGTGATAGAGCATCTGCTTGACATGCAGGAGGTATCAGCTTCTTCAGCTAAAAAAGTATCAGGTAATAGGTGACATTAAAGATCTCAGCCTGAGACCCTGGAGAGCCACTACCAGTCTGAGTAGTCAGTACTGACCTTGATGGACCAATGGCCTGATTCAGTATTAGGAAACTTCATGAGTTCATGTGGAAGCATGTGGAAGCAACATCACAGGATGTGACATCACAAAATGATGTCACTTCCTTTCTCCTGGCTCCACCCCCAAAGTCTCCTGGCTCCACCCCCAAAGTCCCCAGATATTTCCCAAGTTGGACTTGGCAGCCCTAATTACAACTGATCTCTAGACAACAGAGATTAGTTTCCTTGGAGAAAATAGTTTTGTTGGAGGGTGGACTCTATGATATTATACCCACTGAGGTCCCTTCCCAGGCTTCACTCCCATATCTCCAAGAATTTTCAGACCCAGAGCTGGCAACCCTGCTAAGTATACACATGCCTGACTCAGATCAGGACTACTGCTTTCCACAGAAGCCATTTTCATGACCTGAAAATGGCCCTGGAAAGGCATTATTTGCCATATTGGAAAAATCTGTGTATGTATTGTTGAACTGCAACTGTAGATTTGTGGTCATATGCAATGGTTTTCTTAATTTTCTTCCTTACCAAAGTATTACAACAATCAATTAACTGAACTACAAAAATACCACTTCTTTTGCTCAGTAAGGATATAATCTGAATAGTCACTTTTGTGGAACTATTAAATTTCAGATCTAATGTTTCTTCCTTCTAAGTGAGAAATTGTCCATTAAAGCAGGGGTGGGCAAATTGCGGCCCAGGGGCCACATGCGGCCCGCCACAGAGTTTTTTGCGGCCCGCCAAGAAGATTTCAGGACTTCAAGAAAATTGAGCCTAAATTCAATTTGCTCTCTTATCCCATCACTGCTGATATTGATACAGCACCTGAGGAGCTGCAGCTTGAACTTATTGACATGCAGTCAGATCACACTGTGAAAGAAATGTTTAATGCTGTGACATTAGTTGACTTTTACAAATCTTTGTCTGCTGAAAAAATTTCCATGTATGAAGAAATTTGCTGGGAAAATGTTCTCTATATTTGGGTCTACATATATTTGTGAGCAAAGTTTTTGTTGCATGAAGATCAACAAGAGTAAATATAGATGCTCTTTGACAGACATTACCTTGCAGGCTGTGATGAGAATCTCAACAAGCAATCTCACTCCTGATTTCAAAAAAATTGCAGAAAAGTGTGATAGGGTACATTTGTCTCATTAAACTGATTCTAAAATTAAATGTGCTTGCAGCTATAGATGATATGAAATTAGCACAATAAATAAATTAAATAAAACTACCACTATTTTATTTAATTTATCATTATTGATTTTTATGATACAATTTATACCTTTTCTGAAATGCAAAGTTAATTAATGAATGTAATCATTTTTAAAGGTGCGGCCGCTAACCTCCACTCCCACAAAGTGGCCCCCCGAGCCAAAACAATTGCCCACCCCTGCATTAAAGGAAAGAATCTTTCTGCTGGAGGCTTGTATATGGTGAGCCTCTTGACTATGAACATTTATGGGCTTTACTAGTTAGGATTTGTGTGTGAATTGTTTGGAATTATATAAAGCTTTTGTGTGTCGGAACTCAACTTCTTAGATGCATAAAGTGTACATCCTTTAGGCAGCGGAGTTTACACTCAAATTAGCAGACGACAGAAAGCTGGTAGGCGGGAAAATGTTATAAAGAGATGCCAGGTTAAAGTAATATCTTTCTAAGGAATAATGGATCCACGCTTCATCATCTACTGGACAAAGTGAGCTCTGGTTTATGAAATTTTTGCTGAAATATTTGATTTTAAAAAGAGGGAGCTTTACAAAAAGAACTTTACCAAAATAAAAAGGGAGTTGGTGGCCTTCTGAAGGCAGAAAGATGGGGTATAGATTTTGTAAAATAAAAATGAGAGGGTTAGTCAGAAGGAAGCTGCAAGGGAGATTAATGACAATAATACTTTAAAAAACTAACATACGCGATAGTCAAATGAAATATTAGAAGCAAATATAAGTTCCATATAAACATATGACTTGTAATACAAATGATAACAGTTTATATTTTATGTTTATACATTTCATATGTTTGTAAAAGGAAATAATTTCTAAAACAGTAGGATTGCTCTCAACTTTTATGCTAGTAATTCCTACGGCTCATGAAGTAAATTTTCTGCTCACAACACTCCACAGCTTAGAGAGAACATTGCCTATGGATACTACTTGATTCCTGACATTTAGGATTTCAGAAGTCTTTAGCAAAAATGAACACATAGTTTTGTGAGAAACGCTTAAAACAGACAAGACCAACCAAGCTTCAACATATATTTTTACCTACAACACCAAGCAAATTAAAGTAGAATTCAAGAATACCAGTCACTGTGAACCTGGGACTCTTATTTATGGTATTATATGCAGTTAGCTACACAGGGGAGCTTCTGTTTTTGCAATATTGATGTTAATTATCAAATTACCACTGAATAGTGGATAAACACTATGTACACGAAAGCCTATTTTTAAAGCAGCACAGCTGAGCAGGAAGAGAACTTTCATTATTTCTTCTTTGTTCTCCTGTGGCCAATAAAAGTTTAAAAGAAACAATATTATACTATATAAATAGAAATATGGAAACATGAAAATGGAAGGAAGAGTTGAAAAGCTGTCTGGGCTCACTACTGTTTCAGCAAGTAATACTTGAAATCCCTCAGCATGCTGATGCAACTCTCTTGAGATGTCTGAGATCAGATGATATCAAGGAACGAACAGGAACTATTACTACATGTAGCAAAGGTGTTTTGGATTTCACATTACCAATAATCTGTAAGATTAACCAATTTGTTATCAATGTAGCCAGGATGGCACGTTTCTATAGCTTCATATATTTAACCTGAACATTAATCCAAAACCACAATGGAAAATAATGCACATATAAAGTTTAGATACTTAAAATTTCAGACTTTTGTAAAATTTCAGACTTAAAATGAAATAATGGAAACTAGAACTGAATTTAAAAGATAAAACTGATTACAAAAACATGCCGCAGTTCCCAATTACTCTTAGTGGTAACAAAATAGATATAAAAAATGAAAACTACAGGGAACACTGAAATGCAGTACAATCTATAATGAAGACAGAAACACACCCATTTAAATCTTGAATTGACATTTCCTGCATTCAGGTTTAAAGCAGTATAGTATTTTTGAGCGGCCTAATAATCCAGACTAGCCCAATCTCATCAGAGTTTGGAAGCTAAGGAAGGTCAGACATGGCCACTATTTAGATGAAAGGTCACCAAGGAAGACTGTGGTTGCTATGCAGAAGAAGGATGATGACAAATCACCTCTGCTCATCTCTTGCCTTAAAAACTCCATGGTCCTGGGGTCCCCATGAGTCAGCTGGAACTGGACAGCACACAATTATTATTTTTCATACAAAAATGAAAAGTTTCAGTATCTTCTGCCCACTGTTATCTGAAATGAAGTCAATCCCTACATTATTTTGAAAGGACAATGTAAATAAATCATATCATAATGTGTGTTGTCAAGTTAAATGCATAATCCAAGTATTTTCAGACAGCATTCCCATCACCGTGCATTCACAGAAGTAGCTACCGCTAGTTTACAGATAGTCCAAGACATGCTGAAGTCACAGTAATCAGCAGCCTGCCACTGAAAGATGCATAGTAAACAGGAACAAACTGACCGGCCGTACAAACACAGACTGATCCCAGGCAGCAGAAGTAGCAAGAAGTATCAGAACTGTCAGGAAAGAGTATTCACACATACCCTAACTCCACACCCCTTGCTAGTGCTACTACCACCTGCCCCCCTCCCTCTTTTGCATTGTAGTAAGGGCAGAAATGTGAAATATAACTTTTGTAAATCAAAATAAATTTTTGCACCTGTGCAAAAATTAAGTAAACATAGCAATTCCAACAAGACCTCCCAAAGCCTAGAAACCCCCTATTTCTATTATTTTCTGTACCTAGCCACACTATAGCAGAGCTTCATGGTTTAAAAGGAAAATGTAAAAAAAAAAAAAAAAAAAAACCTTTCAAAGGGAACCCAAATTAAAAGCAGGACTTAACTCCACTCCTCCCTGCAGTACCATCAGAAGGAGTTTCTACATGGGCATTCGCTCACAGCTACCCTGCAGACACCCCTTTAAGCTGGAGGAAAATAGGTTTATATTTTACTTCAGCTTGAATGGGAAAGGCCAACAAACAGCATAAATCAGAATGAGTAGAATACCATGTACATCTTAAAGCAGGGACTTCCTGCCTTCCATGCAGAGAAAAATCCTCATCTGGAAGCTGCTCTAGATTAAGTAGGCCGCAAATATAGAGAGTAAAGCACATTTTCTGAAGTATTGCACAAGTTATTAGATAAAACACAATGCACACAATATAATACTCTTTAAATTGATCATTTGCTTTACCTGAACCATGCACTGATATAACAGTCTGATCAGTACTCCTTTCCACATCAGCTTCTTAAACCACTTCTTAGGTAACATGCTGCCTAAAGATGCCACATTTTTATTTGGGCCCATTCACCAAAAAATAGAGAGGAATTTCAAGAAAGAATTTCAAACATTTTACTTCAATATTACTTTTTCAAACCGTCTTCCATTGTTTCCTGTAATTCTATGCCCTTTTAAAAAATTCACAAGCAAAGTACTCTGATTATTTCTTCTTCCCGAAATCCCAAAGCATTGCCTTTCCTGATGCAGTATGGAACCCAAGTTTTTTTGAGTAGGCGTGAATAAAAATGCTTCCCTCCATATTGGTTATGCTTCTAGATTATAGTTATGGATCCAACATTCATCCAAAAGGATAATTTGTTGAACAAATTACCTGAATCTTTTGCAGTCTAGTTCAAATGGTCAGAATAAACATCCCAGTAAATATGTTGATGCATTTGTGTGAGTTTTGAAAGAACGTACTAACACCTTAATCATGTATAGCTGGCCATATACAACTGAAATAACTCATCCGTAACTAAGGTTCATTTGAAAAAATTTTCTTGACAATAGCTTCTTTTCTGGCCACCATTTCTTCCAGGGTTGCCAGGTCTTGTCGATACACTGGGAGTGGGGCAGGGCTCTGCAACATGATGATGTTGCACAGAAGTGACATCATCACATCAGGGACATTGCACAGTGACACTCTGGTTTCAGGGCAAAACTCTGGTAAAATTGCCCTCAAACCATCAAGTTTTGCCCCAAAACCAGATCATCACCATGTAATGTCCCTGACTCGATGACATCATCTCTGGGTGACGTCATCACATTGGGGCATTGCCCAGCAACATAGCAGTTTGGGGACAAGGTTCCACCACCAGATAGGTGGCCAGAAGCCCCCAAAACTGTGGATTCCCTGCTCGGACCTGGGGAACGGCAACCCTAATTTCTTCATATCTTAATTTAGGCCTTCTTGGATTAACTTCAAGTCTCCCACAGTCTTGTTTAAATTCAGCTGTCTAACATTTGGATGTGCAGCATGATAGCACAGACTTCACCATAAACATTCAACAGGTGTTGGGGAATGTTTGTTGTATCTACATCTTCTTTTGTCAAAAATGTTGTGACTGCTTGGTATTCTATCTATTTTTGATTTTTAAAAATTCAGTTTATTTCATACAAATCTCTGCACCTGAAAATACTTAACACTGCTTTATTCCTGTAAAATGTAGTTGCTTCTAAAAATATGCAAATATGCTAACAAAACTGGTTATGACTGACATAAGAAACAATATGGAGACAAAGAACTGGCTGACCTTAGGCAACGCTAGGATTAAAGATCATAATAAAATGTCCTGGGTTTATGTGGGATACATTCAAAACTTAATATGTATGGATGAGAACAAAATGAAATAACAGGAAAATCCAATTTTATTTACATAATTTTGTGTAGCCTTAAATCAATTAGATTGATAGTTAACATGGATTATCAAAGGAAACAGGCCTTGGATATTAAGATGTCCCTTTAACCACAGATAAACAGCCAGAAAGTGCACCCTGTCTTCAAATATTATAATACCATTTTAGTTCTAAGTCACTTAGGAGCTTACTGCTTGTGGTACTTCCAATAACATTATGGTCAATGCATAAGAGTGTGGACACCTCTTCCTTCCACCCCTTTCCCCAAATATACCCTGGTATCAGCACACAGGCAATCTAACAATGAAGAAATCTAATTACTAGGCTTTCAGTATGCCCTAGAAAACTCCACAACACTATCGTGGTCACTGGGAGCCCTGGGAAATGTGGTTCTAGGGAGCATGAGTATTTTCTGGGGAAGTCAGAAATTCTAATTTCCTAGGGAAGTTGGAATGTTGTTAACTTCTGGGGAAAGTGATGCTCTGTATTCTTAGTGTTTGGGAGGGCAACAGTGGGAGGGCTTCCTGCCCCCACTGCTGGACCTTCTGAGGGCACCTGGTGTTTTTGGTCACTGTGTGACAGAGTGTTGGACTGGATGGGCCACTGGCCTGATCCAACATTGGCTTCCCTTATGTTCTTATGTTCTTAATTAGCAGCCATAGGACTCTAGAGTACAGAAGAACAGTTGAGTTTTATACCCTACTTTTCTCTATCTTAAGGAGTATCAAAGTGGCTTACAATCTCCTTCCCTTCCTCTCCCCACAACAGGCACCTTGTGAGGTAGGTGGAGCTGAGAGATTTCAGAGAGAACTGTGACTGGCCCAAGATCATCCAGTAACCTTCATGTGGATGAGCCACTCTTAAATACTATATTGTGGTGGTATAATATAGAAGCTCCCATTACCAGCTCTCACCGTTACCTGGTAAGAAGCAGAAATGAGGCAGTGGGGAAGAATGGTGAATAACAAGCCATTTCAAGTAGGGCCCCATGCTTCTGAACAGTCTGAGCCCAATCTGGAGTGGATTCAAACAGCTGAAATACGTACATTGATATTGCAAGACCACATATTCCAAAACTGAGTTCCATCATTAATACTACATACTTTGATCACCTTGATAAATGTAAGGATTTTGAGATAAATATATAAATCTTTATCCACAAACAAACCACACAAATAGAAAATCTTCTTGATGTATGCATCATTTCCCGTTGTGGAGAATACTATTTATGCTGCTTTCAATGCCACAACCTTATTTTTACAGCTTGTTTTACTACTGATAATTTTTGTTTTACTTTGTGAGCTGCCATAAACAGATCTCTGGAGAGGTGACAATAAATTTTTTAAGTAAATAAATAGAAGTATACTGTTAACACTGACATCTGGTACTGCAATCCTACTGGAATGTAATTAAATCAGTAGCATTTAGGTTTAAATATTTATCTTACAAAAGCAAGCATGTCTTATTTGTACGTATTATGCCACCACTATTACACAAAGAGAAATGTATTGTTCTGTGCCTATTAGCAGGACAGTGAAGTGTAGGGTTGCCAGCCCCTCAGTGGGAGCGGGGAAAACCCCACTTTTGCAGGGCCCCCCCCCCAAAAAAAAATCTCCAAGAGGAAAAGGTAATTTATGAGAAGGATCTATGTAGCCAGGGTTCTGATGGGTTACAAATATAAACTTTTTTTAAGTAGACCATCTCACCAGGAGGAGCTCAGAATACGAAGAGAGAAGTCCAGATTGAAAAATACTATCCTAAGAAGCCAAGCATGTTTCTTTGCTCACCAACCACTGCAGGGGCAAAGCTAAGTATGACCATGGATACTTTGCATCCTCCTTGCAACACAGAAGTATGTAAGGAGAAACATTTTCCACCCAAAGCCTAAAACTGAAAAATATGAGACCTCTTATGAAATATTTTCTTTTATAATGAGTTAAATACTTTTAAAGGCATTATTTTAAAATAATGTTACAACCCATTTGTGCTGCGTCAAATTTCTTAGATTTCAAGGCAATAATGTTAGCAATTACAACATTGTTACTAACACAAAGCACGTTCTTAGACTTGATGCTGGAAACATATGGTCAGATGCAGAACACTGAACATATTCAGATATTTGGTACAGAAGTGAAATCTGCACAGGTGCCAAGAACGTTGTGGCAAGATCTTTATATACAATGTAGCCTCTTCTTCTGCTTGCTTTTTATTTGCCTGAAGTTCTTTCATTCTCTGCCTCAAGTGATGTAAAATGATGATACTTTAAAAACACACGTCCAGGGAACAACCTAACATATGAATTGAGTAGGAATTTGTGCAAACTAACTTTGTGAGATTCCTGAAAGTCAAAGTAAAAATGCAGAAGCTATGGATTTTTCAGTCACTAATACTGAATATGAAGATAAAATTGGTCTGTACTAGTATTTTCAACTATGTGTGATTAACTGGAAAGACATGAAAAAGAAGTCAAATGAATATGGGTCGAGATTTTGATTACAGTTATAACAGTTTCAACAAATGTTGATTCAGAAGTATATCCATTGGTAACCCAAATCAGAGCGCTGAACCAAGAACGGAAACACCCCCTGAACAGGCCGCCACAGTTCCAGATGAGGATCAGGTGGAAGGAACATCATTCAGGCACAGTTCCAGAACGCAGGCCCAAGTCATGAAGAGCTTTAAAGGTCAAAAACAGCGTCTTAATTGAGCCAGAAACACACTGGTAGCCAACACATCCATTCTCAGACAGATATAACTTTGAGGAAATTATTTGTAGCCAGAAGGCAGACCTCTGTGCTTTGAACAAATTGAAATGTTAAAGTTGTCTTTAAGAGAAGTCTCACATGACATGCATTGCCATAATCTAGCCTCAGTGTTACAGTAAAATGAATCAGTGTCATCAGTGTGATTGGTGGTTTCAAGGAAGGAAAGTAAGACACAAATTAAAAGGCACTTTTAGCAACATCATCAACCAGCCTACCTATCAGCTTAACCACCAGCCTCTTCATACAATAGGGTTTTCTCCATTCCAAGTTAGTAAAATAAGTAACACTTCCACAAATTTGGAAGCCATAGGGGAACACTCCCCTGTTTTCCAGAAAAACATGGAAACTTGGGTAAATACTGAAATATATGCAATACTTACTTTGCTATCAAGCCTAAACATATTCTACTGCTTTACCATAAATATGCATAATTTATAAAATAAAATTGTACTACTTGGTATATTTAAAATTTAAAAGTGAAATGTTTCTGTTTTCATTCAACAAGCAAAACACATCCAACACTAAAGAGAAGGAGCTGCAAACTGCTGCACCCTATGCTACATCAGCGCATACACTTCAGCTTTTGCCATCTGAAATTTAGAGGAAAATAAATTGAAAGTAGAAAATGCAAGTTTTATAGTAAAAAAGGAACTGTTTTGACCTGGCTTCTAAAAGCGAGTAAGGTAGGTGCCTGAAATATCCTGCCTCTTGTCACCTCCAGCCTCACTTTTAAAGGTGGAAGCACAGAGAGCAAGGCTTGAGATGAGTAAAGTATTGTCTTAGAAAAAAATGTCACTCATTCCAAAATGAGGAAATATTTCATAGGAAACTTTTCAGTGCACCCCAAAATTTCCAATTTTTCCACTGGAAGAAGGTCCTTAAAAAACCCTGCAAACTCTTTCTTCCTGAATTTTTTGCTGAGTCTTCATATCACTAAATACAATTCTGTCCAAGCTATCAGTGTTTCCAGCCTACATCACCACCTCCATCTTGTCTGGCTACAGTTACGGTTTGTTCTTAGACACATTCTCAGTACCTAGAACTGGCCTAGGAATAGAACTCATCAGGAGGTCTAGCTAATGAAACATTAAGTGGTGTATTCAGCAAAGGAAAAAAGAAAGCACCCTGAGGCACCCTCATATGCCAACTCCCAGGGAGATGATTTACATTCTCCATGCATCTGGTCAGACAATGACTGAAACCAACAGAAAGCTACTCCTTCATATCAGCTCTGCTGTCCTAATGATTCAACAGAACACAGTGATGATTATTGTTAAAAACTAAACAGAGATGCAACAAAATCAAGTAAGCATTGCTTTTATCCATCTTCAAACTGAGATCAACCAAAGCAATTAATGTGGTTTTCTTCCAAGACTTGACCTAGTGTATGACTCCCATGTATAGCCCATAATAACCTAGGTTAATCCCATAATTGTCATGAGTTCATGAGTGTGGGCAGAAAAGGCAGGCCTGAAATTCCACAAAACTGTTTAGGGCATTCAACACCAAGCAAGAGACCATCATCGCCAGTTCAGCCACCATGGCCCTGGTATCTTTCCTTATTATATAAAGCCGTTTTCAAGTGGCAAGATTCCATGGGGCGCCAAAATCAATTGGCTGGAAGGACTGTCACTCAAAAGGGGGTCCTTGGCCACTGGCTGCATTCTCTCCCTGCTTTGCCTCAGTCCCGCTCACAGAGCCACCGGCCAGCATCTCGGCCTCAGTCTGGAGGGAGCTAGCGCAGGGGAAGGACTGGGTGCTGGGTCCACTCTTCTCCTCTGCCCACTGCCAGGTGGGTCTAACTGTCCCCTCAGTGGCCTGCTTCTGTCAGTGAAAAGACAATGGACTTTCAGCATAACCCCCCTCCCCCACCTGACTCTCTGACCTTCCAGTCAGAATAAACTGAATATTCCTGTCAGAATAAAGGCTCTCTCTCCTGCTTTGCTCCGCCATGGCTGGCTGGCTAATGAGATGGGCCAGCAACCATCAAACCATTCCCTTCAACCCCCTGCTGTGTGGCTGACTTTCCCCCTAGGGTTGCCAATCTCCAGGTGGGACCTGGAGATCTCCTGCTGTTACAACTGATCTCCAGATTACATAGATCAGTTCCCCTGGAGAAAATGGCTGGAGGGTGGACCCTATGGCATTATACCCTGCTGAGTCCTTCTACACACACCCCAAATACTGCCCTCCACAGGATCCACCCCACCCCCCAAAATCTCAGGTATTTCCCTAATCAGAGCAAGCTAGGTTGCCGAGCTGGCAGTGTGCGAGGGAGGGGGTTATGCTGAAAGTCCATCATCTTTTTACTGACAGAAGCAGGCCACTAAGGGGACAGTTAGACCCACTTGGCAGTGGGTGGAGGAGAGTTACCAATCTCCAGGTGAGGGCTGGAGAGCACTCAGAATTACAAGTGCTCCCCAGATGGCAGAGATCAGTTCCCCTGGAGAAAATGGTGGACTCTATGTCCTTATACCCTGCTGAGATGGACCCCCTATGACAGCCAATGTGACATAGCAGTCAGGGCTTCAGAGCACAGTGGAGGCTGTAGGGGGAGATGGAAAGTGGAAGAGTGAGGTTGATGGTTGGCTGGGAAGGAGATAAGGTTGCCAACTCCAGGTGGAAAATTCCTGGAGAGTTGAGGGATGGAGCCTGGAGACAGTGAGGTTGGAGGAGGGGATGGGACCTCAGACAGGTACAATGCCATAGAGTTCACCTTCCAAACCAACCAGTCCCTTATGGAGAACCATTGTTGCCAATCTCCAGGTGGGGGCTGGAGAGTACTCAGAATTACAACTGCTCTCTAGGACGGAGGGGGGAGGAGATGGGAAGCTGAAGCCAGGGGGCAGATAATGATACGTTGACGGTTGCCTGGGAGGGAGATAGGGTTGCCAACTTCAGGTTGGGAAATTCCTGGAGATTTGAGGGTGGACCAGGAGAGGGTGAGGTTTCAGCAGGGGTGGGACCTCAGACAGGTACAATGCCATAGAGTCCACCCTCCAAACTGCCTGTTCCCTCATGGGGAACAATTGCTGCCAATCTCCAGGGGAGGGATGGAGATCACGCCGAATTACAACTGCTCTTCAGATGGCAGAGATCTTCCCCTAGAGAAAATGGTGGACTCTGTGTCATTATATCCTGCTGAGGTCACCACAGCAAAATGACACTGAGTGCCCAAGGCTGGGGCACTCTCCCAGAGCCCACTGTATTTATTTCCACAATAGGCCTTATTCCTAGTCCAACATAAAGTACATATAACAAATGCCACCTATTATTTACACCAGGAATCGGTAGAAAAATTCACAGAAGATTTTTATGCACCTCACTGTACTTTTACAAGTGTAACGAAAGATAACATAAACAGTATTCAAGACCTAAAGAGCAATAGTATCTAGAACCTTCTCAGACCTTCACATTTATTCCCAGTTATTCTCATTTGACTAAACTATTTCTACTGGATAGAACCAATTGTGCTTTTCTGCACTTGCTTCATTGTAATGTTTGTCTTTCATCTTTCTCCTTTCCAACTCACTCCATTGCCATTGCCTCCTCTATTTCCATCAAATTGTTCTTCTTTATCCAGTATATGGTGTAGAGAAAATATTCACAATTATTTGTTCTTCACTAATAATACACATAGTAGGAAAATGCTAAAAAAAAAAGGACATGATCCAGAGCACTTGAAAATCATTGTGAATTTTGCTACTGATCAACAGGATGGGGACTGCACTCAGAAGTTCCATATAAATTCCTTTAACTAAATAATCAGAAGGTTAGGTCAAGCAACTATTTAGTTTTCAGCTGGAGATCAATCCCCCAGTCTGTAAATATCCCCCAGTCTGTAATATGTGAGGGACACAGTTCTGCAGCTGAATCATTCATACTCTTCTGTTAGAACGTTAAAAGTGTCAAGTGACATCAGAACTACACTCACTCAAGGGTTTTATCTGCCAATAACCATTGAGATTAAAACATTCTATTAACTGTACATTATATGCCCTGAAGTGTGGTATGCCCACAGGAGGGTCTGAGTTATTTAGTTATTTTCTTTGAACAGCAGCCAGCCCCTGTGATCTGTCACAAACTTCTTTGGAAACTCCATTGTGTTTCAGAAGCATTTTCCCAATCAACAGGGTTGTCTGCTTCAAAATAAAATAGCCATAGGCCACACAGGAAGTTTTAAAAATGTTCTGGATCATTATGGCTACATTGTAGACCTAAAACATAACAGAATAATGTAACAACTATTCTATGTTAAGATGACTCAAATAATTAGCTTCCATTCAGTTAGCACCTAATCATCCCTTTAATATTAATCAAGTGATCTCTTTGACTTCTTTTTGTAAACCAACACCCTACTAGAGGAAGAGAAACACCACTGCTGCAAGTTAAATTGGAAGATAAATGGCTAAACTAGACAAGATGTTGGGAGATAGGGAGCTCTAAGATGAGTTAGTGTGAGGTAGCTCACAGTTTTTTAGCCTTTGACTTGCACAATTTTGTCTTAGCTCAGGAAGAATGGTTCCAGAGCAAACTAATGTATGCAATAGCCAAATCGCTCGCTCACCATTTTAATACCAGTAGCTCACAAAGTAGAATTTATGCTCACAAGACTCCACAGTTTAGAGGGAACATTTGGTGGCTATCAAGGCTGGGCCCAGAACAGCAGACAATGGTATTGCATGCACAGACAACGGTATTGATTTTTTGGGGGGGGGGGATTTAACCCCCTTGTAATTTTTAACAGATATCAGATTTTTTTTGCAAACCTTTTTAGAAAAACCTCCTTTCTCTCAGTGTGGGCCCAATCCACAGAAATAGGTATCCACAGATCTACCTATACTTGAAAGATAATGACAAGGATATTCTGTGCAAATACGTTTTCTCTTGTTTGTCCTAGTGTCTCCCCCCCCCCCCCTTCACAGTAGCCTCATTCCCTTCACAAGAGCATTATGCTGCCGGCATGGCCAGACCCCTTGTCTGAAGCAGTGGACTCTTCTTGCAGCTTTTCTCTCCTTTTTGGTTTTAATTATGTTGTTTATAGTCTGCCTTTCTCCCTGAGACACAATGCAGATTATACAGTATAAATCAATGCAATCTATAAAACAGGACATCCAACAAAGAATGTGATAAGTGCTGGATTGCAGAATCTGAAACAGAGCTGGAACAAAGCTTAAGCATTAACATTATGTGTTAAATGATACCAAAATTACACAGTAGGATCATACATAC
Source organism: Lepidodactylus listeri (assembly GCA_029233225.1). Lineage (NCBI taxonomy): Eukaryota > Metazoa > Chordata > Lepidosauria > Squamata > Gekkonidae > Lepidodactylus > Lepidodactylus listeri. The sequence goes on from JARCFY010000001.1 coordinate 149,711,888, forward strand.
AGGTAAAGCCAGTATATATTATATACTAGTATAGTCTACAGTCCTATCTCTTTACCAAAGCATCTTTCTGAACCATCTAATTTCAGTATAGTCCTGTTACCTGCCTAAAAATGTTATCTTGAATCATCCCCTTTTTCATAGTTGGTGAAATGCCAGGAAAGTGGGAGCCTTCCTGATTTCATGAGGAAGAATATTCCTTAGGGTGGAGGCCACAACACAGATTGCACAGGTATGGGCAGATGTTGATTTCCCATCTGCAGTGTGGTACCTACAGAATGCCTTGCATACATCAGCAAAGGTGTTGTGGTAGAGCATAAGGAGAGGTGGTTCTGCAAATATGAGGGATCAAGACCTTGAAGGACTTTGTATGTGACAGCCAATATCTTAAACTGAACCAGGCAACTGATGAGCGAATTTCAGAACAAAATCAGTTTGTTTTTTTACAGACTACAGCAAAGCTTTTGACTGTGTGGATCATGAAAAATGGGTATACCACACATCCGGTTGTTTTGATGAATAACCTGTACTATGGTTAAAAGACTATTGTTAGGACATCAATATGAAGAAACAGAATGGTTTCCAATTGGCAAACGGGTCAGACAAGGATGTATTTTATATTCTTATCTATTCAATCTACATGCAGAACATATCATAAGGAAAACTGGACTAGAATCAGATGAAGGTGGAGTGAAAACTAGAGGGATGAACATTAATAATTTGAGATATACAGATGACACCGCATTACTGGTAGAAAATAGTGCAGACTTGAAATGACTACTGATGAAAATTAAGTGCCAAAGCAGGATTACAGCTGAACATCAAGAAGACAGAAGTAACAGCTACTGAAGAATTACACAACTTTAAGGTTGATGAAGAAAATCAAATTGTTAACAATTTTCTATTCCTTGGCTCTATCACCAACCAAAACAGAGAATGCAACTAAGAAATCAGAAGGATATTGAGACTGAAAAGGGCAGCCATGAAGGAGCTGGAAAAGATTAAGTGTAAGGATGTGCCACTGGCAACCAATTCATGCCACAGTATTCTCCATTACTACGTATGGGTGTGAAAGTTATACAATGAAGAAATTAGTCTTTTGAAATGTGGCATTGGAGGAGTGTTTTATGGATACTGCAGACCAACAAAAAGACAAATAAATGAGTTCCGTAACAAATCAAGCCTGAACAATCCTTGCTTTGGGCACATTATAAGAAGACAAGGCTCACTTGAAAAGGCAATAATGCTGGGGAAAGTTGAAAGCAGCAGGAAAAGAGAAAGACACAATATGAGATGGATTGAGTCAATAAAGGAAGCCACACCCCTCAGTTTGCAAGCCTTGAGCAAGGCTGAACAATAGGATGTTTTCAAGGACATTAATTCATAGGGTCCCCCTGAGGCAAAAGTGACTTGATGGCACTTAACACAAAAAACTGATGGGCAACTACAGAAGTGACAACAGAATGGGAGTAATATGCATATTCTGCCTAACTCCTGATAACTGAGCTACCAGCATTCTGCATTAGCCAGTCTCTCCAAGGTGACTTTGAGGGGAGACCAATACAAAGTGCATCACAGTATTCTGGTCCTCCTGTTACTATGGTATGGATCCAGGTGGCCATATGGCCAAGTCAAGGTAGGGGGCCAGGGAGCATTGTTGTTGTGTTGTGGTTGTTTTGCAGCTACATTAACTTGCTTCTCCAGCAGAAAAGTTGGATCCAGTATAACCCCTAGGCTCTTAACCAAGTCAGCAAGGATCAGCTGAACCCCAACAAAAATGGAAGCACAATATTCTTCAAGATCTTTGTCTTACTGACCAGAATTGGTTGTCTTATGAGGTTTTAGATTCAGTTTGTTTACTCTTAACCACAGCAGACAGACAGCAATTCATGAACTCTGCTGCTTCACCAGGAAATCTGGATGAGAAGAAGAAGAAATTGGATTTATACCCCGCCCTTCACTCACTTGGAGTCTCAGAGTGGCTTACAAACTCCTTTCCCTCCCCCTCCCCACAACGGGCACTCTGTGAGGTAGATGGGGCTGAGAGAGCTCTGAGACAGCTGTCCTTGAGAGAACCGCTGTGCCAGAGCTATGGCTTGCCCAAGGTCTTCCAGCAGGTACAAGTGGAGGAGTGGGGAATCAAACCCAGTTCTCCCAGATTAGAGTCCACGCACTTAACCACTACACCAAACTGGCTTTATGAGATCTAAAGCTGTGTGTCATCAGGATATTGATGACAGCCAACCTCAAAACTATGAACAATGTGTCTTAAGGACTTCACACAGAAATTGAAAAGCATGGAAGATAGGACTGCACTCCGTAGAATCCTGCAGGATAGGCCCCACACTGATGATGCAGACTATGGGCTCTTTGTTTTGTTCTCTCCTATTAAATTGGCTGGGTGATGCAGTATGAATGCCCATTCACCCTTCCTTCTGTTATCCTGTCAGAAAAGTTATACAATGAGATTCAAATCCCACCTACAGGGATTTATGGGCACGACCATGTGCACCCATTTGCGACACAAGAAGGACGATTCCCCGCTGGTTCAAAGTGGCATGATCACACAAGCACATCTGGGAAGTGTCCTGCAGCTAGTGTCAAACTGTCGCAAACCGCTTTGAGCCGGCAGGGAATCGGCTTATTTAGCTACCAGTGAAAAGGCAGTCTCAAATGGTTTGTGATGGCCCAGAACCGGCCTTTCCCTGTGTGATCACGCCAGCGCAAACAAGAGGCGTCAGGGAGCGGGCTTTTTGGTTTCCCCCCCCCCTCGTCCCAGTATGCGCATCATCGGACGACCCCGAGGGTGGAGAGGCAAGTCATCGATCCCTTGTAGAAGTGAATAAGCGCACTGAAAATGGCCGGGAAAAAAACAACTCGCCTGTGGCTGCGTGTGATCACGCAGCAGCAGTTCACCCTCACAGGTCCATGGACCTGTGTGATCCTGCAAAAGCGGTGCAAATTGCACCGGCGCAAATTTGTGTCGATTCTTGTCTGGCTTATCTCACTCGTGTGGACGGGGCCTGTCTATATCACAGGGGTTCATGTAAGAGTGTTGGTGTGTTTTCCAGGTTTTACTTACTTTATATGGTAGGAGGACAGGACATAAGAGGCATTGCACTGTTAGAACATAAGAACATAAGAGAAGCCAATGTTGGATCAGGCCAGTGGCCCATCCAGTCCAACACTCTGTCACACAGTGGCCAAAAACACCAGGTGCCATCAGAAGGTCCAGCAGTGTTCCCATGCGTGATTGCTTTCTTTTATGCAGGGCTAATGTGGGGACATTGTCAGCATACTACACTATGACTGGTGGGTGGTGCTGCTGTTTTTTTCTTTTCAATTTTGTTGTTGGCAATGCATAGAGTATTATTACACTAAGTTACACTGGTATAAGCAGCTATTGGTATAATCAGGACTACTGGAGAAAGCTCCTCTGATTATTTGTTACAATGCAAAACCACATATGTACGGTTTACCAAAAACTTTTTGAGGGATGGAGTGTTATTTGAGAATATCTTCACCAAGAATTTCAAGACAAAGAACCAAAGAAAACACACTGGTTTAGATCCCAAGGAAGGTTCCCATGTATTCAACAGTTCTATCTGCTTGTATTACGTGAAAACAACTGTATCCCTATTATCTTTTCTGTGGGCACCAGAAGACACAGCATAAAGTATTTCTCCTGATAGGATTTCAAAACTAAATTAAATGAAATCCTCTGAAACATCTGTTCTACAGTCCATTGTGCCAGATTACTACTCCATTAAAATTGTATTAATGTGCTATAAGTTGCTGCAGATGTTGTACTACTGTTTACACAAATAACTTCCAACTCATGAATGATGGACCCAAACCACTATTTCTTCTCTCTACTTTTTTTTAAATTAGAAGAATGATTCTAGGAATTCTAGCTAACTGGATTTATGATCCCACTGAATTCCAAGGGGGGGGAATCTCAATTTTGAGTTACCAGTTCCTACATTAACTACAAGGAATCAAGTGTATTACAGTATCTTTACAGTATCTTTTATTTAAAGCTATCGTTTTACAAAGAATTGGACAAAAAATGACACTCACTGACACCCGGACATACCACACATGTGAAAGCAGCCCTGGGCTGAGAGACAGGCTTTTGAGACCCTGCCCCACATGACTTCTCAGACCTTACAATAGCTGAGATTGTGGGAAAGACTCCATATTTTATATTAAAATTAAGAAATGGATCAAGTGACAGTCAACCGACAAGCTGACTCATAGGGAGTACCCAGGTTCCCCTGGGAGTTCAGAAACACTTGAAAACAGCTCTATTATTTGACTTCCCAAGGACTAATCAAAATATTTAGGCCACAATTAATGAGTAAGATTTGCAGAATAATCACTATTCAGGAATTTGCCTTACAATGCAGTATTCTCTGGAAGCCTAATCATAAGGTAAGCAAGGGCCATAACTCACCTCCAGGACTTTGTTCATAGGCTTTAATCAGGTTTGCTACTCAGGTAATCCACTCATCCCACCCACATCCATCCCACTTTCCCCATGACTTCACCTGTTACATATATCATCCTCACTTTCTCCATAACAATTCAAACCTGTCAATAGGAGCCAGGATTCTGACTCTTCCTCAATGGGAACAAGGTTCTTAGAATTTCCCCAATCACAGAGCATCCCAAATTCCCCCAATAGCTCAGTAATTCCTCAGATTTGCATTTTACATTGCTCTTTCAATCGACCTGCATTTTCCTTCTGCTCTTTCTATGTTCAATAAAGATTAAAGATATCCAAGTACTATCTCCTTCACTGCCTGCTATTTCAAATCCTTACCCAAGGTACTGGCCAAATTTGTGCCCATTCCAGCACAAAGCAAAAAAGATTCCTTGATCTAGAAATCTAGAGGTCCAGTTGTGAAAGTGTTCAGATGTACCTCCAACATTCCAAACAACAGATTGGTGCCTCAGAAAGATATTTTCCTCATTGCTTACGAGATTAAGTCTGAAATCCTGTGCACACTTTCTTGGAAGCAAGACTCATTGAACTCAGTAGGGCTTAATTCCAAGAAAAATGCATAGGATTAGAGTGCAAGTGACCTGTTCTCAGGGCTGCTGTTATTCTAATCTCATAGTTGTTGAGACAGGTTTTCTAAAACAGCCCTTGAACAACTGGCATACATACATAATTCAGGTGAGCGTTCTATTTTCATGCACTTAAAGTATTATTTCACAAACCTGACGTTGGTCCCAGCAAAGTGTCACCAACCTTAACAGAAAGCTAAGTAAAATATACATTATACCTTAATATTACATCAGTCGTATAGCTGGATTACTTTTTTGATGAACTCCAAATACTTCAAGTCAGTTCCTTAAATCTAGCCTGACCCCTATATTGATCAAGAAACCATTTCTCCACTTCATTACTACATGTTATCCCACACTGGAAGTGGCTGGGTAAAATTATCTAAATTACTAATTCATGCTTTATTCTGAATTTCCCATACGCTTCATTACCTTTAATTACTATAGTTAACATTCAGTGTCAGTCCATTCTTTTCTACTCAACAAATAGTGATATTCACATTTTGAAACATGCTGTATATGTATCACTTGTTACAAGAACTGGCAGCAAGCATTGTAGTTCCTTATCCAGTTTTAGAGGCATCACTTTAAGCTTACTTATATCAAACTTCATTTATTATTTATCACCCACTCACTAAATTTGGAGATAATATTTTGGAGCTCCCGGCAATCTTTCATTTTTACCATCCTTAATAATGTGGTGTCATCAGCAAAACTGGTTTCTGCACTGCTCACCCTTAATTCCAGATCACTTATGGACAGTACTAAACCCTGACCCCAAATAGGGATCCCACAGATTACTTCCCTTTATTGTGATAAGCATCCAGCTCTGTATTGACTCTCACTTTACCCGATATAATCCACAAAAGGACCAATCCTTAGTCCATAACAACTACATTTACACAGCAGTCTCTTATGAGGAACTTTATCAAACTATCCTATTAACAAGACAAAAATTAATTTAGGCTTGTAAATTGCCATGTGATTAAGTACTGAAGATTTTTTAAAGGTTTTTTTTAAAAAATGTGCCAAAAATTGTTTAAGCAGACAAGTGTGGACAAATGGCTACAAAAGTTTGTGCACTGCATGGGTTGCCAGCTTTTCACAATTTATTTCCAAAGTCACCACAAATGCTTTATTATGAAAATACATTCAGGATTACATATCACTAAGTACCACAGAGACAATATAACAAGTGGAAATACACAGCTACAGCAAAGTCTAGTCCAGTGGGCTGCAATACATTATTTCAAACTTATGACAACCCTATAATTATTCAAACTTGTATAAACAGTTAATGATAATGGAATGTATTTTGAAAGAAACAAGCATAGCAACCAGCACTAGCACCATTTTTAACTACTGTTTTCTCAGCTATGTGTCACAGTACAGCCAATACAAACATTTATAAGGAGGAGAGAAACAGGGTTTTGTGATATATATTAATTTATAATAGAACAGAGGAAGAAAAAGTAACAAAACCTGAACACTATATGTATTGAAAACAACCAATTTTGGGAAATGGGAATAATAACAATATATTAACATGTAAAAAGGAATTTCTTTAACTTTCCCATTCTTCCTTTCTTCAAGCCATTCATACCCACTATTTAAAATGAGACCCTTTGAGGTGCAGTAATAGTATGTACTACTACCCTGAACCCAATAGGATCACATATATGACCTTCATAACCAGATACAAAGATAAAAGGAAATATTTATTTACACGGAGAGTGATTAAAATGTGGAATTCATTGCCAGAGGATGTAGTGATGGCCCAGGAATAAGCAGCTTTTAAAGGGGATTAGACAGACCTATCCTCCATGACTCTCAGTGGCTACTAGCCAATATCACTGAGGGGAACCTCCATGTTCAGAGGCACTAAACCTCTGAATCCCAGAGCCAGGAGGCAACATCACAGAGGAACTGGTTGGCCACTGTGTGCAACAGGAAACTGGATTAAATGGACCACTCATCTGATCCAGCAAAGCTCATCTTATGTTCTTATGAATTTAGAAAATTCACAGTTGGAAAGAAGGGCTCCACAGATACAAGGTAACTGCCACCCCTAATCTTGAACTATACCTAACAGAGCCTTGACACATCTACCCAACTTCGGAAAGACTTACATCTGTCCAATGTATACAGCTCTGATAATGAGAAAACAATAATTAAGGAGTATGAATAACCTAATCAATGAATTAAATTTAGATAGTCAGTAGTTCAGTTACCTAAAGGAATCCAAGTCTAAATCCTACCCCAACATCAAACTCATGGGAGTTAGCTGGTCAGTCAGTCTCTCACAGGGTTGCCGTAAGGATGCAATGGAAGAAGGAAGAACCATTTACACTGCCCTAAGCTCCAAGGGAAAACAGTATGATAAAACTGTATTAAAAATAGATTACTTGGGGGTCCGCTCTAGATCAAAGCAATTATTTGCCTTAAATTCTCAACAGCTCTATACGTAAAATAGGCATGGTTAGGTATCTCTGTTCCAGCTGACTGTTATTAAGTTCCAAAATGACAGCATGTTAGATACCTAGTCATAATATTATTGCAACTAACTGTACATTTTTAACTTCAATCTATTTTAGTACCAATTACAACTACTTAAGTGCAGAGTACAACAAAAGTTCCATTTTAAAACCAATTTCTCTGTTCACTTACCACCATACTTCTCACAGAAGTGGTATTACTGACTGCACTTAATCACGTATTTACTAAATTACATACAAAACAGTTCTATTTTTATTATTCAGTCTAATGTTTAAAATGCATACCACTTGAAACCCATTAATCAGCAGAAGTGATTATGTCCCCTGATTCTTAAATTCAATAAATACACCAAAACAATCCACAGAAGGGGAAGATTTCCTCCAGCACACTTCCAGTTTCAAAATGTCCCAGACTTATTTTCGTACTAGCAACACCATCCTGTTCTCAAGTTATACCAGCCAAAGAATAGTGGTTAGGGGAGAAGCAGAGGAGCAGCCAGTTTAGTTCTGATCCTATACTCCAGTGCACAGTCCCACCTTCACCAGAAGGAAAAAGCTAAAATGGCCAAAAAGTTATTGCACAGTAGTGGATAAACGAAATGAATTAGCCCTCCAATCTTTATCCGCCCCACTCTCACAGCTACAATACAGCATAGCCTACTAACTCTGCAGTTAATTACAGTACATGAGCAGCAAGATATAGCCCACAACTCAGATGGTGATGTTTGTGACATGGGCTACATCACTGCAACTTTCCTGTCATACACACTTGCAATACACAGGTGGGGTTTGATTACAGGAACCTTGGAAGAAAGGAAGATTTACACAAAGGGGAGCTGTATGCACAACCCCTTAGTTTGATAACATACACTGGTGAAACATACTATCAATCCTTTCCTGCTCAGAACCCTTATAGATACCCCACACTCAGAACCATAGACAAAAATACCCAGAAGGAATCTCTGTTTCACTCTTCTAGTTATGGATACAAAAACAAATCACAGGTAAGGAAGGGAGGAGGGATGTCATGTCTCAAAATCTGACTACTGTCTCTGTCTCATGTTTTTCTTGCTTTCTTCCTCCCCTTCATTTTGCATTATGTGGTAGTGTTGGCATAAAAGTCCTTCCGTTTTCAATAGCTAGTAGCTGTTCATCAGGTAAATGTCTGCCATACTGAGGTGGGAGGGATACTATTACTGCCCACAAACTCCATGCAGGTAAGCTGTCACAATGCACTGATGGAGCGCAGATATCTCTGTAGCTGCACACCACTCAGTCTACCCCAGCCATTTCTACTGCTGGCCAAGCGTCCTTGGGCTATGATCCTGAACATGCTGAATGCTTTTAGTTCTAAGTATTCACGCTCAAATGGAGTTGTCAAATTCTTATGACTACCTTATCTTCCCCAAACAGGAGAATATCAAAAGGTGGGTAACACTGTGATGAAGCACAGGATCTAGACAAGAAACTAGGTGACATTCTCAATTACTACCATCTACAATGTTCCCAAACCTACATGTTGTCTTTTTCAGCCAATGCACATTACTGCTCCTTTTAAAGGCAGCCTTTCAACAAGTACAAAGGAGGAGGAGATTGAATTTATACCCTACCCTTCACTCAGAGTCTCAGAGCGGTTTACAAACTCCTTTCCCTTCCCCTCCCCACAAAAAACACCCTGTGAGGTAGGCAGGTCTGAGAGAGCTCTTTCAAGAACTGTCCTTGAGAGAACAGCTCTGACAGAACTACATGTCTTTTTCAGCCAATGCCCATTACTACTCCTATCTCTCTTTTAAGGCAGCCCTTCAACAAGGAGGAGGAGGAGGAGGAAGATGAGGAGCTTGGATTTATACCCCGTCCTTCACTCGGAGTCTCAGAGCAGCGTACAAATTCCTTTCCCTTCCCCTCCCCACAACAGACACCCTGTAAATAGGTGGGGCTGAGAGAGCTCTTTCAAGAACTGCTCTTTCAGGAACAGCTCTAACAGAACTATGGCTTGCCCAAGGTCATCCAGCAGCTGCATATGGAGGAGTGGGGAATCAAACCCGGTTCTCCCAGATTAGAGTCCATACACTTAACCACTACACCAAACTGGCTGGGACATTCCTCTATCTATTCCAAACTATAAATGAGACCTACAGCAAGACCACCAGCTGCCACATAGAAGAGGACATTTCAGATGGTACCACAGTATAACTCTGTTAGCTGAATGAAACTCTCTTTTTCCACTGGTATTAAGTTTTACAATTCCTGTAATAATTATATCTGTACATGCACTTTTAAAAGCAAAGCAAACAAGACAGAAAGCATACTAAGCTCCACACCTTTCTTATGAACCCATTAATGCAGATGAGATGAGTTTAATTTATCATTTAGAATAGGCAACCATTGTCTCATTTTAGTTTAACTTGCTTATTTTAGCCTGTGACTGTCTGAGCCTGTAAGCACAACTGCAGTTCTCATTCAGGGTCTGGTTTTAGCTAAAGACTATCAAGAGAATTAACCCCAGTATTTCTCAGTCTTTTCCATACACATTAAACACAATGCAAAAATATGGCATTAAGAACAGCAGGTAAATATCACTAAAAATACATTCTATAGTTATAGGAAGTTAAAATACTGCATCACCAGCACAATCGTCTGTACTAGTCTCCTCCTCCACTTTATCATAGGTTACCAGAAACAGCCGTTATTCCTAATAATTATGGCATCCAACCTTCCCAAATCTACTAAAAATATATAATAATGAAAGATCATTCAGAGCCATTTCCATATTCATGTTCAAGAAAATTTCATTTGAGGAAATGAAAGTAAAGATGCACCCAATGAACATTTGTATATAGTGTACGTGCAAGGGGAGTTACAACTCTTCTCATTCATCCCCACACCAACCCTAGTTCATTTCCCCACTGTTCAGAGAGGAAAACCAAACAACAAGGCAGACTTAATATTTTACATCATCCGCATAAAATCTGTAACTAAAATTTCAGATAAACAGGGAGTGTTACTGTTTTCACCCTTCTGCTGCTTGCAGTGCAATACCCCATTATTTGACATTATACAGTATTTTCCAGAATTAGAAATATATTAATACCTGAAAACTATTAAAACAGAAAAATACAATTAAGTGCCTTCTTACCAATTAAATTATACCAAATGAGTCACACACAATCACAAAAGAATTAAAAGCTGAAATGCCAACATGTGAAAGTACAGTATGCTCTTGACCCCACATTAATGTAAACAAGCTCTCTATTGTGAACATATTGCTGGCTTTGTTGAAATGTTAGCATATTTTCTTGAAACACATTTAATATATTCCTTTTCTATGAATTGTAAGTTTGTAAGTTTTCAAGGCTAAAATTCCAGAGTTTATTCTGAGATGAAACCAAACATTTCAAGCTTCTTTTGGAAGGACTGTCAAATGGAACTTGTATCTTCTTAATACGCCCCTCAGTAAGTTATATAGACCTTGTCACATCTTATTCCTGTTCTATGGCTTCAATTCACAGCCAAACATAGCATTTTAAGTGCATGATTGTGGGGAAAAGTAATATATACCAAAGTGGGCTTTCTGTGTATCTTTGATAAGCCATGGTTCAAATCAGGAGGAACGGCACAGCAGAGACAACAAAAAGTAAAGGAGAAAGTCTTGAGAAATCTTGACAGGTACTGCCATTCTATCATTATACCAGTTTTAACTTTATTTACCAAATTTAATTTTCTTCATCAAAGCATGTAAAAAGTTACATTAGCAACAATCAAACCCCCTGAGGTAAGCAATTTTTCCTGTAAACTGCGCTTTCATAAACTATTAAGGCTTTGGGAGAGGGAAATCAATAGGGTCCCAACCCATATAGCTAGATATACATAAAATTCTGGAAGCCTTTATCAATAAATTAATTGCTACAGCAGACTATAGTTTACATTTTTCTTTAGAACCACTAGTTTATCAGCATGGATCTGCTACTGCAACAGCATAATCACACAGGATTTTCTTAGGCTGCGGTCACACGGCCCCTTTAAATCCGGGAGCCCTCCCAGATTTAAAGGGGCCGCATTTTTCTACCTCGGGTTGGGATGTCTACACATCCCAACCCCTGCGGCGGCCAGTGGCAGGGGGTGGAGGCGGCAGGGGGCAGAGAAGCATCAGTGGCAGCAGAAGCAGGGAAGGAGGCAGCGGCAGAAGCGGGGAAGGATGCAGCGGCGGCGGAAGTGGTGGCGACTGCAGAAGAGGCGGGAAAGGAGGCGGCCGCAGCGGCGGAAGAAGTGGCGGTGGTGGAAGAAGCAGCAAAGTACCCGCCAGCCGCCTGGTAAGTTTGGGGGGGGGGGTTTCCCCTTTTACACTTGGGCGCTTGACTGCCCAAGCGCCCAAGTGTAAAAGGGGGGAAAACAAATGGCCGACAGAACCATCTGGACAGCCCTGCTCTCACAATGATTGCAAGAGAGGGCTGTCCAGATACCTCAAATGCAGGTTCCTCCCGTGACTGCCGGGAAAACTGTCAATTTTCCCGGGGTCAGAAAATGCAGGAGGAACCCGCATTTAAGCCCGCTTCAGTACGGGACTTTCTGCGGCCATTGTAGATGGCCTCTTTAAATGGAGGAAATAGCCCTTCCTCCCGCACTTAAGGGCCGTGTGACCGCGGCCTTAGTCTATAAGGGGTCTTGACAGGTTCAACTCTCACCACAACTTGCTTACGTGTACCGTGGGAATAGCAGGATATAAACTGCAATAAACAGGGTGGATAAAATCAATGATTTTTTTTAAAAAAAATCCATAACATTTGATGTTTTAATTTAAATCAGACTTTTTAAAAATTAAACGCTTTTTTGAGGAAAAATTTATCGAAAGATAGTTTTTTATTTAAGATACATTGTAGTCCAAAGGCTTTTCATCATGAAATAAGGATTAGTTAATTATGTAGCATGAGGGTGTATATTCAGGCAATGCTTAAATTTTTTGGTAAACAAATTCCATTAATCCATTCACAAGAAATTTTTTTAATGAAATTCCTGAGGTTTTGTAGGATTATTGGGCAATTTTTCTATCTAGAAGATATTATTACAGATGCTTGGTTTTACAGTTCTCAGACCTGTGAATTTGTATCGGCCTCTTGTGCACAGAAAAAATGTTATGAAATCAACACACAGAGTTGAGAAAAAAACCTTAATCCCATTGTTTCTTTGCAAATCTATGTACACAGAATTGTGTACCCTTGCCTCTTAAGTGCTAAGTTTAAAAAAAAATCAATGAATAGAAGATTGCTGGGAGTGGAACAGATCTGCACAAGATGTGTGAGGAGGGAAGGACAAGCAGTAAAAACGAAAATGAAACATTTTGAGCAGAATACTCCACAGGTCCTTGGATCTTTGGATGTATAACCTGAGGTTTATCATATTATTCTTTCCTTGGAGGAGAAAACCTATAACAGCAGCAAACCATAAAAGAGACCCAGTTTGGGAATTTTTTAATGAAGTTCCTCTACCTATGGGTAAGGTAGGCATGTGTGCAAAATGCAAACACTGCAACAAAGAAATGCAAGGCCTGGTGGCCCAAATGAAACAACATCATGAGAAGTGCTGTGACGAAGACAACAAAAGGGAATTGTTTGAGCAGGCAGGATCTTCTGGATGGTAAATGTTTTGATTTCATCATCTTTCTTAAAAACTGCCTTGAGGAACTGTCATGTTTGAGCAAAATTATATTTATTATTATTATTACTGCATGTTACTGTCATTTTGATACTGTTGTTATGAAGAAATAAAGAGTTGAAACAAGCAAATGTTCCTTTTTTGGGCAGTACTGAGTAGCACTGAATACAATATTAAATAAGCAGAAATGGTATAAATAATAAAATAACAGCATTGACTTTTTTGTTTAGGGGAATCCATCATCAACATAAAGGATTCTGAAAACTATCCACCTTCGAGATCACCATCCTCCTGTTCTACAGTTTCAGAGTTACTTGTCCAGGATACTGTTTCAGTCACATCATATACATCATACATCCACAGTATATCACCTAAAAGAAAGAAAAAAGCTAACCATCCAGGAACAACCATACACAAGTTTGTGATAAAAAAAACAGCAGATTAGAAAATGAGTTAATTGATGGGAAAACTGCCCAGTTTGTTTACACAACAAACTCTGTCTGATTGAAAACCCACACTTCATTAATATGGTTCTGTCACTGAGACCAGGACACAGTCCACCCAGCAGAGCAGATGTTGCAGGGAAACTGCTGGATAAAATGTATGACAGAGAAATGGAGCAATGTGCAACAGCTCTGGAGGGTAAAATTGTTAACCTAAGTCTTGATGGGTGGAGTAAAGCCCACAATGATCCTGTTATATGTTCTTCAATAACAACAAAAGAAGGGAATGTCTTCCTTGCAGAAACAATTGATACATTAGGAAATGCACACACAGCAGAATACTTACAAGAAGTGGCAACAAAAGCTATAATAACATGTGAACAAAAATTCAAATGTCTAGTACGCAGTTTGATCACAGACAATGATCCAAGATGAGAAGAAATTTAGAAGAGCAGGAAGGGAATACAAAGCTAATAACATATGGTTGCAGTGCTTATTTGTGGCACCTTCCTAGGCAAATACTTCAGTGTTCCAGAAATAAAGACTAATGTAATTGAAATTGCTAAATACTTCTGTAACAATCATTTTGTAGCAGCAGCTCTGAAAAGAATTGGTGGAACCAAGCTAACTCTTCCACAAGATGTTAGATGGAACTCTGTAGTCGACTGTTTTGAGCGTGGGTGGAACCAAGCTAACCCTTCCACAAGGTATTACATGGGACTCAGTAGTCAACTGTTCTGAGCAGTATAGCAAGAGCTGGCCTATTCTGATGACAGTTTGTGAACAAAATCAAGAGAAAATAGATGGCACTGGCACGGCCAAAATCGTCAGCTGAAGAGAAATGTTGAACATATGCTGAGCATCCTGAACCCCATTTCTGAAGCTTTAAACAAAATACAGAAAAATAGTTTTTATTGCTGATGCTGTTGAAATTTGGAAGGAACTGAGTGAACTATCCACTGATAGAATTAAATTACAAGCCTTAAAAAAACTCATTTTCTCATAAATATTGCCAATATCTGGTACCAGGATCAAATCTTAAGTGCTGAGGAAGAGGAGTTAGCTATGATATGGATATGCCAACTATAATAAACTTCAGAGCTAAGGGGGAACCATTCAAGAAATATATGTTTGCAGATGATGTTTTGAAGAAAGTCGCACCAGTGAACTGGTGGAAGACACTTAAGCATTTGGATTTAGAGACTGTTGAAGTAATGATTTCACTTTTAAAAGCAGTAACTTCTTCTGCTGGTGTAGAAAGAATATTCTCTTCCATTGGACTCATCTATATACTAATAGCCAAGTGTCCCCTGTGCGTGTGGATATCTAAATCCGCACATTGGGGGCACTTGGGGGGCAGAGAGATTTTCCTGCACACTTGGGGCAATCCCCAGGTGTACAGAAAAATCTAAAAACTTTTTTAAAAACTATATGGGGGGGGGGTATTTAAATCCCCCCAAAAGTAAAAGAGCGTTCCCTCCATGGGCCTCGCTGCTGGTGCCCGTGGAGGGGGGAAGAATTGGTGGGCCCAGGCCTTGCCTTTGGTGCCAGGGGGTGGGGGAGAAGGATCACCTGTGAGTGCTTCATCCTCCTTGACGTAGAGCTCCTTCTCCCCCCCCCCGCGAGTATCGTGGGTCCCCACTTGTATTGCAGGTCCCCGCTTCTTGTCTATATACTAATAGCCAAGGGTCCCCTGTGCATGCGGATACTTATTTCTGCAGATCTGGGGCACGTAGAGGGAAAAGAGGGGTTTTTTTGCACACTTGGGGTACTCCCCAGGTTTGCAGGAAAATGCAAAAAGTTTTTAAAAATACACAGGGGGGGTTAAAACTCCCCATAATTTTTAAAAAGCCGAGTTGTCTGCGCTTGCGCAGTCCAGATTCATGGTCCCCTGCACTGGACTTGAAGCTTCATTCAGTGGCTGGTCTCTCCACAGCCAGCAAGATGGCCCTGAAGACGTGGGGCAGGAACTGTCTCCGCTGGGTCCTTCCCAGGCGAGCAGCCTCCCCACAGCCAGCAAGATGGCACTGAAGTTGTGGGGCAGGAACTGTTTCCGCTGGGTCCTTCCCAGGTGAGCAGCCTCCCCGCAACCAGCAAGACAGCCCTGGAGCTGTGGGGCAAGGGATGCCAACACCAGATCCCTCCTAGGCAAGCGGCCTCCCCAGGAGGAAGCTGCAGAAAGGGAGGCAGAAGATGGGTAGATTGTCATGGAGAGGGGAGAAATAGGGGAGAGAAAGGGGCAGACTGAGGAGGGGTGGGGGAAAGAGGATATTGTCTGAGAAGGGTTGGGGTAAGAGGGGGTGAGACATACAATGGGTGAGTGGAGAAAGGAGGTGAGAAATGATTCCTAGAGAAGGGGGAAGGCAGGAAAGCTAACACAAAAGTGGGGAGAGGAGAAGGAGAGGTGAGGGAAGATTGATAGATAAGGGGTGGGTGCAGAAAGATACGAGGGAACTGACAGAGAAGAGGGGAGAAGGAAGCAAAGGTGGGGGAAATGCCCACTCCCCACAAGCTTCTTGCAGGTCTCCCCTTGTTCATTCTAACTTGAGAAATCATTTGAAACCTGATAAAGCAGGAAAGCTTGTTTTTCTTTTCCAGGTTATGAACAAGAAAATGTAGATGAAGATGAGTGAGTTACAGAAGACAGTATTTTAAGTTTTTCATGTGTGGACCAGGCTGATGGTCTAAGGGTTTTTTTTAGAAAAAGATATTGTTCAGTTAACAAACATGGATGTTTAAGCAAATACAAGAATACATGTGCTATAATATTATTGTTTTAGTTCAATAAATCCATTTAAATTGTTATTATTAAGGTAATTATTTTTCTCCTTCCAATAAAGTACAGCAGAAAAGTTGTTTAAATATGAATGATTAACCTACTAAACTGGAGATAGATAATTATGAAATTATTGTGAGGTAAACTATCTTGCTATGTGTATGAATTTTTATTGTTTATTGTCTTAACTGATCTTAATGTGACTTTATTGTAACAAGTCTTGGAGTTGCATTTTTGTGATCCGCACTGAGCCCGCTTTGGGGAGGGCAGAATAAAAAGCTCAAAAATAAATAAATATCTATGATGTGTTTCTAATTGTATAAATCAGTAATTTTTTGATATAACTGTAAAACTAATCTGAAAAGTTGTTATTCTAAACATGAATCCTTCATCTGGTTGTAAATATTAAGATTGTACCAGCAAGAGTCTGTGGCTGAGGACAGACTGGTAATCTGCCGCGGAACAGCAGCGGGGCCAAAAGCCGCGGGGGAAAACTGGCCCAGGGTTGGCCATTCACACTGGCCAGTTTCCCGTGGGAGCATGCCAGGGAGGATGCGGAACGGAGTGTTCAGACTGCTGCAGAGCGGCCCCGGGTCGGCTAGCCTCTGCAGCTTGTGGTGGGGCCGTTCGGCAATAGGTGCATTGGTGCCTATGCGCATAGGCGCATGGCCACAGCAGCAGTCTAAAAATTAAAAATCTCCCCACATCCTCTGTTTGGGCCCCTTGCACATGCGCTCATGCGCATCTTGCCACGGCGGCACGTTTACACCACCGCCTCCGCTTGAATGCCACCTCTTCTCTTCCACACAGCCAGGAAGCGGGATCCAAACGGAGGAAGGCCCCTAGACACCGCTTTCTGCCAGTGTCCATCTGAGGCAGCAGGGAAGCGTCTCAGAGATGGGTGAGTGTGGAAGGGAGACGGAGGACAGCTGCGGCTGTCTGAACTGTCTCCCTTCCCCCACTTCTGAAGCAGAGCTCTCCCAGGCCACATTGCCAGTCTGTCCTCAGCCTATGTAGAAAACCATGATTTAAATTTAACTGACTAGTGATTTAAATCATGTGAAACAAAGGGGGGGGGCAGCAGACATTACCAAGATTTTGACTTATATGGTAGCCAACCATGGTTCTTTCCTCCCTGAGACCCTGTTCATACTGTAAGGCTTTTGGAAGCAATATAAGGCACTAGTGATGTATCAAACCTTTCCTCATGAAAGATGCAAAAGAAGAGACACTCAAATGGCATCAGGAAAGCAGTGACATCTTATGCAAATTCTGACTTCATCAAAAAGCTATCACAAAGGATTCCTTCATTCCTTTGAGTTCTTGTGCACACAAAGAAAGGGAATGAACTGAGGTCTCACATCTGGCCTAAACTGAAAGACTTACTAGCTTCCAACTCTGCACTGCACGCAGAACTTTGGAGAGGAGTTCCCTCAATCCAGGTTGGGTATTTTTAGGGAGCAGCAGATGACAGTTCCTAGGGCTAAATTTATGGTTGTCACTATTTCTATCTTTGTGGACTCAAATGGCCAGAGATACTTAGCTCCTGGATGTAGCCAGCAAGTTATCTCAACAGTGCTACTGTTGACACTGATGCCATTACTTCACTTTCTGTACCTTTTTTCATAATGTTCAGGAAATTAAAATAAATTTTTGGAGCTACTCTTCCCAAACACAAGCTCAAGGGGGGGGGGGGAGTTATAAGCAAAGGCAAAGCTAGTTGGTAGGCTAACACTGCAGTCTTAAGCAGAGTTACATCATAGTATGCATAACATGATTTGCTTCAAAATGCATCCCACTTCAGGGTTTTTCTGGTTGCTTGTTTTTTGTTTGTTTTTGCATGACCTCCACCTGAGATGCTGCCAAACTGCTGCCAGTCTGAATGGGCAATACGGACCTTGTTGGACCAATAGTCTGATATATTAGCCAGCTTTATGTGTTCATGAGAAATAGGTTTTGGAGGAGGCAGTGAAATGACAATCTTATAATATCAGAGAGTAGCTTGACACTTTTTTTGGTATTTTTTTGCATTTGTGTGTGTATGCATGTGTATGTGTGCCCATGCCTGGAGGTCACGGCAACCTATGGTGACTCCTACTGGGGCACAGAGGACATTCAGAGAAGTGGCTTGATAGCCTGCCTCAGGCCTCCTGGCCCTGGTATTCTCTGGAGGTCTCCCATCCTAATACTTGCCCAGGTCAGCCCTGCTTAGCTTCCAAGATCTGACGAGATCGGGCTTGCCTGGGCTATCCAGGTCAGGGCTGAGAGTAGCTTGACACTTGTGTTGCAATAGCCAATAGGTAGCAGCCTGTGAACTGTAGCTGGCACACAAGGATACATGGGAGGAGACGTGGATCCGATGCTGTGAAGAGCTCTAAAGGTCATAATTAGCACCTTGAATTGGACTTGGAAATAAATTAGCAGCCACTGTTGTTCTAAGACAGGCAAATATGTTCCTACTAGGAATAAGGCCCGTTGTGGAAATAAATACAACGGGCTCTAGAAAGAGGCTCTGGGAGAGTGCCAAGGCCTTGGGCATTCAGCGTCAATTTGCTGTGGCAACCTCAGCAGGGTATAGTGACACAGAGTCCACTATATACTCCAGGGGAATTAATCTCTGCTACCTGAAGAGCAGTTGTAATTCTGAGTGATCTCTTGCCCTCACCTGGAGGTTGGCAACTGTGGTTCCCCAAGAGGGAATAGCTGGTTTGGAGGGCAGAGTCTATGGCATTATACCTGTCTGAGGCCCCACCTCTCCTCAAACATCACCCTCTCCAGGCTCCACCCCTCAAATCTCCAGGAATTCCCCACCTGGAGTTGGCAACCCTATCTCCTTCCCAGCCAAGCATCAACCTACCTTAATTTCTCCCTCACTCTTAAGCTTTCCATTCCCCCTCACCTTGGGCAGCTGGGAACTGTAGGCCAGCAGATGAGAAAGCCCCATTCAACCCAGTGAATGATATTCCTGCAGGCCCCTCTCTGGAACTACAGCTCAACTGAACCTTATGGGGGAACAAACCACAGACAGCAGCCATCTTATAAACACAGGTAACTGCCATTCCATTTCACCTGTCAACAGCCACTGAGGTAACAGCTGAACCTTATGGGGGAACATTTTAAACAAACCACAGACACCGGCCATCTTATAAACACAGGTAACTGCCATTTCGTTTCACCTACCAACAGCCACTGAGGTAACAGTTAATCCCCCCACAGGAGGGAAACGGGAGAAGCGTCTTCATCAAGAGAGAAAGCCAGTCTGCCAGAAATTCTGACAGGGCACAAAGGCTGAAGGAGTGGGCGGGGAAGAGGAGCAGCACCCAGCCAATGGCATGTGAGTATTCACAGCCAGTGGAGGGGGGGCAGATTCTGATTGACAGGCCAGGGGACCAAAGGCTGGGGTGGCGTGTGGAATGTTCAGGAGCGTGCCACCACCAACAGAGAATTATGTATAAGAGAGATCAACTAGTTCCTGACAATAATCAGGCTGTTGCAATCTGAACAAGCTGAAGTTTCTAGGTTGTCTTCACAGACAGCCAAATGTAAAGTTAATTACAGTAGTCCAATCACAGAGTTATTTCAGTTTATATCCCACCCTACCCGCAAGTGTGGGGATAGCATGGATCAGGTCAGCTGAGTCTAAGAAGGATGAGAGTTGGTGAACCACGTGCAGCAGACAGAAGGCACTCTGGGCCATTATACCAAGCTGCTTTTCTAACTTCAAGGTTTGTTCCGTAAACACTCCCTGTGCTGCAAATGCCAGCTCCACTCAAATGGATCCAATTCCTCAAAAGACAGCTTCACTCAAATGGATCCAATCCTTCTAAAGCACCAGCCTTTGTGAAAGACTTTCCAAACAGAAAGGAAAAGTTTAATCATCAATGTTCTTCATTTATCTAAATTTAACCCTGTTCTACAGCTGTTCTCTAATTTTGTCAAAATCTGTGTACAGCTCCAGGGCGTCAGTGGCTTACAAAATTTTCTGTACAAAAAAATTGTTTTCTAAACTTAGGACAAAAGGTACCCAATTCGAAATGACAAAAGACATATGTAATATTATCAAATGCACCCATATTTAAAATGGGAGGTTATTCAGAATACATAATTCTATGCACCCTACTTTAAGTATGAATTAAATCTGAAATATTCTGACAATAGCAAAAAAACACCCTAGTATGTTTGACCATTAATAGTGCATGACATGTTCAGGTATTTAAATATTAGTCGTCATTGGTTTCAACTCTTCACTGCTGCACAGATGAGCATCTTTATTTGTATAATTTATTTTATTTATTTATTATTTATATTCATATTCCGCCTTGCCGGGCAAGCTGGCTCAAGGCAGCTAACACAGTTGAAACATCATAAAACATTTAGGATTCAGTTAAAACAGCATAAGTTAAACATAAAGTTCCAGGTAAAACAACTAATGATGGCAACATTCAGATCATGCCCCACAATGGGTACAGCAACCCATAAGTCCCAGGCCAGAAGAGGTTCCACCGGCCCATTTCCTCAGTGGCAGCTCCTAATCAAGGGCCCAGTGGAAGAGCTCCACTTTACAGGCCCTGTGGACCTGCAGAAGGTCCCGCAGGGCCCTGATGTCTTCCGGGAGCTCGTTCCACCAGTGTGGAACCACCACTGAGAAGGCCCTGGCTCTGGTGGTCGCCAACCTAGCCTCTCTCAGACCAGAGAGGGTCAGGCAATGTTGTGAACCTGACCACAGTGCTCTCTGGGGTATATATGGGGAAAGGTGGTCCCTTAGGTAGGCAGGCCTCGACCATATAGGGCTTTAAAGGTTAAAACCAGCACCTTGAACCAGATCCGGTACACTCTAGGCAGCAAGTGAAGTGTCCTCAGTACAGGCTGGATGTGGTCTCGTACAGAGAGACCCATCAGCAGCCTAGCCGCGGCATTCTGCATTAGCTGCAGCCTCCGGATCTGAGGTTCAAGTATAAAAATGGTTCAAGTATATAGCAGTCAATACAATGTTTTATTTATATAATTAAAATTAAATTAAAATTTAGGCTGCTGTTCTAAACCCACTTGTTTGTACTAATTTTCTGTACAAACTTACAAATGTTTCATAAAGAGGTAGGAATTATTGTGCTTTTAAACTCCAGATTTTCTGTCATTAGAATCAAGCACGTCATAAACTTCCAAATTCTATCAGATGATGTTTCCAGCCTACATTAAGAGCTATTTTTCCATAAAAATATGAAGTGTCAGAATTTGAGCTGCTAATCAAATTGTAGATGACCTGTCTAACACCAACTCCCAACAAGAAAAAAATTTCAAAAGTTACTGATAGGAATAACTGAAGACTGATTGTCAGGTAAACTCAATGGGTTGAGTCCACTCCAGACTAAATTTTCCATCAGCAGAAATAACTTTTTCTGCCTCCTCCTCCCTCCTACTGAATCATACTGATCCCCATGAAATGCTGGTTCTAGGGAATAGTAGAACCTGATGAATGACCCGGGGGGGGGGGGGGGGGATCTGCAGCAGGAAAAGGGAATCATTGGATATTGCCAATTTCAGCTGTATCCAACCCTATATCTCCTAATAATCCAAAAAGCAGCAGTTTGGGATACCATTTCAGTTATTATCCATTCACATTACAACTTGACATTAAAGCCTTTTCCATCTTCAAGCTTCCTTTTTCCCTTATACAAATATGAAAGGTATTTAATTCAAGTTAACTACATGAAGCTGGAATCAATAACATAGTAGCAAGTGACATTTTGTAGTAGTTAGAAACAGACCTTTTAAATGTTGCTTTTATCATTTTCAAAATTAGAATTTGTTTTCCTTGTGAGGGAGTTTAGCGGTATTTTTTAAAAATGCAAGTTCTTAGTAGGTTATTAGTACCAAAGGAAAAACTACATAATATTTTCCTAATGTTCTTTCCTGAGTTATTTCACATTTGCTCAGTAATGCTACTACAGAATTCATTGCTACTACAGCACCTTCTGAATGTTTCTCCCTGGCCTTTCTGGAAAACATATCCAATGGATGCCACTGAATACAACAAGCAACAGTAACAAAATCCTCTAACTGAATCTGAAGTGTGTTCCACGTATCTATAAGCAATGACAGAAAACACATACCCACAAATTAGTGTCAGTCTTATGAACAGAAGTAGTATTTCCTGATATACCTACATCCCCAGAGGTTTAATTTCTTTAATTACCAAAACAATAGATGAGAACAAAAACAGTCCAGGAAATGGATTAAGCACTTTACCTTTAAGGCATGCTCTACTTGAAGCTGCTTAATTAAATGTTATGTATTGACCTATTCCACTGCCTCTTCGAAATAAAAGTAATAATAAGTACCCACATTGCAGCAACTTAACTATCCTTTTTATATAAATATTTTTGAAAAGTATGACAAAATTGGTATAAATGCTGAGTAACTGCCAACAGTTTATCATTTTTGTCCCCTCAAGCCATCAGAGCTTTAACTCTTGTTCATCCATAAAGCTATTAATGTTAAACTGCCTGCCTGTGTGCAGCCATTCTGTCAAGACTCGTTAAATATGTATTTAGTAAACATCAAGAAGGTTCCAAACTAACCAGAGTAATTCTATTTCTGTGCCTGCCTTTACAACAAAATTAGCAGCACATTAACTTAAAACTTCTTGCTATCAAAGCATTTTATCTACCATGCAAGATCTGCTGCTTACTTTATACTCAAAATTCATTCATTGTTTCATCAGCTTTCCTGCAGCAGATCTTACATTCAGAAAAGGTACCAATTGCTCAAAATTGGAAGTGATTCATTTCTGGGACCTATTTATTACTCTCTCTGGGCTTCTGTAGATATCCAACCTCTGGTATAGGTAGTGCTAAAGCACCATCATAGAGTTCTGCAGTACCTACTTCACCCTGCTAAGTGACTACATGCAATGTTGCTTCTTCCATATATTGGGGGGGGGGGCCCTAATCAGCACCATTTGACAACAAAGAATGGGCAAGAAGTGTATTTCAAACAATAAAGGCAATTAAGCCACCCGGAGCAACAAAGTAATAAGTCTACCACTATCAACAGATTAAAAGATACAAAACCTCTCTTCAAAATGTCAAGCTCAACCAGCTGAAAGGTAATAGGGTTAAATCATTCACACATTTCAGCCACAGAGGAAAGACGCCATCTGGGGCTGTTCTTTAATCTTATACAATTAAAAATAGATGTACTATCAAATCCCACAGCCTGGGAGCAGACTACAGTCACAAGATTATAAAGCTATCTATGAGCACCTGAACTTGAGAATTGGCTACAAGATAAATCCACTTTTACAGACAAGGGCGTTTAAAGCAGCAAAAAACAAACAAAACAAACAAAAAACCCTGCATGGTCCAAATGTGAGAAGGGAACCTTTCACACAGCAGGCTACTCAGGGACAAGAAAATAAAACTAAACAGAACCCACACATCCGATGGAGTCAGTATTAATAAAAACTGAAGTCATTTTGGGCACAAGACATAAAAAGAGAAGAACTCTGTCTTTGCAATGGAAGGTGGATGGAAGAGAAGTAACCATGGAATCACAATAAAGTAAAAGGGTATCACTTCCGGAAGCAAGGGATTTATCTGCCTTGGGCTTCTGGAAGGGTCAGTAGGTGGCTCTAGGAAATCTGTCAGCTGAAGGGAGGAGGAGGTGGTCCCATGAACAGAGCACAAGCATGTTAAGGAGGGCACACATTTGGCTATAGGGAGCCCCTTCAAAGACCAGCAGAACCTGATGGCGAGGTTACTAGCAAATAACAAAGCAGTTCAGCAAGAAAGCTCTCCCTTAAGTTTCACTGCTGAGGAGAAGGATGCTAAGGGGAAGAAAAAGAGGCATTAAGGACCACAAGGTGGGGGGGGGGGGGAGAGAGACAGAATGCCAGAGCAGTTAGAGGGCACAAGAGTAGATAGGGACCTCCAAAGAGTGAAGAGAGACAGGGGGAGACCCCAGCGAGTGAGAGAGATAGGAGGGGTGCCTCCGAGACCCACTTTTTCAACAGAGGGGTGAAAGGCAGCCAATCCCCAAGAGCTCTGTGCAGCGCCTCGGCAGGTGGGGCGAGGCAAAGCTGTGGCTCCCCTTACCAGGTTCAGCACGGTCTCCACGATGTCCCGGTTGCTGACCTCCCCGACTTGGATGAGTCCGATCAAGACCGCGAATTTCATGCGGATGTTGCGGATGGGCACCGACGGGTTAATCATCCCCGCGGGCAGCACCACCGACCCGGAGCTCGACGCCCTCAGCTCCCCCATCACGGCCGCTGCCGAGCCGCCAATGCCGCCGCCACCGCTACCTCCTCCAGCCGCTGCTGTTGCTCCCCCAGAGCTGCCGACTCCGCCGCCACCACTGCTGCTGGCCCCGACAGCGATGAGCCCCGCGGGCTGCGGCTCCGGCCCCGACACCGGCTTCTCGCTCGCCATCTACCCACGGCTGCTGCTGCTGCCAACAGTACCTGCCGCGGCCGCACTCCGCCCTGGCCGAGGAGCTGCGCATCCACCGCAGCTGCAAAACTGCAGCGGCAGCAGCGCCCGGCGTGGCCGCACAGAGCGGACCCGAACCGCCGCTGCCGCCGCCACCGCCGCCTCCGAAGGACCGTCCCGGGCGCCGCTCCCCCACTCGGCTCTATAATGAGGGATTATTATGGGCGCCGCTGCCCCGCTAGCCGAAGCCGCCTCTCGCCCGCTCCTCTCAAGCGGCCCGGAAACGGCCCAGCCAGGCAGCCGGCCAAGTAGTTGGAGCGGGAGGCCGGCGCTGGAAGCGACGGAAACCGGGAAGCCGGCCCCTGCAGCTCCCGCTGTTGTTGTGGAGCCAGAACAGGCGCCGCTGCCGCTGCCGCCGCCGCTCACTCCGCCATGTTGCCGCCCCCTGCCTGCGGTAGCCGCTAGGGCGCCTGCGCTGCGGAGCCCGTGGGGGGAGTGGCTCGGCTCCCTCAGCAGCCTCCTCGTAGCCCCCCGGTTCCTCCGCCCCTCGCCCTTCCGCTCGCTGCTTTCCCTCACAGTCGCCGAGAAAGACCGGCGAGATGTAGAAGTCGCTTCGCGCAGCAGTCCGCACTTTTTGGCGGCAGGAGAGGAGGAGACGGGGCTGCTGTTGCTGCGGCCGTAAGGGGGATCATTATACAACGCGCGGCTCCCTCGCCTCCCCTTTCCCCGCGCGCGCCTGCGAGGATTCTACCCCGGCCTCCCTCCGTCGACACGCGCAGCAGCGGCAGCGCGGGAAGACCCGGCTTCCATTGGAGCCGGTTTGGGGGGCCTTGTGCGAAGACCGCGGCGGTGAGAGAAAGCAGGTGGCTGCGCCCTTCCCACCCTCACCACCCGCGGCCTGCCTGAGGGAGAGTTCAGTCACCGTGTGAGGGGATCCAGCTGCCTGTCGAAAGCGCGGGCTTCGGCTGTTCAGTCAGCCCAGCGGGGACATCTGCCACCCTTGTCGCTTCTCTTGTTCAAAGGCTGCGCATCTTCCTGCACAGTATGTGAGGTCCGCTGAGAAGGAAACGGGGCTTTCAAAATACCAGCCCCACTCTTGGCGAGAAAAGAGCACCACGGCTCCCAGTACCCTGGTTTCCTACGGAAAGTCAACTGGCAACCCTAAAATGAGAAATGCACACCACCCCCCCAATCCAGTCACCTGAAGGCCTTCTCTAGCGCAACACAATGAGTTTTTCTGTTCATTTGGTTTCCTTGTGCAGTGCATATGCAGTTGTTGCTGGCTGGATCCTGGGGATTCAAACGGTTTTCTTTAGTGCATTTCATGAGCATTAGAAAAAATCATAGTATCCTGGACCAGAAAAAAAATAGACCCTAGGGTGTAAGTACTTTAACAGGGTACTGTGAGCATCACAAGCAGCTAATGGTACTGTTTAGTACAGGAGACTTAAGCAACCAGTGTTCCTTCTAAGCTGAGTTCAGACCCGTAACTACAGTGGGGCATCTCGGGGACAGGCCCCCCAACTTACCGCCCAGGCCTCCCAACTTCCCATCCAGCCAGTTTATTTTATTTTTCCCATGCGCTGTGGCTGCACTGTGTCAAGCCATTATGCCTCTGGCTGGCTGCAGGTGAGGCACGCCACAGGGCACATCTGCTCCCTGCTCCAGCCCTCTCTCGGTTTTTAAAACTTTCACTCTCTTGTTGCTCCTGACACAGTGCCCCGCACAACTTAATTAAATGCCCCCACTCCCAAGTCAAAAATCCTGGCTACAGCCCTGGCTGAGTTGGTGTAAGATAGCTCACAGTTTTTTAGCCTCCGGCTCACACACATTTTTTGTCTTAGCTCAGGAAGGATGGCTCCAGAGCAAACTGACTTATGCAGTAGCCAAATTGCTCACTCACAACTTTAATGCAATTGCCAAAATGCTCACTCACAAAGTAGAATTTTTGTTCACAAGACTCCACAGCTTAGCGGGAGCATTGACGGCAACAATTTCCATGCCTTTATTACCAAGTGCAGGCACTAAATCCAGATGAGTAGCTGTGTTAGTCTTTAGCAACAGTAAAACAGTAAACAGTAAAACAGAAGTCCAGCAGCACCTTAAATACTGACAAAATGTATTCCAGCGTAAGTTTCTATGAGAGTTTGCTTCTTTAGATAAGTATGGATTGGGTACCCTTGGCAGTTACTTGCATTTAGAGTTGTGCACTGGTGTGGAAAGATGTTACAAAGAGAGGCCATGTTTTGTGCCCTGTAGCATGTCTCTAAATGCATCATTTTGCTTTTTCCTGTAAGAGTGAATGACTATGTCATCCTTTCAGTTTTACTACATCATATTTCTCACCAGCACTTGAAGGCTTTTTGGCCTAAGATAATCGACCTTCCTAATTTTTTCCCTTGTACAATAAATGTGCAGTTGAGTAGTCCAAATGTCTTCCCCCAGCACATTTCATGAGTATTAAAAACTCAGTAACCTCCATCAGCGACCCTCCCGAATGGTGAGAAACAGGTTAAGCAATAATCTCCTCTCCTGTAGTACAGCAGCCTTAATGGCCCAGACTATCTCTAGCTCATCAGAGCTCAGAAGCTAAGCAGGGTCCATACTTGGACAGGAGAGCACCAAGGAAGATGGGCTACTATGCAGAGGAAGGCAATGGCAAACTACCTCTGCTCATCTCTTGCCTTGAAAACCCCTTGAGGTGGGTTTGCCATAAGTCAGTTGTGACTTGACAGCACACTTTACCTTACCTTAGGTAGCACAGCAATTGCCACATCAAGGATGACTGTCTGTCACAAATACTTGGGACAGAAGAATGACATACTTCCAGTGTTCCCTCTAAGCTGAATTAGTGTGAGCTAACTCACAGTTTTTTAGCCTCTGGCTCACACATTTTTGTCTTAGCTCAAGAAGGATAGCTCCAGAGCAGACTAATTTATGCAGTAGCCAAATCACCTGCTCACAACTTTAATGCTGGTAGCTCACAAAGTAGAATTTTTGCTCACAGGACTTCATCGCTTAGAGGGAGCATTGCTTCCTCTCCAGTATTTCATGCCCTTTACATCCAAGTGACTGGGACCATATGTATAAGGAATGGCTAATAAATTTTACCTTCATTAAAGTGCCCCATGCATATATTTTTGCTTTTTCCTATGGAAATGAATAGTAATAATTCACTTATATAACAGGAAATAAAGACTGCTCAAGATGGAAGAGACGGGTAAACATGTTCCCTTTTCTAGCCATTAAGTTCATTTCTGTCCCTGTTGAGGAATATTGGATGGTTTTTTAGGATGTTACAGAACTGTCAACTAAATTTTTAAAAACTTAGCTGGTTGAGTATATTTGTTTTAGTAAAATGTGCAGATTGTCTGAAGGGAAACAATTGTCTGAAAGGAAAAACAACATTTTTAGATTATGTGTACACATAACAGCAAGGAGGCACCATTTTAGGAGAGATGTTATACTATGATATAGAAGGAAACAGTTCTAAGATAGTGCTTGCTACCCATAGTTTCTATAACGGCTTGTAAGGTGAACATTTTTTTTAAAAAGCCACCCAATTAATCAGGAACATCTTTTTAGTTAACTGAAACAATTTACTCAGTTAATCTAACAAATTGTTCAGTTAAACATTACAGCAGTAGACAGATGTTGGGGAAATGGGAAAGATTTTCAACTTCCAAAAGTTTTATAATCAAATTAATCAACTAACAGTGTCATCTTATATATGTCTAGCAGAATCCTGCTCATATCTGTTCCTGGGGGCTTATACTGTAAACATTCCTGTTTGGGCAAAATGAGAAAAATATAGGGAACTTTGGGCATCAAGTGTCCTTGAGATGATGCAAGACATTTTGATACTTTAGCTGGAAAATCCAACTGGTCCCCCCTCTGAAATAAAACTAAATAGATTAACTGACAGTTTTCTTCCTTTTATCTGTACTCTAATTTGGCACCTTTATAAAGCTGGCCCTGACTGTCCCAGTCCAGCATAAAACACTCACCTCACTTTTAGGGGAAAGTTATTAATATTGTAACAAACTTGTAATCAATCTGTCTCACGTGACAAAAGGAATATTGACGACCATTAAGGGGTCCAGCCAAGTTCCCTTAATGGACCATGATGGCTCTGGACAAGTGCCCATCAGGTTTGGAGCATGTGGGCTTCCTGCCCAGATGCATGGTATAGGAGGGTGTCTGGGGGAGAAGAATGTGTAGCATTTGAGACTGAAGAAGAAACCAAAGGAGACAGCCATTGCTGAAGAGAGAGCTGAAGTACCTGGTAGGTGCAGGATCCCCCTTCCAGGTATGTGAGGTGGGGTAACAGATCTGTTGACCTGTAGGGATGCCATTCCTCTGTCCCTTCACCTGTGTTCCATCTGTGTATCTTTCCTATTATATACATTATATTATATATAAGATTCCATGGGGCAAGATTCCATGGGGCGCCAAAATCAGTAGGCTCAAAAGGGGATCCACTCAAAAGGGGGTCCCTGGCCACTGGCTGCATTCTCTTCCTGCTTTGCCTCAGTCCCGCCCACAGAGCCACCGGCCAGCGTCTCGGCCTCAGTCTGGAGGGAGCCAAAGAAGGGGAAGGACCGACTGGGTGCTGGGTCCACTCTTCTCCTCCACCCACTGCCAGGTAGGACTAACTGTCCCTTCAGTGGCCTGCTTCTGTCAGTGGAAAGACAATGGACTATCAGCATAACCCCCTCCCTTGCACACTGCCAACGTGCCCAGAATAAACTCTCAGAATAAACTGTCAGAAATGGGGCATTTCACACACCACCCCGTAGCGCTTCAGGACCGGTACAAGAACTGAAGAACGTTTGGGAGGAGGTTTCAAAGTAAACCGGCTCAGGAATGCTTCCCCAACAGGACAGGCACGTTTCTATGAGAAAGGGCCAATATGTTCCGTTAGGGAACTGGTACTAATACAGTTCTGTGTGAAATGCCTGACAGAAACTGTTACTGAAGAGTTCCTGAAATGGAACATGTTGGCTGTGTGAAATTCCTCAGGCTCTTTCTCTTGCTTAGTGCCCGTTGCTAGGCAACCAAGCTTGCTTCTCTGAAAGCCCCTTTCCACACCTGTGTTAGGCTCTGGGAGAAAACTCATTGGGGTCAGCTGAACAGAATGCCATAGAGGCCACCCTCCAAAGCAGTCATTTTCTCCAAGGGAAGATCTGTTGTCTGGAATTCAATTGTAATACCTGGCGATCTTCAGGCTCCACCTGGTGGTTGGCTACACTAGGCGTAGCAGTCAGTGCTTCAGAGCAGGATCTGCTAGACCCAGGTTCTTGCTGAGTGGGTGATTTCGGACCAGTCACAGACTTTAAGCCTAACCTACCTCACAGGGTTGTTGTGCAAGTCAAAAAGGGGGTGAGGAGAATGATGTCAGCTGCTTCGGTTCCCATTGCAGAGAAAGACTACTTTTCCTCCAGGGGAAGTATGGTTGTCAATCTCCAGGCGAGGGCTGGAAATCACTCAGAATTACAAGTGCTCTTCAGATGGCAGACATCAGTTCCACTGGAGAAAATGGTGGACTCTATATCCTTATACCCTGCTGAAATAGACCCTTTATGACAGCCAATGTGACATAGCAATCAGGGCTTCAGAGCATGGTGGAGGCTGCAGGAGGGGGGAATGGAAACTTGAAGAGTGAGGTTGATTATTGGCTGGGAAGGAGATAGGGTTGCCAACTCCAGGTGGAAAATTCCTGGAGACTTGAGGGATGGAGCCTGGAAACAGATTTGAGGAGGAGTGGGACCTCAGACAGGTACAATGACATAGATTCCACCCTCCAAGCCAGCGAGTCCCTCATGGGGAACCATTGTTGCCAATCTCCAGGTGGGGACTGGAGATCACTCAGAATTACAACTGCTCTCTAGGGGGGATGGGGGAGGAGATGGAAAGCTGAAGCCAGGGGGCAGATAACAATACATTGACAGTTGGCTAGGAGGTAGGGTTGCCAACTTCAGGTTGGGAAATTCCTGGAGATTTGAGAGGTGGACCCTGGAGAGGGTGAGGTTTCAGGAGGAGTGGGACCTCAGACAGGTTCAATGCCATAGACTCCACCCTTCAAACCACTCATTCCCTCATGGGGAACCATTGTTGCCAATCTCCAGGGGAGGGATGGGGATCATGCTGAATTACAACTGCTCTTCAGATGGTAGAGATCTTCCCCTGGAGAAAATGGTGAACTCTGTGTCATTATACCCTGCTGAGGTCACCACAGAAAATTGACACTGAGTGTCCAAGGCTGGGGCACTCTCCCAGAGCCTCTTTCTAGAGCCCGTTGTATTTATTTCCACAACGGGCCTTATTCCTAGTGTGTAAATAAAGCAAATACTACAAAAATGTAATAAGATTCTAGTTCTCGCTACTTGTAAGGGAGGCAACCAGAGATGACAACAATGTAATCGGACAACATAAGACATCAAATAAACATCACATTAGTCCTAGATTACAAAGTTAGAAAAACACTGCAAAAGAAAAATGTATCCGACATGATATAGTGGTTCCTAGTCTGTAGACTGGAGACCCCTGGGGCTACACATTTCTTGCAAGGGGTCTGTGCATCCGTTCAGCTTGGGTAAGTTTCTGCTTTTCCCATCTGCACCTTCCTCCAGACTTGCCTCCATGGTGGCCAGCCCCCCCCCCCTCCCCACATCTGTGCTGGCCTGGCTGCTTGCTAGGCTCTACCCACTAGCTGGCTTGCCTCGGCATGGCCGCACCTCCCCAAGAGGGCCTGCCTGTTCCAAGCCCTCAACCATACAGGCAGCATTAGGTCATCTTCAGCCACAGGCTGTGCACTGGTCTAGGCAAGGCTGCTTGCCTAATTGCAAGAAGTGCTCCTCATGAGAGGCTTGGGTGAGGCTCCCTTCACCCACCCCTCCTATTTCTGGTGACAGCTGGAAATGCCTGGAATTTTTTTTTTTTTTTTGCAATAGAATTTTTATTTTTTTCCATTATTCTCAAATGCAATTAGCTTTTATACATATTCCATTCGCTATAAAATTGCATAGTTAGCTAAAAAGATATAATAATTAGATGACTTCTCACCCCACCTGCACCTTCATATATATCAACCGGTAAACATATATTTTAAAAGTATTTGCCTCCTAAGGTAACTTTTTGAGCTATTATAACTTTTATACATTTAAAAATTATATTGGTTAAAAAAAAAAAAAGGTTTAGTTTCGAGGCCAATTAAAAATTCATTTTTTGTGTTATAATTCTGTCCCTCATTTCAGTAGTTAGAAAGTGTAAAAATATTGTCTTTCATATTCCACTCTCGCTCCATATATTCCTTCAAATCTTTCCAATCTTCTGAGAACTTCGCTGAGTCTTGATTATTTAGTTTTCTTGTCCATTTGTCCATTTCTGCCATAAATAATTTTCTCAACCATTCCCATAGTTCTGGAGTTTTCTCCGATTTCCAACTTTGTGCGTAAATGTCTGGAAATTTTGAAAGGAGGTTTGGAGGCGCCTGAAGGCGCCACTGTTTAGATGACAGCTTCTTTGTGCACCCATCACTTGGCTTACCTAGCCCCTACTGCATTTTGGCCAGCCCTGGAAAGTCCACAGCTGCATCAGGCAGCTGTCAGGGGTCAGGAGCTTCACCAGGACACTGTGTCTCCCTGTCAACCACCCCAGGGTAGCTTGGTAAGTATAGGGAGGAGGAGTTGATCCCCAAATATGTCATGCATCTGAAATGATCAGTGACTCAAGAAAGTTTATACTAGAATAAATTTTGTTACTTGTTAAATTGCCACTGGACATCTAGTTTTATTTTGCCACCTAGATTAGTAATCAATACATTATTGGCTGTAGAAAATACCTGCAGCTTAATGTATGTCCAGAGATCTGACTATATTTTAGAGATGAGGTCCCCCTTCCTCCAACCCAAGAGGAATCTCTAAGGTTGTAGGTAAGGGGGAGCAACCAGATGTTCCATGGTCATTTCTGGTAGGGATGGAAATGAACTGGGAAAGTGCGGTTTAATTCAGTTTGTGGTATGCCTGGTTGGCAAACCACAAACCATTACAAAGTTTTAAGAGCCAAACAAACATTCAGTTTGGGAGATTTATGACCAAGCAGAATGGCACCCTGGCATGCTAGAGAAACCAAACTCACAGGAGATCTCTGGCTGACTCTCCTCTACCTGCCCTCCAAGTTTGGTGAGGATTGGATTTACGAGGTCCAAGTTATGACACCCCCCCCAAAGAAGGTGCCCCCAAGGAAGTGCTTTCTTGGGAAATGACAGGTGGTCCTTTTGACAGGCACAGGTTCAGGAATATATAGAAGAGCCTGTGCAAGCTAAAGACACCGAACTCACTGGAGATCTCCAACTGACTCTCCTCTACCTGCCCTCCAAGTTTGGTGAGGATTGGGTTTATGGGGTCCAAGTTATGGCACCCAAAGTTATGGTCCCACCCTCCATTGCTTCCAATGGAGAAGAAAACAGCAAAAAAGCAAGGGTAATAGCCCAGCAGAACAGAATCAAAGTCCCAGAGAATCTCTGCAGTAGAGATTGGGGGGAGGGCATCTTTGCAAGCCCAGCAGAACCAGTGTTACTGTGGCAGTGCAAACCTGACAAGACTAAGGTCAGATCAGAGAATCTCTGCAGTAGAAACTGAAGGGGGGCATTTTTGCAAGCCCAGCAGAACCAATGCAATGTACTAGTGCCCAGCAAAACCCAGTGCCAATGTGACAATACCTGCTCAACACATGTCAAGCACAGAATAACAATCCAAGTAGAGGGGGAGGGTTGGAAGCCCAGCAGAACCAGTGCAAGGTACTAATGCCCAGCAAAATCAAGTGCCAATGTGGCAATGCCAGCTCAATCACAATCCAAGCAAGGGGGACATTTTTGCAAGCCCAGCAGTACCAGTACTATATACAGAGTGCTGAGTAGAACTCAATGCCAGCTTAAAAATACTGATCTCAAAACAGAAACACAAATCCAAGCAAGGGGGTGGGACTTGGCAAGCTCTGTGCAAGAAAGGAACACCACAAGGGGGGGAGAACCCTTTTCAAACTGACATCACTGGTTTGAAACTGACAACAGTGTTTCCTATGTTGGAGAATTCCACACATATACACATATGTTGCTTTGAACTTCGGTAAACATTTTGTTTGAATGAAGACAGTCTGTCTGGAAATCTATCCATTCATGAACTGGCACACACCTCCACAAAGAGCTTGAAAGTTCATGGAAAATTTGTGCTGGTTGACTTACCACAAACGTCACTTTGCAAACCACAAATGAGAAATCTCTCCTCAAGGAATATTTTGTATTACTCTTTAATCATTATTTGTGTTAGATTCAAATACCTTTGAGCTCTTTTGGGAGCCAACTTGCCACTTAAAAAGCAGGTTTAAAGTCAAAGTAAATAAGCATCCACCAATGGTTCTGTTAATGACTGAAAGCTCATTGGGCATCCAAGCAAATTTTCATGAGACAAACTGCTAACTGTTAGCAAAGGGAACAAATTTTGAGCCCAGTGGCACCTTTAAGACCCACGAAGTTTAATTCTGGGTATAAGTTTTTGTGGCACATGAAAGCTTATACCCAGAATTAAACTTTGTTGGTCTCAAAGTTGCCACTGGACTCAAACTTTGCTCTATTGCTTCACACCAACACAGCTACCCACCTGAATCTGTTAGCAAAGGAGTCATTCTAGGATGCTACACCAGTAACTCCAAACTATACAAACAGATGAAGCTTCCTTATACTGTGTCAAGTCACTGGGCTGGTAACCATTATAATGTAAACAATTCATAAAGCAGAGGACAATGCAACAAGAGCAGGACAAAACATGCAAAAAAACATAGGAGTAAACTACAATCCTGTTGATTTTCGAAAGAAGCATCCTCTTGAACCATCCAGTTTTTACTACAGCTATTTTCCCTCTATAAAAATGCCCTCCTCAATCATTCTATTTTACACAAACTGTAATATTATAGAAGTGTCAGAGCCTTCCTGCACAAGCCACAACAGAAAATACACATGTACATTATCAGTGTTCTCTCTAAGCTATGGAGTGTTGTGAGCAAAAATTCTATTTCTTGAGCCAAAAGAGCTACTAACAGTAAAGTTGTGAGCAAGCCTACATTTGACTATTGTGTAAATTAGCTTTTTAGAAGTTTATTAGCATAACCTTGTAAAAATCTCAAAATGAATTGGCTCGGCATAATCAGCTGTGACTTGACGCAGTTTCCATCACCTCAGCTATAAAAGAGAACCTCAAAAGGGAAATGGGGCAGGGAGAGAAGGCACTGACAGTTTGGGAAAAGCAAAGGTGATCTTAAGACTTGCCAAAACACTTTCTTATCAGTTTTTCTGGGGAAACAAACTGATTTCTAAACCCAGAAGTCAAAACTTTATCAGGTTTTTGTTCATCCTGTTTTCGAAGTTGAGAGAAGTCTCTTACTTCAGCCAGGAAGCTTTGTCACCCCCAGATAAGTTTATCTCTGCAGTTCTAGCCCATTTATTTTGAATTACATTTATGATACAACTAGGAATAAGGCCCATTGTGGAAATAAATACAATAGGCTCTAGAAAGAGGCCTTGGGTGGGTGCGTTGGCCTTGGGTACTCAGTGTCAGTTTTCTGTGGCAACCTCAGCAGGGTATGACACAGAGTCCACCATTTTCTCCAAGGGAACTGCCATCTGAAGAGCAGTTGTAATTCTTAGTGATCTCCAGCCCGCACTTGGAGATTGGCAACAATGGTTCCCCAAGAGGAGATGACTGGTTTGAAGGGTGGAGTCTATGGCATTGTAACTTTATGAGGTCCCACCCCTCCTCAAACCCCACCCTCTCCAGGCTCCACCAATCAAATTTCCAGAAATTTCCCAACCTGGAGTTGGCAACCCTATTTCCTTCCCAGCCAACCATCAACCTACCTTTATCTGCCCGTCTGACTTCAGCTTTCCATCTCCTCCCCCCTCCCTGCAGTCTCTACTTAGGAAAAGAACAGTCTTTCTCCACAGTGTAGACTAAAACAGCTCATATCATTCTCTTCTCCCCCTTTCAATCTGCACAACACCCCTGTAAGATAGGTTAGGCTGAAAGTTTGTGAGTGGTCTGAAATCACCGAATCAGCATCCAAAGCAAGAATCTGGATCTGGCAGACCTTGCCTTGAAACACTAACTGCTAAGTCACACTGGTGATCAGAGGGGGGGTTACCTCAGGAGAGTACACTGAGACAGAGTCCACCATTTTCTCCAGGGGAACTGATCTCTGCCATCTGGAGAGCAGTTGTAATTCTGAGTGATCGCCAGTCCTCACCTGGAGATTGACAACAATGGTTCCCCAGGAGGAACAGTACAGTCTTTCTCTGCAGTGGGGACCAAAGCAGCTTGCATCATTCTCCTCTCCCCCTTTTGGTCTGCACAACACCCCTGTGAGGTAGGTTAGGCTAAAAGTCTGTGAGTGGTCTGAAATCACCTAGTCAGCTTCTACAGCAAGAACCTGGCTCTGGCAGACCCTGCTCTGAAGTGCTAACTGCTATGCCACACTGGCTGTCCTAGCTGAGAGACAGTTTGAAGTAGAGGTTAAGAGTGTGGACTCTAATCTGAGAGAACAGGGTTTGATTCCCCTCTTCTCCACATGCAGCTGCTGGTGTGACCTTGGATCAGTCATAAGTTCTTTCAGAGCTGTTCTCTCAAGGGCAGATCTCAAGAGAGCTCTCGCAGCCCCACCTACCTCACAGGGTGTCTGTTGTGGGGAGGGGAGGGGAAAGGAAAGGGATTGTAAGCCACTCTGAGACTCCTTCAGGTAATGAAGGGTAAATCCAATCTCTTCTTATTTTTCTAAATATTTAATTTAAATGTTTTTTTAAAAAATAGAGGGGCTGCTGGAGGTGAACAGGAGCAAGCAGCCAGGCCTAGTTGTCATGCCAGGCAGGTGTCAACAAGTCACCCAGAGGGCACTGCCAGGCTTAGGATAGCCAACCTCCAGATGGAGCCTGAAGATCGCCTGAAGAACTCCAGACAACAGATCTCTCTCCCCCTGGAGTAAATAACTGCTTTGGAGGGTGGACTCTAGGGTATTCTGTTCAGCTGAGGCCTCTCCCCTCTCCAAACTCTGCCTTCTGTAGACTCCACCACAAAATCTCCAGGAATTTCCCAATCTGGAGCTGGCAACCCTAGTCAGGATGGGCCCCAATGAGTTTTCTCTCAAAGGCCAAAGTAGGCCTGGAAAAGGCCTCCCCTACGCAACTTTTACTGACAGAACCAAGCTTGGTTGCTTAGCAATGGCCACTGAAGCAAAAGTAAAACTAGCAGCAGGAGGAGGTGAAGCTTCTTTGTCAGGAGAGACAGCCATTTGGGCAGTTTATTCTGTCAGGGAATAGTGGCCAGGCTGGCAGTGGGCAGGTGAGAGGAGCAGACCCAGCACCCAGCTAATGGTTGATGGGCCAATGGCTGATGGAGCACACAGCACAGCCAATGGGAGAGCTGGAAAGTGCCAATACATTAGGCTTTTATATATACCAGATACTCAAATCTCTCTATTTCTCCCTTCTCTAGTAAGTACTTTCCTTCTCCTTTTTCTCTCCACTACCCCTTGAGCTTCTTGAAGAATTGAAAAATTTGTGGGACAAATGTGCTTCCCTCTGAGTAACTATGAAGATTTTGAGTACCTTTATAACCACAGGAACATGCCTTGGCAACTGTTCTAATTTACTTTCTCTTCCTCCAACCCACTCCACTTACAGAAATGCACTGACAATCTGAATTACCCGAGATAGTAGATACATATATGGTACCTCAGGTGAGAAGACATTGGAGGCGCCCTGAATAATCTTTTGAATGTGATCACAAGAGTCCTTCTGATTATGCCCTCCTTCTTGCCAGAATCATGGAAATGCCTTCATTTTATTTTATCTGAAAGGCTTTTAAAAAGCTCTGGGATAATTATGTAGCAGGGAATGTCATCATTTTGGAAGACATATGCAAGGCAAAACAAGGCCATGAGTGAAATGAAAAAGGGTTGGGAATGAAATGCCATTGGAATTATTAGGTTCACCCAGGGCTTAAGGGAGTAAACTAAGGTAGCTCAACAAGCTTTTAAGTCCAGATCAGCAGCAGACCAGTAGCAGTTGTTCTGATTATAGCATCAGTAGCCCATTAGACACTTTAGGGTTATGTTAAATCTATAACGTAGAGTGAGTAATCACACTCTCCTTCTCTGTATAAGAAGCCTCAGTTCCTAGTAACACTGTGTTGCTCAACCTCTATTTGAATTAGCCAGAGGTTTATTGAGACCTATTCCAACCCAGATTCACCGTGGGACCAGAGAGGCAGGGGAAAACAGCTTCCCAGACAGAGCCAATATATTTGATCAATGACTAACCCAGATTTTTGTCCATCTCTTTCCCCTCTCTGGTAAGTCGTTCTAATGTGCTAATTGGCATGCAGCGCTAGTCTCTCTTGTTTACTAAGAAGCAAGTTTTATTGGATTTAACAGGACTTACTCCCTGGTAAATGTGCTTAGTATTCTAGCCAAGCCATAAAGTCTTATAAATAATTAGGTGCATGTAAACCCATTGAAGTCAATGGGCTTAAATATATTAGACTGCACAGGGCTGAAGTCTTACAGGGCCACCCATTGGAGTAAGTGTGCTTAACAGAGCATAACTCTGCTTAAGATAGTACTGTTAATTTCTTGTGGGTTTTTCCCCACTCAGTACTGCACTGTTTTCTGTAAGATTCATAGAACTTTTGTTCATACATCGTTTTCCCAGTAATGGAAGTCCTTTCCTTCATGGGGAGAAAACCTACAAGTGTGGAAGCAAGCATGAATCCTGATTTTGAAATTGACTGTTGACTATTACAGTCAGGGAATGAGAACGTTTTCCCTCTGTTCTTACTATCACTAGAGAACAGAGAGCAGATAGAATGACACTACTAAAAGTTTCTAAATTTCTTTGTTTAAGCTTAAAAGAGTTGTTGCTTTCTTTTTTAAAAAAGAAGCCCTGTTCCATATGTATAGCTAGCTCTATAATTCTCCAAATACTTTTCTAAACTCACAGAATAAATTGAGAAATTGAAATAGCGTAAGAACTGTTAAAAAGTTTTCTAGGGAAGCTCTTATTACTATCTAATGCAAAGTGTTTATCCAAAGTGTTTGGTTGGGGTTTGATTCTACACTTTTACTCTTTCACCTATGGAAAGCTGACAACCATTGTAATACCATTTTGTTCAAACTTTACATACATTGTGGTGCTGGATCTTTTTCATGTATGGTTTCTACTACTGAAAAGTCCTCCAAATTATTCTGCTTTTATACAACAGGACTTCTTTGATAGTGTATCCTGTCCTTTCAGTTCATAAAATGTAGATATGTATGGGATCTTGCCCCTCATTAACAGCAAGAAGAATGGATTGTCCTTCTGAAATGCCCAGGTAAATGCAGTGGCCATAGTTGTAAGTTAAATGCCCTCCCCACTGAAGGCAAAATTGACACTCTGAACATGATGGGAAGAAGATATGTGTAGGTCCCTGGATCTGTCTCATGTGCCAGCTTAAACACAGGTGCCAAACTAACACCATAGGACAAGTGGGCTGGGAGGACTGCAGAAGGACTGGCATTATATTCATTTATGCAGCCATTTTTCTCTGAAAAACCACAAAAGTGGTTGGTGAGAAGTTATGGACCTGCTACACTAGAACAAATACATTTGTTCTTTTTTTGAAACCCTCTGAGAGATCCATGAAAAAGATATTCCAAAGGAAGGAAGATATTCCAAAGTTTTGTTCATAAGTCTAGTATAGGGAATCCTTTTCAATTTAGGCAACATCAGCCAGAGAATTTAGGCAACATCGGCCAGTTTGGTGTAGTTAAGTGCGCGGACTCTAATTTGGGAAAACCGGGTTTGATTCCCCACTTCTCCATTTTCAGCTGCTGGATGACCTTGGGCAAGTCATAGTTGCCTATGTCACAGCTGTTAAAAACATAAGAACATAAGAGAAGCCAATGTTGGATCAGGCCAATGGCTCATCCAGTCCAACACTCTGTCACACAGTGGCCAAAAACACCCGGTGCCCTCAGAAGGTCCAGCAGTGGGAGCAGGAAGCCCTCCCACTGTTGCCCCCCCAAATACCAAGATTACAGAGCATCACTTGCCCCAGACTGAGAGTTCCTATCTATACTTTGTGGCTAATAGCCACTGATGGACTTCTGCTCCATATATTTATCTAATTCCCTCTTGAAGCCGTCCATGCTTGTAGCCGCCACCACCTCCTGTGGCAGTGAATTCCATGTGTTAATCACTCTTTGGGTGAAGAAGTACTCCTTTTTATCTGTTCTAACCCGACTGCTCAGCAATTTCATCAAGTGCCCACGAGTTCTTGTATTGTGAGAAAGGAAGAAAAGGACTTCTTTCTCTACCTGCTCTATCCCATGCATAATCTTATAAACCTCGATCATGTCACCCCTCAGCCGTCATTTCTCCAAGCTAAAGAGCCCCAAGCG
Source organism: Lepidodactylus listeri (assembly GCA_029233225.1). Lineage (NCBI taxonomy): Eukaryota > Metazoa > Chordata > Lepidosauria > Squamata > Gekkonidae > Lepidodactylus > Lepidodactylus listeri. The sequence goes on from JARCFY010000001.1 coordinate 149,752,236, forward strand.
CTTCAACCTTTCTTCATAGGAAAAGTGTTCCAACCCTTTTATCATTTTAGTTGCCCTTTTCTGCACTTTTTCCAGGGCTATAATATCTTTCTTGAGGTGTGGCGGCCAGAACTGTACACAGTACTCCAAATTAGGTCACACCATCGATTTATACAGGGGCATTATGATACTGGCTGATTTGTTTTCTATTCCCTTCCTAATAATCCTCAACATTTTCATTGAATTATCTACTACGACTCCAAGATCTCTCTCTTGGTCAGTCTCCGCCAGTTCAGACCCCATCAACGTGTATTTATAGTTAGGATTTTTGGCTCCAATGTGCATCACTTTGGCCACATTAAACCCCATTTGCCACATTGATGCCCACTCGCCCATCCTCGACAGAGCCCTTTGGAGTGCCTCACAATCCTCCCTGGTTCTCACCGCCCTGAACAACTTCGTGTCATCTGCAAATTTAGCCACTTCACTGTTTACTCCCAACTCCAAATCATTAATAAACAAGTTAAAAAGCATCGGACCGAGTACTGATCCCTGTGGTACCCCACTGCTTACCTCCCTCCACTGAGAAAATTTCCCATTTATACTCACTTTCTGTTTCCTTTTAATTAGCCAGTTTTTGATCCACAAAAGGACTTGTCCTTTTATCCCATGACTATTGAGCTTACTTAGGAGCCTTTGGTGAGGAACTTTATCAAAAACTTTCAGGAAGTCAAGGTAAACAACATCTATTGCGCCCCCCTTGTCCACATGTTTGTTCTCTCAAGGACAGCTCTGGAAAGAGCTCTCTCAGCCCCACTTACCTCACAGGGTGTCTGTTGAGGGGAGGGGAAGGGAAAGGAGTTTGTAAGCCACACTGAGACTTCAAGTGAAGGGCAGGTAAATCTAATCTCTTCTTCTTCTTTGAGAGACTGGCAGTGCAATCCTAAACAGAGCTATACCCTTCTAATTCCATTCAACTTTTCTAGAAGTAATATTTTTAAATAAATCAAAGACATTCTACAAGAGCAAAGGAATAAGCATCAACATGGTTTTTTTTTAAAAGCTCAGTAATTAAAATTACAGCAGATCAGCCATATATTGAAACCTGCTAAGTGCTGATACTATTCCCCCCCCCCCAAAAAATAGGCAGGGGAAATGCAGCACTTCTATCAAGTTCCTAGTGACCTGCTATACATTCTGCTGAGCTGTTTATATTAAGGAGTTACAAGTCCTGGAAATGAAATGTACAGGTAAGGAATTAATGTTGATATTGAATTTTAATAGTTAAAAATGAAAGGTATGAATATGAATTTTAAGTAAAATACAACAAAATCTATAATATAAAAATGATCTTGTACAGAAAAATAGGTTTTCCTTTGTGTCTACAAATTATAAGAAACAGATTAGTTTCGGGGTAAGAATGCTACATGATGGTGACTAAATAGAGCTAGCTCCTGCTCTGCTAAAGACACTTGCAAACATGTCCTGCTAAGTTTTATAATTGGAATTTTAAAAACCCACAGATTTGAGTAGAATGTTGATCCTGGAGGTGTGAAAATAAATCTGGAAGATATCAAGTAGTATATTATGCCATCTTACATAAATATAGTGTCACAGATAAAAAGCATTGGTTTTTTTAGGGTTCCCCTTGGGAATCTTTCATTTTCTAAGAATGACTGCATAACTAGAGATGCATATTTTTAAACTACAGTTGCTGGTAATGAAGTAGCCATATAGAAATCATACTAACCATTCACCATAGAAAACTGTGCATGTATACGTATACACACTGTTAGAAGTGAGGCAGTTAGTCAAAATGTTGCCTGCTGTATCAATACTCATTTCCATTGAGCCATTCAACAATAAAGGTAAATAGCATTTTATACCAGAGAACATACCTGTAATAGTGTACTTTGATCTGATGGTGTTTATACCTGAGAAGATATTAGTCATTTTCAACAATGGAAATAAAACTTCTCCTAAATTGGGTTCTTCCTTTCTTTCTTCAATATGCTAGCAAGATACTTGTTTGCATTTAGACTTCAAACTCCCCCACCCAATGTAATATAACATGAGTTTTAATTCTGGGTCTGCTATCAGTTGTCCTTTCTCTTATGAGTTAGTGGGATCAACCCCTTTAAAAGGAATTAAATCTGTGGGTATATGTTAGATGTGTATTAATGTTCATCTGTCACCTTATGAGCCTAAATTGTAAAAACTGTTGCTACATTGCTCAGCAAACTGGGAGGAAAGTAGGCTGGTAGTGTAGGGTTGCCATCCTCCAGAGATCAGTTAACCTAGAGAAAATGGCTGCTTTGAAAGGTGGATTGTATGACTTTATACCCCATTGAGGTCCCTTCCTTACCCAAACCCCACCCTCCTCAGACTCCACTCCCAAATCTCCAGGCATTTCCCAACCCGGAGGTGGCAACCCTATGGTAGTGTCTCATGGGGTAGCCAGTAGACTCTTTCTGCAATTGGGTTTCCTCCATGCCAAACTTAGCCATGCTAAAACTCCACAGAAACAGATTTTCAAAGCTCATTCTCTGGGGGGCAGGGGATGTTTGCATGAAGGTCTTATAAAAATGACCCCACAGTTTGTAATTTGCCTTTTACCCATCTCAGAATGTAGCCGGGATTTTTTGATTCATGAAAAAAGAAACAACCTCCAATCAGTCCCAAGACTCCCCCTTCCTCCTATCAGGCCTAGTACTGATAATTTGTACCAATCAAATATTTTCTCTATAGCTTCTATAATTTAAAGTCTTCAGGCCTATAAAGTGAGATTATAGGAATTTCAATCTTAGTAGAACTTCACTATAATCTTTTATCATTTCTGTGATGTGTAATGTCATATTACTAACATAATTCATTGGAGAAGATGTGTTTAAACCAAGTGAAAAGGTAACTACAAAAGTAGTTATTATCTGTAATCAAAGCTTCAAAATGTGCAGAATGCCTTTTTAAAGTTCAGTTTTAGAAACACTGTTATTATAGATAGAATCCAAAAGAACAACTTGTGTTGTTAATTTACTGTCTTCTGCTCCATGCAGTAAAAAACAACAACAAAAAACTTCCATGTATAATGGCGAAACGTTTGGAGTAGGTAATGGTTTTATGACTTTATTTTGTTCTTATGATACTAGTAAATTTGCTGCATAGTAGCAATACATTAGTTTGTCATGGTGAAGAGTAAAAATCGACTAAACCAGAATTGATATGCAATTCCAGTTGTAAACAAATGTGTTCTGTCTTTCGCACTCTAAAACTCATAGTAGTGATCAAAGATGATTTGAAACAGTAAAAAAACCCCTATTTTCTGTTTAATCACATATATCCTAATTCCCTTTTAAACAGTTTGGTGTAGTGGTTAAGTGTGTGGACTCTAATCTGGGAGAACCGGGTTTGATTCCCCACTCCTCCACTCGCACCTGCTGGATGACCTTGGGCAAGCCATAGCTCTGTACCAGCTGTTCTCTCAGGGACAGTTGTCCCAGAGCTCTCTCAGCCCCACCTACCTCACAGGGTGTCAGTTGTGGGGAGGAGAAGGGAAAGGAGTTTGTAAGCCGCTCTGAGACTCCAAGTGAGTGAAGAGCGGGATATAAATCCAATCTCTTCTTCCTCTTCTTCTTCAGTATTGTGCTAGGCTCTGCTTATAAATGTTTTTTTTTTAAAGATGGATGCATACATGTGAGTAAACAACCATGCCTTGCAATCCAGCTCAGACTTAATGGACATTCTGTTCTTCAGTGAAGTTTTAGAGAGAAAGAGAGAAAATGATAGGTGCAATAATAACAAAAATAATACAGAGCTAATCTGAGTTGTGTTGTTTCATCTTCACTCACAGCCTTATGTCACAACATTCCACACATATACTTATCACCCATTCTGTGACATTTTGACCTGCAGCATGCCATTCCAATTAGTTCTTGTGTGGATACTTGTTTCCCTCCCAGGGTAAAATCCTAAATCATGTGAAGCCACCATATACTCTTGGTCCATCAGGGTCTGTATTGTCTACCCAGACTGGCAGTGGCTCTCCAGTGTCTCAGACAGAGATCTTTCATATCACCTACTTCCTGGTCCTTTTAACTGGAGATGCTGGGATTGAAATTGGGATGTTCTACAGGCCAAGTATATGTTCTACCACTGAGCCAAAGTCCTTCTCAATCAATGAATGGACATAGACCAATGACCATGGACATAGATGATCAACAGGCAAGAAACAGCTCATTCAGGAAGCAAAATAGGTTTCAAGGCTAATAGACATCAGAGCACTAGTGAATGCAGAGCTGAATGGCAACAGTGGGCAAATCCAAGTTCAAATACAGACTACAGAAGTTTGAGCACTGGCATTTACCTATGCACATATATCTTAGTTGCTGTCATTTGAGAAGTAGGAAAAATAAAAGTTGAAAATAGAAACCATAAATTTTGTAATACACAACAGGTTTATTATTTGGATCTAGTCTTGTATTTGGATCTAGTACTGTATAGTGACAGTATTGAACACCATCAACAGATTTGGATACTGAGTGAAACTTACACTTATTCTTGAAGCAAAAATATTTCAAAGGAATTTTTTATAGTAATCAAAGCTTCCATTTTCTCTATGAGAAAAATTCGGGGGAACCACTTGTTTCCCCCCCTCTGCATTTTCCTCCACCCTCCAGGACTTGGTTCACATATTTATTGATGTTTTAGCATAGACCAAAGTTAGCACATTATTTATTAATATCTTATGCTGCAATTACCTTTAGTAAGACAAGTTTTAACTGAATGGAATTTGCAACAGCAAAGAAAAAATATAACCAAAAAATCAATGTAAAATGAGCTAGAATAAGTTTTTTAAAAACCCACATTCAGAATCAAATCTACCCACTCTTTAAAAAAGAAATAAATGTGTGGGCAAGAAATACATAAAATGCTTCTCATTTAGAAATAACTTTACATGCCATCATGCTGTTGGCAAGACAGCAGCCTTACTGGGGAAGGAAGGTGTCAAGAAGAGTTCCACAGGATGTGTATTTTTCCAGAACTTGGATTACTGAGAATTTTCATTCCTATTACCATCTGCATACATTTATCAGAATTACTGTTACACAGTTGTTTTGCAAATCTGTGTTCTAGGCATTGTATTCAAAACATATCAAGCCAAAGGGTATCCACAAAGTAGGCAATGCGGGACTGAACGACGTCCCCGTGCCTTGGTTTGTGTTTGTGCTTCCTCTCCATCCTGTGCTGTTCCCCTCCCTCTTCTTTCTCCTGTAAGCTGACTATGCCCCTTCAGTTTGCTGGTATTGCTGTTTGCTGCTGGTGATGTATGCTTGGTCAAGATGATGAAAAGGCAGAGGTTGTCCAGGAGCCCATCAGCATGTCAGGCAGGAAGCTGGGACCTAAAACTCTCTGTGTGGTAGGGGGGATCCTGTGCTGGATCAAGAGCCGCAGCTGGACTGTCAAAGAACTACACATGAATTCCAAGCCATGGCCACCATGACATACTAAAGTTGGTATTACTGAGTTAATACCGTCTAATTAACAGGGTGGAAGGGGTTGGTTCAGCTCTCCCCATAGTTTGTTGGGTGCCCTTTAATAAGTCACATGTTGCGGGTTAAGCTATTGTGCAGGGCTCTTGTGAAGGTTTATGTAGATAACTCCATGCATGCTGTCCTCAGTTCAGGGGAGAAAGGATGGAATACAAATGTGATTAATTATAGGCAGCATACTAACATACATTATTACTGAAAATATTATTTTACCTGTACATTTGTGTTTGAAGGCATGGTTAAATTTGTTTGGCAAGTACCCTACAGTTTAAAATAATCTGAGTCAGCATCAGCTATGTTGCTTTGCAAACTGGTACACAGTTCTACATCAGCTATAGAAACAAGAAGACAATGTTTGTTGAGACTGATTACTTTTCCTGGCTATTGTTCTTTTCTTGAATGTTGCAGAACTGCTAACAGCAGGAGACAGCATAATGTAAAGTTGCATGCTTGCTTCAGGCATTTCCCCCCAACAATTACCATTAAATCACAACTATACCAAAATAACACATACAGTATATAACTGGAAGATTTAAAGTATAAATAGACTAGTTTGTAGGAACAGTTCAATGTTATTTTAGGGCATGTTTCTTTTAAAGTTGAGAAATTGCAGCGCTGCAACAGTGTATTGTTTACAAAGGTACCAGCAAAAGAGAAGACGTCACAAACAAGTTATGAGTTACTAATTAAATTCTTAATCATGCAGTCAACTGTAGTTTTCCTTGCCAAATAAGCCCTTCAACTAGGGAAAAAAAAGAGACAGAACCTCTTGTACACCTGGTGCATTTGGAAACAAAACTAAGAACCACAGGTCATGGATTCATTCAGCAGCTAGCACTACAAAGTGCTGGCAATGGTCCAATGGGGGAAAAAGTTTTTCCAAACCACGATGCAACTGAACCACTTTGGGACATGTATGGGATTTCTAGTAATTAATGTTCCCCTCTGGAATTGTCTGTTTCTCCATCAAGATGCAGCTAAACAACCGTCATATCAATTTAAAGCAGCATTTTTGGCATTTGGAACCTTTTTTTTTCAGGATTAAAATGGGAGGCAAATATTAACAGTGCACAATTTTTAAAAAGCATTTTAAATTATTTGTTTTTATTTTCTATGGAGCAAGCCTAAGTAGGTCTACTCAGGATCAAACCCCATTTTATTCAGTGGGGCTTACTCCCAGTAATGTGTTCTTAGGACTGCAGCCGCAGTCACTTTTGTTAAACAGGACTCTGTCACAACACCTTTAAAAGTGTGTATTCATCAAATGAAGATAATTTTGCTCATAAGTCTGAAATTTGGCACAGAGGATCTACCTGGTGAATCTATCTGGCCAGATTTCAGGGGGGAAATCCACTATAAATGGCCAAATTATGGAAGTTTTTAAAAAGTCCTATGCCCTTGCAGAGATACAAAGTTTGCAAGAGTTTGATAATAAATACACCAGGGATCATGCCTAAACTGGTGATGGAAACCCATTGCTTATTACTCAAATTATATGATTTTAAAACTTCCATTGTAATTATGTTCTAAAGTTTTGTTAAGTTATCTGTCAGGCACAGAGACAGGTGAGGCAAGATGGGAGATTCCAAAGCTAAACCAAGGGTTGGGTAAGCAGAGGGTCAGAGATAAGCATCAAGTATGCAGGGCAAGTGAGTAGGGAAGCTTGAACATCTAATGGTTCAGCTCACATCCTGTTCACCAGCAGTAATCAGGCATCCAGTTATTCAAAAGACGTCCTGGCTGATTGCAACCTGTTCACATCTATGCACATGAACAGGCTACTTGCAGCTGTCAGAACAGGCTACTTGCAGACTGCCAGCTGATGAGGGATCAGGTTCTGATCTCCTTCTGGGGGAGGGGAGATCAGGAGCCAGATTGCAGGAATCAGCTGGAAGTTGGGTTCTTCTGATTTCTGAGCCTAGAAAGTTGGGGGGAGAGGGAGGATCAGATGCTCAGATGATTCCTATTTTCTTCTCCTCACCCCAAATTGTTAACTTGGGCTGCATAGAAAAGAAGTTGATTGCTCCTGTTCTCTGCAGCTGAAGATGTAGGATTTGGCAAAGCGAGATAAGCAATCCACTTCTCCCCTTCCCCCACATCTTAGACACTGGGCTAAGAATCAAAGACAATCTCTACCTTCCTCCCAAATGACAGCTTGGTCTACAGGAGAACCAACGGGATCTGCTTCTATTCTCTGCAGTCCAAACTCTCAGTTGGGGGAGGGGGCAGAAGAAACAAATCACCATTCTCCATTCCCCCCACCCATTCTCCATTCTCCTCCCCAAAGTTGTCAGCTATTACATATATTATTTTTATAATGTATATCTTTTGATTGTATCTAATAAATATTTAATTTAAAAAAAATTAAAATGAAGTTGTCAACCCATTCTGTTAGTTTCAGATGGAGATGAAAGAAGCCAGTGTTCTTTTCTCTCCATCGGAAACTGACAGAATGGGCTGCAGAGAATAGAAGTGATCTGCTCCTATTCTTTGCAGCCGAAGCTAACAGTCGGAGTGGTGGGAGATGTGTGCTTCTTCCCCCCCACCACGTGAAACTGCTTGGGCTGCAGGGAACAAGTGCAGTCTGCTCTTTTTATCTGTAACCAAAGCTGAGTTTAGGGCAGAAGCCAGTTACTCCTGTTCTCCCTACCTTAGGTTCGGTCTTTGTTCCAGCCCTGCTGGAGGAGAGAGAGACGCTTGGGTGGTAGGGCAGAGACCAGACAGAGAAGCTCAGCTGATAGTCAAATGTTTGATCTCCACCTCTAAACTTCTTGCAAGGATCCTTTAAGATGGCAGCTCAGCAAGAAGTTTAGGAAGCAGTTTCTGTTTGGCAGCAGTTCAAATTGTTCCTCAGGAATTGAACAGATTATGGGATCAAATTACTTCTGTTTGAGACAGCTAAATACAGTATGCTTGGCTGTCAAACACGTTCACCATGAAATTTGAAGCACCCCAACAAGTGAGTGCCTGCCTGGAGGGAGACCGTTTCCATGAAGGGCAGACTGTTAACCACTGGCTATGCCCCCCCCCCCCTGTGGTTTAATTCATTATTGGTAGGTAGAGTTATTGTTGGGTAATTTATGTTTAATTATTTGTGGAATTTGATTGTTTCCCATTGTTGTTAACATAATAAGCTGCTCTGAGTCTGCATAGTGGAGAGAAAAGTGGGTTAGAAGCACCTCAAAAGGAATGGCAGGAACATGACTGGGGCGAGAAGTCCAGAATCCACAAGGTAGTCCAGGGCAGGAGCAAAGTATAAGGTCAAACAGATAGCAGTCAAGAACCAGGAGCAGTACTGTTAGCCCAGCCTTCATACTGTGGACAAGTGTTCATACTAAGGTCAAATCTACATCTGACTTTCCCTCTGGAATCATTCTAGTTTTGAAAACACCATCTATACCTGTTTCTAGTTTCAAACCATACTTGTTCTAGTTTAAAAATTACTGTTTACATTCATTAATTGCCCTCCTCTGGTCAAGCTAGCATTATACTGCTTTAAACAGATTCTGTTGTTTCTTACTCTTCAGAGCCAGGGAGTGAAATTTGCAACCAGCGTGAAATGAGTGTAGGAAAAGACAGCAGTCAAACTACTTCAGATGGAAGGTGTAAATTGACCTAAGGGACCAAACCGAAGGCAGCAGCTTTACACCTCCCAGCTAAATCTTATTGGACACTTCAGTCAGCTACTCCCAGTAAGTTCTATTGTACCTCTGCATGTACTTCCTCTGCTTACGATCTTCAAGAGGGCACTATGGTACAGAAGAGATTGGGCCAGTAGCTCTCTCCTTTTAAAAAAATATATCAATCCACTTAGGCTGTGGTCACACATACTAAATAATCCACTTTCAATGCACTTTCCAACTGGATTTGCCAGTTCACACAGTAAAATTCCAGTTTGAAAGTGGGTTGAAAGTGGATTATTCAGCATGTGACCACAGCCTTAGTAGCAACTGCTTTCAGTGTTGTGTTGCTGGCAACTTCCTGAATGAACTTCATTTTTCAGTTAGATGCCAAAGGTTTAAAATTGATTGGCATGACCTGACTAGTTTTAATCAGCAGTTACAGTTTTTAGAGAAGGCTCTGTTACATTGGTGTTTCTTTCACAAAGAAATTTGTACTGTGGAATGTTTAACCAAAAAAAGCAGAATGCTGTGTCTATTAAACTTAAACTTTTACCCCGCCCTTCCAGCATAGCCGGCTCAATCTAACTGCAGTGCAATATAATAATATCATAGTGGCTAGGGCTGCCAAGTCAGCCTGGGGGACGGGGGATCCCCCGCCACAGGGGTTCCCAATCCGCCGGCCAGCATTCAGCCGGCGGGGGAAACCCCACTCCCGAGCTGGACGACCTCCCTCACGTAATGACGTCACCCGGAAGTGACGTCAGCACGTTGGGGGCGTTGCCAGGGCAAAACATAGAGTTTTGGGCGATTGCCAGAGCATTGCCCTGGCAACGCCCCCAACGTGCTGACATCACTTCCAGTGACACCGCCCGGCCAGCGGAGCTTCCCCCCCCCGCCGGTAAGTTAAATACACTTGGCAACCCTAATAGTGGCTGATTTTTGCATTTTCATAATGAGCTTGTCTTTTAGAGTACATTTGCAACCTCAAAGCACAGTTATAACAGATAAAGCAATACAAATGCATCACTAAAAGGTCTTGTTGGAAACCATATTCCTGGTACTGGAGAAGGGATATTTTGACTAAACTGCTGTTGAAAAAGCCACTGACTACATGTGGCAAAGCAACAATCATTTTTTTAAGGGAGTAATTCTGCAGTGTTAATACATTTTATGGAAAAACTTATGATCTAGTCATAGTATTTTTGGAGCTGGGAAACTTGCATATACATATGACTGAAGGAAGGCAGGATTTGTACATATTTACAGTTTGAAAAATCTTCCAAGCTTTAGCTGGAGAGTTCCATATGAACATAATTAATTACAGGACTGCGGCCAGTCTTAAAGGTAGTTTGTTCATTATGTGTTCCTACAGCAAATACACACTTGTACAACTGGGAAAATACTTTATTAATAACTACTGGGTAGGCTACATCTTTAGATATAATTGGGACCACATCTCAAGGAAGATAAAAAAAATTTATTAAATCTCTTCTAGGCAGAGCAACTTCCTCTACTCTTTGCTTGGCATTTTTGAGCTCAATAGGAAAAGTAAGTATCCAAGCAGTGGAAACATGTTTTAAAAAACCCACAGCATTTTTCTAACTATCCTAATAGTCTGAACTGTGCATCTGCCACATTGAATAGACATGCTTCTTGAAAACAGGCAACTTTAATAACTGGCATTAAAGTATCATATGAGAAACTTCATAATCTCAGTTCTTAAATAGCTTACTTGTCTTTCACTGTTAAATCTCATTAGACAAAAATGTATGTGTATAGATTGCATGGTTGTCAATGTTATGAAACAACCTGTGGCACATACAATAGAACAGTATAGTTAAAACATACATTTACAGGGTGCTAGGGTCTAAACCTATAAGGAAAGGAAAACCAAATCTGGAGTTGTCATTTCTTTGGTTACTAGAACCCCCATTACCATAATCAGATGTGTAAAAGCATAAGAGCATGACAAATTATGACAAATTTTAAGGGAAACACCTGCTCATACACTTTTTGGTAAAACGGCTTAAAACAAAAAGGAAAACAGAAATAAGTATAGCATGAAGACTGCACAAATTAAGTCTGTTTTTCCTCTCAGGGTTTAACAGGGCACTGAATATATCCAACTATCAGTGCTTCTTCTTTTACCTGAATAGAGCCCATTTGAATCATTATGATTTGAGTCAAACCAAGAAAAAGAAGAATTTCTTTTCCATCCCCAATGACAACTGACAAAAAGTAAATTAAAGACCCCCCCCACAATGATTCTCTTATGAATTGTTTAGAGTTGGGATACCAGAAATAAGCCAGGCAGGGAGAAAGAATAAAACTTGAAGGAACAGGATTTAGCTTTCTTAATCTCTGTGCTCCATTTTTATTTTAAAATACTGCCTTCATCCCCTCACTTTCTTTAAATGTAATTGGCAGTTACCAATCTCTTCTTCCCTATCGAGGCTAATGGAAGCCAGGTGGGAGAGCATTTGTACTGAGGAAATGGCATGGCTGTGTGCTTTAATGCTTATACATGAAGGTACAGACACATCAAGGCTGAGATCTCAAAAATGTGATCCTCATCAATGATCTGGCAACATGCCAGAAGGAAAGAATGTAAACAAAATCTTTGCCTTTCACCCGTGCAGACAAGGCTGGCTTAAACTATGGTTGCGGTCACACATGACAGAAAAACGGGGGGGGGGGGGGAGCAAGGCTATTTCCTCTGGAGGAATCTGAGCTGCGGTTGCATGATCACACCTCCTTTTGAAGCTGCGGGTGCAGTCCATCAGTGTGTGATCACACGCAACTGTGGGTGAGTCGGGGGGGGGGGGTTGTCCTGTTTTTTCCCCATGCGCTTAAATGAGGGATTGATGAATCACACCTTCACACCGAGGACTCCCTATGGAGTTTGCTGCAAGGGTGGGGGGACAACGGCACGGAGTCGGGATGGCCTGATCAGACCACCCCAACACCATGAGAGCACACTAGAGCAATCAGACACGGTAAAGTCCACCCACAGTCCATCACAACCCGTTTACTACCAGATTTTCTCCAGTGTCTTTTAACTCCACTTCTGAGGTGGAGCAAAACAGGTTGCCGACGGCTGCAGGGCGCTTCTCAGATGATGTTGTCTGATCACGCCCTTTAAATCTGCCCAGCATTTGTGCCTATGCTGGGTCTTATTGTGCATATGATCACAGCCTTGATCCCCCAAGTGCCCATCTAAATGGGAAGTGAGTCCAGAAATTCTGTGCTCATTTTATGCTCACGGTGTTGGAAGGTCTGGGAACAGAATGCACTACCAAGAAGCCCTTCTTATGCTTTTAGATTTACCTAGGCTCCAGTTGGGAAGCCCTATTGTTGGACAAATTCCTTGCACAGTTATGATCTATGATGGCATGGGGCCAAGAGACAGGGACTTGTTTCCTATTAGTGGATTTGAATTTTTAATGAGCAAAGAATGATAGGTACCCATAGGATATGGAAGTCCAGATAAGGTCCTCATCAGTGCCACAGGTGAGCCTTTGGGTAAAACCAGAATCCGCCTCATAAAATAATTTTGCACGGTCTCTAGCAGAGACTGCAGCGGCTCATCCCAACCCCAAATCTCTACCCCATACAACATTGCTGAGGTTATCTTACTAATGTATAGTTTGACAACCGGATCTATCATACCTCCGCCCCTAGAAAAGTAAAACTTCAACAAAGCCCCCAAATTGTTCATAGCAACAGTCTTCAATTGTGTAATATGGGGGCGCCAAGAGAGGGTTTCTGAGAAGGTTATGCCCAGATATTTATATGTACTGCATTGTTCAATTGGTGTACCAAGAATGCTCCAAACTGATTTCTTAGGTTTTTTCCTGAAAACCAAGACTTTAGATTTGGCATAGTTTATTTGCAGAGCTTCTGCCTTGCAATACTCGCCCAATTTATTTAGTAGCCTCCTCAGACCAATCTTGGTTACGGAGAGAAGTACCATGTCGTCCGCATACAAAAGGATTGGAACTTTGTATTGCCCTATGGCGGGAGGCATGAAATCACTGCCTTCCAGACTGGCAATTAGATCATTCAAGTAAAGGTTAAACAGGGTGGGAGCTAGCACACAACCCTGTTTCATTCCCTTCTGCACTAATATATCTTCAGTGAGCTGGCCCTCCCTTCCAACCTTAACCTTCACTGTGGTGTCGTTATACAACAGGCCAATTAATTTAACCAACCGGGGATCAATATTTATATTCCAAAGTTTCTGCCACAATCTGCCTCTATCTAGAGAATCAAAGGCTGCTGCTAGATCGATAAAGGCAGCGTAAAGGGCCTTTGTGGGACCCCTAACGGCCAAGGAGGCCAGAGTGTATAAGGTTTGGCAGTGCTCAATAGTTGAGTGCTCTTTTTTGAATCCAATTTGAAGAGGGTGAATTAAGTTATTCTCTATAACTTGATCTTCAAGTTTATTTTTTAGATGACTACTGTATAATTTAGAAGCAACTGACAGTAAACTAATTGGCCTGTAATTACTGGGATCACACTCTTCACCCTTCTTATAAATAGGAACAATAATACTTGTGGTCCAGCCCTTAGGAAGTTTGCCAGTTCTATCAATCCAGGTAAAAAGTTTGGCTAACATTGGGGCCCACCAATCAATAAATGATTTAAAGCACTCGATTGGAATTAGATCCTCACCGGGAGATTTACCACTGGGGCTGAACTGGGTATGGTATCTTTGGAAGCCAGGGTAAATGTGAGAATTCTTTCTTATTGGAGGAAATGCTTAAAACGTCCCCAGGATATTCTAGGTGTCCGAAGTTTTATATCGCTTTTGAAATCCTCCAAAAGATTAGGTGACCACCTGACCTCTATTTTACTGAAATACTCAATTCCAGACGATGTATGGGACAGTGAAAGTCAAAAGTCCAAATTGAAGGAATGGGTATTTAATAAGGATGGGCTTTTGAACCGCCAAGTGGTGGTAAGTTGTCGTACAGCCCCCTTGTATAGGATATTTAAAAGAGATCACTGTAGGACTGTTTACCTAGAGAAATTAACTACTCTTGATCTAAGAAGGGCTTTTACCGCCCTAAGGTTTCATGCCATACCTTCAATGGTCTGTATTGGTCGCTTCTTGGGCTCCCCTGCTGTCTCTAGAATATGTCAATGTGGCGTAGGCGAAGTGGATGACGTCGAGCATTATATTATGAGATGCTCTTGGCATGAATCGCTTAGGCAAAGGTTTATTTACCCCATTATACCTCTGCATAATGGAATTTCAGATCTGGACATGACTGTTTTTTTGCTCTCTGATAATGACACATATATTACCAGCAGAATGGCTTTGTTTGCACTGGCGGCAAAAAAGATAAGATTAAGTCTTGGATTTGCAGCAAGTTACTGAAGGGCTTATCCCATTTTGGTTTATAATGTCTGTTGTATTTTGTTGTATCTGTTTTGTTTTGTTTTGTTTTGTTATGGCCAACGGCCAAGACAATAAACTTGACTGACTGACTGACAGATAAGGTCATGCCAAGTGAGGTGACAAGGGACAGCAGGTTGACCTAAGTGGGATGAGTGAATTACCTGAGTATGAGACTGGTTAGGACCTGTTTGACAAAGGCTGAACAGTGGCTTGACAGTCTTCCTTGTGTCTGTGACTGAATTACTGGAGAAGGTTGCAATGTTATTTTCCTGCAAACCTGAGTAATTTGTTACACCAAGAGGGTTGCCAGCCTCCAGGTGGGACCCTGGGATCCCCCAGAATTACAGCTCAACTCCAGATTACAGAGATCAGTTCCCCTGGAGAAAATGGATGCTTTGGAGAGTGGACTCTATAGCATTGTACCCCAGTGAGGTCCCTGGCTCCCTAGGCTCCACCCTCAAATCTCCAGGAATCTCCCAACCTGAATCTGGGAACCCTATGTCCCCAAACCCTATCACTGTCCACGGGGAACTGGGCAACCCTATGCCCATGGGAGTGAGGTGTTCTGGAGTGATAGACAATGGGACCTTGATTACTGTTCTCCTTGAATATTAAGGCACTTTCTGGAGTGCCTGAGGAGAATTCCTGCCTTATTTGAGAGACCAGGTATTAATATCAACTTTGATGGATTTCATTCCTGCACCTTTGACATCTGAGACCATAAGATCTTAGTGTACAAATGATGTGGGTCTTACTGGAGGGGCATGAGGGGGCCCCCATGGGGTAACAATTACATACAGGGGTCCTTTCGTAAGAAAAAGAGGTGCAGGAGCTCATTAGCATAACTCATTTGCATATGCCACACCCCCTGACGTCACCGGAAGTGTCAAAAGGCCATACATCCCTGACGTCATGGGCAGTGTGTCAGAAGGCAAGAAGGGAGGGAGGGAGGGGGAAGGAAGGAAGGAAGGAAAGGAACAGGAAGGTAGGTAGGTAGGTGGGGGAGAGAGAGAAAAGAAAGAAAGAAAGAAAAAGAAAGAAAGAAAGAAAGAAAGAGAAAGAAAGAAAGGAAGGGAGGGGGGAAGGAAGAAAGGAAGGAAGGAGGGAGGAAGAAAGGGAGGAAGGAAGGAAGGAAGAAAGGAACAGTAAGGTAGGTAGGTAGTTGGGGGAGAGAAGAGAAGGAAGGAAGGAACAGGAAGGTAGGTAGGTGGGTGGTGGCAGAGAGAGAGAAGAAAGGAAGGAAGGAAGGAGGGAGGAAGGGAGAGGGGAAGGAAGGGGAAAAGGAAGGAACATGAAGGTAGGTAGGTAGGTGGGGGGAGAGAGAAGAAAAAAAGAAAGAAAGAAGGAAGGAAGGAAGGAAGGAAAGAAGGAAAGAAAGAAAGGGAGGGAGGGAGGGAAGGAGGGGGGAAGAAAGAAAGGAAGGAAGGAGGGAGGAAGAAAGGGGGAAAGAAAGAAAGGAACAGTAAGGTAGGTAGGTAGTTGGGGGAGAAAGAGAGAAGAAAGGAAGGAAGGAAGGGGAGAGGGAGGGAGGAAGGGAGAGGGGAAGGAAGGGGGAAAGGAAGGAACAGGTAGGTAGGTAGGTAGGTGGGGGGAGAGAGGGAGGGAAGGGAGAGAGGGAGGGGCGCTTCTCCCCCCACTAGGGCTGGCATTTCCCCCCTCCCCTTGCTTGGGCCTGAGTGGCGTAAAGCCACTCAGGCCCGGCTTCTCCCTCCCTTGGGCCCGGGAAACTGTTGAGTGGGGGGGGGTTCTTCCGGGGGCTGGCAGCCAGCCGCGGCCCCAGGTAAGGTGACTGGGCGAGGGAGGGGGCGAGGGAAGGCAACTGGGCGAGGGAGGGGGCGAGGGACGGGGCGAGGGAAGGTGACTGGGTGAGGGGGCGAGGGAAGGCGACTGGGCGAGGGAGGGGGCGAGGGAAGGTGACTGGGCGAGGGACGGGGTGAGGGAGGGGGCGAGGGAAGGCGACTGGGCGAGGGAGGGGGCTCTCCAGCGGGGTCAACGGCTAGCCGCGGCCCTGGGAAGGCGACTGGGCGAGGGAGGGGGCGAGGGAAGGTGACTGGGCAAGGGACGGGGTGAGGGAGGGGGCGAGGGAAGGCGACTGGGCGAGGGAGGGGGCTCTCCAGCGGGGTCGACGGCCAGCCGCGGCCCCGGGAAGGCGACTGGGCGAGGGAGGGGGCGAGGGACGGGGCGAGGGAAGGCGACTGGGCGAGGTACAGGGCGAGGGAGGGGGCGAGGGAAGGCGACGGGGCGAGGGACGAGGGAAGGCGACGGGGCGAGGGACGGGGCGAGAGAAGGCGACGGGGTGAGGGACGAGGGAAGGCGACGGGGCGAGGGACGGGGCGAGGGAGGGGGCGAGGGAAGGCGACTGGGCGAGGGACGGGGCGAGGGAGGGGGTGAGGGAAGGCGACTGGGTGAGGGAGGGGGCGAGGGACGGGGCGAGAGAAGGCGACGGGGCGAGGGGCGAGGGAAGGCGACGGGGCGAGGGACGGGGCGAGGGAAGGCGACTGGGCGAGGGACGGGGCGAGGGAGGGGGCGAGGGAAGGGGCAAGGGAGGGGGCGAGGGACGGGGCGAGGGAAGGCAACGGGGCGAGGGACGGGGCGAGGGAAGGCGACGGGGCGAGGGACGGGGCGAGGGACGGGGCGAGAGAAGGCAACGGGGCGAGGGACGAGGGAAGGCGACGGGGCAAGGGACGGGGCGAGGGAAGGTGACTGGGCGAGGGAGGGGGCGAGAGAAGGTGACGGGGCGAGGGACGAGGGAAGGCGACGGGGCGAGGGACGGGGTGAGAGAAGGCGATGGGGCGAGGGACAGGGAAGGCGACGGGGCGAGGGACGGGGCGAGGGAAGGCGACTGGGCGAGGGACGGGGCGAGGGAGGGGGCGAGAGAAGGCAACGGAGCGAGGGACGAGGGAAGGCGACGGGGCGAGGGAAGGCGACTGGGCAAGGGACGGGGTGAGGGAAGGCGACGGGGCGAGGGAAGGCGACGGGGCGAGGGACGAGGGAAGGCGACGGGGCGAGGGACGGGGCGAGGGAAGGCGACTGGGCGAGGGACGGGGCGAGGGACGGGGCGAGAGAAGGCGACGGGGCGCGGGAGGGGGCGAGGGAAGGCGACGGGGCGAGGGACGGGGCGAGAGAAGGCGACGGGGCGAGGGACGGGGCGAGGGAAGGCGACTGGGCGAGGGACGGGGCGAGGGAGGGGGCGAGGGAAGGCGATGGGGCGAGGGAGGGGGTGAGGGACGGGGCGAGGGAAGGCGACTGGGCGAGCGAAGGCGACTGGGCGAGAGGGGGCGAGGGAAGGCGACTGGGCGAGGGACGGGGCGAGGGAGGGGGCGAGGGAAGGCGATGGGGCGAGGGAGGGGGTGAGGGACGGGGCGAGGGAAGGCGACTGGGCGAGGGAAGGCGACTGGGCGAGAGGGGGCGAGGGAAGGCGACTGGGCGAGGGACGGGACGAGGGATGAGGGAAGGCGATGGGGCGAGGGACGGGGCGAGGGAAGGTGACTGGGCGAGGGAGGGGGCGAGGGAAGGCGACTGGGCGAGGGAGGAGGTGAAGGAAGGTGACGGGGCGAGGGATGGGGCGAGGGAAGGCGACGGGGCAAGGGATGGGGCGAGGGAAGGCGACTGGGCGAGGGACGGGGCGAGGGAGGGGGCGAGGGAAGGGGCAAGGGAGGGGGCGAGGGACGGGGCGAGGGAAGGCAACGGGGCGAGGGACGGGGCGAGGGAAGGCGACTGGGCGAGGGACGGGGCGAGGGAAGGCGACGGGGCGAGGGACGCGGGAAGGCGACGGGGCGAGGGATGGGGCGAGGGAAGGCGACGGGGCGAGGGAGGGGGCGAGGGAAGGCGACTGGGCAAGGGACGAGGGAAGGCGACGGGGCGAGGGAAGGCGACTGGGCGAGGGACGGGATGAGGGACGAGGGAAGGCGACGGGGCGAGGGACGGGGCGAGGGAATGTGACTGGGCGAGGGACGGGGCGAGGGACGGCGACTGGGCGAGGGAAGGTGACGGGGCGAGGGATGGGGCGAGGGAAGGCGACTGGGCAAGGGAAGGTGACGGGGCGAGGGATGGGGCGAGGGAAGGCGACTGGGCGAGGGAGGGGGTGAGGGAAGGCGACTGGGCGAGGGACGGGGCGAGGGACTGGGCGAGGGAAGGCGACGGGGCGAGGGACGGGGCGAGGGAAGGCGACTGGGCGAGGGAAGGCGACTGGGCGAGAGGGGGCGAGGGAAGGCGACTGGGCGAGGGACGGGACGAGGGATGAGGGAAGGCGATGGGGCGAGGGACGGGGCGAGGGAAGGTGACTGGGCGAGGGAGGGGGCGAGGGAGGGGGCGAGGGAAGGCGACTGGGCGAGGGAGGAGGTGAAGGAAGGTGACGGGGCGAGGGATGGGGCGAGGGAAGGCGACGGGGCGAGGGATGGGGCGAGGGAAGGCGACTGGGCGAGGGACGGGGCGAGGGAGGGGGCGAGGGAAGGGGCAAGGGAGGGGGCGAGGGACGGGGCGAGGGAAGGCAACGGGGCGAGGGACGGGGTGAGGGAAGGCGACTGGGCGAGGGACGGGGCGAGGGAAGGCGACGGGGCGAGGGACGCGGGAAGGCGACGGGGCGAGGGATGGGGCGAGGGAAGGCGACGGGGCGAGGGAGGGGGCGAGGGAAGGCGACTGGGCAAGGGACGAGGGAAGGCGACGGGGCGAGGGAAGGCGACTGGGCGAGGGACGGGATGAGGGACGAGGGAAGGCGACGGGGCGAGGGACGGGGCGAGGGAATGTGACTGGGCGAGGGACGGGGCGAGGGACGGCGACTGGGCGAGGGAAGGTGACGGGGCGAGGGATGGGGCGAGGGAAGGCGACTGGGCAAGGGAAGGTGACGGGGCGAGGGATGGGGCGAGGGAAGGCGACTGGGCGAGGGAGGGGGTGAGGGAAGGCGACTGGGCGAGGGACGGGGCGAGGGACTGGGCGAGGGAAGGCGACGGGGCGAGGGACGGGGCGAGGGAAGGTGACTGGGCGAGGGAGGGGGCGAGGGAAGGCGACTGGGCGAGGGACGGGGCGAGGGACGGGGCGAGGGAAGGCGACGGGGCGAGGGACGCGGGAAGGCGACGGGGTGAGGGAAGGCGACGGGGCGAGGGACGGGGCGAGGGAGGGGGCTCTCCAGCGGGGCCGGCGGCCAGCCGCGGCCCTGGGAAGGTGACTGGGCAAGGGAGGGGGCTCTCCAGCGGGGCCAGCGGCCAGCCGCGGCCCCAGGAAGGCGACTGGGTGAGGGAGGGGGCGAGGGAAGGCGACTGGGCGAGGGAAGGCGACTGGGCGAGGGAGGGGGCTCTCCAGCGGGGCCGGCGGCCAGCCGCGGCCCCGGGGACGGTGATTGGGGGAGGGAGGGGGTGAACGGGGGAGGCCCGCCCCCCGGGCCCTTCTCTCCCGGAGTGGCGCTCCGGCGCGCTCCGGCCCCAACGGAGCCCTGATTACATATAATAATTCTGTGATCCTTGAATCCAGTTATTCCTAGGAAGAAAATGTGCCCTGAGTTTTGATAATATTTCTTCTTTCACTTGGCCTATTCCAAGAACTCAGGAGTAGACAGGACTGAATCTGGACAAACCTGATCAGGACTGAGTTAGGGAATCTGATGATCCCTAGCTAAAAGAGTTCATTTGAGGGCCTGTGAGTTACTGCTTTTTCTTTCTTTCCTGGCTCTGCTCCAGTGTCTTTTATAATAGCTGGATGTACTAATATTTAGCCAGTGAAGTTTTTCTTAACAAGGAAATAAAGAGATGGGGAAAAATTCACCAGTTGTATTTTTGCATACTGGTTTGCTGTTAAAGACACAGAAGAAGGGCCAGCAAATAGCTGGCAACCTTACAGTGCCATCCTAAGCAGAATTAGATGGTTGCAGTCAACAGGCTTAGAAGGGTGTAACGCTGTTTAAGATAAGTCTGACAAAGGGAGCTTTGACTCTCAAAAGCTCATACCCCGAAAATCTTGTTGGTCTCTACAGTGCTGCCGGTGTTGAATCTAACTGTTCTACTGCAGACCAACACAGCTGTCCTCAGTTAATCTTGGGACATTCAGTCTTTTTTCTACTATGTAATTACACCAGAATAAATGAAAGATGGGTGATTTGTGTGCTCTGATATTTGGTGCTCTCGGTGATCAAATGCAAAGTAAGATGGAGCTACTGTACCAAAGAGTTATTTCAGAGGCTGCAGTTGTCAAACAGGAGCTAAACTATTCCAAACAACTATTGAAAATATAGGAACCCTCTTTTCTATTTGATCTGGTCAAATTGTTATATTCTGAGAACGTTAACAGAAAAGTAGACTGTTTTATAAAAGATCTCCTATCTAAAATTAGAACTAGAGGTATAAGGTAAACATAAATGTAGACTAACAATAAAAGACAGCACCTTAAGCTTTTAGCAATCTGGTGATAAAAAATATAGCAAATGAAGCTTGTAAAGAGCAGGTCATACATACATACATGACATGACATGACATGACAGAGTAATGTTTATTCTTTTTATTTATGGAAGCTTCTCCTATAGAACATAGGAAAGTCAGGCTAGTTGAATGGATGAGCTTTTGAGTACAGCTGAAACCAATTCACCATGCTTATTTTAAAAAATTGCCAGCCTAATTTGAACATTTATTTTCTTTGACAAGTGCTGAGATCTGACTTTGCAGTACACAAATCTGTGAACTCTATTAAAATTGAACCATGCTGCAAATATTTGATCCAAGGATTGCATAACAAATAAAGAAAAGTGGGAGTCCACTGCACTTCAAGCAAATAAAGGATTGTAAACGGAGCACGAAACAGCAGTGTTTGATGCAGTGAGTTATAGAGAAAATAATTCAAAGGCTAAGTCACTTGAACACACATGAAGACGTGAAGCTGCCTTATACTGAATCAGAACCTGGGTCCTTCAAAATCAGTGCTGTCTGCTCAGACTGGCAGCAGCTCTCCAGGGTATCAGGCTGAGGTCTTTCACCTGCATTTTGGGGTGGAGGTGTGAATTGAGTTAAACCATCAGGAGTTTTTAAGTTTTTTCTCTCTGGACAGAGAACAGGCAGGAAGGGGGAAGTCAGTCCAATGGCTTTCCAGCATCACCTCAACTACCTCATAAGAAATGCTAATAGGTCTAGCTAGAGACAATGGTCCAGCGTTTCTAGCAGCATCTTTTCCCCTGGATGTTAAGTTAAAGTGTGTTTTGAGAACATAGAAGAGAATTGCATAGTAGTATTCATTCATTCATTCATAGACCTTTATTGGCATATCATCAGCCATAAGGTATATAAAATATTATACCATAAAATTAAAATCTAAGATTCCATGTAACGTAAAATTTTGTATCTTAAGAACTTCTGTAAGAAATTTGGCAACATCATTAATGATCTCAGGGATCGAATCATTTAAGAGAAGTTGAAATTCTGACTTATTACTCAAATAACTTTTAGGACGAAGGCAAGTTAGAAGGAATTTTCCACGAAGTAGCTCATACAGGGGGCATTTGACAATTATGTGCTCAGTTGTGTCCTGGGAGTTATGACCACAGGGGCACAGCCGTTCTTGTCTTGGGATTTGATGATATCTGCCATAGAGTATTCTAGAGGGAAATGTGTTAACCCTGGCCAGAAGAAAAACTCTGTGATGAAGAGGGATATCAAGATTATAAAAAATACTGGGGCATCTTTCCTGAATGGTTAGAGAGGTCGAGCATGGCATTGCCTTTTCCAGTGACTCTTGTCTTCTCATGATATGACCAAAGTACAATAGTCTCAGTTTAGCCATTTTAGCTTCTAGAGAGAGTTCAGACTTGATTTGAACCCACTTGTTCATCTTTCAGGCAGTCTCCTCCAACACCAAATTTCAAATGAATCAACTTTCTTCCTGTCAGCTTTCTTCCTTGTTCAACTTGCACACCCATACATAGTAATGGGGAATACTATCATATGAATAATCTTGATCTTGGTTACCAGCAACACATCCTTACCTTTTCTAGCAGCTTCATGGCTGCCCTTCCCAGTCTCAATCTCCTCCTGATTTCTCAGCTACAATCTCCCTTGTTTGAGAGAAGGAATAATTTTTTTTAACAATTTCAATGTTTTCATTGTCAACCTTAAAGTTGTGTAATTCCCCAGTAGTCATTGTTTTTGTCTTTTTGAAGTTCAGCTCTGGCACTTTCTGCTTTTACCTTCATTAGTAGTCATTTCAAGTCTTCAGTATTTTCTGCCAGTAATGTGGTAGCATCTGCATATCTCAGATTTTTTTTTTAATTTAATTTATTTTTAGTTGTTTTTATACATTTATATATTTGACTACAGTTGACATATACATATTATTGGAGCCTTATGCATATCTCAGATTGTTGATGTTCTTTCCACCAGTTTGCACTCCACCTTCATCTAAATCTAATCCAGTTTTCCTTATGATATGTTTTGCATATAGATTGAAGTGACTGGGAGATTAAATACATCCTTGTCTGACAGGTTTGTCAACTGGAAACCATTATGTGTCTCTATACTCTGTCCTAACAGTAGCCTCTTGTCCAGAGTACAGGTTGCACATCAACACAATCAGATGCAGCACAGAAATGTCTTTTAAAACCGATCAGAGCTTCATGATCCACATAGCCAAAAGCTTTGCTGTAATCTATGAAACACAAACGGATTTTCTTCTGAAATTCTCTCATAGGCTTTAGTAACCAACATAAATTTGTAATAGGATCTTTAGTCCCTCTTCCTTTTCTTGAAGGCAGCATGAACATCTGGCATTTCTTGTTCCATATATGGTAACAGTTTTTGTTATAAGAGTTTGAGCATCACTTTACTTGCATGAGAAATTAAAGTGATGGTCTGATAGTTGCTGCTGCCTTTGACATCTCCTTTTTTGGGAACTGGAATGTAGATTAAATATTTCCAGTCTGTGGGCCATTGTTTTTTTCCCCTGTATTTGTTGGCATATTCTTGTTAAAATTTTGATGGACTCAATTTCTCTGGCTTGGAATAGCTCTATTGATATCCTATCTACTCCTGGTGATTTGTTTCTCCCAATTGCTCTCAGTGCAGTTGTCACTTCACTTTCTAAAACTGTAGGTTCTTTTTCAAAAGATACGTCTCAGAAGGAATCTGTCATCCTTTCATCTCTTCTGTATACTTCTTCAGTGTATTGTGCCCATCTTTTCTTTATTTTATCCTGTTCAGTGAATGTATTTCCATGTTGATCCTGTGCTTTAAATTTCCCTTTGATTTCTTGAGTGTTGTGGAACAGATTTCTTGTTTTTCCTTTTAAAAAATCCTATTTCTTGGTTTGGTGTAGTGGTTAAGTGTGTGGACTCTAATCTGGGAGGACTAGGTTTGATTCCCCACGCCTCCACTTGCACCTGATGGATAAACTTGGGCAAGCCATAGCTCTGTACCAGCTGTTCTCTCAAGGACAGTTGTCTCAGAGCTCTCTCAGCCCCACCTACCTCACAGGGTGTCTGTTGTGGGGAGGGGAAGGGAAAAAAGTTTGTAAACCATTCTGAGATTCCAAGTGAGTGAAGGGCTGGATATAAATCTAATCTCTTCTCCTCTTCTTCTTTACACTGGTTATTATAATAGTTCTCTTTGTCTCCATGTGCTAGCTGCTGGAACACTGCATTTAGACTTCTGATTCTGTTTCTGTCACCTTTTACTTTTGCTTCTTGTCTATGTTTAACAATTTTAAGAGTTTTATCAGTCATCCATTGAGGCTCTTCATTTCTTTTCGCTACAGGAATAATCTTTGTGCATCCTTCCTTGATAAGATGTCTAGTTTCAACCCATCGTTCTTTTTCTTCAGGTTCACTTGAACTTAGTAATGCACATCTGTTCTTTTCATGTTATTTGAACTCTTCAGGGATGTTGCTTAGATTGTATTTTGGCACTATTAATGTTTTGGTGTTTTTCTTCAGCTTTATTCTAATTTTCAGTATTAACAATTCATGGTCTGTACCACAATCAGCTCTCAGTTTTGTTTTAGCGGAGACAATACAGCTTCTCCATCTTCTGCTTCCGATTATATTATCTATTTGATTTCTATATTGGCCATCTGGTGATGTCCACATGTACAATCATCTGTTTGGTTGCCTGAAATGTGTTTGCAATGAACAAATTGTTGTCTTCACAGAATTCTAGGAGTTGCTCTCCTGCTTCATTTCTTGCTCCTGACCCAGATCTTCCAACAATATTTGATTCTACTTTAGTGTTTCCATCACCTCTGATTGTATTAGTAGGCTTTCCACAAAGTCTGATTGATATTATTTAATATTGATATTATTTGGTCAGATTTTGCATTATAGCCTTTGATAGCTTGTGCTACATCTCACCTGACTGTTAGAGCAACTTGATTTATTTTGTGTTCATCATATCCAGAGTAGTTTTCTGAATGAAAATGTCCTAATCCTGTCCAGTACCAGAACTGCAGTTCCATTTCTCGTTTTATGATTTCAAATTTACCTTGATTCATACTTCTCACATTCCATGTTCCTATGTGTTAAATAGATTTGGACTTTTCCTTTTGCAGCCATTCATTTCAATAGCTGAACACCTTTTCAACTTTGGTCCAGTTGTGTCACTAAGAATACCACTACTTATAGTGGTCTTCAGCTCTTCCCAAGTAGCTGATTGAGTGCCATTCAACCTGTGGGTTCCATCTACCAGCCCTATATCTTTTTTAATTTTGGATTGTTTCATCATAGGGTTTTTAAGGTAAGAGATGATTAGAAGTGACTTACAATCAGGGGTCCTTTCATAGAAAAAGAGGTGCAGGAGCTCATTAGCATAAGTCATTAGCATATGCCACACCCCCTGACATCACCAGAAGTGTGTCAGAAGGCCACACCTCCTGACATCACCAGAAGTGTGTCAGGAGGCAACACCCACCACTCAGGCTTTTCCCCAAAAATCTCCAAGGTATTTCCTAACTCAGAGCTGGCAAGCCTACCTGATGGCACACGTGGGGGAAAACAAACAAACCACCCATGTCAGGTAAAGAGGGGGGATACCATATATTTTTATTCTCCTTGGCATTGATGACTGAGGTGCTTTAGTGTTCCTTTTCTATTTGACTGGCAGCCTTCCTTTCTATTATAGTTGACTGTGGTTTTATATCAGTGCCATTTAGTGTTGTTTTTGTCAGCCACAACAAGGTCACTTTCAGAGAGTTGGGGGGTCACCTCCCTCTGGAAGAAATGGGGAAAACAAAATGAGTGGGAACAAAGAAATTCTTGCAGGGACAGTTCTGGCTTCAGATCAGTTGCCCTGGACTATGTTGGTGGTCTCCCATCCAAGAACTAACAAGGGCTGGCCTTGCTTAACTTCCAAGATCTGACAAGATCGCACTCAAATGGTTCAGACAGCCTCTTGTCCAGTTGCCCTCCCTGGGAGCTGTGAATTTTTTTGGTGTGCAGCTCATGGCCAGAATAAATGGGTAAACACTTCACATCCCCCCTTTCCTTTGCAGACAGTGACTCAATCACATGTCAGTCTCCTGCCAGCCACTCCACCTATGGCTGAGCAATGCCAAGAGAGCTCCTTAAGGACTGCAATAAGCAGCACCTGGGAAAAGCAGCCTATTTACCTTCTTTACAGCACCATCGGATCACCATGATTCTGAGCATCACTTTTTCAGAGGTTTGAGATTAAAAAAAAAATCAGCAAGAGCTATAGTGTGTTAATGCACTAGTTCCCATCTTTCAGCAAAAGCAAGCAAGCTGGGAACTAGAGCATTGATGTAATGGGGACCAACTTAACATACATGTATGTTAAAATAGCTCATACTAGGGTTGCCAGGTCCCTCTGGGGGATGCCAGAGCCAAGCTGGGAAACTCCTGGAGATTTGGGGAAGGAGACTGGGGAGGGGGGGGGGTATACAATGCTATAGAGTCCCCTTCAAAATATCAGTTTTCTCCAGGGGAACTGATCTCTCATGTTGGTAGATAAACTGTAATACCTGGGGATTCCCTGGTCCCACCTGGAGGCTGGCATCCCTAGCACCTGGGCGCAGGCAGGCAACCCTATCCCTCCCAGAGAGGATGGACTCAGGACAGTCCAGGATGGATGTCCCAGTCCCAGCTAACCCAAGCTACTGCATCCTCCCCTGGATGGATCCCCATCCCCCCCCCCCCAGCCCCAACAATGGCCCCAGTGCTGAGACTAAAAAAAGTGAAGGGCAGGGTATAAATCCAGTCTCTTCTTCTTCTTCTTCTTCTTCCCCGTTTGTGGAAAGTGAAACCTGGGACGCCCCCCCCCATGTATCTAGGAGACCAGGCGCGTGGGGCTGGCTGGGCTGGAAAAAACTCTGGGTCCCTTTAAGAACTTCTGCAGCTGATTTGCCTGGTCTCCCAGCAGCTTTTGCGGGCTGCAGAAGCTCTTAAAGGGACCCAGAGTTTTCTCCAGCCCAGTCAGCCCCGTGCACCTGGTCTCCAAGATACATGGGGGGGGGGTTGTGGCAGGGGTTTGTGGCCAGAACTCCCGTCACCGCCGCCTCCCATCCCCCCACGAAAACATTCCATCCCCACTTTCTGGAGCTCCAGACTGGCTGCAAGTTCCAGAGCCAGCCAAGAGCCCTCTTGGCTGACTCTGGGATTTGCAGCCAGCCGGAGCTCCCACCACCTAGGGCTGCCAAGTCAGCCCGGGGGGCGGGGGATCCCCCACTACAGCCTGGACAACTTCCCTCACGTAATGACATCACCCGGAAGTGATGTCAGCACGTTGGGGGCGTTGCCAGGGCGACGCTCTGGCAATCGCCCCAAACATGCTGACGTCACTTCCGGGTGACGTCAGCAGGCAGAGGACTCCCCCCCGCCAGTAAGCTCAAGGGACTTGGCAACCCTACCGCCGCCGCCACCTCCCCCCCCAAAAAAACATCCCCTCCCCACTTCCTGGAGCACCAGACTGACTGCAAGTTCCAGAGCCAGCCAAGAGCCCTCTCGGCTGACCCTGGGACTTGCAGCCAGCCGGAGCTCCCATTGTCACCACCTTCCATCCCCCATCCCCCCCAACCAACCAACCAACCATTCCCTCCCCGCTTCCTGGAGCCCCAGACTGGCTGCAGAAAGGCAGGGGGCACCTGGCCTCTGCAGGCCTTTCTGCAGGCCCCTCCTTACCTTCCTCCCTCCTTCTGCCTCCTCATGGCAGACTGAGGGCCCCTGGGACCAGGGGGCAGGGCTTAGTCATGTGCCCACCCCCTGGCCTCCTCACTCCCAGAGCGACACTCCCCAAGCTCCGGTGTGAACGGACCCCTGCTTACAATTGCCTTCTTCTGTGCAGTAGTAACCAGGGTTAGCAGAAATGGCATCATTGTTATCTTCAAAAGATCCTCTGCCAGTGTCATCTTCCACTACTGCAGCTGCCCAGTAACTACCCTTCAAGGATTTCTCTTCCCTCATCACCACTGAAACTGTGTGTTCTCTTCTTCTGATGTGGGCATTGATTTGTGAAGGGGATGGATGCAACTTAATCTGGCGTCTCAGCTCTGACCATTCCGCCTTGAGTGACTCTGCTAAGAGTTTAGCCCTTGACAGAGTCTAAACTTCTTATGGTATTGTGCTCACCTTCACAGACACAAAGAAACCTCCTCACCACATTATTGTATGTGTCCAATTAAGATAGGACAACAGGGAAACAGAAACCAGGGCAAAGAAAGAGAAAGAAAGTGAGAATGAATTCTGGTGGACAGGTAAAAATGTTACATTCTTAAGAGACTACTGAAACAATGAGTTTAGAAGGGTGTAGTTTAGGATTATTTCACTGTGAATAATCTACAGGGTAAAAAACAACAACCTTCAATAAGAAAATAGTTGTGAGATGGTTTTAAGACCTGGGCCAATGATATTGTATATTTCTCATTCCTCAGAATATTTTGGGAATGCCATGGCGGTGGAACTGGTTTGGAATGTTTTAAAACTTAGTGGTGGTTTGCTCTCACTGTCTTCACTGATTGTTGAGGGCTAGAGTTACCTCACTAGCTTTTGTTCTGGCTCTACTCCTATATTTTAAGATGGTTTTAGGTGCTACAGTGGTGTGTTTTTTTGTTTCAGAGGGTGGCCATGTTGATCTGCAGTAGAATAGCTAGAGTCTTGTCCAGTAGGACCTTAGAGACTAACAAGAGTTTCAAGGGTCAAAGCTTCCTTCATCAGATACAAGATGGAATGGAGGTCTCTGAGTCCTTATATCCCAGTCAGAAGGTGGGAGGGGTGTTGCAGAGAAAGAACTCAGGATGCAGAGGTACAATGTGCATGGTAATCAGCTTGATTAAAGCAAAGAGAAAATGCTTGCGGCCAAAGAAATTAGCATCTGTGGTGAGATTAGAATCTTATGTCCATGTTGAGTCCTGGGTCAGGGGGGTATTGTTCTAAATTTATGAATGAACACAAGTTCAGCAATCTCATGTTGTCACCTCCTCTGAAACATCTCTGTTTGAGGACTGCCACTCTTAGGTCAGCAATGGAATGGCCTGGGAGATGAAAATGTTCTCCCTCTGATTTTTTTAATGTTATGGTTTTTAATTTTGGATTTATGTCCATTTATTCTTTTGTGTAGGGACTTACCTGTTTGTCCAAAGTAGAGAGAAGAAGGGCACTGCTGACATTTGAGGGCGTATGTGATGTTGGAAGATGAACAAGTGAATGAATCGGAGATGGTATGGCTGGTGTTGTTAGATCCCGTGATTGCATTGTCAGAGTGAATATGGAGACAGGGGTGGCATCTTCAACGATTTAGTTTTGTTTTAAGGGTTTTTAAGATGTGTTTTTACTGTGTATATTTATAATGTGTTAGTCACCTTGGTGGCTATGTGAGGGAAGAAAGGCAGGGTGTTAATATTTATAAATATATAAACACTCTTGTGCCTTTATCAGAAGTCTGCTGTGTAGAAATTACTGTAAATAGTTGATCTTTACATATCAATGTATCCCGATGGCAAGAAAACTTCAGCTACTAAATTTGCATGTCAGGCAGAGGAGCAGGGCATAGCCCAAGCGTTCCTTCTAGAGAAACAAGTTAATGCAGCTGCAAAATATGCTTTTTTCCAACTTAGTTTAGCCTGGAAGATGGCCCTGTACCTTTATTTTATTTTTATTTTGAGATTTTTATTCCGCCATCCCCAAAGCGAGCTCAGGGCAGATCACAAGAGACCGAGTCCAAGACTCATTACAATAAAATCACATTAAAATAATTAAAACAATAAAATCGCACAGGTAGTGACAATTTCATATAAATCTGTTAGAGCCACAAGGTGGAATCAAATGGGCTGGTTGATCTGGCCACCTGGATCCATACCATGGTTACATCAAGACTGCAGTATTGTAATGTACTCTAGATGGGTCTGTCCTTGAAGACAACAAGGAAGCTCCAGTTGGCATGGCATGCAACAGTTTGGCTACTACTGGGAGCTATATAAAGTATGCACATCACGTCCATTCTGCATTCACTCCACTGGCTGCGCATCAGGTACCAGGTTCAATTCAAGGTATTGAGTATCACATACAAGGCACTTCATGGCCTTGGACCCTCATATGTGAAAAACCACCTTTCTTCCTATGCTCTACCATGATAGCTGTGTTTATTTGAGTGGGGCCTTTTGGAGGTGCCACTCTAAAAATAGGCATAATCAACAACTGCTTGTCCATGTACACACTCTGTTGTAGCCCCCACCAATTGGAATGGCCTGCCTGTGGAGGTCAGGATCATTTCCATGCTTCTGTGAAAGAGAACTGTTGAGGTGGGCATTTCTATAAAGGTAATCGGGCTATACTACAATGGAATGGTTCAGGAAGGTGCTTTTCACAAAAAATGAGGCTGTGGACTAGACCACTGTGTGTATTATGTATTATCCATTTGCTGTATGCATTGTCCTGCTCCACCACATTGTTTTCTACTTATGTAATAACATTTTCTGCATTAACATACTACATCTAATATGTTTTGCTTTGTTTCAAATTGTGACAGGACTTTTCTACCATTTGAGGGCACCCACACAGCCTCTTATGATTTTTGGGGACCAGATTTATTTTAAACTGTAAACATTCCTGCCAGTTACAAAATGTTCTTAGTAGCAAGAGTAAATGCTTTGGGTCCACTGCCATGAGGTAAGTAAGTTTTGTGGCCAGCAAGTAGAACACAGAGATTATTGAGGTAGGAGTTGTATGTAAATAACAAAGAAGATTTATTCATATAAAGGTTGGCTTTAACAAATTAGCAACACAGGTCTCCAGGTAGTTGAAGGAAAAACCTGGCTGAGGCTCATAAATTTAAGCCAGTTATGGCTTCAGAGTATGATTTGAATTCTCTTTAATGCTTTCAGGTACAAACAGGCTTTCACTGATTAGCCACTAGATTGGATCCCTCCCCCTCTCTCTCACACACAGGATTCCACCCACACAAGCTTGCCCTTTCCCAAGAGTCACATTTAAAGGTACAAGGTTTGCTCATTACAAAAGACAGGCCTAACAATCAGATACTCTATTCTCTCCCAGAGGTAGAGTTAAACCACTCTGCCACACTACCAGGCAGAGCTACCCTTCAAACAGTCTGCTCTTTTGCAGAGTCACACCAAAAATTATCTCTGCACTCTGTCTGAGGCAGATCTGAACTCCCGCTGTGCTTCCCTCCAACATTCCATCTCCCCATGAAAAGTGATTGGATGCTGGAACAGCACCCTCATAGGCTCAGTTCAGTGGCCTTCAGGGGCAGGGCAGCCTACTGTCCATCACACAAATATTGGTAAAGGTAGTCCAATTACATTGTTTATCAGATTTCACATCACACTGATAGCATTTACTTACATTAGGTAATCCACCGTGTGTCTCAGTGAGAAAGGCAGACTGTAAAACAAACACTGCAGGGACAGGAAAGTGAAATTGTAACAGGTGATGAAGAGAGGGGAGAACTGCTCAATTCCTACTTTTCCTTAGTCTTCTGTGGGAAATGTTGCTCAGCATGGCAAAAACAGAACACATGATGAGGGGGGAGAGTTGCAGCCTAGGACCAGCGTAGGGGTAGTACATAAACACCTAGTTTCTTTAAATGAAACTAAGTCCTCAGGGCCAGATGAACTGCATACAAGGGTACTAAAAAAATGTGTGGATGTAATTTCTGAGCTTCTGTCCATTATTTTTGAAAATTCATAGAGAAAAGGTGAGGTGCCAGAGGAGGTGGGCAAATGTTGTCCCCATCTTCAACAAGGGGGAAAAGGAGGATCTGGGTAACTACCGACATGTCATCTTGATGTCTATACCTGGGAATGTTTGGAACAAATCATCAAACAGTCTGTCCTTGAGCATTTAGGAAGGACAGCTGTGATTATTACTAAGAGCCAGCATGAGTTTCTCAAGAACAAGTCATGTCGGACTAATCTTATCTCTTTTTTAGGGAAAGTCACTACCTTGTTGGATCAGGGGAATGCTGTAGACACAGTTTATCTTGATTTCAGTAAGGGTTTTGATAAGGTTCCACATAATATTCTTATTATGGTAAAATGTGTTTTGGAACCCAGTACTGTTAGGAGGATCTGTAATGGGTCGACAGATTGCACTCAAAGAGTGCTTATTAATGGCTCCTCGTCCTCTTGGAGAGGACTGACAAGTAGAGTGCCTCAGGGATACGTCCTGGGACCTGTTTTGTTCAACATCTTTATAAATGATTTGGAAGAAGGAATAGAGGGAAGGCTTATTAAATTTGCAGATGATACTAAATTGGGAGGGGTAGCAAATACAGTAGAAGAAAAAGTCAGGATACTGGATGGTTTTGACAGGCTGGAAAGCTAGGCTAAAACAAAAAAAAATGAATTTCAATGGGGATAAATGTAAAGTTCTGCATTTAGGTAAGAAAAATCAAATGCATAATTATAGGTTGGGGGAGGCTTGTCTTGGCAGTAATATGTATGAAAAGGATCCAGGGGTCTTAGTAGACCATACACTGAACATAAGTCAGCAGTGTGATGCAGTAGCTAAAAAGGCAAATGCAATTTTGGGCTGTATCAACAGAAGTAGAAGAGAAGAGAGAGAAGAGATTGGATTTATATCCCGCCCTTCACTCACTTAAGAGTCTCAGAGCGGCTTACAAACTCCTTTCCCCTCCCCTCCCCACAACAGACACCCTGTGAGGTAGGTGGGGCTGAGAGAACTCTTTCCCAAGCTGTCCTTGAGGGAACAGCTGGTACAGAGCTATGGCTTGCCCAAGGTCATCCAGCCAGGTGCAAGTGGAGGAGTGGGGAATCAAACCCGGTTCTCCTAGATTAGAGTCTGCGCACTTAACCACTACACCAGACTGGAGTATAGAGTCCAGATCACATGAAGTGATGATATCACTTTATTCTGCTCTGGTTAGACCTCACCTAGAGTCGTGTGTTCAGTTTTCTGCACCACAATTTAAGAAGGATATAGACAAGCTGGAATGTGTCCAGAGGAAGGCAACAAAGATGGTGAGGGGTCTGGAGACCAAGTCCTATGACGAACGGTTGAAGGAGCTGGGTATGTTTAGCCTGGAGAGGAGACAACTGAGAGGTAATATGATAACTAACTTGAAGTTCTTGAAGGGCTATCACGTCATAGAGGATGGTACAGAGTTGTTTTCTGTTGCCCCAGAAGGTTGGACCAGAACCAACAGGTTGAGATTAAACCAAAAGAGTTTTTGGCTAAACATTCGGAAGAACTTCCTGACAGAACAGTTCCTCAGTGGAACAGGCTTCCTTGGGAGGTGGTGGGCTCTCCTATGGAAGTTTCTAAGTAGAGGCTAGATGGCCATCTGACAGCAGTGATAATTCTGTGAACTTAGGCAGATCATGAGAGGGAGAGCAGGGAGAGTTGCATCAGTACTTAGTTCTTGTGGCCTCTTTCTACACACCCAGGGAAATGCTGATCACCACTTTGGGGTTAGGAAGCAATTTTTCTCCTGGCCAGTTTGGCCACAGATCCTGGAGGGTTTTTTTTTTTTGTCACTGGGGGTGCGCGGGGGGGAGGTAGTTGTGAATTTCCTGCATTGTGCAGGGGGTTGGACTAGATGATTCTGGAGGTCTCTTCCAACTCTATGATTCTATGACCCTGTACTCACATTGCAGGTCTGGCTCTCCCTGGGACAGAAAATAGCATCCATAAATGTCTGGTGCTGCATTTAAAAAATCATTATTACTTCCTAATTGCCCTTGCCTTTCTTCTTTATTTTTCCTCATTAAAGGCTGTATTTAAAATGCCATTCAATACTGCAGCAATCATCATTCATCTCATCTCTTCGAATTTATTAACAGGTCTCTATTGCCCAGAAATCGCTTTTTCTTCGTGTTCAAAAGTCATTCTAATTTCTCTACATCCTTGCCAGTGCTCACTTTCTAAAGGAAGAGGCATTACAAGAATTAGCCATCCTTGGAAGCCATACCTTGTGCCCTTGAAAGCTTTCCATCTTATCCTAGATTTATCAGGGATGGCTATAGTTAAGTAAGTGGTTAGGGAAGTATGCTGCACAAATGTTCCAAGGTGCTCCTTTATGATTACTTCTCAGATTGCAGTCCTCTCTTGCCCCTTATTAACACCCCTATCACTTGCTAACAGTTAAATCATTCAGAAAACCAGATTATCTTTGTCTTCTGGTATACAGGCCCAGAAATACTGCTTTTTCTCAGTCAGCTAAACAGTATACAGTGACTCCTAGACCACTGCTCAACCAACCAACAGAATGCCCTCTCCCCCACCTTTCTTTGCTTCTAGCTGAAGTAAGAAGGATTCTAGTTGCATTCTACAGCAATTGGAGAAAAAGGCAGATGACTAGAACAATTTACACTCACAGGAAGTAAGCATATTGCTTCATTGCTGCAGTGACAATTTCCCCTAATAGCCAAACTAGTAGATTAGTAGTAGAATTTCCTGGAATATAGAACTCAGGATCCCCCAATGAAGTTGGTGGGCAATAGATTCAGGATGAACAAAAGGAAGTGCTTCTTCACTTAACAAATAATTAAATTGTGGAATTCGCTGCCAGTAAATGCAATGATGGGCAAGCACTACCATGGATAGCTTTAAGAAGGCATCAGACAGCTTTATAGAAGACAAGATGGGGCATACTCGCAGGGGGGAGAGTATCCCAGTTCTCCTGCCACCCCCCTCCCCAGGGCAAGTGGCGGTGGCGAGCCCCGCCACTCCTCCTGCCACCCCCCTCCCCTCCCCTCCCCAGGGCAAGCGGCGGATGCCCGCCAAGCCCTCTCCCTTCCCCCCCACCAGTGACAGTGAGCCCTGAGTGGAGAGAGGGAGAGGCTGATAGCCGAGCCTGGGCATGTTTACTTGGAAGTAACTCCGAGGCTGTGGCAAGAGCACTCTTAGTCTCCCCCCCTCCTGCTGGCCGGTTCGCCCCTCCAGCCTCCCTCTTGCCAGCCTGCGAAGGCCCTGCTGCCCTTCTTCTGAGGAGGAGCTGGCTGGGTGCTGGCAGGACTGCGGG
The DNA here is from genome assembly GCA_029233225.1 of Lepidodactylus listeri. Taxonomy (NCBI): domain Eukaryota; kingdom Metazoa; phylum Chordata; class Lepidosauria; order Squamata; family Gekkonidae; genus Lepidodactylus; species Lepidodactylus listeri. Next base: position 149,787,202 of record JARCFY010000001.1, read on the forward strand.
GGGGGGGGGGGGACACACACGTTCTTCTGGTTGAATTGCCCGGCTTTCAGGGATGTCAGACCTCGGCTCCTCCCCCTCCCCTCCCGCCATCACCTGCCCTCCACTCCCCCCCTCTAGCTTGAAGGGGCAGCCAGGCGCTGTAAGGAGGGGTAGAGGGACAGATAGCGAGAGAGCGAGTGTGTGTATGTGTGTTTGTCATGGATCCTGCCTCTCCCAAGCCCCTCCCCATCAGAAGGCAGGCAGGCGGGCAGCCTCACTCCTCTTCTGCGAGGAACTTGGGGGGAAGTCGGCACCAGCAGCTCTGGTAAGGCGGCTGCTTGGTGGGGGAATGAGAGAGGGAGAGGTGCGCCTGTTCCGCCGATTACCCCCACCTCCTGCTGTTTCCCCACTCCCACCACCCCCGGCTCCCAGGCCCAAGCAGGCCGCCGATTCCCCACCCCTGGCTCCGGCAGCGAGGCCCAAGAAGCTCTCAGCCGCCAGCCACCTCAGATTTCTGAGAGCGTTCCCTGCTCGCCGGGCCTGCTTCTCCTCCTCCCCCTCCGTTTCCTGGCGGGCCTCTGCAGCACTTGCAGGGCCCGCCGTTTCTCCCCCTCGCCGCTTTTGGCAGCTACGGCCGCCGCCGCTCGTCGTCGTCGCCGCCCGCTCGCTCTCCCGCCTGCTGCCGCCGCCGATGTAAATTCGTTCCCTGCGCATGCGCAGGGAACCCTTTTCACTTTGGGGGGGATTTAGCTATCCCCCCCAGGTTTTTTTAAAGTTTTGCCATTTTTCTGCAGGCGGGGGGGGGGTTACCCCCCACCTGCAGAGCCCCCCCTCTGCCCTCCAAGTGCCCTCCCACGCGGATTTAAGTATCCGCACGGGGGTGGGCCACTTGGGAATTAGATATATAGATAGGTCTGTCAGTGACTAAACGGAACTTCCACGACCAGAGGCAGCAAATCTAGTGCTAGGAAGCAACACCTTGGCCTCTATTTCCTGTTCGTTGGCAGACCAGAGCAACAGGTTAGCCTCGGTGTGAAACTGGATGCTAGACTAGATGGAGCACTTTATTTGTTTTTATGGCTGCATGCACACTGTGTAAGATTATATTAAGGCTTGTTTTTAATATTGTGACATGGTATTACAGTAGTAATTGTAAGCTACCACTGGCAAGAGTCTGAGAGGCAGTATAGAAATATACTAAATAAATAAGTAATAATACTACAACAACCATTTGCAACTGGATAAGACATTCCAGAAGGTGAAGTGCAATGATTGTGCAATATCCAGGGATGTAGAGATGCAGCTAACCACTAGACTCCCCCCACCCCCTTCAGGTGCCTTGGAATACCAGAGCACCAAATAGATATTTTTATATTACAAACCAAAGTAAGTACATCAGTGTCAATGTTCTTTCAGAACTGTGGAGTCTTGTGAGCAAAAATTCTACTTTGTGAGCTACTGGAGCAAGTGATTTGGATGCTGCATAAATCAGTGTGCTCTGGAGCCATCCTTCCTGGGCTAAGACAAAAATATGTGAGCTGGAAGCTAAAAAACTGTGAGCTAGCTCACACTAACTCAGCTTAGAGGGAACACTGGCTCCCTGCAATTTTTAGTTTTCACCATCCTTAATAATGTGATGTCATCTGCAAAACTGGCTTCTTCACTGCTCACCCTTAATTCCAGATCACTTATGGACATATTAACTCACACTAACTCAGTTTAGAGGGAACACTGCTCTAGACTAGTTTTAATTCAAGAGTATCTCCTGTATATTCATAGAGTGCAGACGTAATCCTGCTATGAGTTTCATAAGGCTTAGTGTGATTTTATTCAGTGGGGATTTCAAGTTAGTGCAGGACTGCAGCCTTTAAACATGCAACAAACTCAACTGATTTTAAATCTTGGTAATCTGAAACTCCTAGATAAACCAGTTTTCTGTGTGTCTCCTATGTAGCCTTACCTCAGTGAAACTCATTTTTATTTAACTGAACCGAAAAGCTTTTCCTGTGACAGAGATGAACAAACAGTGAAGGATTAAACAATGCCAGTCAATTAACAGTAGGATTACATAAGAGATCACATTTCTCCATTTTCCTTCATAACCCCAGAGCAGAGATTCACATGACCTATTCTCTCAGGACACTCCCCCGCCCCATTTCATCAACTTTCTTTGGTGGGTTCCATACTATGATCTTTTTGTGCTACTGAACCTTTCCTTTTAATGTTAACCAGAGAGTTCAGCAGAGCCCTTAATTAGAGTATCCAACTTTTAAATCAGTCTATCTAGCTGTCTTTTTAATATCTGCTTGATCCACAGCTATTATCAGGTGATGTTATTTAGCTCCATGCTAGAAGAAGCTTTAACTGAGCATTTCTGCTTTGTTTAAGGGGCAGGTCCAGGGCTTATTTCGTAGCCAGTCCTCCAAGAGCTTACAAAGCTCTTCTTACAGGGGCTACTGTAAGCTCTTGGAGGATTGGCTACATCAGGGGTGTGTGGCCTAATATGCAAAGGTGCTCCTGCTACGAAATGAGCCCTGGGCAGGACATCCCTCACCTTGGCTAGTAGAAGAAGAGGAGGAGGAGGTGGAGGAGACTGGATTTATATCGAGCGCTTCTCTCGGAGTCTCAGGTCCAATCTGCATTTGTATTTCGCTCCGTTGTGCCAACGATCTCACATCTTCTCACAAATTTCTGTCTGCATCTCATGCCGCATCTACTCTCCTATTGTTTCATCTTAGCATTGGCTGACTGCATCATTTTATTGCCATTTAGTCATGATTCTGAGGTCACTATGGTGTCTCATTGCCTTATCTGGATTTGGTTTTAAGGTGCTACAATTGCTCCTCCCCTCCCTTGAGCCTCTGTGAGCAAAAAGCAGACAATTGGAGCCGAATTCTCCTAGAACAGCTCTGAGAGAACTGTGGTTTGCCCAAGGTCACCCAGCTGGCTGCATGTGGAGAAGTGGGGAATCAAACCCAGTTGTCCCAGATTAGAGTTCGCACTCCTAACCACTACACTAAAATGGCAGTCTTAATAAAGTGCTGCAGTCTAGGGTTGCCAGCCTCCAGGTGATGCCTAGAGATCTGGTATTATAACTGATCCCCAGATTATAATTGATCCCCAGACAACAGAGATCAGTTCCCCTTAAAAAATGGCTGCTTTGGAGGGTGAACTATATGTCATTATAGACTGCTGGGGTCCCGCCCTGCACCAGACTGCCCTCCCAGGCTCCACTCCCCAAATCTCCAGAAATTTCCCAACCTGGAGGTGGCAGCTCTATGCAGTCCTCATAAAAATCCATCTCCACAGACAAGATCCTCCAATGTGTCTATGTGAAGTAAATCAATTTCAGCAAGGGATCTGATTATTGGTGCAATTTCCCTTTTGTTTTCTGGTTTTTAGGCTGATTAATTACTTCCTGATTTTCTCAGGCCTTGCCAGTTTGCTTCTGCCACTCATGAATAAATGCTGCATTATCTGCTCTAGTGTATGTCTGAAGAGGGCTGGGGTTTTAAAATACTTAAGCCAAAGTCACTGCTCATATTTTAAATTGTTTACTACTGTTATAATACTATTATGAAGTAACAATAAATTTGAAAAGGTCACTGATTTGGCTTGATGCAAAGTAAAAGAATCAAAGTCTCTTTTCCTGTGGGAAAAGCTTGGTCTTGTTGCAGAATTATAGAAACACAAGTGGAGACCCGCAAGAAACTTGTGGGATGGTTATCCCATTCCTCACGTCTTTGCTTCCTCCCTCTCTCACACTTTTTCTCCCAACTGCCCCCCTTTTTTACTCTCGCTCTCTCCTCCATGTATGTTACTTCCTCTCTCTTTCTGACCCATCATTCTCTTTGTTTTTCTGCCTCCCTACCTCATCACTTTTTCTCTCTCTTTCTGCCCCTCTACTCCATCACTCTCTCTTTCTGCCCCCATCACTCTCCCAGCCTCCTGCCTGCTTCCTCTCCCCCCACAGCAGCAGTGGCAATGCTCTGGGAATCACAATGGATCTCCCAGCTGCAGAGATCAATTCACCTTAGGGCTGCCAGTTCCAGATTGGGAAATTCCTGGAGATTTGGGGGTGGAGCCTTGAGACAGTGAGGCTTGGGGAGGCAAGCAGCTTTAGCAACCCTCCAAAGCAGGCATTTTATCCAGGGGAACTGATCTCTGTCACATGGACAACAGTTGTAATCCTGGGTGCTGTCCAGCCCATCTGGAGGCTGACAATGGTGGTTTAAGTGAAGGAAAAGGCTGGCTTGGAGGGTGGAGTCTATGGCATTATACTGGTCTGCAGTCCCTCCTCAAATCCCACCATCCCCAGGCTCCACTCCTCAAATGTCCAGGAATTTCCCAACCTGGAGTTGGCAACCCTATTTCCTTCCCACCCAACAGCCAACCTACCTTTATCTGTCTTCAGCTTTCTATCTCTACCCCACTCCCCCGCAGCCTCTACCTAGAAAAATTACAGTCTTTCTCCACAGTGGAGACTAAAGCAGTTTACACTGTTATTTCCTCCTTGATATCTGCACAACCTGAGAGGTTGGTTAGGTTGAAAGTATGTGACTGGTCCAAAATCTCCCAGTCAGCTTCCACCACAAGATGGGGATCTGAACCTGGGTCTCACAGATCCCAGTCTGAAGCTCTAACTGTTACATCACAATGGCTTTCATAGGGTGGGTGCTGATGAACAGTAGCAAAGCAGCTGGGCCTAATTAAGTCATGCAAATCAGGTGCTATCAAGTCACCCAGAGGGTGCTGCCTAGGGATGCCAGCCTCCAGATGGGACTTGGGGTTCCCCTGGAATTACTGCTCATCTCCAGACTACAGAGATAACCTTCCATGGAGAAAATGGATGCTTTGGAGGGTGGAGTTTATGGCATTGTACCTCACTGAGGTCCCTGTCCTCCCCAGGTTCCACCCTGAAATCTCCAGGAGTTTCCCAGCCTGGATCTGGATCCACTGCCGGTGGCCAGGGGGGGTACTTGGCAACCCTAGACTACTGCCAGTAAAAACCCTGCCTTTTACTGACAGAAACAGTTAGAAGCCTCCCCCACCCCTGAACATTCTAATCTCTCACAATTGATGCCTGGAGTTAATGCCATTTCAAAAGGTATTGGGGGGAATTCAACAGTCCCTGAAGGTTTTTTTTAACTTTCTCGATTTTTCTGCAGACTGAGAAAGGCCCCTGACTATGTAAGAAAAGCTGTTGGGGGAGAGTGAGCTCTCTTTTGCCAGATCCACACAGAAAAAAAAACCCTCTGGGAATTATTATATAGATGATTACTGCTTCTCTCCACTGAACTTGTACAATACTGAGCATAGTCCACCTTAAGAAGACAGGAGAAAATCTTGTGGTGGAGCAACAATCCATTGTCTGAAGCAATATTTGCTTTTCTCTGTCTCAAATCTACTGCCAACCAGTGGCATAGGGTGATGGGCTAAGGTTGCCAGTTCTGGGTGGGGAAATTCCAGGAGATTTGGGAGTGGAGCCTAGGGAGGGTAGGGTTTGAGGAGAGTGAGGAAGCTAAGCAGGATGTAATGCACCCTCCAAAGCAGGAGTTCCTCCTGGAGAACTGATCTCTGTCATCTGGAAAACAGTTGCAATTCCAGGAAGTCGCCAGGCCTCACTTTGAGGTCTGCAGCTGTTCAGTATTTAGCAAAGTGCATAAAGTGCAGTGGAAATAAAGCAGCCACAGGCATGTGTGTGTTTAGCTTCTAAGAAAAGTTTACTAAAATCATTAGGGAATAGATTACATGGGAAGAAAACAAAAACAGCCCAACTCATCATTCTAGTTGTTCCAGTCTTGCCCCATGCCAGATGTGGAAGGAGGGTGAGTGCCAGGACCTCCAGAGGAACTTGGAGGGAAAAGCACTGGTGACAACCTCTACCACGATACGTAGATCATTAAACGTAAAAGTGTGATCTCCAGGTTGTAACCTGGATGCAAGATTTGAAACGTGGCCAAATTGCAGGCCAAGGACTGAACAATCTATGACAAAAATGGCTGAATGGATCATCCTGAGTGAGGCTGAAATCAAAGGTCCTCACCTGGTATAAACGTCAGTGCAGAATACCTGACACATGATGTATACTTCAAACCCCACAGAAAATTGCCAGTCTGAGGCCAAGTCTTGCTCTCACTTTCATCAACAGTGATCCTTTCTCAGGATTGTCATATGAGCATGACATTTTCCTTTTATCAACCAAGAAGAGTGCTTTTTGAGTTCCATGAGGATAATAAGAGGCTATTGGCTTTCTACTCTGGTACCTGTATTTTTTAAAAAAGCAAATATTAGGTTATGACACTCATAACTGCTTAATTCAAATATTCAGTATTCACTACAAAGGTGCATGGCCTAGATGCATGTGTACACATTTCCATGAAATTGATCAAAACTGGCTACCGACTAAGCGTATTGTTCCACATCAAAAGAAGCACAGAGGGAAAAGGCATTTCTGTGGCTTTTAAGCCAATGAATAGTGGATGGTTCAGAGTTTTTAAAGGGAAGGGATTACCACTTTGAATAATCCTGAACATGCCCATTTAGTGGTTGATTAAAGACCCCGTACTGTTGTATTCAGGAGTCTGATGAGGTGGCGTAGAAATCTCCTAAATACATAAATAAATACATAAATAATATTGCCCCTGCACCCAGACGAGTTGGAGGGAAGTGTGTGTAACTAATTGGTGATCAATTCATATATTCAGGGAACAAAAATAATTTTCCTTTTGTATCCTATTCATTTTATCCTCACCCTGACCTGGATGGCTCAGGCTAGTCTGATCTTGTCAGATCTCTTGGAAACTAAAGCAGAGACAACCATGGTTAGTACTTAGATTGGAGACCACCAAGGAAGTCCAAAGTTACTACAAAGAAGCAGGCAATGGCAAACCACTTCTAAATGTCTCTTTCCTTGAAAATCCTGTGACTTGACGGCACCACCACTACCATTTTATCCTCAAACAACAACCCTGTTAGGTAGGTTTCACTGAGAGATGGGGACAGACCCAATGGCTCACAAGAGAGAGCTTCCTATCTAAGTAGTAGGGCTGCCAAGTCCAACTTGGGAAATATCTGAGGACTTTGGGGGTGGAGCCAGGAAACTTTGGGGGTGGAGCCAGGAGAAAGGAAGTGACATCATTTTGTGATGTCACATCCTGTGATGTTGCTTCCACATGCTGACACATGAACTCATGAAGTTTCCTAATACTGAATCAGGCCATTGGTCCATCAAGGTCAGTATTGACTACTCAGACTGGTAGTGGCTCTCCAGGGTCTCAGGCTGAGATCTTTAATGTCACCTATTACCTGATCCTTTTTTAGCTGAAGAGGCTGATACCTCCTGCATGTCAAGCAGATGCTCTATCACTGAGCAACGGCCCTACTGAATCCTTCCTCATCTCGGCAGAATATGAAGCACTAAGTGCTACACAAGTGCTAAATATGATTTTCATATCATAAGAACAGGAGAGAAGCCACAGTGGATCGGCCCATCCAGTACAGCCCATCCAGTACAACACTCTGTGTCACAACAGTGGCCAAAAATACCAGGTGCCCTCAGGAGGTCCAGCAGCGGGGCCAGAACTCCAGAAGCCCTCCCACTGTTGCCCCCCAAGCACCAAGAATGCAGAGCATCACTGCCCCAGACAAAGTGTTTCATTTAGACCTTGTGGCTAATAATAGCCACTGATATACCTCTGCTGGATGGGGACAGAGAGAGAGACAGACAGACAGACAGAAAAAAGAAAGAAAGAAAGGGGGAGGGGGAGAGAGAGAGAGAAGGAAAAGAGCTGGCAGAGGCACTTACCCCAGCAACCTTGCAAGCCACATGCAAAAGCACGCCCTTCAGTACAAAGAGCCTAGTCCCTCCTTAATCTCTGGGCGGGGGTTTCTCTTATTGGCTCTGCTCTTAAAGGGGAAATGTCTGGTGAGGCTTTTTACTGCAGGGCAGGCTCTCTGCAGACATTTCCCTTTTAAGAGTTCAGGCCTGGCAGGGAGAGGGCAGGGCAGGCTCCCACGTTTCCCTGCGTTTCTGCTGGCAGCCATTGCCTCCCCCGGTGGCCAATTATGAAAAAGCGGGGGTAAGCATTAAAAATCGGTGTTTCCCCCGCCCTCCCGGAGGACTTGGCAGCCCTACTAAGTAGGGATTTGCCCAGATTTCTCCAATCCTACTCCAAGACTTTAACCAACATAAGCACATACTGACATCATCATTAAAAAATCCCATTATATTTTACCCCTAGTGTAGTGTATGGAAGGCTCTTTCAAGGCATGGCAAGAATGAGGACAGAACTACTTGTCACAAGGTAAGCATAGGGTTTCCCAACTTATTTCTTCCCCCGGGGAAGTGATAAGAGGCTGCAATTGCACTGGGCAGTTCTTCATTCTAAGCCATCACTGCTGTATAAGCAGGCAGCAGAGCCAGGGCTGTAACTAGGTCCGGTCCAGCCCCTGCCTGGTCGCTTCACAGAAACAATTATGTCTTGGATCAGGGGCTGTGGGCACTGGTGATAGAGGAGCAGCAGTCTGAATAGTAGATGAATTAGAATTGGGAAGACCCACTGGGGTGATACAGCTTTCAGAGAATTCCGTATCTAATCACATCACAGCAATACATTCATCTGCAGTTCTGGAAGGCAGTGGAGCTTGTGATATAAGCAGGGCTCTTTTTGTAGAAAAAGCCCAGCAGGAACTCATTATCATATTAGGCCACACCCCCATGTTACCAGAAGTGTGGTCATCCAGCCACACCCACCTTTTGCTTCTTATTCTGTTTTCCTTGTTTGTTGTCAAAATGGTTTTGACAAAACTAATAAAAGCATTATTTTCTGTCCCATCTATTTATTTATTTATTTATTTATTTATTTATTTATTTATTTTCCCAATTTATACCCCACCCTTCCCGCGAACGGGAAATACAAAATCTTGCCTGAACCAATATCTATGTCCAACAATTATTCCCACAGTGGATTGGAATCAATTCCTAAAGGTTAGGTTCCCATGGAAATCAGCTTGCCTTCCTGCAAAACTAGTATGCTGAATATGAATTTTTTAGTGTTGCCAGCCTATAAGTGGGGTCTGGAGATCTCCTGGAATTACAACTGAGCTCCAAACTACAGAGATCCGGTCAATGGCTGCTTTGGAAAGTCCATGGCATTATGCCTTACTTAGGTCCCTCCTTCCCTCAAACCCCACCCTCCTCAGGCTCCACTCCCAAATCTCCAGGAATTTCCTCAACCTGGAGTTGGCAACCCTAGTTCACTGGCAGAACAACCTTAGGTTTGTGGATGCACTGGATGGGAGTAGTTTGTGGACTATTTTATTCAAGATACAAAATTTTATTCAAGGTATAAGATTTCATGTGCCACCCACACTTCTTCAGATGGAACCACACTTCTTCAGATGGAAGAAGTGTGCATGCACACAAAAGCTTATACCTTGGAAGAAACTTTGGACTCCAATTTTGTGCTGCTGCTTCAGACCAACACAGCTACCCACCTGAATTATTGCACTATAATATTTTTTACAAGCAATTATGTGCCAGTGGAGTGGTTACCATGCAGAGTCTGTCCCACAGGTAAAATGCTCCTGTGAACAGATGGGCTTTACCACATCAAAGTATCACTACCATAGGTGTCAACTATGGGGGGGGGCTTGGGCCACCCCTGAAATTCCCCAGGGGGGACTGAGCCCCCCCGGCGAAACAGAGCGCCTGCCGCCGCGCCTCCCTGGCCTGCTGCTGCCGCCACAAGAGCCTCTCCCCCCCCTCCCGGCTCCCCTGTATCCACTCCTCCCTCTCTCCCTCCTGGGGCCATCCAGGTGAATGCCCAGTGTGATGGCGTCACCCAGAAGTGATACCATCACGCTGGGCATGTTGCTGGGGCGATGCTCCAGCAATCGCCCCGAAACTCTATGGCACCATAGAGCTTCAGGGCGATTGCGAGAGCATCACCCTGGCAATGTGCCCAGCATCATGGCATCACTTCTGGGTGATGCCATCACACTGGGCATTTGCCCGGATGGCCCCCGGAGGGGGAGGGAGGGAGGGAGGAGTGGCCAGGTGGGAGGGAGAGGCAGCGGTGGTGGAAGCGGTAGGGACATTGTCCCAGTGCGCCCTTGCTTTGTGCAAGCATGCACAAGAGCACCCCCCCCCCCCGGAAATTGAAAACCCAACACCCCTGATCACTACCATCACAAGATCACCAATCATTGGAAGTCAACTCTTCAGAAGCAGAAATCTCTCTTATTAGGAGGTTTAAGAACATCAGTTTTGCTGGAACAGCAAGGCAGATGTCAGCCCAGTGGCAGGAGAAGAGGGACAATAATCTTCTTCAGAAACTCTGCCCACTTTTTAAATTTCACACAACAGGCAATCTCCAAAGTGTTTCTGACCATGCTCATTTTTAGTTACAAGTCTGTTTCTCTGCAGATGTCCCCCAAAGTCCCCCATGCAACAGTCAAGTGTTCTGCCAACACACACAACAATGAAGTTACTTTTTCAGATGTTTTCTCTTGCGTGGCAGTTAGCACCAAACGACTCTAATACAGACTTTAGACACACATATATTTGCAAGCCATTCCCAACAAGACACAACAATGAACTAGTTAACACTCAGGCTTCAAACTTACTTTTCTTAAACAGAAGATGCCATGAGAAAACTACAGAGACTCTCAAAAATTAAAGATATCATCAAAACCAGCATTTCCTGGGCTCTCTGCTTTTTTACATCCCTCCCCTTTTCCAACAACTTTTTTTTTTTTACAAAGACACAAAGAAGAAGAGAAGAAGAAGAGATTGGATTTATATCCCGCCCTTCACTCACTTGGAGTCTCAGAGTGGCTTACAAACTCCTTTCCCTTCCCCTCCCCACAACAGGCACCCTGTGAGGTAGGTGGGGCTGAGAGAGCTCTTTCCCAAGCTGTCTTTGAGAGAACAGCTGGTACAGAGCTATGGCTTGCCCAAGGTCATCCAGCAGGTGCAAGTGGAGGAGTGGGGAATCAAACCCGGTTCTCCCAGATTAGAGTCCGCACACTTAACCACTACACAAAACTGGCTCTCCAAAGGAAGGAAGGAAGGAAGGAAGGAAGGAAGGAAGGAAGGGAAAGAGAGAGGGAAAAGAGATGGGGGGAGGCACTTACCAGGAGCAGGGAGTGTAGGCGCTGCAAACTGTGACAGGGCAGCGGCAAACTAGATGTAGAAAGCCATGGCCCTGTGCTCAATCTCCATGTGGAGATCCAGAGCACAGGGCTTTTTCCCACCAGCTCTTTGCACTTAAAGGGAAAACTCCCTTTGAGTGCAGAGAGCCAGGAGGCCAGGCTTCGCGCTTGATCTCCACACAGAGATCTGGAGTGCAGAGCCCCTTCCTGCTGGCTCTTTGCACTTAAAGGGAAAGCTCCCTTTGAGTGCAGAGAGCTGGGAGGCCAGGCAGAGAGTTGCAGCCTCACACTCGATCTCCACGTGGAGATCCAGTCCTTTGGGCTTTCCCCTGCCAGCTCTTTGCACTAAAAGGGAAAGCTCAGATCCAGAGATCTGAGCGTGGGGCCCTTTCCCGCCGGCAGGCAGGGGTGGGGCAAGCTCGGTTGCCAGCCAGTGCATTCCGGCCAAAAAAGAGCCCTGGATATAAAGGAATGGACAAAGCCCACAAAGAGCTACTTCATGTTAATAACCCTCATCTTGTTCGGTCTTCTTGGTTCAGAAACCGTTTATTTCCTAACACACTGTTGCCCATATCAGGTCAGCTTTTCATTAGAAAGTAGGAAACAATGGCAATGATTTTGCCAAAAACATGCATTTATATGTCTGATTGTGCTATGTCTCTATGGGTTTAGGAAGTACTAATGCCCAAAGAAGGCACTTGTTACAGCTGAAACATAACAGCACAAGATTAGCTAGGTTAACAGGCAAGCACTGAGGCATGCAGGGATAACTAAGTAGTAAGTCAGAACTAAAAAAAATCAAAAATAATTTATTTCTTATAATGGTACTTTCTAACACAAGGTGGCAGACAGCTCGCTGAACTGTTCATGGAAAAGCAAACAAATGCATATGGATTCACTCAGATACATCCAAACTGTCTGGCCAATAATTAATCCCCTGATTGTGACTAGCAAGTAGGATGCGAGCTGAGCTGGTGGGTGTTTATGCATCCCTGGAAGGTTGTTCTTCAAGTTCATATTCATACAAATTGCATCACCATCATAGTTGCTAGGACAGTTTCCAAAATTTTGTCTATGATAGTGAAGATGTTTCCAAATCAGTCTCCTTCCTGCATTATAGGCATTGTGGGAATACTAGGAATAAGGCCCTTTGTGGAAATAAATACCACAGGATCTAGAAAGAGACTCTGGGAGACTGCCACGGCCTTGGGCACTCAGTGTCAATTTGCTGTGGCGACCTCAGCAGGGTATAATGACACAGAGTCCACCATTTTCTGCAGAGGAACTGACCTCTGCTACATGGAGAGCAGTTGTACTTCTGAATGATCTCCAGCCCCCATCTGGAGATTGGCAACAGTGGTTCCCCAGAAGGAAATGGCTGGTTTGGAGGGTGACGTCTATAGCATTGTACCTGTCTGAAGTCCCACCCCTCCTCAACCCTCACCCTCTCCAGGCCCCATCCCTCAAATCTCTAGGAATTCCCCACCTGGGGCTGGCAACCCTTTCTCCTTCCCAACCAAGAATCAACCTATCTTTATTTCCCCCTCACTGTTCAGCTTTCCATCTCCTCTTCCCCTGCAGCCTCTACCATGCTCTGAAGCCCTGACTGCCATGTCACATTGGCTGGCGGGGGTGGGGGCATATTAGCAGGGTATAAGGACACAATGAGTTTTCTCTTGAAGGCCAAAATAGGTGTGGAAAGGGCCTTTTACTGACAGAACCAAGCTTGGTTGACCAGCAACAGACACTGAGGGGAAAGTCAGGTTCCCAGCTCTGAGTAGGGAAATACCTGGAGATTTGGGGGGTGGATCCTATGGAGGGCAGCGCTGGGGGTGGGTGGGTTTAAGGACTCAGCAGGAATTTCCCAACCTGGAGTTGGCAACCCTAGTCAGGACTGGCCCCAATGAGTTTACAAAGGCATGGAAAGGGTTTAGTTCCTTTGTCTTTTTACTGACAGAACCAAGCTTGATTGCCTACCAACAGCCACTGAGGGAAAAGTTAGTCTCACAGAGGAGCCAAGGAGGTGAAATGTCTTCGTTGGGACAGTGAGCCGTCTGCCAGTAATTCTGACAGGGAACAGTGGCTAGAGTGGGCGGGGAAGAGGAGCAGACCCAGAACCCGGCCAATGGCATGCAAGTACTCTCTTTTTTAAATAAAAATTTTATTAGTTTCCAAAGAAAAAAGAAAAGAATAAAAGATGAGAGTATTATATTGTATCAGTGTCTAGTTAGTTTCCTTACACATAACATATAAACAAAATTTACCTAAAGCTTACTATATTAACAAAAAACTTCTAGCATCCTTTTCTATTTTTAGCTATTTGCTGATTTCTTTTACAATATTATATACCTACATGTTTATCTGCTATATAAAACTAATATAAACTGTTAAAGCCTTCTGGCAAAATAATCAACTTTCTACTAATATTTCTTTTTACAAACAACAGCAATCAGTCTAAATACCATATTTAAGAAAAAGGAGGGAATAAAGAAATTATATAGATCATCATAAAAATCAAAACATTAACATTTCATTGCTACTTCTTAGTGGGCTCTTGTAAATTAATCTAAATTCAGTTTCAGGTAAGCCCTTTCAGGAAAAGCATGTAAACAGTGCTATAAGGGAAGAAGAAAGGTTAACAGTTTCTATCTGTACCGCATAGTAAAATTGCCAAGTATCACCAGTACATAAGTCCAAAGTATCTTTCTTAGTAGGTTACAACTGTAAATTACCTGTTTCTTAGCATACACAGACAGCCTCGCTGTACCTTCATTATTATTTTATAGTTAAACGTTTATATGTTTTTCTGGTATATTTTTCTGTATGTTGTTTTTGTTTTCAGCTGTAACTCCAATTAGTCCACTGAACATATAGCAATATTCCTTATAACAGTCTGATCATAGTATTATAGATCATCATAAAAGTCAAAACATTAACGTTTCATTGCTAACTTCTTAGTGAGTTCTTGTAAATTAATCTAAATTCAGTTTCAGGTAGTCCTTTTCAGGAAAAGCATGTAAATAGTACCATAGGGAAAAAAGAAAGATTAACAATTACTAAAACATGCAAATAGTGCTATAAGGGGAAAAGAAAGGTTAACAGTTTCTATCTGCACCTCATAGTAAAATTGCCAAGCATCGCCAGTACACAAGTCCAAAATATCTTTCTTAGTGGGTCACAGCTGTAAATTACCTATTTCTTAGCATACACAGATTGCCTGTCTATACCTTCATTATTATTTTATTGGCGGCTGACGGGCCAATGGCTGATGGAGCATACTGTGTGTGGGACACAGGCAACGCAGCCAGTGGATAGGTGCAGCTTCTGAGTGACACATCATGGAACCAACTGATTTAGGAGCGTATGGAATGTTCAGAAAGTGCCACCCCACTTCCCAATTATGTATAAGGAGAGATTTGCCCTTCCTGCACTACACTCAGCACTGGACAAGGTGTAAGTACAGTTTAGTGGTCATGATCCTGCCCTATGCATGCAGGGTAAGTCATTACAAGCAGGTGTTAGGGGAGCACTGTGGGATCCTCAGTACAAGTTGGGGGATGGCATGGCAGGTCTTTTCATGCTGCAAGATGGTGCAGGGGATTACTGGGCCAGCCTGCAGAACTCCTAGTATCCAGCACTGCTGATGTACTCGAGTCACTGCAAGCTGGCTTAGCTCCATAACCTATTCATCATCCATTATCTTCTATAAATATAAAAGGCCTCCTCATTTGCCTTTGGTGTTGAGGGCAGCACGTTTTTTTGTACTGTGGACTCTGAGCAGAAACAGCTTGTCTGCAGGTGCCTAGATAGCTAGCTTTTTTATAGGGAAGGCAGAAGTATCTTGTTATACTGGACACATGTACTGGGGCAATGGTAGTATGATGGCAGAAAGTTTCATGTATGTATTGCATACAAGACCTGTGCACAGCTGTACCTTTCTGGCTCACAATATACTTAATCACATACACAGTTTCTGTACAATGCCCTCTTCATGCACCGGACAGGTGCTCAAATATGCCTTAAGATATTTATTTGGAATGTTTCACAAGATTAAAATTAACTGTCAGGATTCTTCTAAGGGAGCTTAGCCGAGCTTAGCCGTTCAAAAAGCAAACTTTTATGAGACAAATGAACATTGTAGAATGTTTCATATTTCATATAGTGCGATAATGGTTTCTTAGTAACAAAGTTATTACTTAGTACTGTAAATAAGGTAGAATTCAGTCAGCCGTAATCAGCAGCTATTCAGCTGCTGTATAAAGACATTAAAAACCAGGAAAGCATATTTAATTCTTAACTATTCCTTTCCTGGATCACCAACCAATAAAACAAGCAGATTTAGAAGCCTTTTTTCCTTCAACCACTTTATAAATGTATTAATACTATTAATTAAAGAAATTTTAAGATCATTAATGTTAGCTGTACAAATCAAAATGTATATGTGAAACATATCTTTGTCCTTTTTATGAAACACGATTTGAAATAATTAATAGTCAATAGCCAAAATGCATCATCATTTATATAGAAAATTAACTTAATATTAAGACAATTTAAATGGCAAATAGCAAGGAAATGCAAAACTGAACGATTTCTGAACTTGATTCCCCATATATTTGCTTAAAAACAGTGCAGCATGAGAAATGATAAAATTGCCTATTTTGTCGTTTAATGTCTTCTGTTGGGCTGTAGGTTAGTCAATAAAGCACCTAGCAATCGCTAATTATCCTTGCTAAATGGAGCTGATGTATCTTCAGCAAAGGATTCAAAGAAACAAGAAGGGGACCCATAAGACTTGCAGGGACACATCTAATTTCCCCTCCCCTACTATTTCCTCTTTCCTTACCCCAAAAGCCTCTATAATCTTTCTCCTTTTCCTGCTTTCTTCTCTCCTTCCAACCACCAGCCAACTTACATTTATCTGCTCTTTCTGTCTTCAGCTTTCCCTTCTTCCTTCCCCCAGCAGTCTCTAGTCAGGAAAACTATGGCCCATTTGTATGGTGCTGGCTGCCAGGCTGGGCCCAGTTGTACAGTGGAGAACCGACCAGGACTTGCTGGGCGCACCTAATATCTCCTTCCCCATACTCTATCCTCTTTCCCTCCTGTTCCCACCTGTTTCTTTTTCCTTCCCTTCTTCAATCCCCCACCAACCAATGAATGTTTTACTGTCCCCATCTACTGCCATATTTATTATTTAATTTATGCTACATATTTCTCCATAATGCAGACCCAAAGCACCTTGCAGCATTCTCCTCTCCTTGATTTTATCCTCACAACAACCCTGTGTGGTAAATTAGGCTCAGAATATGTAACTGGCCACCCAGTGTTACCCAAAATGGACCCAGAGAAGGGGAAATTAGCTTTAAAAAGGGTCCCAGAAAAGAATAACGTAATGCCTTGGCCTATGTATACCAAGGTGGATCTTGGTAGTGGACCCCAAAATAAAATTATGAAGAAACAGAGTGTGAGAGAGTGATTGCAAACATAAACAAATACTTTTATTATATACAAAATAAAATGAATAAAAATGTAAAGAACCTACACTGGGCACCAGAGAACTAATTCCCTAAGTAACCGGGCATTGCACAGCTGAGCAGGCTGAAGCTGAACCTGACAAAGACGGAGGTCCTGTGCCTTGGTCGGAGTGGCCCATGGTCGGGGCTCCCACTCCCGACCTTCGACGGGGCGCCGTTGGTGCCTTTGCCGGTGGTTAGGAGTTTGGGTGTGCTCCTGGACCCCTCCTTGTCAGTGGAGGCCCAGGTAGCAGCCACTGCCAAATCGGCCTTTTATCATCTGAGGCTGATGCGGCAGTTGGTCCCCTTCCTGGATCGCTCGGACCTGGCCACAGTGATCCATGCAACGGTCACCTCGAGGCTAGACTATTGTAACACTCTCTACATGGGGCTGCCCTTGGTGCAAATCCGGAGGCTTCAGCTGGTGCAGAATGCTGCAGCGAGGTTGTTGATGTGTCTCCCGAGATGGGAGCACATATGACCAACGCTAGAGGCACTGCACTGGCTACCAGTGGCGTACCGGATTCGCTTCAAGGTGCTGGTACTGGCCTTTAAAGCCCTAAATGGCCTGGGTCCGACCTACCTAAGGGACCGACTTTCCCCATATATACCCCAGAGAGCACTTCGGTCTGGGGCCCAACATCGCCTGGCCATACCTGGCCTAAGAGAAGCCAGGCTCACTGCCACCAGGGGGAGGGCTTTTTCAGTGGCGGACCCTAGCTGGTGCAATGAGCTCCTGGAAGAGATCAGGGCCCTGTGGGACCTGAAGCAGTTCCGCAGGGCCTGCAAGACGGAGCTCTTCCGCCAGGCATTTGGATAGGGGCCGCCGCCCTCGTTGTGTCCCCCCCTTGTCACTCAGCAACCACCAATGCGCAACATAACATTTACCATCTAGTTGCTGAGGACCCTGTATGCTCCCAATAGTAGGTTGTAGGTAACATCACTTGGGACGCCATCAGATAGCACTGAGCACTTTAATATCTGTTATTAGGTAATATGTTTTATGTAATATTGTAATGTTTTAACTGGTTTTAACTGGTTTTAACTGTTTTATTGTGAACGATGTTCACCACATTATGTAAGCCGCTCTGAGCTTGCCATGCAGGGAGAGCGGCCTAGAAACCGAATTAAATAAATTAAATAAAATAAATAAATAAATAAAATACACACATGCACAAACCAACAAGAGGTCACATTTATAAAAGGTAGGAGGGAGGAAACTGGGAAGCTTTTGGGAAGGGACATATGACCTAAAATCCTGGGCTTGAGGTCTGGAGAGGATCAGGGAAAACAAAGATGGTCCAAGGAGCAGAGTGAGGAGCAGGCTAAACAAGGAGAAAAAGCTTATGAAGTGCAGCAGGGATTCTCAGCAGGAAACAAGATCTGGACGAGGGATCTGAGGAACAATTTGCTATGGAATGGGGTTCTTCTTTTATGTGCAGAAGATCCCCAAGGGTAGGTGGGATCTGAGCCATCCTGGCTTTGTATTGCATCAAGATAAAAAGTTGGAACCTCACTGGATGGTTGAAAGTTAACTGCTGTCAGACTTTGGTAGGGAAAAGTTGGGAAAATACCTTGATTATGCTATTGTGAGCCAAATCTGCATGGGCAGAAAGAGCCTGGGTGAGTCAACATGATTAAGATACTTTAATTCGGTTGAAGTCAGCCAGATCTTCATTGACACAAAAGTCTGGGTGAGTCAAAATAGCCCCTGAAACAGGATGGAGCATAAATTGTTTGTTTGTTTGTTTGTTATTACTTTAGTGCTCTTCTTTATTGTGTAAAAAAAGAAAAAGAGGAACTGGGCATTAGTTAATGAAACAGCAACTTCCTTAGGCTGGGCAGAAACCTCTAGGATATTTTAGTGTTGAAAAATCTTTTGTTATTGAAAATGAAGTGAAGTCTTATTGTTCTTGAGAACCCTGAGCTGGGGAGGACTGTACGCTCCCAGCACACCCTTCTTCTCTTGTACCTGGGAATTTCCAATGTCATGGCTGAACCAACTGCCTTTATGAGACTCCCCAAGTATCAGGTCCCCTTGGCACTTGGGCTGTAAAAGGATATCCCTATTAAAACATCTAAGTCTGAAATAAGATGGGGACCACACTAACCATGAGGGTCTCAGCTAAAAGAGAGGGATGGGGTCCCTTACACCAGTGAACTTTCACGGCAGAGAACATAAGAAAAGCCCTGCTGGATCAGAACTGTGGTTCATCTAGTTCAGCATTCTGTCTCACAGTGGCCAACCAGTTCCTCTGGGGGAGCCACAATAGGGCATACAGGCCAATACCTTCCCCTGATGTTGCCTCCTGGTTCTGGGATTCAGAGGTTTAGTGCCTCTGAACATGGAAGTTCCCCTCAATCACAGTAGACCTATCCTCCATGAATCTATCTACTCTTCTTCTAAGGCTGTTTATTTCTGTGGCCATCACTACATCCTCTGGCAATGAATTCCACAATTTAGTCACTCTCTGGGTAAAGAAGTATGTCCATCCAGAATCTACAGCCCATCAACTTCATTTGATGCTCTTGAGGTCTAGTATTTTGGGAGAGGAAGAAAAATGTCTCTTTGTCAACTTTCTCCACCCCATCCATAATTTTATAAACCTCTATCATGTTTTATATCTGTTTTCTAAATGGAAAAGTCCCAGTTTTCAGCCTTTCCTCATAGGGAAGGTGCTCCAACCTCCTAATCATCTTGGTTGGTAGGTCTCCCAGCTCCTAATCTGATACTCTAACCACTACCAGGGCTCTTTTTCTAGCAGGAACTCCACACCACACTGGCTATCATAGGGTGGCTGTAGCAACAGTAGCTAGCAGCCAGGTCTGGCTTTATTCATGAAAATTAAAATGTATCTAGTCACCATGTGGTTATTGCCTGGCCTGGCCCTGATTGTCCCTAAAAGGCTGAAACAGTCCTGGAAATGCCCTGCCCCCTCCCTGTGCCTTTTACTGACAAAAACCAAATACTGAAGGCTATTAATAGTGTTGTGGTTTTCTAGTAATGGCCACTGAGGGCATCCATTTCTTAATGATACAGGCACTTCTTCTAAGTAACCCCCAATGCAAACCTGGAGCATTTTTCAGGTTTATACACAGGTTTTTTAGGTTTGTAAAAAGATCAGTCAATAGGTTTGTAGAAAGATCTGTCCATGGCTCTAGTCTCTGGATTTAAGTATCCATAGATTTGGCCATATTGAGAGTCAAATTACTGATGAAAATACTCCTAGGTTTTTTGAACTTGGTAAATCTATAAGATTTTGCTTAACCAGTTGTGAGAAAATCAGTGGCTTCCCAGTCATTTAGGGACGGTGCTCTGATCCTGGGCCTAAGGCTTAGGAATGAGTAGACTGCAGTCCTCAAGGAAGGTTCCCTTCCACTGGAAGGCCTGGGGCCTCCTGGAATTTTGCTTGTAGGCCTGCCTTTCCCAAGCACCCTCTGAGCCTTGTGACTGGACTGAGTGAAACTGGAGGGAAAGGGAAGACCAATCATTACCAAGGAGGCTGGGCCTTGAGAGAAATAATACAGGGCATCCCAAAGAGGGAAGGTGTTCTCAGTGGCAGAAAAGCCACTGCCAGCAGGTAGGATCCTTTGTGCAAGGAGGGTGAGTTGGACCTGGGCCAGTTACAGTACAGAACAGTGAGGGACCTTTGTTATTTTCTTGCCAGCTCCTTTATGCATTAAGTTTACCCTGTCGGTTGCAAATGTGTCCTCTGTTAAAGCCCCTTGCACCTGCAACTAAAAGTACAGAGGAAATGGGGGGGGGGAAATGAAATAACCACTTGTTGCCTATGAAAAGCACGTAAGAAATGCAAAAGTTCAGAAATCCCCCCCTCCCAAATCAATAGGGTTGTGGCAGGGGGATTTGGGGTGTGTTCTGGGGGTGGGTGGGATGTTGTGCACAATGATATCATCTAGAAGTTAAGTTATTGCATCAGCAATGTCGAGCATGACACTCTGGTTACTGGGCAAAACTCTGATTTTTTTGCCTTCAGAACCATAGTTTGTCCAACTATGTCCAAAACCCAGAGCATTACTGTGCAACACCCCCAGCATGATGATGTCACTTCTGGGGCAGGGATGTCACACAATGACATCACTGTTCGAGGGTGGAGTTTTCCCTGCCAGCCAGCTGGCCAGTGGTGGGTCGAAGTCCCTCAAAGTGGGGGAAACCTCGCTGGGACCTGGGGGCTGGCAACCCTAAAAATCAAGAAAGGTACTAGTGGGCACTATGGTGCCCATGGGCACCATGTTGTGAACCCACCAATCTAGAGATATATAATTTTTATCCATCTGGAAGTAGTTTTTGAGCTAAAACAGTGGCCATCATTTTAGGCTAGATTTGTTTAGAAAAACTCACTTGTTTGGGATTGTCCTGACAGAAAGCAAAACTATACTTCCGATTCTGCATACTGCATCAACACTTCACAGCTCCCCATTAGTGTAATTACAACTTATAACCTAACAGTATTGCACAAATCCTGAATGTTCTCATCCTGCTGACTCAACCTTCTGGCTACAGTAACTGTTTTCCTCATTGAATGCTAATTATTCACATACAGCATCGTAAAGAACTGTGCCACTAGTACTATAGCTCAAGCCTGGTTCATTCCATTTATAATAAGCCATGGATGAAGGAGTGACAGAAGTCGTTAAAATGGATTTAAAAAAAAAACCCTGAGAAAATATTTGCCTTCAAGCAAAAATATTATGCTGAGATGTGTTTCTTTAGATTTATGACTGATATAAATCAAAGTTGTGAGAACACTAACATTTTCTCACTATCATCAGGGAAAGACATTTAAAAGTCTTTATGCTTGAGTCAGTGTGATACAATGGATAGTACTAGGTATACAGTGCATTCCCTAAGCAGAGTTTTACCCATCTAAGTCAATTGAAGTTAAAGCAGAGTGTAACTGCTTCAGATGTCACTGCTGCATCAGGATCTATGTTTAGATTCCCACCCAACCATGCAGCTCACTTGGTGATCATGATCAGCTTTACTTAAATATAGAAGTATCATGACATCACTCCTGGTTGCATAATTGGAAGTGATGTCACATGTTGCCACCACATTCTAGTGATCTGCCAAAACTCTGTGGCAATACCATAGAGTTTTGGGGGATTGCTAGAGTGTTGTGGTGACATGACATCATTTCTAGTTACACATTTGGAAGCAATGTCTTGACTTTGCATGGAATCACATGACTACCTGACACTGGTCCTGCCCCAAAAAGCTCCTGGGGGTTTTCAGCCCTCACCTGGCAACCCTAGCGGGGGGGGGGGGGGGACGGACTGATGAGACAATAATGATCACTGGTATCGATGATGGGCCTGAACCAAATTACTCTTGTGGCACAGGTGGATCTGCTGGGACTTGGCTGTGCTTGCTCCTGGCTGGCCTGCCATGGCAGTGACCCACCAAGAACTTTCCTGGTAAGTTAAATGGCCAGCCCACCCCTGCTCATGCCCTTTGTCTTTAAAAGGCAAAGGATGAAAGTTTATTCCACCAACTGAGTGCAAAAGCACATCTAATTCTCTATGAGCAGATGCAAGCAGAAAGGCTGTTCTGTATTGCACACCATTGCTGGAAGCTTACCTTTTAGATCTCTATAAACCAGACATGATAAATATAGTGGGCATTCCTGCAGAGCCAAGGTAAAGTAGTTTTTAAATAGCTGTGTGTGTGTGTGTGTGTGTGTGTGTGTGTGTGTGTGTGTGTGTGAATGTTGAAAGAAGCTCCAAAATCATTCTTGAAAAGGGCAGAGAGTGTACACTGTGTGTGGCATTCTCTCTTGATATCCCTTTTCCCTGTTTGTGCAGGGCTGCTGTTCTTAAGGTGAGGAGACTTCTGTAATGAAAAAAATTAATCAAAGGCGAATGGCATCCTCAGGCATGCAACATAGCCACCAAAGTTACTGCTGAACTCTTTGGCAAGTAAGAGGTCACGTAAGTTAATTATGTCATTTCCTTTGCCATTTAATGAGAAATAAAGTTACCATGGAGACTGGCTGGATATAGAATCCTGCTTTTGCTACAGAACAATGGTGAAGAGAGAGCTAAGAGGAGTTATGGTGCTGTTATGATGGTCGCTTTGTGCAATTGAGGGGAAAAAAAGAACTTGGACTCTTTTACGCTAGCACTAAAGATACAGGAGAATCCTGAAAAAAACCCAAGGCATTTCTGCACATGCAACAACTCAGATACCGCAGAATAAATCTGCTCTATCACATGAAAGAACTCATCCACTGCAGATAGCGGCTGCACTTTGCAGAGTCATAGGACAGAAAAAAGATATCATATTGTGTACACTCCACCAATGGCAAAGTGCAATTTCAATTTAACCACCTATTATCGCTTTGAAAGCTTAGAGCTGTTTTTTAAAAAAAGAAACATAAAAAGGTTTTACTTTCGTTGGACTTTCTCATTGCATGCCTCAGGTACCCATCAATAAAAACTGGAACATCCCAGAACTGCTGTTTGAGAACTTCCTATTTGTACTTCCCCATGAAAATATACCCAGTGGGCTACATTTCCATTTGGTGTGAGTGGAGTGTAAAAGTAAGTAAGAGGATTAGATAAGAGTCATGGAGGATAGGTCCATCAACTACTACTAGCCATGCTGAGAAAGAGAATCTCCACCTGATTACCAGTGTCAAAAGGGAAGTCCTTGGCCTCTTTGTCCTGTTGCTGGCCATATGCAGTATGAACTCTGCCACTGAACTATGACTCCCTCCTGCTTCTGTAAGGAATGCCTACGAACTCAAAAGTATTTGACAGTGGTGTAAATTGCCTGGGGAAGATACATGGTTTTTTAAAAAAGGTCAGACTTCTGTCTAGTAGACATGGATTGCCAGTCATACTGTCCTTCCTCAGTCTCTTTTCTTTATATACAAATTCTGTGATGACTGGGATAATGTTTGCCGCTTTTATTTAAATGTACTAAATGACGAGAGGATTTATTTTTTGTGCAAGAGTTAAGCTCATTTAACCAGAGGCCTTTGACAATAAAGTAATTGAAATTATTTTAATTCTTATCACTCTTGTCAAAGAGGGAGTCAAACATGCTTTTTTTCATTAAAATCTGTGAATGATTAAATGGACTAATCCATGCATTTAAAAATAAAATTAGTTGCTGATCTGCTGGTGATATTTGCAAAAAAAAAAAATTAATAAGAGCACTTATCATGAGAGAGATAAGATGCCTGTTATATTTCCACGGGGACCAGAAAACAATCTGTCTCTCTCACTCCGGTGGCCATATTACCTGTCTTAAATGATCCAGTGGATGCCACTACAAAAATGATTATATACTGACTCTTATATGTGTATAGGGTTTGATCCAAAGGGGCTCTCCTGCATGCAGAACACGTCTTCTACCCAGGAAAGGACTATTTTACACCTTGCACTAAAACGTTGCTGAGAAAAGTGAAATGGAATGAAAAGATGTGTATCTGTTTGAGCAAGAGCTTGGTGAACCTACTGTCTGAACTCCTGAGTAAACCCATGCCCAAGCGTTTGCAAAACAGCACTTGGTTTCCCACACATAGCTTTTTCTCTTCTCCTTCCTAAACATACACATGCAGAAATGCATGTATCCTCCAGCCAACTTAAGGTGATCCCATAGGGTTTTCAAGGCAAGACATGTTCAGAGGTGCTTTGCCGTTGCCTGCCTCTGCCCAGTGACCCTGGACTTCCTCGGAGGTGTCCCATCCAAATGCTGACTTTGCTTAGCTTCTGAGATCTGATGAGATCAGGCTAGCCTATTCTAGCTTATTCTTTAAAAATGAAGACAGAATCCATTTTTGAATATCATTATATTTGCTTAGAACACAAAATTTGACAAGATCTATTCCCAGTGTACAAATGCACTGTTTCCCTACCTTCCATTTTTTAAGAGACTCTTTGTTTTCGGTTACTTTTTCTTCTAGTTTTGAAAACACATGATAATCTAACTTTGCCCTCCTATTGATAGCATTTTCAAGTGGCTGCAGTTCTAAACAGCACACCTGCCAGGGCTATGTTTGCTTTTAACAGAAGTTCTGTTAGTCTGCCAGGCTCCCAGAGATAACATGAACAGTTATGGATGCGCAAATGGATTCTTATGAAGGTTGAAGCTCGTGCTGGGCATTTGGCAGACTAGCCAAATTATGTGACCTTGGACAAGATGCTTAGAATGGAAATTTCAAAAGGATGCCTTTAACTGCTTGATGTATGTGGAATTGGCTGGCCAGTGTAAAATACTTGGAAAACAAGGTTACACTTCAAAGCATATCTTAGCCATCTGTCTTTTCTTCCCTTCCTTCTCTTTAAAAAAAATCCCAAATCTCTTTTTGGGTTGCTAAATCCATCTGGATGCTCAGTCTCCAATAGGCTTTGGAGGCACTGAGATTCAGAGCTGGCTCTTTTCCAGACAGTCTAGGTCTGTTCCTGCATGTCACAGTTTCTCCCCACTGCTACTCTACTATGCCTTTCAAGGTCACTTTCCCAGTGCTCGCTTTGAGCACCTGCAAGCTCTTGGCACAGCGCAAAGAATTCATCAGCATGTATAAAACTCAGCGAGAGTCTTCCTAACATTCACCGGAAGGTGAGGCTGGTTCTTAGATGTCCTATTAAAAAACCACAACTTTTGGCTTTGTGGGGAGGCAGTAATAGCCATCTGAATGGGAGAAGCAGTGGATTTCTCTGTGCTGTGACTCCCAAAGATGATACATTAGAACAACCAATTTTCCAGAGGACCCATTCAAATCCTGCCATTCAGATAGCAGATTTTCACTTTCATTCAGGCTTCTGCTTTGATTGTGTGCCAGGACCAGCAGCTTCTTCTATTATATAACGAGTAGTGCTAAATAAATCCCTTTGAGTTAAATGAGACTTGGAAAGGGGTCAGCGCTGCGAACAGGATGTTGGGTGGTCCAGTTACAGACACCATCATGTGCACAGCGAGACACATTCCAGCAAAACTTTCCTGATTGCTGTGGGAAACATTTGCTATTTGCTGCTATATGTGAGTCAATTTGACAAGAGAAAGCTGTGACTTTCACCAGCTGTTACTTACCTTTCTACTTCATTGCAAAGTCAGAGATGGAATATTTACCTGAGCTGTAAATCTCAGATGATTACCTTATTTGGATAATGGAGATTTTTCTATAAAACAAAACCAATAGCGATGTCCTCCTAAACCCTTTTGCAGTGGAGGAGGACAAGACTAGACTAGCAGGGAAAATGTAGCAATATTCTTGCACCAACAAAGCACTATTTGCACAAGAGGCAAATGGTGGGCAAACTGAAGGCATAGTGAGGGAGAAGCGGAGCCTTAGGAGGAATGCTGCGCTCAGACAGGGGCACTCCCAATCACTGGGAGAGCATAATGTTTGCCTGTAAAGGAGGTAGCATAACTGGACACACTGACAGTGAAGTCAAATGATAGCCCCAGAGAATTTCCCCTCCATACATCCTTCCTTTCTACTTTCATAGTCACAGTGGACTCTGACTCATTCTGCAGCCAATCACGGCAATTGTAGGGTATGTAAGAGCTACTGAGAAAACCCTTGTATAGCAAGGTTATTGTGTGGTTATACCCTCATGCCCTTAGGAAACACTAGTGGAAATATGGTTAGGGGTACTCTGATAAATGGACACCTGACACCAACTCCTTCCCCCCAGTAACCAAACAGTCAATGCTCGCTACAAAGTTCAAACAATATTAATTCCCCTAAAATTCCTATGTTTTAGGTTCCTTGCTACATGTTATTCATAGGGCTGCCAAGTCAGCCCGGGGGGCGGGGGATCCCCCACTACAGGGATTCCCGATCTGCCGGCCAGCATTCGGCTGGCGGGGGAAACCCCACCCCCGAAGTCGTCCAGCCTGGACGACTTCCCCTGCGCCGGGCGACGTCACCGGAAATGACAACATCACATTGGGGGCGTTGCCAGGGCGACGCTCTGGCAATCGCCCCAAAACTCTATACCATAGAGTTTTGGGGTGATTGCCAGAGCATCGCCCTGGCAACGCCCCCAACGTGCTGACGTCACTTCTGGTGATGTCGCCTGGCGCGCGTGCGCTCCCGGCCAGCAAAGGACTCCCCCCCGCCGGTAAGGTGAAGAGACTTGGCAACCCTAGTTATACAGCCCTCATGCCTGCCTCATCCTTTATAACTGTGTGACTGCTCCTGGTACTTCATGTGGCCTCATTTATAAGTGTAATGAGTGATTAGAGGTAATGAGTGATCAGAGGTAACCAACTCATGTTTTGTCTGCAACTGAATGTTAGCCAGTTGATAGTACCATCATTTTAACTACCGTATAATTTAAAGTGGTTTATATGGTAATTAGAGACTTTGAAGGGACTTGTTGCTATTGCTAAAACACTATAAAGGTAAAGGTTTCCCTTGCTCGAAAGCCAGTCGAATCCAACTCTAGGGGGCGGTGCTCATCTCCGTTACCAAGCCAAAGAGTCATACTTTTTCCGTGATCATGTGGCTGGCAAGACTAAACGCTGAGGCACACAGAATGCTGTTACCTTCCCACCGAAGCGGTACTTATTTATCGACTTGCAATTTCTTGCTTTTGAACTGCTAGGTTGGCAGGAGCTGGGGCCAGAGACAGGAGCTCACTCTGTCACGTGGCACTCAGGTCTCAAACTGCCGAGCTACTGACCTTCCGGACTGCAGCTCAGCGTCTTAACCTCTGAGCTACCGTAGCCCCACCCTAAACACTATATTAGCCACAAATCTTACTTTTTGGACTCAAAACATCATCTTCCATTTTAAAAAGGCATTTTAAAAAATTAGAATATCTGAATGTGATCTCTATATATCTGTATTTGCTCTTAAAAACCTACCTTGCTTGATGTATTATTCTTTTGATGTATCACTGTTTTGGTTCCAGCTTGACAAGCAATTTCCTTATCAGTGAGAGAAGACAGTATGGTGGATAGCCCTCCTGTTCTGGGCAGCCTCTTTATGTAAGTACGCGAGTATAACATGACTCCTCTCTTCTGTCCATCTGTCTTACAGGACCAAAAAAGAGAAACAACTTGAAAGATAGCATGTGGACTGTGTCATGTGTAATAAGGCCCCTCTAGAGTCAAACAAGTGTGTGTTCATGGCTTTCCTAGTACCAATTTAAGCTTATATATCAACCTCAAAGGCAACTCCATGTAGAATGACTTACCGTAGTCCTACTTGGAGGTTACCATTGCATGGATCAGCATAATCAGGTTGGCACAGTCAAGAGATGCAAGAGATGCAAGTCGACATGCAAGATGCAATGGGGAAAAAGTCTCTCCTAGCAACACTGCCAACCTGTTCTGAAGGGAGAAACCTAAAAGCACTAAGACGAAGCTATTCTCTAAGAAACTGTATTTAAGATTTTGTGTAACAGCTGAAATATATAATAAGCAAAAACCTCTCACTGAAAAGAACTTGAAACTCAGAACATAAGCTACAACAACACTCTCTTGTTTATTCAAAAAAACTCAGTTCTGTATATATATTTGAAAGTTTTACCACAGTAACTTCTATATCTTGAATCCTCATATTTATATAATCCCTGACTGTTTATTAAAATCTTTATTCTGTTTTTTTTTATTGGACTTGTATCCTGCCCTCCCCGCAAGCAGGCTCAAGGCGGGTTCCATCAATATTAATACAATTTACAGTACAATTAAAACCACTTTAAAACAACAAATTAAAACAGTACAAAAACCATAAAATACTGGGCAAAATCTGATCAAATGTCTCAGCAGTTAAGACAGGCGTGTGGGTTCCCAGGTGGGAATGTTAGTTAATTTTGAATGTGAATTTTGTCTCACGTGCCATTTTATGAGGGTATTTTAAAACAAGACAGCTCCTGTATTCCCTCTAGTTCCTGTTCTGGGTCATAAGCCTAAACTAATATTTCTGATAGGGTGGGACAGTTAAAACTCATAAAATAAAGAAGAAATGCATGCTACTGAAGGGCGGCTCAGTCACTGAGGGGAACTAAAAATATTTTTAGGGGGAAAATCTGCCCGGGGGTGGATACTCATCCGGGGTCTGTCATACTGCTCTACAATGTTTGTGCCCCATCAGGAAAATAGCTGGAGGGGATTGATCTTTGACAGAACAGAAACATGTTGAATCCAATCACTGCATTTATTGAACAAGATCAGTGGCAAGGTAAGCACTATAAACAGCATAAAGAAAAGAGGTTGCTAACCTTTGTGTTCTTCTGTGTCTTCTGTGACAGCTACATGACAGACAGCAGAGCCCCCATCCCTGCATTGCCATTCAATATACACCTGCAGCTGTGACCTTGCTTTCTGTTATGCACTGTGGAATGTCACAGGAGCCCTGGAAGAACAAAGGTAACATCCTCATAGAGACAAGGCTTACTTCTCACTGGCTTCTGTTTCTGGTCTTCAAGGCATAATGGTGGGCTACATTTCTGGGTTTGAGCAGGCTGTTAAGTTGTCTGTAGAAACACATGGAAAATATGCTGTTCCCGACACCCTGAGCTGGTTCTGAGAACAACTAAGTATTTAACACAGTCTTCATTCAATGAAATTGACTTTATTCAACTCTTTATGCATCCAAAGGTCAGTTTACTCACATTCCCTTTCCTGGAGCTGATAGGAGCTTTAAAGTCTTTTGAGTGATTCCTGCCGTAAAAAGAGCTGAAGCTCTCCTGTCTACTTATCTAAGAAGATTAGAAAACTGAGGAAAACAGTTTTCCCCAGGCAAGTGTATCAAAGGAAGGCTACCCATAACCAGAGGACCTTAAGGTTACTAGACTACATTACCCACAATTCTTATACATTTAAAGATGCAGTAAACAATTCACTATACTTTGCTATTCTGATCTCTGCCTGGGCCACACAGAAACAAAGAGGCTTCTGGCACCTTAAACACCAACAATTGGGGGAGTGTAAGCTTTCATGAGGCAGTGTCCACTTCATCAGATGCATGAAGTGTAATCTTACATTAGTAAGCATCTACATATACATGCATTCAAACAAAAGAAGACTTGAGGAAAAAGCAGTTGTTACAAAATGAAGCCAAATGCTCCATTACAATGCAAAGCACCTATGACACTTTGAAGGGATCATTTTTTGACTGTAACTGATTTTCATACATCCTTTGCATAGTTATATATCTCAGGTGCCACACTACTCTGTTGATTTGATTGTAATAGACTGTTAGCTCTGGAATAAAGATAAGGGGATTATGATACGTAAAGAGTAGCATCTGGAACTAGGGATGCTGCTGAACAATTTTCTCCTCCAAATTTCTCCCTGGATTTTGGAGTTCAGATTTCTTGGTCTCATTTCCAATGTGGAACTGATGCATTAGTAATCCTCTGCTCTTTCCAGATCTTCCCCCCCCCTCCTCCTGGCTTCTGTACAGGGCTCTGTGCATGCAATATTCAGCTTCCTCAATTCATCAATGTCTTTCCTTTTCCTCTGTGTTAACGATGCACTTGCATGCATTGAAAAAACATTGAAAAAACAAAATCCAATCTTGATGTGATCGTATGTATGACTACAGCAAGAATCTTTTCATGGTATTTTACTCAAGTGCCTGTGTACTTATGTGCATTGACCAATAAAATAAGCAACTGCTGTAGTCACACGTGATCATATCAAGATAGCTTGTTTCAAGTATCATGTTAACATGAAAACATGAGCCTTTGTAGCATGGAGGGAGAGTGGAAAACTTGAAAATGAGCTCAAATAGCTGAAGCCACTGTAAATTGCACATCCTCTGATTCAGAAATTAAGTTTAGATGTTTCCTAGTTAAACTGAAATGAAGCAAGACAGTACAGCACAGAGTGGACTTCTAGAAGAAGAGAAATTCTCATCCCAGGTCAGTGGAACAGAAGTACCTGTGACTGTGTTTGGTGACCCACTGATTCAGAAAAGTTGTTGTCACCTAGATGTTTCTCCATAGTGCATATCCCTCACATCTCCCCACCTTCTTAGAAGTAACCTCCATGGGGGGTCAACATATACTAGGAAGATTAAGACAAATCAAATAGGGAGTTGCACTGTACCCTTTCTGGAGACTGTTATTTTCTGCATGTCCTGGCTCATAACTTGTGAGAATGAGTTACGAGTATTTGCCAGTATTGCCAGTAGGTGGGATGGAATGTTTAGTATTCACCAACAAAAGGGGCTGCACTTCCCATTGCCTTTACTGACTGTCACATATTTTACTGCCTTGGAGGCTGGGGCCAAAGAAGCCTGTTTTCTGCAACCTGTATACCTACCTAGGCCTCTTGCATGAAAGATACTTCTACCAGCCGTAGGAAAAGAAAGTGTGATTTAGTCAGCACATGTTTCCCCATATTACGTTGGGGAGGGGAGAAGTTCTGTAGTCATGGGTCTAAAAAAGATCTGCACAGTTTGAAGTATTTAAGGCAGAGATGGAGGGTGTTTGGGAGGCAGTGTTCCCTCTAAGCTAAGTTAGTGTGAGCTAGCTCCCAGTTTTTTAGCCTCCAGCTCACACATTTTTGTCTTAGCTCAGGAAGGATGGCCCCAGAGCAAACTAATTTATGCAGTAGCCAAATCGCTCGCTCACAACTTTAATGCCTGTAGTTCACAAAGTACAATTTTTGCTCACAATTTTTGCTCACAATTTTTGCTCACTCCACAGCTTAGAGGGAGCATTGTTGGGAGGCATGGGCTAAACTATGAGGGGAGTCTTTGCAGTCCACTGGACTGAGGGGGTTGCTGCTGGTGTTTGTTTCTAGATGGATGCAGAAGTAATGCCAATGGAACTATGGGAATCTTGCTAGCCCCCACAATCCAGCAGTTCTCTCTTCCCCATCCCCCTTCACAGCTGGGGTACAGCTATTAAATTTAAAAAATCCCTTTAAGGACTGAAAGGGGGTGAAGAAAGGAGGGGCTTAGCTGTGCAGATCCATTTTGAAGGCAGAGCTTAGCTTTGCCCATCTCTCCAGACTGGCAGAGGGCTGAGTGTCCACATGAAGAAGAAGAAGAAGAGATTGGATTTATATCCTGCCCTTCACTCACTTGGAGTCTCAGAGCAGCTTACAAACTCCTTTCCCTTCCTGTCCCCACAACAGACACCCTGTGAGGTAGGTGGGGCTGAGAGAGCTCTGAGACAACTGTCCTTGAGAGAACAGCTGGTACAGAGCTATGGCTTGCCCAAGGTCATCCATCAGGTGCAAGTGGAAGAGTGTGGAATCAAACCTGGTTCTCCCAGATTAGAGTCCGCGCACTTAACCACTACACCAAACTGGCTCTCTAAGCTCTAAGGATAACTCGCCTGCAGCCACCCTACTTCCCCTTTGAACTGAAGCAGTTTTTTTTGTTTTTGTTTTAAAAATCCATTTTATAGAGGAAAGCCCTAGGAGCCACATATGTCATCCTTGAAATTAGCACGATGTCATATGGAAGCAAAACAAAATTACTGCAGTTGGAGAAGGAGGGCTGGGGCAAATGCTCTGTGCAAAAGGCACTGTTGTTATTATTATTATTATTTTTGCAACCTGTTATTGCTGTGTAAGCTGCCTTGAACCCTTGGATAAAGACAGGGTTTAAAAAAATTATATAAATAAAATTTAGGGGACAGGATGTTCAGTTCATAAGCCTGGATGCCACAGACAGCAACTCTTCCCAGGCACTCAACCTTGAATCTGTTAGGAAAACAGGCCTGTTCCAGAGATATTCATGTGTGGCAGCAATCTGCCGGCTCACTGCTGAGCATGATGGTCTCCCAGGATGAATGGATAATTGTTGCTGGCATCAACTGACAGTGCTGATCGCTCGCTGGCAGAAAGGGGCAGCTGGATTGAGTGCCCTCTTTAAACCACACCGTTGAACACTGCACCGATCATTTATTCATCAGGGCTCGTGTGTTTCCTTCCAGCCCACAGTGTCCCTCTCAACGGCACACATGCATATGCACAGAGGGAGGGAAAGAACGAAATCTAGAAGACTAATAAGGATGGGAAAACCTGTTTCTTTTGCTGGATCTGAACATGAGTGTTTTATGCACTGACATGTAAATGTTTCCCCCTTCCTCCCAAGGTATTCTGTGGCACCATTCTTGCGCATGCAATTATGCTTGTGCGTTATCACACACAGAAAGGTAATATTCCCTTGCCATGCATAGAAAGCGTTATCTTATAAAAATGCTACTGTCACATTAAATTCAATTCTACAAGTTAAGAGCAAAAAACCCCTGCCTTTCATATGAGGATATTTTAATCCTTAGGTTGTTCTAATGGTTACATAATTGTACATATCCATTCTTGGAAGCGAGTCTCACATCAGTCAGTGGAACTTATTTCCAGGAAGTGCATATAGCTTGCAGCTAGGATCATCTACTAGATTGCAATTTTTTTCAATAACTGTCCAGCCCTGTATTTTCACAAAATGAATGTTTTAGTTCCCCCTTCTCCCAACAACTTGGACCTTATTAAATGAGCTGACTTTCTCTTCCGTAGTGAGGACCTTATCTGGCTTCATATTTCTATCAGCTCCTTATGAGTGTAAAACCCCTTTTCTCCCTTTGCTGTCAAAGAGACTTGCCAGTTCCATGGGACATATATTCAGTGTGTAGGTGGAGTTTCAAACAAACAGATGCACGTGGGAGGATTTTCTTGAATACTTACAGATAGAAAGAGACAAACAGGTCATTTTCTTGCTAATGCTGAATGATGTTCTTGATCAGTCATTTCAATTTTGCATCCATCCATTCCCCCCTTCCCCATTTAATTGGCCAAGTAGGAGTTCTGTTATCGTTTTCCAGATTCCGTTTCCCTCAGTTTATTTAATTCATATATAAAACCTTCCCCTTTTGTACCAATGAAGCCATCATATTTAAAATCCTTATAGGACTCAGGAGAACTTACAGTCATATTCTGTTCTGATTTCATACACATAGTTGATGCATAATATTATAATAAACACACACACACATCCCGAATATGTGCTGTTTTAAAATTATATTATTGACCACTGAGGAAGGCCCTAGAGGCCGAAACACATATGGTCCTATTGGTCATTTGATATTTGCATCAACTATTTATGTGAAATAATCAGCTCTGTATGTAAAATGACTAAAGCATATTTCAAGATCATGTCAATGTTCTGTGAAGTCTGACTTTCAGACTGCTTGCTTTTAATCTTTTAATATTTGCTATTGTGTACACCATAAATTGTCTGTCTGTCTGTCTGTCTGTCTGTCTATCTTCTCTTCTTATCTTTAAGTTAGCTTGACCCAATTTTGGGCTGAGATTGTCTTCTCCTTTTTTTGGTTCTCTGTAATGATAGTTTAAACAGGTTCTCTGCATTCCCAGCTTTCATTTAAAAAACCCTTCCCTTGCAAAGATCTGCCTTTTCCCTTATATCTCTGTGAAGGGAGGGACTAGGGACTTCATGTAAAAATGAAAGCTGGAAATTCAGAGAATCTGCTTAAACTAGCATTATAACACTACATCAACATATATCTACATTTTAGGGCCATTTTAAAAAAAAAACTAAGAACTGAAATCACTTGTCTTCAGTGTGGAGGAAGGGGGATGAGAGGGAGTAGTTTGACAATGACAACAGTCCAATTCTTGAAAAGCGGACAGAAGGTGGGTAGGAGAGGGTGGGGCAAAGAAAACCAACCTAAACATTACAAACAAAGAGCAAGCTGATTCAAAATTGGCTTCTAGATAAATTTTGGCGTAAAAGTGGTTTCAAAAGAATCAGAAAAAACCAGGGTATAACAACAAAAAAGCCTGAAGCAAAAACTAAAGGCATAAAAATCCTTGCAGAAGTTGGAGGGATAAACTGAAGCAGTATGGAGCCAAATCTGATGGAAAAAAACCATGTGGAAAAGCCCTCAGATTGGATACAATTATTCTTCAGGGATATTTCGATCTCCACTCAGCTCACAAACTCTCCATAGTGAGGTGAAGACAGAAGCAACGTTTATTCATTTATTTACTTATTTATATGTTGCTTTTCTTTCAAATGGGCACACAAAGCAGTTTTCAACATAATTCTCTCCTCCTCCATTTATCTTCACAACAGCAAGTCTGTGAATGGGTTAGGCGGGGGAGGGGGGAGACCACCCCCCACAAGGTTACCAAGCAAAGTTCCATGGCAGAATGGGCATTCAGATTTGAGTCTTTCAGATCCTAGTCTTACAGTCTAATGCAGGGGTTCCCAACCTTTTTGAACCTGTGGGCACCTTGGAAGATTCTGATGCAAGGTAATGGGCACAGACACAAAATGGCCACTGCCCAAGGCCCCCGTCCACCTTTACAAACTGCTAAAGCATCTTCTTCCCCCTGCTGTACATTCTATTGATTTATTTTGAATTAACCTCCCTTGAAATGGTGTGTTGGTAAACTCATAACAGATTACTTAGAAAGCAACATACTGTTCAATGAAATGTTTAGTCTTATAAAACATCTGCAAGATCATCTTATGGTACAACAGTATTTTCAATTATGTATGCATGAGTGTGTGTGTATGTGTGTGTGTGTGAGTGTAGAACTACAATAAATGGTGAGTAGTATGTGTAGTGGTTAGAGCAAGGGTCCCCAGTGTGGCACCTGTGGGCACCATGGCACCCACCAACACTTTTCCTGGTGTTTTTAGGAAATGAGCAAGGCCGGATGAGGCTTTTGGTCAGCCGGGCTTCTGATTGGCCACTGGAGATCAGATTGGCTGTACACATTTTTTTAAAAATTGTTTCAGCAGCAGCTGCCATCACATCACAAGTTCTTCACTGCATGACTGAAGGTAAGCTGTGCGTATGCAAGAAAATATTTTAAAACAATATGTTAATTTTTGAAAGGCATCCTGTTAAACAGAACTCCTGTCCAAAATGTTGAAGATTTACTATTAGAGTTATGCATAACCTCACTCCCTGACATTCTGTGGTTCACTTTGCCTCCCGCAGCAACCGTTTGTTGGTTGTGCCCACTCCCCTGGGTCAAAATTCCAGAGGTGCCCACAGGCTCAAAAAGGCTGGTGACTTCTGGATTAGAGTATTAGCCTAGGATCTGGGAGACCCAGTGTTGAATCCCCACTCTGCCATGGAAGCTCAATAGTCACTCTCTCTCAGCCTTGCTTACCTCAAAGGGCTGTTGTTGTAAGGATAGAACCAGGGGCAGGGAATGATGTCATGCATCTACATAAAATACTACAAATATATACCAGCCTTCAACAATATTGAATGTAAGTAAGAGGTGCTAAGTCTTAAGAACCTAAGAAGAGCCATGTTGAATCAGGCGAAAGGTCTAGTAAAACTCCAAGTGGGGGCTAGAGATCTCCTGGAATTAGATCCGTTCCCCTGGAGAAAAATGGCTGCTTTGGAGGATGGTCTCCATGGCATTATACTCCACTGAGGTCCTTTCCCCTCCCCCAATCCCTCCATCTCTACGATGCACCCCTAAATGTTCAGGCATTTCTCAACATGGATTTGGCAACCCTAATGTTTCTGACAACGAAGGTATGCCATGTTTCTTGACTGATGATTGAGTGCTCCCCATGCAGTCTTATGCCATTTTAAAATGAATTGCCTCCTCATAGTGGAACTGCTGCCTTTTTGAATTTCATTTGTCTCCTTGTTTGGGCGGATAAAGAAAAAATCTTCATATTCTTGCAGATGCTAAAAGGATTAAATATATGAGGCCTGTAACATTTGCAAAATTATGAGACTATAGCTCAAACGCTGAAACATTCAGAAATAGTAAATATTTGTTGTTATTGTCTTCTGATTTCTAAGCCTTCCATTGACAAGTGGAATATGGTTCACAACTTTTAAGTGAAGTGTTGAAATGTACTTCTTTGAAGAAAACAAGAGCCCGTTCTCACAAATTTTGATAACTCCTGTGAGCTGCATCTAATATTCTAAAACCTCACATAATAAAATCATGACATTGGGAATAGGGATACGCACAGTGAGCTCACATGAAATGGAAATGATTGTGCAATGACTCACTGAGTGCTGCTGGGTGAAGGAATTGTTTTTTTCATCTTGTTTGTTGAGTTTTGGGGCAGTTTAAAAAAAAAAGATTTGCAGTGAATGAGCTATTGCAATATTGCATCAAGAATAGGGCTTAATTAATACAAAAGGTTTAAACTCCAGGTCTTAGAAGTACATCCTGGAAAACTATTTTTAGTTCTGACATTTGGGCCTGGAATCTGTAGACTAATTCTTTGGTAAGTAGTGCATTTCCCATCTCACTGAGTTAAGTATAGCCCGTTTAGGGCTGGCTGTGTAAGGAGGAGGCCTGAAATAGTTGCATCTGGGGGCAGAACTTTTGGGGGTGGGGCGGCAGCTATCCATCCTTCCCACTACCAGCTAGCCAGCAAGCTTCCTGTCCACTTGCTGCCTACTCAGCTGCCTCCTTCCCCCATAGGGCTGCCAATCTCCAGATAGGGTACGATTGCCAACCTCCAAGTGGCACCTAGAGATCTTCTGCTATTACAATTGATCTCCAGATAACTGAGATCAGTTCTCCGGGAGAAAATGGCTGCTTTGGAGGGTGGGCTCTATGGCATTATATCCCATTGAAGTCCCTCCCCTCCCCAAACCCCGTCCTCCTCAGGCTTCTCCCCCAAAATCTCCAAGTATTTCCCAGCTCAGAGCTGGCAACCCTAAGGTGGAGCCTGGAGATCTCCCAAAATTACAGCAGATTGCCACACTGTAGAGATCAGGTCTCCTGGAGAAAATGGCTGCTTTGGAGGGTGGGCTCTATGGTCTTATATCCCACTGAGGTGCCCAGGTTCCACCCCTAAATCAATTTATGAACTTGTGAAATTCATTCTTGTGAGAGTTCAGCCATGATTTCAGTTTCCCTGTTGCTAGGCAACTAAAATGGTGGCTGTGCTCTCACAAGTGGAAGTAATCTCATGAGACACCAGGAAGCCATATAGGCCATACAAAGCTTGCTATGCTGTCATTTATTTAGAAGACTATATGCTTCTTCACAGAGTAGGATTACCAACTCTGTTTTGGGAGATTTTGTGGTGGAACTTGGGGAGAGTAGAGTTTGGGAAGGGGCTGCATCTCAGTGGGATGCCAGAGAGGCCACCCTCCAAAGCAGCGATTTTGTCCAGGGGAATTGATCTTAATCGTCTGGAGATCAGTAGTAATTCCGGGAGATCTCCTCCCCCCCCCACCTGGACATTGGCAAACCTATCATAGAGACTTGTTTGAGGTGGGTCACATGGTTATTTAAAAAGCATGAAACAGCAGCCATAAAAATCACACACATTAAAATAACCCAGCAACATAAAACAACAATTGACCACCAAAATGGTATCTATAAAGAACACAAGGAGAACCTACTAGATCAGACCACAGATCCATCTAGTCCAGCATACTGTTTGACTTATCAGCCAACCAATTGCCCTGGAGAGCCACTGGTATGAAATTTGCTACTTCTGTATATGGAGGCTCCCTTTAGTCACTATGGCTAGTAGCCATTGATGGGCCTCTCCCCCATGAATTAAAGCTATCTATGTCTATGTAGGGACTAAGCAAGACTCAAGGGGTAGGGCTTTGAAATTATTTCTCAAATAGAGGAGGGACAGTAAAAAAGTAAAGCATATTATCTCCTCGGCTCCTGGGTAAGCAACAGTGGACAGGGGTTCATATGGGTGTATGCATGGGGGTACCAGACCCATTTCAGAATCTCTGGCTTTAGGAGGCAAGACTTTTGTGGCAGAAGGTGATAGTTTCAAAACCTATACCTGGAAAATGTGAATAATAATAATAGTGAGAAGTTCATTCAAACATGTACAAAGTTCAGTTCACTTTCCAGTGAGTATCACAACATATTTCAACACACCCAGGCTCAGGGTAAAAAGTTTCCATGTACTCAGGCAGACTAGATTTGAAACTTCTTTAATTCTACCCAGTGGTCTTCTCTCATTCGTTATGTATATATTCCCTCTGCATATAATCATACAAAAGATACCTTTCTTCGGATCTATGTTTGCATCGGAATAAAACCCATTTTGCTGACCAGATTCTTTCCTTTCTTCTCAGTAAGCTTTAGGATCAGGCTAGTTATGAGTATCTGATATCATTATGGTTATAAATTCAGTGAACTTGTTCAGCATGGGATTTTCAAATGCTGACAACTCAGTCATACCTAAGCTAATTTTCCACATGAAATATCCAAGCTACACAGGAAGGCAATTTTCATAAGAACTTGTGACTTTTTCTCCTTATATATTATAAGATGTATTTTTATCATTTTTAATTGTGAACAAATGCTTTCTACTTTTCAGTGTATTAATTTTTCAAATTTGGTTGGTGAGCATGCAAAATTCTTGATAGTGGCTCCTAGACTTTCAAGAACTTTGCACCAGCAGACCATGCTCACTTTTAAATGCCTGGTGAAGATGCTGTAAACCTGGCCTAGATTTGTAAGTTAAAAAAAATAGAATTCATCTACAGAAGAATCACTGGTTACCTCCCGCTGGAATGTTACCACTTCACTATAAAGGTGGAGGATTCAGCACATGTCCATAACCAGCCCCACAATAAAATAGTGTGTGGCTGGCCAGTACTGCGCTGGCTCCCGGTCACTTCTGAGGGTAATTCAGGCCAGTGGGCACTGGGGAAAGGGGGTCAGAGGGACCAGGAGAGGGGGTGTTGCAGATTTGGAAGGGGATGCCACCCCCACCACCATACCCACCTACAGCTCTATGGGAACCCCTCCACCTGGGACATGAGAACTTTATATAGCCTGCCAAAGTCCCAGCCCCACCCTACCAGCATGTCTCCTGTGGACCTGGGATCTTGCCAGATGTTGGTTGCCTGGCTAAGCTGGACAGAGTACAGCCAGCAGTTGAGGCCTGAGGCATGACGATCACCCTATCAACTTCCCACTCTTCTTCCATGTCTGGCTTATCTGAAGAGCTGCTTGGCTCCTTCACTGAGGGGCAATTGTGTCACTTCCTGTGGGCTCTTCAGTTCTGTCCTGTGCCATTCCCACCCACAGCTGGAGCTGGGCCTTGTCTGGTACACTGGAATTAGAAGAGGCAGGAGTTAGGTTGGGTGCTGCCACCTTTATGCATGAAAATTCCCCCATTGTCCAGAGACCACCATCTTGGAGGAAATTTGTGCACGTGTGTGTTAGGTGCTATCAAGTTGCTTCTGATTTATTAATGACCTCCAAAACGTCCTGTCATTAACAGCCTTGCTCAGGTCTTGCAAACTGCGGGCCATGGCTGCCTTTACTGAATCAATCCATCTCATGCTGGGTCTTACTTTTTTCCTGCTTCCTTCATCTATATAT
Source organism: Lepidodactylus listeri (assembly GCA_029233225.1). Classification (NCBI taxonomy): domain Eukaryota; kingdom Metazoa; phylum Chordata; class Lepidosauria; order Squamata; family Gekkonidae; genus Lepidodactylus; species Lepidodactylus listeri. Next base: position 149,827,114 of record JARCFY010000001.1, read on the forward strand.
CTAATTCCCAAGTGGCCACCCAGTGCGGATATCTAAATCCACGTGTGGGGGGGCACTTGGGGGCAGGGAGATTTTCCTACACATGGGCGGGACTCCCCCTATGTGCAGAAAAATCTGAAAAGTAAAAAAAAAACTTTGGGGGGATATTTAAATCCCCCCAAAAGTAAAAAAGTGTTCCCTGCGCATGCGCCGAGAATGCACTTACCTTGGCTCCATGGCGGCTGCTGCTGCTGGCAGTGGGGGCGGGTGGAAAAACCTTGCCTTGCCGTTGCTGGGGGGGGGGGAGAGCTGGCGGAGGGGAGAGCTGGTGGGGGTGAGGGGTGGTGGGAAGAGCTGGCGGTGGGAGGGAAATCGGTGGGCCCCGTGCCTCTGAGGCACGCAGGCCTCGCCAGGACAACCGGGGGGGGGGGGAAGAGAAATTGGTGGGTAGACCTCCGGAGAACAGGTCTACCCAGCCCTTTCCACTCTATTGGTAGACCTGGCCTACAGGAGAACAGGTCTACCAGGTCTACCAATAGAGTGGAAAGGGGCAGGTAGACCTGTTCTCCGGAGGCCAGGTCTACCAATAGAGGGGAAAAGGGTGGGTAAACCTGTTCTCCAGAGGCCAGGTCTACCAATAGAGGGGAAAGGGGCGGGTAGACCTATTCTCCGGAGGCCAGGTCTACCAATAGAGTGGACTGGGGTGGGTTCACCTGTTCTCCGAAGGCCAGGTCTACCAATAGAGTGGCAAGGGCTGGGTAGACCTGTTCTCCGGAGGCCAGGTCTACCAATAGAGTGGCAAGGGCTGGATAGACCTGTTCTTCGGAGGCCAGGTCTACCAATGTAGTGGACTGGGGCAGGTAGACCTGTTCTCCGGAAGTCAGGTCTACCCAGCCCTTGCCACTCTATTGGTAGGCCGTCATTCGCTTGGACCGTGGAGTGGGGGGGGGATTGCCGGGGGGGAAGAGGACTTACCTGGGGCTGCAGCCTTTAGGAATCCCCCCCGCGAGTATCACGGGTTCCCGCCTCTTGTCCAGTGAATCTTGTCCTCTCATAATGTGACCAAAGTATGATAGCCTCACTTTAGGCATTTCAGCTTCTAGGGAGAACTCTGGCTTGATTTGATCTGCAACCCACTTATTTTGCTTTTTGTCACTCCAGCACCACATTTCCAATGAAACAGCTTTCTGTTAGTGTTCTTTATTGTCCAGTTTCCATACCCATACATAGTAATGGAGAATACTCTGGTATGCATTATCTTGATCTGGGTCTCTAGCAACACATCCTTACACTTAGCGGAGGAAATCTACCTCTGATATAACGCTGCAGGAAAACAAATCTCTTACCACTTGCCCCCGAGGCCTAAGGGGAAGTAGAGATTGGGACCAATTTGCCACAGCCGCTGCTCTGCCCCCACTCTTCCCTTTGCCCTGCTTGTGTCAATTTCCCACTATGTGTTGTGCAGCTGCATTTTGACCCGCAGCTTCACTCAATTTCCTCCACATTTTCTAGATCCTCAAAAAAAAGGATTGCAATGATGCGGGGAAAATCGGGCTAAGCTGCGGGTGAAAATGCAGCCACGCAGCAAATAGTGGGAAATTGACACTTAACGATCAGGGCAAAGGGAAGAGCGGGGGCGGAGCAGCGGCTGTGGGAAATCAGTCTCAGTGTGTGATAGGGTGCCTATCCTGCAAATTCTCCACAAAATCTCTAAGCTAGAAGGGGGCCAGTATCCCTTACTGCTTAAGACAAGGTGTAGCATTGACACTAGGTTCCTCCTGCATGGCACCAACCTCCACTGTATCCTGATGTTCATGATCCAGTAAGGGAAGGTCTGTGCAGTGGAAACAAACTCATCACTATCGTCCTTCTTCTCCCTCTCTGGCATTCTGTTGCATGTCCTTCCTTGTTTCTTATATTTAAAAGTTCTCATTTTATTTTGCCAGTGCCATTCAAGCTAGATTCAAACAAAATCCTTTTTCATAAAATGTAGCAAATTTGAGACAGCTTTTCTTCAAAGTGTGAAGGCGTGGGGATGTGTCATATGTTATGTCAGGAATCCTGACACTGTGGACCGATCACAGTATACTCTGGCCTTGCCATAATGAGGGCTCGCCCAGGCAGAGATAAGTGTATTTGGAAGCAGTGTACAAAGGCATGTGAGGGAGACAGGTGTGAAAGGCGAAAGTTTTATACAATCTGGAGAGAAAACTGAGTATTGAGAGACAGGTGTTAAGAGCACAAGAACTGCCTTGCTGAATGAGAACAAGGCCCTCTTCTGCTTTCAAACCAGCCAGCTAGAATCCACTGGAATCTCTGTTGGCTGTAGGGTTGCCGCTTGCCAGCCATTGGCAACCAGTGTGTGGGGGGGAACTAGTGAGAGAGGGAGGGGAGTGGGGATGGGGAGATGAAGTTATGCAAATGGGGTAATGTCACTTCTAGAGAGTACCTAGAAATGACATCACTGCACCAAATGTGACACTTCAGGATTTTCCAGTGCTGTAGGTGAATCCCAGAGCAGCACATTTGTCCCAGTGATATTACTTCTGGTTATTCATCTGAAGTGATGTCAAACCATTGTAATAAATCCTGCAGGGCCCTGATCTCATTTGGGAGCTTGTTCTACCAGGCCAGAGGCAGATGTCTCTTGGGCTGGGGATTACCAGTAAGTGTTGCTCTGCTGATATTAAGGCTCTCCAAGGAAGAGCTGGAAAAAGATTGGATAGATATGGGGATCTGGAATTGTCTGCATTTGGGGGGCCTTATGGAGGAACCTCTTGGCCTTGTAATCTTATTGGGCACCAGTTGTCACTGATATGGTTTTAAACCAGAAAGCTCCATGTCATGCCCAAAAGGGGAACTAGTACATCTTCCTGTGTAGAGAGACATGTCTTCCATATGCATCTGTCTTCCATGCATCTCCCACTGTGGCTACATGTGGCTAAAAGAGGAAGCATAATTACACTTGTGCTAGCAGTATCTGCACCATAGTTTAAAGTGTGAAAGCACTTTCGATATTTTTAGTAGCTTTGTTAAAAAAAAAATTAAACCCCAAAATCCCCTTTGTAATGCCAAGAAGGTCAGGAATGTAAAACAAAGGTGATTAAAGCTAATTTTAAAATTAACTGTAAACACCAGTATGCACATAATTAAATTCCAGGCAGAGCATTCAAGTCCACATTAGATCCCCCCCATCTACAGAAAAAGTACTTTAATTTTCATTGTGTCCACTCTTATATCATCAAACTGTCATACTGCCAGTAACACCTACTAGAAAAAGCCGTGATTGATTAGATAATGATATATATTTCCCAGAATATGAGAAATGTTCACAAGCTAATACAGTATAAAACTTAAGCTTCATTTGAGCCTATTCTCACAGCAAGAGCAGAAGTCTATGTTTGGTAGGAACTTCAGATTCTAGGAACATGGGAGTCTGCCATTCAGTAGATGTATTCACCAGTGTTTATTCATGATTACTTACTTTTTATTATTCCTTTAAAATAAGTTCTTTATTTTTGTTATCACATGTTCAGTTTCTTCATTCTATCCATTACTATGGGTGTGCATTTGGATGGATACTAGTCAAGCCCTCAAGTGTGCATATCCCGTTCTTTAATACAGTTGTAATCAATGCTCCCTTTAAGCTGTGGAGTCTTGTGAGCAAGAATTCTACTTTGTGAACTAGTGGCATTAAAGTTGTGAGCAAGCAATTTGGCTACTGCATAAATTAGTTTGCTCTGGAGCCATCCTTCCTGAGCCAAGACAAAAATCTGTGACCTGGAGGCTAAAAAACTGTGAACTAGCTCACACTAACTCATTTTAGAGGAAACAATGGTTATAATTAATCTGAATAGGAAAATTAACTACATTCTGAAAGGTGGGAAATGTCATTAATCCTTTATATTATCTGGTGCCTCACTGATGCTGTTTTTGTTTCAGTTCCACATGGCAATGGGAGGGGGAGAGGCTGGACTGGATTTACTGGATAGCAATCCAGAATATCCCCTTGGGCACTAAAGGAGGAAGAGGAGGAGGAGGAGATTGGATTTTTACCCTGCCCTTCACTCGGAGTCTCAGAGTAGTTTACAATCTCCTTTCTCTTTCCCTCCCCACAACAGACATCCTGTGAGGTAGGTGGGACTGAGAGAGCTCTTTCGAGAACTGCTCTTTGAGGGAACAGTTCTGAAAGAACTTATGACTGACCCAAGGTTACCCAGCTGGCTGTATGTGAAGGAGTGGGGAATCAAACCCGGTCCTCCCAGATTAGAGTCTGTGCTCTTAATCACTACACCAAACTGGCTCTCTGAAAGGTGCTGTACTTGTTGTAGGCTACTCAACTATATACTGTTGTCACTTGTAACATTATTTAATGCAGACCCATTCAGTATTGGTCCTGAGATCAGTTTCTTAATTTTAATTCATATGAGTTATTTTTAAAACTAAAAAGCTTCCCTGAGCCTAGAGAAAATAAACTGTGGTCCTAAGGGCAAGGAAAGGAGCCAGGGAAGAAGGGGTGAAGGACAGACACAACAGAAGCCACTTGGAGTGAAAACAGGCTACAGCTTCATTGATTACGGCCATAAGAGCATTGGTACTGCATAGGGCATAGGATCTAGGCATTGGGCAACCCACCTGTCATCCAAAAGACCCCTGCTGGGGGTAAATCTGGAATGGCAAGTCCTGTGGTCTCTCCTGGGCACAAGCATCTGTGTGGTTCCCTTGCCACCTGCTGTTTCTATGAGCTTTCCCACTGCTCTGCTTATTTTCCTTCTGGCATCTTTGACCTTGCCAGGAGAAGTAGCCCCCTCCAAGTTGCATCTCTCTAGCAACTCTGGCCAAAAGAAACATATGCCTGAAAGGTGGGAGAGCAAGGTTTGTAAGCCCACTTCTATGGCAACTCTTTTCCAGCTGGGCAGGTTGTTGTCTCCCAGCTGGATCACAATGGCATCTGGTGTGCCACAACAGGCACAAGATGGCCAGAAGTATGGAGTCCCATTGCATTTCTCTGTGTCCCATCCATGAGATACAGAGCCTGCCTTCAAACTCCAGGGAGGAACGCTAGCCCGACAACTACACATAGTTCTCAGCTCAATGGATGATGCTGTGCCCAAGTATCTAGACAGACTTGAAATGCCCTATGGGGACTAAAAAACAGGGTATGTTAGTGGTGGGCCTGTTCTGGGGGCAGACGTAGGACCTGTAGGAGGTAGATTTCCAGCAACTGATGGCCTAGATGTGGTGGAGGGCAGCCCAATGACTGCAGCTGAGGTGGCAGCACCAGCACAGAAAGTGTGCCCCCAAATTTCCTGGGAACGAGTGGGCGTGGGGGAACAAGATGCCTCTGCAAGTCCTTGCATGTTCCCACTTGTATATTCTAATAGGCAACTCGGCCATATCTGACTGGATCCATGAATGGGCAGGACGGATCTTGCAGAAAAATCTGATTTTTTAAAAAACTTACATTTGGGGTTTAAAACCCCCCAAAATTACAAAAGTGCCTTTAGCTTTAAGAAATGGATGTCCTCAGTCGCCATTGCTAGGCATCCACAGCCATATTGCCAGGTTTGATTTCTGTCAGCAAAAGGCAGGAGGAAGGGCCCTTTTCAGGACTGTTTTGGTCTTTGAAGGACAACTCTTTGGGGCCCAGCAGCAACTGCTGAGCAATTTGCTACCACAGGAGTTGCATGATTCACCCACAGGCCCATGCTACAGTTCAAAAGCAGCCACTCCACTAAAGCCAATATTGTGGTGTGGCTAGAATTTCAGTCTGGAATTCCCATTCTGCTGTGGAAGCCCCCTGTGTAACCTGGGCTAGTTACAGATTTTTAGCCTAATCTACAACACAGGCAGGGGCAAATTGACTATTATCATAGAATAATAAAATCATAGAGTTGGAAGGGACCTTCCAGGTCATCTAGTCCAACCCCCTGCACAATGCAGGAAATTCTCAAATGCCTCACACACACATACACACACACAGAGTCACCGCTGTTCCATGCCCAGAAGGTGACAAAAATCCTCCAGGATCTCCAGCTAAACCAGACTGGAGAAAAATTGCTTCCTGACTCCAAAGTGGTGATCAGCATTTCCCTGGGCATGTAAGAAAGGGCCACAAGAACTAAGCATGGATGCAACCTTTCCCGCCCTCCCTCTCCTGATCTGCTTAAGTTCAGAATCAGCATTGCTGTCAAATTGCCATCTAGCCTCTGTTTGAAAAAGCGCACCACCTCCTGAGGAAGCCTGTTCCACTGAGGAACTGCTCTGTCAGGAAGTTCTTCCTAATGTTTAGCCGAAAACTCTTCTGATTTAATTTCAACCCGTTGGTTCTGGTCTGACCTTCTAGGGCAACAGAGAACAACTCCGCACCATTCTCTATATGTTAGCCCTTCAAGAAGTTGAAGATGGTTATCATATCACCTCTCCAGGGGTCATTTCGTAGAAAAAGAGGAGCTCATTTGCATAACTCATTAGCATAACTTATTTGCATATGCTATACCACCTGACGTCATCGGAAGTATGTCAGAAGGCAAGAAGGCAAGAAAGAAAGAAGAGAGAGAGAGAGAGAGAGAGAAAGAGAGAGAAAGAAAGAAAGAAAAAGAAAGAAAGAAAGAAAGAAAGAAAGAAAGAAAGAAAGAAAGAAAGAAAGAAAGAAAGAAAGAAAGAAAGAAAGAAAGAAAGAAAGAAAGAGCTGGCAGAGAGGGGACAGCTACTAATCCAAGCCTCAGAAATACCACTATTCTGGGAGGATAGCTTCAGTGGTGGCTGATGCCTTCAGAAGGCTGGTTGGAGGAACAAGGACCTTTCCAGTGGACGGGGTCATTTTGCTGCAGCCATGACACAAGCAGGCATTCCCCCGGGGGGGGGGGGGAGGAGGCTGGCACCAACTCCCGGAGCTGAGCTCCCCTGAGCTCCTGCTCAAAATGACCCCTGCACCTCTCAGTTGTCTCCTATCCAGGCGAAACAGACCCAGTTCCTTCAACCTTTCCTCATAGGACTTGGTCTTCAGAACCCCCACCACCTTCACTGCCCTCCTCTGGACACATTCCATCTTGTCTATATGCTTCTTAAATTGTGGTGCCCAAAATGAACAGAGTAAAGCGATATCATCACTTTGCGTGATCACTATACTTCTGTTGGTACAGCCCGAATTGCATTTGCCTTTTTACCTACTGCATCACACTGCTGACTCATGTTCAGTGTATGGTATGCTGGTGGGCTGAGTTGCCATTGAGAGAACATGGATGCCTCCCAGCAGGGTGATGGCCTCCCACACCTGAGCCCTATGCAAGGCAGGAAAGAAACGTGACACCAGGCCTTGTGTAGGGTGAGTGAGGAAGATGGAGCCTGGTATGGCACAGCCCCACACAAGGCAGGCAAAGGAGGCAGTGCCTGGCATGGCATGGTGTCACCAATGCCTCAGCTGCCCAAGCCCCATGTGAGGTGGCTGAGGGAGGCAGCTCCTGACCCACCTGAGCCCCCACATGAAGCAGCCATGGGATGTGGTTCTCGGCCTAGTGCAAGGCAAGAGAGGGAGGCAATATTCAGCCCCATGCAAAGTTGGTGAGGGAGCCAGCCCCAGCCTGGCATGAGGTGGCTGAGGGAGACAGCCCGTAGACCACCTGAGTCCCATGCAAGTCAGTTGAGGGAGGTAGACCCCGGCTTGGTGCAAGGTGGGTGAGGGAGGCAGGGCTCAGCCTGGCACAAGGTGGGCAGCCCTGGCATTCCCAAGTCCCATCTGCCTCTGCTCACAGGGTTGTTGTGAGGATAAAATGGAGAAGAGGAGAATGAGGTAAAAGGTGCGCTGGGCTGACACCGGAGAGAAAGATGGGGTTTAAATGAAGTCAGTAAATAAAAATAGAGCTGAAGATAGGGGGCAAATAAAAGGTAGGTAGGTTAGTAGGTGGGAGGGAAGAAGAGAAGAGTGAGGCTATGGAGGTTGCCAGGAGGAAGGAAAGGTGGTGGAGGAGGAGGATATTGGATTTATATCCCACCTTTCACTACCTGAAAGAGTCTCAGAGCGGCTTACAAACTCCTTCCCCTTCCCATAACAGACACCCTGTGAGGTAGGTGGGGCTGAGAGAGCTCTTTTAAGAACTGTTCAGTAGAAAACAGCTCTAACAGAACTATGGCTTGCCCAAGCTGCAAGTAGAGGAGTGGGGAATCAAATCCAGTTCTTCCAGATTAGAGTCCGTGCTCTTACAGGGGGAAACAAGGTTCCCCTCAGAAGTCCTTCTACATTCGCCACTGTGCAACTAGGGCCAGCCTGGTGACTGGCATTGCACAACTGGGCCATAGTTTTCCTGGGTAGAGGCTGCCAGGGGCAGGGAAGGAAGGGAAGCTGAAGACAGGGGGACAGGTAAAGGTAGGTTGCCTAGTGGGTAGAGTTTCCAGTCCCTGATTGTGAAACTCCTGGAGATTTGAGGGTGAAGACTGAGGAAGGAAGGGTCCGGGAAGGGGAGGGACCTCAATGGGATATAGTGCCATAGAGTCCTCCCTCCAAAGCAGCCATTTTCTCCAGGTGAAGTGGTCAGATCTTTGTAGTCTGGAGATCAGCTGTAATTCCAGGAGCACTCCAGACCCCACCTGGAGGGTTGCAACCCTACTGGTTGGTTTGGAGGTGTCAAGAAGGCAGGAAAAGGTGAGAAGCTATGGGGGCTTTCAGTGAAGGGAACGAGGACATAATGGGGCAGGGGGAAATGAGATGCCCCCTGCAATTCTCCAAGCAACTGGGGTGTTATTCTAATTATACCTCTAACCCAAGGAACCATCCCTGACAAACTGTAGGCATCTAGGAGAAAACAACCAGTTTTGGATTCACTTAATGTTTCTTGTACAACGAGCAAAGGGAAGCATTTGGTCGCTCCAGAAGGCTGGCAGAAGTGTGTCAGGAGCAGGAGGTTATTTGGAAATTTGAGAAGACCCTGCAGCATTATGTGGGAAGGAAGAGATCCTCAGCGGGGATGGGGGTGGGGGGTGGAAGTAGTATGGCAGACTGCCCACAATGGCTTGCATTTTGCTACTTATGAGAGCAGAAGCAAACACAGGGAGGTGTTTTGAAGGTGGGGCACTGGAAGGCATTTGGCAGCTTAACAGCTTGCATTACACAGTGGGCAGAGACATCAGGCACTCCCTCGTACACAGATTCAGCAGCAGCTGCAAAACAAAGAAAGAAGACTGCACAAATGCACAGGCTGTTAGATAAAATTCATGATACAAAAAGTAAATGGCTGTTTATATGGGATCCTAAAAGCCTCCCCAAGCTGTGCAGACTGGTGGAAACACTGCACCAAAACCTACCAGTGTCATCCTCATGGGTGATGACACTGATATATTCTGCTGGTGGCTCAACCGACCTGTTGTTTGTGTAGCCTTCTTACTCACCCTTTTGCCCTTCCAGTTCCATGCCCCTTGTCGAACTTACACTGTATCAGTGAAGCATCAGGGTACTATAGATTAATGATATTTATTTATTTATTTATTCTATTTATATCCCGCCTTGCCAGCAAACTGGCTCAAGGCGGCTAACAGCATAAAATACCATCAAAGGTTTACAATATAAAAACAGTTAAAATCAATAATATATTACAATTACAAAAGATGGCGACTTCAGAGTTCTCAGGCAAACAGAGGCAGCAGGGGTGCGACCAACAGGACCAGGGCGATGTTATCAAGTCAGTTCTCCCCCCGATGGTGGCTCCTAATTGAAAGCCTGGCGGAAGAGTTCCGTCTTACAGGCCCTGCGGAACTGCAATAAATTCCTCAGGGCCCTGATGTCATCCGGGATCTCATTCCACCAGTAAGGAGCCGCCACCGAGAAAGCCCTGGCCCTGGTACAAGCCAACCGAGCATCTTTCGGACCAGGGCAGGTCAGGCGATTTTGAGTGCCTGACCTCAGTAACCTCTGGGGCCTATATGGGGAAAGGTGGTCCCTCAAGTAGGCAGGCCCCTGACCATAAAGAGCTTTAAAGGTTAACACCAGCACCTTGAACCTGATCCAGTATGCTATAGGCAGCCAGTGCAGCAACTGCAGCACAGGCCGGACGCAGTCCCGCAAAGAGAGACCCATCAGCAGCCTGGCTGCAGCGTTCTGCACCAGCTGCAGCCTCCGGATCTGGGACAAGGGCAGCCCCAGGTAGAGAGCGTTACAGTGGTCAAGACGTGAGGTGACCATAGCGTGGATCACTGTAGCTAGGTCTTCGCGTTCGAGGAAGGGGGCCAACTGCCTAATCAGCCGTAGGTGGAAAAAGGCTGCTTTGGCAGTGGCTGCTACCTGGGCCTCCATCGTCAAAGAGGAGTCCAGGAGCACACCCAAACTCCTGACCCTTGGAGCTGGCACCAATGGTGCCCCACCGAAGGACGGTAGTGGATGCCCTAACCCCGATCCGGTCCGACTCAAGCACAGGACCTCCGTCTTCAAAGGATTCAATTTCAGTCTAAGCCAGCCCGCAACCTCTTGCAGCGCCCGCTCCAGGTCATCTGGGGTAGAACCGGACCGGCCGCCCAACAGCAGATAGAGCTGGGTGTCATCCGCATATTGATGACGGCCCAGCCCATGCCTCCGAACAATCTGGGCAAGGGAGTGCATATAGATGTTGAATAACATCGGGGATAGAACCGCCCCTTGAGGAACACCACACACCAGTGGAGAAAGAAGGCAAGCCATTGTAAAGCGAGCCCCCGCATTGGTGAGGTGGTGGATCAGCAACTGGTGGTCGACCATATCAAATGCCGCCGACAGATCTAACAACACCAGTGCCGCCGTGCCACCTTGATCCAGGTGTCTTCGGAGGTCATCTGTGAGGGCGACCAGAACCGACTCCGTCCCATGACCCGGTCAGAAGCCAGACTGAAACGGGTCTAGCATGGAGGTGTCATCCATGAAGCTCTGCAACCGGATCGCCACCGCCCTCTCCAATACCTTGCCCAAATAGGGTAGGTTGGACACCGGCTGATAGTTGGCCAATACAGCTGGGTCCAGAGATGGTTTTTTAAGGAGGGGGCGGACCATCGCAACCTTGAGTGCCTCTGGGAACAGCCCTTCTAAAAAGGACTTGTTGATAATCTCCCGAAGCGCACCACGCAACCCCTCGTGGCAAGCTTTTATAAGCCACGAGGGGCACGGATCAAGGCTGCACGAGGTTGGGCGTACAGTCAAGAGCAACTTGTCGACCTCCTCAAGACTGAGGGGACTGAAATGATCCAAGATAGAACCTGAAGACGTGCAAGGAGCCTCAAGTTCACACACTGTCTCAACTGTGGCCGGGAGATCACGGCGGAGTAGCAAGATTTTATCTGCGAAATAGCTCACAAGTGCCTCACAGCCAATTTCCAATTCCCGTTTTACATATTTTATTAAGTTTTCCACTTTAACCAGTTATAAACATCATTTTTGGTATACAGAGCAAAGAAATATTATAACTGAAAGTATAGTTTGGACCACACAAGCTTTGGGTCTTTTTTGTTATCCATATTACATAGGTAGCTCAGCTTCTCCATCCAATTTCCAATTCCCTATCATTTAATGTGCTCTGCGGCACTTCAGTTAAAAACCTAATAGTTCTAAATAATTGGGCCAGGCAAGAGCTAGCAGATGCAATCTTGGCCGCATAGAATTGTCTCTTAGTGGCCTTGATTGCCATCTCATAGGATCTCATAAATGTCCTATAAGATGTTCTTGATGCTTCGTTGCGAGATCGCCGCCACCATCTCTCTAGCCGTCTGAGTCCCTGCTTCATCAGCCTCAGCTCCCCGGTAAACCAGGGAGCCAGCTTAGAGCGAGGGCGCAGAGGGCGTCGGGGAGCGATCTCATCGATGGCTGCCAAGAGCCGGTCATGCCAGTCCTCGACCAGCCCATCTAATGAGTCGCTGGAAGGCATGGGATCCCGCAAAGCCATCAGAAATCGCTGAGGGTCCATCAGGCTCCGCGGGCGAGCTAAAATACGCTCGCTGTCCAAATGGAGTTGGGGAGACACCATCAGACGAGCCTTCAGGGCATAGTGGTCAGACCATGGCACTGCCATGGCAGTCAACTGACCCACCGTAACCCCCACTGCGAAGATCAAGTCGAGCGTATGCCCGGCCTGGTGCGTAGGAACCTTTACAAATTGGCTGAGCCCTAGTGCTGCCATGGAAGACACCAGATCCCTCACCGGAGTAGAGGCGGCATCGTCGGCATGGACATTGAAGTCACCCAAGACTATCAGCCTTGGGTGCTCCAAGGCCCAGCCCGACACAGCCTCAACCAGCGAGGACAGGCTATCAGTTGGTGCGTTGGGCGACCGGTACACCAGCCAAATAGCCAACCTCTCCCCAGCTTTCCACACCAGGCCCGAGCACTCTATGCCCACAAGCTTCAACGGCGGGAGTGCCCTGTAGGAGTAAGCCTCCCGAATGAACAGTGCCACTCCTCCTCCCCGGCCCTCGGTCCATGATTGGTGAAGGACCAAGAACCCGGGTGGGGCTAACTGGGAGAGAGCCACTGTCTCCCCCTCTTGCGCCCAGGTCTCGGTCATGCACGCCAGGTCAGCACCTTGTTCTAGCAGATATTCCTGCAAGGTTGCAGTCTTGTTATTAATAGACCTGGCATTACACAACACCAATGATGGAGGATGGTCCTTCCCAGCCTCCCTGCCGGCCTCTCTCGGGATGGGACACAGGCTGGAAGGAGGCCGAGCTTCTCCATTTCTCCGCCTCCTTCCCCTCACAGCCCGCCTTGTTTCCATACTTGTTTCTAAAGGTCATTAATGTTTGCATGTGGATTAATTATAAGCTGAGCATTAAATGGCTGGGTGTATTCTATTTGGGTTCTAATTAGTTACCATCCAGTTGCACATTGTTACCAAACAGCCAGAAATTAGTGGTGTAGGTGAGAGAAGGGTGCTGAATCCATATTGGTCACTTGATCCCTTCTCTCAGTTGTTTTGCTGCCAGCCAGCATTCTGGAAGTTTGTTTGCAGAATCTCTGGTGGAAAGCGACTGTGGGACAGAAAGTGTCCACTGCATGCCTTCCTGCCACTCCACCTCGGGGTCCACAGTGAGGCAGGGTCAGGTAGTGCGAGGAAACGGGAGGAGTGTCAGCAGAGAACAGTCCTCAGATTTGGGCCAGCTGTGGTTACTTTCACCAACGTCTGCCCTCGGGGCTTACTACAGGGCTGCGTGTTCCCATCGGAGGGTTGGGGGGGGGGAAAGAAGTGGGCTGGAGCCCCGTCTCTCTCAGCAACTCCTCCCCGCTTCACCACTCTGGTGTCTTGCACTGCAGTCACCTTCACAGCGTAAGGTCCCTGGCTTCATCCTCTCTGGTCTGTTCTTCCCCACGCCTCCTTTATTTCTGCATTCCCTCCTGGCCCCGCCTTACAACAGGTGCACCAATGGTCCGGCCATTCCCTCCCTGCCTCCCTCATAGATCCCTCCCGATTCCCTGCGATACATCTGTCGGGAGGGACCGTGGTAAGTGCGACTGCTTGGTCTTCCTTGGGTTGCCGGGGCTCCTCGGGGCTGGTGGCCTCTGCAGGTGGGGGTGTTCTTGGGTCCTGCTGGCTTTGTATCATCCTGCGTGCTCACCCAAGGGAACCTCACGTTGCTGTGTGCGCCGGATCGGTGATGATGGGATGGGGATCCCCCACTTCGCCAACTGAGCCCTTGCACGTTGGGGGGGGGGGGGTTTGGGGGCCACTGGCCCTCCCTGACAGAAAGCTATAAGGGAAAGCTCAGAAAGAGGGGAGGTTTAAGAACCACCCCCCTTTCCCCCCTTTCACCTTCCCCTTCTCTGCTGCAAATGGCACCCTTCCCTTCAGAGCCAGGTGCCCACTTCTGGGTCTCCACCAAGTATGTTGCTACTGTGCTGCAGCTGCAGGAGAATCTTGGTCTGTGCCAGCTCTTGTTGCTTGCCAAGGCGGTTATGGATACTCATCTTCACAGGTACAAAAAAATGTCTTTCCTGAAATGTGGGTTATACAGTGGCATGAGATCATCATATGGTAGTGCCTGTATGCAACCCACTTAGCAGCTCAACATCAGGGCCAGGCAGTCCTCACCTCAGTCCTTCATAGAATTGTCCAAAAGGACAGGTCCCAACAAATCGATGATTGATAGGTATGAAGACAGTCACATGTTGCATACCCAAGATGGCAAATAATGTGGTTAACATACATAGTAAGACTTACATATTATTGACCAAGACTGATTAAAGGCTCTTTCCATCTTTTAAAAAAAGAGATGGTGGCTCTTTAAATAAAAGCTCACCATGCATAAGAAGAGTTTCAAAGGGCTCTGTGTGTAGAGCTCTTTTCCACTTTTCTTAAGGGCTGTTTCAAATGTTTATTACATTTCACAATTAGCCAGGTTATTATCAGAAAAGGCATTCAGTTAATTCTTTTATTTGCATTGGCCCTAAGTGTTGAACTTGAATGCCTAAAACTAGAGGAGGAGGAGGAGGAGTGGCAGGGTGTCACTTAGCACTGCCATAGGTTCCTGTTGACTGTTATTATCAATAACTCTGTTGCCTTAGCATCATGTACAAATGTCTAAGGGTTCTATCATCTGTTCTGATGGTCAATTAACCTTGCCTTTGTTTTGCATTTCATATCGACTCCTCTAGGTCCCGGACGGGAGATAGCATCGGCAGAATAACTCCCATCATAGGAATGCGCGTCTTGCTCGCTTTGCGCATGCTTGTTGCTCATTAGCTTTTCTTCCCTCTTATCTGCCTTTCGTTTTTCTCTAGCTCACGGCCTTGAGCTGTAAGCCTCTTGCTATGTGTTATATTATTCATAGGTGCTATGTGTTCCTTTGCTTGATTTTTCCCTGGGAATATCCACCCCACAAATCCTAATAGTGTCTTTGCCTGGGAACCTAATTTACTGCGCTTTCCTTGGGAACAGTGGGCCAGTATATTTGGGTGCCAATAATCCTCCCAATTGATTGGTGGATGTTGAAGGGGGCTTATTTCATATCAAGTATAATTGTAGTTGTATTCCTATGCTTGGGCATTACTAACAGAAGAAGTGTATTTGACCAACAAGATCTTTTCTGCAAATAAAGAACTTTCTGTTTAAGGAGACCTGTTGTGGATTACATCTATTGGCACAATCTCACACAGGGCTCATTTTGTAGCAGGAGCTCCTTTGCGTATTAGGCCACACACCCCTAATGTAGCCAATCCTCCACGAGTTTACAGAGCTCTTCTTACAGGGGCTACTGTAAGCTCTTGGAGGATTGGCTACATCAGGGGGTGTGGCCTAATATGCAAAGGAGCTTCTGCTACGAAATTAGCCCTGCATAAGACGACTTTCAAAGGGCTCTGTCTGTAGAGCTCTTTTCCACTTTTCTTAAGGGCTGTTTCAAACATTTATTACATTTCACAATTAGCCAGGTTGTTATCAGGAAAGGCATTCAGCTAATTCTTTTACTTGCATTTGCCCTAAGTGTTGAACTTGAATGCCTAAAACTAGAGGAGGAGGAGGAGGTGGTAGTGGTAGTAGTAATTTTATTTGTAATCCACCTCTCAGTGAGACTCAAGGTTGATTACAGAGTACTGAGAGAGGTGGGGGGAGTAACCATATGTTATAGGACCACAACACTGAATAAATCAAGCAACCATGTGAAAATACAGTATAACATATAATAATGCAACTGAAGATAGATCAAGATGGATAGCCATGTCTGTCTGTAGTAGCAGAAAAGAGCAAGAGTCCTTTAGCACCGTAAAGACTAACAAAATATCTGGCAGGGTAGGTGCTTTTATGAGTCACTGTTCTTTTCTAATACAATTAAATAATGTTCTAGGACTAGGAATACAAAATTAAATGACAACGTGAACAGCCAACTGCCCAGGGCAGCATAGTGCAAGCAATGAAGAATATGTGATTACAAAGGTACAGGGCCATGCAGTACCCACTCTCTTACAAAGGCTCCCTTCCAGACTGTTCTGTCCTACTACTGATCCAATTCCATTATGTGAATGCCCTCCTGAACATTTCTGTTTTGCACTTTTTGCAGAATGATAATACTGTGGAAGGTTGTTCAGATGACTGAAGCTGCCATGGTGGAGCATAGTAGAAGAGGTGCTCCTGCAGGTATGTGGGTCCTGGCAGTGAGGGGCCTTGTAGGTGATAACCAGTACCTCGTATTGGGCCAGGTAGCTGATCAGTAGCTAATGGAGCAAATGCAGGATGGGTGTGACATGCATGTTCTGCTCAGTACAAGCTAGTAATCCAGTTGCTATGTTTTGTATCAACTGGAGTTTCCAAGCTGACTTTAAGGGATGACCCATGTGTGTGCTTTACAGTAGTCTAGCCTTGAAGTAACTGTGGCATGAATCCACATGGTCAGATTGGCCAGATCAAGGTAGGGGGCCAGCTACTGGGCTAGGTGAAACTTATAGAATGTTTCGCCCCCAGCTGTATTGGCACACTTCTCTAGTAGTAATGCTGGGTTCCTTATAACCACTACAATTTTTATTGAGTTAGAGAGGGTCAGCTGGACCCCACTGAAAGTAGGAAGTACAATGTTCTTCAAGATCTCAGCTTTTCCAGCCAGCACTACCTCCATCTTATCAGGATTCAGTTTGAACTTATTCACCCTTAGCCACTTAACCACAGTGGTAAGGCACTTGGTCAGGATTTCTGTAGAGTCACCAAGTGATTCGGATAAATATATTTGGATATTTGTTAGGTGCTGAGCTGCTGTTGTTGGCTTCATATTGAATGTAACAACAACTTGTGTGTGAAAGAGATGGTGGAAACCAAATGAGATGGACTGACTCAGTCAAGGAAGCCACGGTCCTCAGTTTGCCATGGAGAGTTAGGCTTCTGTTCACTAGACTGCTATGTGGATAAAATAGGGCTAAGGATTGGAACTTTTTGTATGTTGCCTGGAGCTTCATGGAAGGAAGGTGGGATGGAAATGAAATAGAAACAAAGTCAAAGCCAGCGTGATGAAACTAAAGGGGAAAAATTGTAAAAGGAAGCATTTTACCCCCAAGAAATGTTCGGAGTTAATTATGCTCCTGCACTTTTGCTTTGATTGGTTTAGTGATCTTTTAAGAGTGATTAAATGCCAATTTTCCATAAGTGTTGATTTTATTGGCTTATTGTTTCTTACTAGTTTTTTTTTTTAAAAAACTGGCTATTAAGAAAAATGGTGGTGATTGGCTTTTAAGGAAAAGTTGTCAACTAGTTTTTAGCCTGCTGTGCTGCAATTTTAAAAACATTTTAGAAAAGTTATTGTGGTAGTTTTATTTTATAGCTTTATAGAATATTGCTAGCTTCCTGAGGAATCAACATTGCAGGGCACAAGCACCTGAAATAAAGCAACACAGGCTCCCAACAAAAGGCGTATGTTATGGGAAACCTGAAATGTCTGGGATGCATATTGTGAAAACAGAACCAACTTCTCAACTGCATAATTTCCCTTTCTGTTTAACATTCATGTAAAAAATGTCTTTTGTTTGTTTATCCTGCTGCTCCTATGCCTTTAATCTCTCTCTCTCTCTCTCTCTGACTCTTAGATTGCTAATCTTCTCCTGGCATGGAGATAAGTGTAGGAAAAGCTTCACCTGTTACATACCAGTGTTTTAAATGCACAAGAACAGGATCAGTCAAAAAATGACAAGCCCAAGTAAACAGCTCCTCTTTTAGAATTTGGCCTGCCCCTCAAGACTTTAACCAGTGCATTTCTACTTCATGGAGCAATTCACATGCCTTTTGATTAACCCAGATGTGGTTGCACAAACAGTGGGATTTGGTAGGGGGAAGGGAGAAATAAGGAAGGTCTTGCTAGCAGATCAACTGTGTAACATCTGGGCTAAGTTTGTTCTCCTTTTCCTGCAGGTATTAAAGGCCAGAAGTATGGGGCCTGGGGCTTTCAAGCTAGGGACTTTGTTAGGGAGTGTCATACATCAGGACAGCCCAGGACATGTATGTTCTACTTGTTTTATTGTTTGTTGAAACTGATTGATCATATTTTGTCTTTTTTTCTGTGAGCTTCTTTGGGCCCCTTCACTCAAAATGCATAATCTGTGTATCATGTCCTGTTCACCTCCACTACCCTGCAAAGGCAGTTACTGAGTCTGGAGTATCAAGTTTTAAATCCCATTTTATGAATATTAGACCACTAGTGCAGCTGATTATGAGGTTGCCGTACCGCCGATTCTGCTTTGATCCTCCCTCTTTGGCTATCTTCCATGCTGCCTTTTCATTCTTTTGTGGAATGGCCATGCCAGCATTTAATCACCTCGGAGAAGCTTCTGAGTTCAATTTTGATGCCTTGCAAGAATGACAAGCTACATTTCCCATCTCTCTCTGAGAAAAGAAATTACATGTCTTTCACCATCTTTGCATTTCACTCTCTTCAAAATATTCTGTGCTGCTGCCACCAGTGTTTAAGTTCTCAACTCACAGTTAATTGTTTCTCTTTTGTGGGGGTGGGGGTGGGGGTGGGGGTGGGGAAACCCATCAAAAGAATCCAAACATGGAATTCCTGCCCTGAGTTGAAATTATGCACCCAATTTAATAGAAGCTTTAAGCAGACATATCAGAAATGACTCACAAGTGCAGCAAAACTCTGGAAGAATTCCAGAGTCATCATTGGTCATCCTAAGAACAGGAACTGTTCCTTTGTGTGCATATAATCTGATGATTTCCTGTTTTACCCCTCCTTTCCTATGTGTATCACATGGTCTTGCCAACCTGCCTACTGAATGTAAAAGCTCTGTTAAAGTCAAGCTATTTTTGAGTGTGTGAACATTTGAGTACACTGTGTTCTCAAATATTTTATTAAGAAGTCTCATTGGAGCTAGTATTGCCCTGTGTTTGAACTACCTAGATTCCCCCCCCCCCCCCCCCGGCCTTTTGTTTTGTATTTGCAGCTCAGCTTTGGCATTTGGCAATCAGCAATCCCTGCTCTGTGTGTGTGCGTTTATATAAATGGTTGGCAATTAGCCATCTTTTTTAAATAAAGGAGAGTTTCAGGTTCTTCCAGGTGATCCAGATTACATCAGATTCTGTCTTAATAATATTGAATGGTCACCTGTCTTTGTTTGTTAGAACCTGTCAAATGTGCCAGAGTGGCAACCTTAAAAACATGATACTTGCCTTTCTTCTGAAGCAGTAGGAGTCATGTTCTGTCAGCCAGTAGCCTTCTGGTTCTTGATGGCTAAGGCTGCAGAAGTAGAAGGTGTACTTATTTATTTTACAAAATTTGTATCCCACCTGCATGCCTTTACAACAGTCGCCAAGGCAGCAAACAATTTACAACATATTTTTATTTTATTTATTTAATTTGTACCCCACCTTTCCTGCCAAAGTAGGCTCATGAACATACCACGAACAGACAAACCAGATGTTTATCTTACAATCTTGCATACCTGAGAAAAACTTTGGGTTTGTAGAAAGCCTAAAATTTGAAAAAAATACATTGGAGGGACTTAACCCCCCCCCCAACAATAGAAGCAGCACTGGTAGCTTTAAGAAATCTCTGAAATCTCGTTGGCTATTGCAATGGTTGCTAGGCAATCATAACAATATTGCCAGCCTTCAAGCCTTGGTTTCTATCAGTAAAAACCAGGGGAAGGGGGCAGGGCCTTTTCAAGAGCTGTTTTGGTTTTGCAGGGCACTGCTGCCACCACTGCTCCCCTCCCCCATGGCCTGGAAGGAGGATTAATCAGGGCCAGGCTTGGCAGCGACCTCTAGATAATTCACTACATGACTTGAATGACACACCCAGACCCAGCTGGCAACTCACTGCTTTTCTACAGCAGCCACTGAATAAAAATCAGTATATTGTAGTGGTCCCTTCAACATGATGGAAGGTCCCTTCCTCACTGAATAAAAGTCAGTATGTTGTAGTGGTCCCTTCCACACGGACCTATTTGCCACGCTAGAGGGACACTTCATCGACAGATCAAACTGGCGCAATCACCACACCAGCATATCTGGAAAGCACCCTACAACCGTCGTCAAGCCGTTGCAAACTGTTTTGATCCGATGGGAAATCATAGTAAAAAATTACTAGTGAAACTCCAGTATCAAATAGTTTGCTGCGGCTCACAGCCAGAGTTTCCTTGTGTGATCGCACCAGTGCGGAAGTGTGGCGTCGTGGATAGCATGATCACACGCTATCCTGACATGATGCTGTTTTTTCCCCCCTTCTCTGTGTGCGCATCATCGAAAGCCCTTGGGGGGGGGAGAAGCAAAGCATCGATTCCCCCTTCCCCTCTTGCAGCAATTCATTGATCCCCCATTTAAGCACCTCAGAAACCCACCACAAAAAAACCTCACTCGCCCGCGGTTGCATCTGATCATGCAGTGGCGGTTTGCCCCGGCAGGTCCATGGAGCTGTGTGATCATGCAACTGCGGGGCAAATTGCTCTGGAGCAAAAAAGCCTTGATTCCCCTCCGGATTATCTTGCTGGTGTGGAAGGGACCTCAGACTAGCATCTGGGAGGCCCAGGTTCAAATCTCTGCCATGAATGGGTGACATTAAACCAGTCACTCACCCTTAGCATAATCTACCTCACAAGATCGTGTGGGGATAAAATGGAGGAAAGGAAATCTGCTTTGGATCCCTACCAGGGCGAATGGCTAGGTATAAATGAAATAACATAAAAGGGTGAAGACTAGGGAGGCAAAGATAGTGGGTGGGTGGTGGAAGAAACAAAGGTAGCAGGGAAATGATAGAGGATATGGGGACTGCCAGAAAGGGGGGGGGAAGGAAATAGTATGAGGAGCAGGATATGGGGGGGGGGGGGGGAAGAGGTGCTCCTGCAAGTTCCCTGGTGGTTGTTCTCTAATTTTGTAACCCAATTTTATTCTTGTTGGTTATAAGCATTATACTGTTCCTATTGCCAAGTTTTTGTGTAGCCTGCCTGAGTCTCAGCAAGAGAAGTGAACTATAAATGAAGTAAATAAATAAATGTGTAACCAACAACATCAGAATAAAATATAGCAAAATCTAGAATATAGGTAAATAAAGTAAATGGTCAAAACTATGAGCACAGTCTTGCCACAGTACACAAGCACTGGGCACAGGCAGCATGAAGAAATGAGGAAGGAACTTGGCTTGGCTTGGCTTATCTGTACCTTAACCAACTGAGTTTGCAAACCATTGTCACTTCTAAGCATGTGACAGTGTGATGGAGTGGCGTGTGTTTGTCTTGCTTATGGGAAACAAATCCCTTCCTGCTCAGCTATGATGTCTTGGCCAGGCTACCATTCCTCAGCTTAAGTTAACCTCACAGGCTTGCTTGTGAGTCTAAAACAGCTGCTCTGACTTCCTTGGAGGAAGGGAGGAATACCCATGTAATAAATAAAGCAAACAATCTGGCAACCAACCATACTATTCAGTAAGAAATCGAGCTGGCACCCACCATGATGGGGAATGGCTACCACAGAGTAAGTGGCAATAAGGAAAGCATTTCTCTACAAAGAGGCAATGAGATGCTTTAAAATGCATTAAAAATGAATGGAGTTAGAAATAGAAGTTGTTAATATTCAGATAACAATTCCCTTCACACCTTTTACATACTATAACTTTTTAAGCCACTTAGTGGTAATTAGATAGTTTTAATATTGCACACGTGAGTCTGTTGAAGATGCCTGCATTTAATTGCCAAGATAAAACTGGGCATTTTGGAAGTTCAGATTAATGTCAACAGCCTAGAGCTGTGCATGAATCTGAATATTATATGTGACAACTATACAAGACCAGCTTTATGGTCCTTCTACTTCCATCAGTATGTCCTCGGTAACTTTTCCTGGCTGCTAAACAGTTGCACCAGACAAAACTGAATGCTGTTTTCCTCCCTTCTGGAATCCTTTCCACTTGTTATGTAAGAACACAGCCACATTTGCCATAGAATGTAAACTCAACAGGGAGGCTCAGCACACCCCACCTCTGATGAGTGCACTTATGTGCTAACATGTTTTAAACACTTTGTGCCACATTCACACTTTGGACACCTGTAGGGGTACACACACATATACACACCAACACAAACATGAGAAGAAGCCTAAACTGAATATTATTATATGTAGAATATGAAGACATGTTGTAGTCCATAGGCAATTGTGCTCATGTACTCCTTTGATTTGAGATTTCCCATCACAACAATACCCTTTTCAAAAGATGACATGCAAAATAAAGGTGCATAGGGGAGAGAGGGTTGCCAACCCTGAGATAAAAATGCCTGGAGATTTTGGGGGAGCCTGGGAAGGGGGGTGTTTGGAGAGGGGAGGGACTTCCATGAAGTATAATGACATAGAGTCCTCACTCCAAAATGTCTAGGGGAACTAATCTCTGTATTTGGGAGATCTCCAGCCCCCACCTGGAGGTTGGCAACCTTAAGCAGGACTATGGCAGCTGTTCCTGCCCTCAGCCTGTGCACATTCATATGAAGCTCTCTCATTTTATTCCAGTCCTCTTTCTGGGGTTCCTAGGGCAGGGTTTGCTCCACATCATGATTATATCCGCACAACAACCCTGCAAGGTAGGCTAGGCTAAAAGACAGATCTTAGTCTGAGGTCTAAATACTACACTGAACTGGTAATTTGTAAAAGAAAATCATTCATACAGCCTACATGTGTAAGTATCTCCCTGAGAAATAAGGAACCTGGGGGAAAAAAATCAGGATTCAGCTTGTAGATGTTACAGAGAGACCCCCCCCCCAAGTTACGTAAATACAGGCTCTGTTGAAAGCTGCATCCAAACCTATATGGATCAGAGGCAGGGTTTTCTGTTAATATCCTATGATTCCTGCTCCCCTCCCAGGAATCCACACATTCCTACTCACATTTATATACTTTCTCTACAGAACTGTCATCTGTATACTGCAGAAAAAGAATCTCTTTTCAATGTGGTCTATGAACAAAAATTTCTAAAAGTATACACTGCTATTCCCTATTTTTGAGGGTTTTTAAAAACTCTTTTGGATGTTCATAGCTTTTACCACCTTTTATCTGATTCCTGTGAGGTTCTTTGCCTTGAATAGATACACAATAATATTCAGTAAATGTCTCTTTCCCCATCACTGTAGTTTGAAGTCAGGAAGAACTATTTTCTAAGCATCTTTAGAGCCTGGAATATTCTCATTTTTTTAAATGGCTCAGTGCAAACCAACTTATTTGGAAGTCTGGCCCAATGGTTAGGCTCAAAAGGGGACACTTTGCTAACCCGTCATTCAGTTCCGTGTCCAAAGCCTGGGATGTTCAAGCCCAAGTTCTGAGAGGCAGAGAAACTTTCACCTGCTTTGTGAGAGGGTGGGGAAAAGGAGAGATTTATTGTACTATAAAGACAGAAGCCTAGATTTTACTCAGGCACACAGTTGTGTACGTACACAACTACAGACAGACACATACCAAGGGCTCACCCCGTTGCTGCAGTGTAGAAAAAAAGTGCTGTAACAGCTTGAATTGGGTGCCCCAAAGGAAGAAGGGGGATCCTGAACTTGGGGGTGCGCCAACTCTTATACCACCTTTCCTGGAGCTTCTTGCTGTTCTCGGTCTTGCTCTTCTTGGTCTCTTCTTGACTGACATACCTGAGGGACTGCCTTTCCCCATATGTACCCCAGTGAGCACTGCGTTCAGGGTCTCAAAACTGGCTGACCCTCCCAGGCCCCAAAGATGTCAGACTGGCAACAACCAGGGCTAGGGTCTTCTTGGTGGTGGTTCCGCACTGGTGGAATGTGCTCCCAGAAGAGATCAGGGCCCTGCAGGACCTTTCACAGTTCCTCAGGGCCTGCAAGATGGAGCTCTTCCACCAGGCCTTTGGTTAAGGAGCCACCTCCATTAATAACACCACCACCACCATCTCACCAAGGATTAACATGATACTTGAGAAAGGTAGAGCCCGTGCTCTGATTCCATCGTTGCCGCCTGTACCTGCTGTATATATATGATAAGAACAGGAAACTGCTCTGAGCAAGGCAGACCAGAGACCACACCAATATATTGTTGCTGCCATCTTTGAGTATTAACTATAATTAACTCTCTAGTACTTTATGACATCAGAATTGTTTATATAGTTTTACCTATGTTATAATTGTTTTATGTTTTATCTTTTGTAAGCCACCCTGAGCCTGCTCTGGCAGGGAGGGTGGGGTAAAAATCAAATAAATAAATAAATAGATAGATAGATGATAGACTAAGGTACATTCTGGGTGGATTCTCAGTAAACTCCTGTGTTACATTTGGCATTTACAGATTAGAGAGCCAAAGCTCTGGGCATTTTCACACATGCTAAATAATGCAGTTTCAATCTACTTTAGTGACCACTTGCAAAGGGATCTTGCCATTTCACAGAGTAAAATCCAGTTCCAAATTGCATCAAAAGTGGATTATTTAGTGTGTATGTGAAAGTGGCCTTTGTTGTTCTCTTTTAACTCCCAAATGTCTCCAGACTCTCCAGGGCAGTCAGAAATTGTGTGAAGGGTCCTGGGCCAGAATTCTGGTAGCCAGCTGTGGCCTTCAGGAACTGATAAACACCCTGTGAGCCCACATTCCAATTCCCCCCTCTGCAGCTGTCTCTTGTTAACACCAGAGAAGCATCTGAGAAAAGGCAAATAGCTGCAGTTTGGCCCAGGTCTGTAGGCCTGGACTCTGGCTCAAAAGTCATCCATAACACATTGAAATCTGTTAGGCTCACTTTCAGTAATTAGAGTTTTGGATCAAGTTGCCAGCTACAAAAAGACTATTGACATGATTTGGGATATGTTAACTGGTGCAGCTATCTAGGATCAGAATTCAGAATCAATGTAATGGCCCACAATGTGGGAAATCATTAAAAGGAGTGATGCTTGCAAGAAGCACACTAGAAAATGGCACCCCCACTCTTGTCATGCCTTTATAAAAGTTTTCAATTTTAAAATGAGATGTATTTCAAGCTTATGTGCTGCTTTTGTGTCATGCAGTGGGCAGCATTCATCATCACATTGGGCTGCCAGCTAGTAGCCACTGCTGGAGCATGCTCAGAACTTATCGGATTGCTGGCAAAGTCAAGCATGCCATAAAGTCAGAGACAGAACAGGCATAATTTAAAACAACATGCATTTTGAGGTTGTGTATGGCTTTTGCACTGGAAATGGGTGAAACTGCAGTCATCAAACTGTAGTGACAGATGCCTATTCTTGGTTTGTGACTGCCATCTTGCAAATGACACGGATGCTGCTGCCAAAGCTACTGTTGATTTACTTCATCAATACCCCACCTTTCTTCCCAGTGGGGACCCCAAGTGGCTTACATGGTTCTCCTCTCCTTCATTTTTATCCCATAGTGATCCTGTGAGGTAGGTTAGGGTAAGTGTGTATGACTGGTCCAAGGTCACCCAGCAAGCTTCCAAAGCAGAGTGGAGATTTGAACCTGATATCCTAGTTCAACACTCTAACTGTTTTACCACACTGGCTCTCAACTGGATATTGCTGGTTCCCTCCCCTTCTCCTCCTCTATGCAGGGATCCATGCTGCTAGTAAGTGATAATAAATATTAGCAGCCACACTTGGGGTCAAGGTGTGATGCATGACATAAACAAATAAGAGCTATGTAGTTGCCTAAACAACATCATGCCTTCTCAGCTCCCAAACCACTGGACTCAAACTTCGCTCAGCTGCTTCAGAGCAACACAGCTACCCACCTGAATCACAGTTCCTACTGACAGTCTGAGGATATCCATTTGCAATCCAATTTAAAACAATTCAGAATGCTGAATAAAAAACAAGCTCCCCCAATGTAGTCTTATAGTTAATACTCAGTCTATGACAAAGTTAGCAAGTCTTATCCGACTGTTTCAAAGTTATGTTAATCATGGTTGCTTGGTCCTGTTTTTATGGAAAAATTGAAATAAATTTAATAAAAAATTTTTTTAAAAGCAAGCTCCTCCACTGTTGGATGGTGCTGGCAGTTTGAGACCAATTATGATATCAGCAGAGGAGAATTTGCATATCTATATATCTGATTCACAACAGTCCCCTCAGCTTGCAGATTCTTATTTCAGCAAACAGAGGGCACACTCTTCCTCAACAGGTTTTTCTACAGACTCAAAGGACTCTGTGAATCTCTAGAAAAATCCAAAAAGTTAAAAAAAAAACTTAAGAGAGCATTGAATTCCCCCCTCAATACCTTTTGAAATGGCTGCTGCAGGGATCTACTCCAGGGCCTGCCACATCTGCCATGAGAGATAGACTGGCTAATAGCCAGAGAGAGATAATGAGTGGAGAAAGAGGGGAGGAAGTAAAAGCCGAACTGGAGCTGCAGTTGGGGAGGATTCCTCCTGCAGTATGAATGGCTAAATAGCAGGGGGATGTTTTAAAAGGACTTCTGAGCTTCTCACCCCTACCTCTTTTGGTGTGGGCTTAGCCTAATGGTAGCACCGGCCCTGGCTGGCTCACAATGCACAAGGGAACTGAGCAAAGCTAGATGGTTCTCTTTCCATTGTTCAATAAAGAAAAAGAAAAGGAGGAAAACAAAGGGGAAAAGGGAAAAGTGGGCTTCAACTATCACCCCCTTTCCTTCACAGAAGGCTGTCACAGAGCTGCCTCCTCCCATAAGAGGGCACTGCTCAGAACAACTGAAAAAATCTCTGCCTTTTTTGTCAGAAACAACAGTCCCTCATCAGTACTGTACAGAATACAATGCCAAAAGTACCTCACAAAAGTGGACACCCTGCCAAAATGAGAAAATCCAAGAAGCTAACAAATCGGTTACTGCAACAAAGCCATTTAATCAGTAACCGATGATACTATGACAAAGACATTAATACACACAACCTTTTGTTGCGGGTCCCCACTTGTCACTACTGAAAAGCAGGTGTTGTGTTTCAGTTCATGTCTATGTCCTGATGCTGCTGCAAACCTGTATGCTTGCCAGCTGTGTATTTCACTATGGGGAAATCCATTTTTAAGAAGAAGTTTTATACCCTACTCTTTACTACCCAAAGGATTCAGAGCCACTTACAATCACCTTCCCTTCCTTTCCCCACAACAGACAACCTGTGAGATAAGTGGGACCAAGAGAGCTCTGAGAGAACTGTAACTGACCCAAGGTCACCCAGCTGGCTTCATGTGGAGGAGTGGGGAATCAAATCCGGTTATCCAGATTAGAATCCGCTGTCTGAACCACTACACCAAGCTGGCTCTCTGAGACACTGAATGGTGCAATCTCCTTCTTGTGGAAGTGGGGAAAGCTAAAGTCTTTGAACCTTTATCCTTCCATTGGTCTTGCCCAGCTGCCAGGGGATAGTTATTTGACAAAGCTTCTACCCTGTTTTTCTCCTGCAGGACTGGGCCCAAGGCAGCTGCCTTAAGTCCAGGGGTCCTTTCGTAAAAAAAGAGGTGCAAGAGCTCATTAGCATAACTCATTTGCATATGTCACACCCCCTGACGTCACCAGAAGTGTCAAAAGGCCACACATCCCTGACGTCATGGGCAGTGTGTCAGAAGGCAAGATGGGAGGGAGGATGGGAGGGAGGGAGGGAGGATGGGAGGGAGGGAGGGAGGGGGGAGAGAAGGAGGAAGGGGGGGAGGAAGGAACAGGAAGGTAGGTAGGTAGTTGGGGGGGAGAGAGAGAAGAAAGGAAGGAAGGAAGGAAGGAAGGAAGGAAGGGAGGGAGGAGAGAGGGAGGAAGGGGGGAAGGAAGGAACAGGAAGGTAGGTAGGTAGTTGGGGGGAGAGAGAGAAGGAAGGAAGGAAGGGAGGGAGGAAGGGGAGAGGGAGGGAGGAAGGGAGAGGGGAAGGAAGGAACAGGTAGGTAGGTGGGGGGAGAGAGGGAAGGAAGGAAGGGGCGCTTCTCCCCCCCACTGGGGCTGGCATTTCCCCCCCCCCCTTGCTTGGGCCTGAGTGGCGTTAAGCCACTCAGGCCCGGCTTCTCCCTCCCTTGGGCCCGGGGAACTGTTGAGTGCGGGAGGGAGGGGGGGTTCTGGGGGTGACTGGGGGAGGGAGAGTTTCTTTCCCGGGGCCAGCAGCCAGCCGCGGCCCCAGGGAAGAAGACTGGGGGAGGGAGGGGTTTTTTTCCGGGGCCGGCGGCCAGCCGCGGCCCCGCAGAAAGCAACTGGGGGCAGGATGGGGCTTCCTCGGCGGGGCTGGCGGCGGCCAGCCGCGGCCCCGCAGAAAGCGACTGGGGGCAGGATGGGGCTTCCTCGGCGGGGCTGGCGGCGGCCAGCCGCGGCCCCGCAGAAAGCAACTGGGGGCGGGACGGGGTTCCTCGGCGGGGCCGGCGACGGCCAGCCGCGGCCCCGCAGAAAGCGACTGGGGGTGGGACGGGGCTTCCTCGGCGGGGCCGGTGGCAGCCAGCCGCGGCCCCAGAGAAGGCGACGGGGGCGGGACGGGGCCCGCCCGGCCCCACCCCCCGGCCCCTTCTCTCCCGGAGCGGCGCTCCGGCTCGCTCTGGCCCCAACGGAGCCCTGGGTAAGTCACTTACAAGCAAATTATGAGATTGAAAGATCTTTAAAGTATAACAAGTCTCAGGCATGGCAGATTTGTGTTATTTCCCGAAGCACAGAGAACAGCAGAGCTCCACTGAACTGTCTTGGCTGGAACACTCTCTTGGCTGACAGAGCAGCAGACCACTCAACACAAATTCTTACAGTGCCTCAAGGACTGGGATGGGATGGGAAGCTGGTCTTCATCAGTGATGGGTGGAAACACTTTTGCCTGGAAGCATGGGAAGTGGTTCCCTGTCCACCAAGCACATGCATAGCCTCAGATAATGGAACAGTTTGGGACCCATGATTATATAGAATCAGAAAGCCCTCCCCAAGGCAATGAGATGGTGTAACGATTGGCAGAGAGTGCAAAGGCTGAGCACAACAGAACCAATCAGACTGATTATGATCAGTGGGCACTCTTCTCTTTGGAGAATGGTGTTCTGGTGATGCATGCTTCCACCCAAGACCAGAGCCCTATGGGACCTATTACAGTTCAGCAGGGCCTGTAAAATGGAGCAGTTCTGCCAGGCTTGTGATTGAGGTAGCAGATGTTCAACTATTCTGGCCTCTCCTGTTTATGGGGAGTGCCTCCCCTGTTTATTGGGAGTGCCTTCCCAGTGCCTGCTGTCAGATAATGCTACTGGGCACTGGAGCACCTATATTCACCTGGTATGAGGCATGGGGTTTGATGATATTGTCTGTCGTGCCATTGACTGTTTTATTGCTTTTATTGCTTTACTAGGAGTAAGGCCCGTTGTGGAAATAAATATAACAGGCTCTAGAAAGAGGCTCTGGGAGAGTGCCAAGGTCTTGGGCACTCAGCGTCAATTTGCTGTGGCAACCTCAGCAGGGTATAAAGACATAAAGTCCAACATTTTATCCAGGGGAACTGATCTCTGCTACCTGAAGAGCCGTTGTAATTCTGAGTGATCTCCTGCCCTCACCTGGAGATTGGCAACAGTGGTTCCCCAAGAGGGACTAGCTGGTTTGGAGGGCTGAGTCTATGGCATTTTACCTGTCATTGTACCACCCCTCCTCAAACCTCACCCTCGCCAGACTCCACCCCTCAAATCTCCAGGGTTTCTCCACCTGGAGTTGGCAACCATATCTCCTTCCCAGCCAAGCATCAACCTACCTTTATTTCCCCCTTACTGTTCAGCTTTCCATCTCCCCCCCCCCACCTGCAGCCTCTACCGTGCTCTGAAGCCCTGACTGCCACGTCACATTGGCTGTTATGGGTGGGGGGCATCTCAGCAGGGTATGAGGATACAGAGTCCACCATTTTCTCCAGGGGAACTGATCAATGCCACCCAAAGATCAGTTGTAATTCTGAGTGATCTCCAGCCCTCACCTGGAGACTGGCAACAGTGGTTCCCCAAGAGGGAATAGCTGGTTTGGAGGGCATTGAAGCCCTGACTGCTACGTCACCCTCTTTTCCCGCACTTTTTGGCCTTGCGGCAGCTAGGAACTGTGGGCCAGCAGATGAGGAAGCCCCATTCAACCCAGTGAGTGATACACCTGCAAGCCCCTCTCTCATAGGCATCAACTACGGGGGGGCTCAGCCTCCCCCAGCAAAATGGAGCGTCCACCAGGCCCACCCACTCACTTGCCTGCCTGCCTGCTCACTCGCCTGCTGGCCCACCGGTCAGCACCTCTCCCCCCCAGGCCTGGCCTGGCCACTCCTGCCTCGGTGGGGCCAGCTGGGCAAATGCCCAGCGTCCTGGCGTCACCCAAGTTTCAGGGCGATTGCCAGAGCGTCGCCCCGGCAACGTGCCCAGCGTGCTGGCGTCACTTCTGGGTGACACCAGCACACTGGGCATTTGCCCAGCTGGCCCCACTGAGGCAGGAGTGGCCAGGCCAGGCCCGGGGGGGAGAGGCGGCGGGGACATGGTCCTGGCATGCGTGCGCACGAAGCACACACGAGCCCCCGCCCCCCCGGGGATTCTAAAAGTCAACGCCTCTGCCCTCTCTGGAACTACAGCTTAATTGAACCTTATGTGGGAACATTTTACCACAGACAGCAGCCATCTTACAAACACAGGTAACTGCCATTTCATTACACCTACCAACAGCCACTGAGGTAACAGTCCCACACAGGAGGGAAGAAGGAGAAGCGTCTTCATCAAGAGAGAAAGCCGTCTGCCAAAAATTCTGATGGCACAGTGGCTGAAGTAGTGGGTGGGGAAGAGGAGCAGACCCAGCACCCAGCTAATGGCACGCGAGTACTCACAGCCAGTGGATAGGGACAGCTTCTGAGTGACACATCAGGCAGCCAACTGATTTTGGACCGTGTGGAATGTTTAGGAGAGTCCATGGTGAAGACAGAATTATATATATCCGGAAGATGGACTGCATGTTGTAAGCCGCCCTGAACCCACTTGTAGGACAGGGCGGGGTATAAATTGAATAAATAAATGGAAAAAAATATATTTGTTGATGCTGAGTCACTCTTTCCCTTTGCTTCCCAGCTCCTCTCATCTCCCTTTGGAGAAACAAAAACAGATGAGGTATTGCTTAAGAGAGGGGCTCTGGCCCAGAGACAAAGCATCTAATTTGCATGCAGAAAATCTCCCAGGTTCAGTCCCTAAAGCCTCCAGTTAAAAAGATGAGGTTATATGAAAGACCTTGGAGAGTTGCTGCTAGTCTGAGTAGGAAGACTGATCTTGATAGATCAAGGGGGTTGTGTTACTATAAAGGCAGCTTCAGGTATTTATGAGATGCCAGAATAACTTTCAGATCAGTAGGAACTGATTTTGTTTAGATTAAGAGCCTTTTTGATAATTCTAGTAGTTTAGGCAGAATCTTTATCTGTACATTGCCAGCTGCTTATCCCTAACGAAATCTTTTCTTTAGTTAGGGAGAGCCAGTTTGGTGTAATGGTTAGGAGTGTGAACTCTAATCTGAGAGAACTGGGTTTGATTCCCCACTCTTCCACATGCAGCTGTTGGTGTGACCTTGGATCAGTCATAAGTTCTTTCAGAGCTGTTCTTTCAAGGGCAGCTGTGAGAGAGCTCTCTCAGCTCCACCCACCTCACAGGGTGTCTGTTGTGGGGAAGGGAAAGGAGATTGTAAACCGCTCTGAGACTCCTTCTGGTAGTGAAGGGCAGGGTATGAATCCAGTATCATCTTCTTCTTGCTATGCAAAATTCTATGGGTTGATTTCTGCAACTCCAACTCCTGTGGAAGGCACAGATAGGCAAGGCTGTGTGTGTGAGAGGGGGTATCTGTTGGCAACTCTAAATGCTTCATTAACAGAACAGTGTGATTCTGAACTGCGAAGGAGTGCTTGCCTGTAACAAAGGTAATGCATGGATTGGGCCTGAGGAGATAATGTTTGGAAAAGTAGCATGGATAATTCAGTGAAGGGTTATCTAGCTGTGTCACTTTTTTTTTTTTTTGGTCTACCATACTTCTTGGTTTTATTAGCTGTGGACAGATGGAGCTCACAGATGGGGAATAAAAAAGTGACAGCAGGAGATGGTGAGAACAATAAATAAATTCCTGGGGAAAAAATTAGGGTTTGTAATGCATATGATGCATATTGGTCAGAGGGGGAAGAAGCCCTTGGTAAAATTGTAGCACTTTTCTGTTACATGACACTGCTCAGATTTAAAATTAGTGTTTTTTTAGACTTGGCATTACAAGAGGCAGCTCTCACAAATAGCCTGTGGCTGCAGTAGGAAGGAAAAACTGAGTCAAGACTTGCATTCTTCCATACCTTATATATAGAATACCTTATATTCTAACCAAATCAAAGGGCAACTTCTATAGGAGAGTCAAAAGCAAAGGAACATTTGATTCTGTACAACTTCTACTCATATGATGCTACAGTTGTCAACATCCTAGAGCGAGAAAAAAAAAGTCCTGACCTTTTAATAGAGGCATAGTGGGATTTTAATTCACCTCCATGGCATGAAAATCTTTAAACAGCCTCTATTAAAGAGGCAGGACATCTTTTCTCCAGTCTGTTGACAACTCTTACGTGATGCAGGTAAGAGACTATACTCTGCAAGCATGTTCTTAAAGCAGTGGGAGTTAGGCTGTCATAAAAGACAAATTACAGATTCTTTATCTGTATAGATTATCTAATATCATTTCAAGAGAAATAATCATATTATGTTCTTCTACATGCAAGTGTACATTCATGTGCTTTACAACATGGCATGGAAACAGCTGTGCCTCTGTGCTTTTTTGTGGTGGGTGGGAGGTAAATCTGTTTGTTTTTCCTTGGTAGACAAGCCAGTTGCTATTTTTCCTTCCAGATTTGCATAGCACAGTTATTGTTTTTTTAAAGCAGTGATGCAGCCATTCCTAGATTATGGGTTGCAAACCAATGCATATTAGCAATCCAGCAAGAAGCCTTGAAGGATAAAGTAGAATTAGAGAGAAGCAAGTGAAAGTTGATTAAGGATGCAGTCCTAAGCATAGGGAGTAAACCCCAATGAATTTAGTGCGGCTTACTTTGAGTAGAAGAAGAGAAGAAGAGATTGGATTTATACCCCGCCCTTCACTCAGAGTGGCTTGCAAACCCCTTTCCCTCCCGACAACAGACACCCTGTGAGGTAGGTAAGGCTGACAGAGCTCTTTCAAGAACTGCTCTGACAGAACTATGGCTTGCCCGAGGTCATCCAGCAGGTGCAAGTGGAGGAGTGGGGAATCCCAGATTAGAGCATTTAACCACTACACCAAACTGGCTGTAAACATGCTTGGGATTGCTCTGTAAATAACATGGAGCCCATTCGAGGTGGTAGTCTTTTGTTTTAACACAGCCTACCTGAGGAGCCATAGTTCAGTCTATTAAAGTAAATTTCACATTATCTCACAGTATCTCTACCTTGAACTGGCAGGGTCTGTTCACCAGTTCTTACTTTGCAGCCTAAATGTCCTTTTCATTACTTTAGCAGAAATAAAGAAAAACCCTTCAGAACATATGGGTGCTTACCACATACACAGTGGAATCCTAAACACATGTACTCAGAAACTAGGGTTGCCAACAGCCTGGAGGATAGAAATGTTCTGCCCTTTTATACTAGGGGCTCAATGGGATAGTAATTACCAAGTGCTGTTATTCATCTCCCTTCCCCCCAATAAAAATGCCAAACTTCCTGTTTGAATGATCTCTTTCAAAGTACAGAAGGGCATTTAAGCTCTTGCATTTGAACTCCTTGCCAGTGGCGGTGTTGTTAAGGAGGGTTTAACAGTATCCCGTACTCTTAGCAGATTCTGTGGATGTGGTTATTCACCTCCAGGGGTCCTTTCGTAAAAAAAGAGGTGCAGGAGCTCATTAGCATAACTTATTTGCATATGCCACACCCCCTGACATCACCGGAAGTGTTAAAAGGCCACACATCCCTGACGTCATGGGCAGTGTGTCAGAAGGCAAGAAGGGAGGGAGTGAGGGAGGGAGAAGGAAGGAAGGAAAGGAACAGGAAGGTAGGTAGGTAGGTGGGGGAGAGAGACGAAAGAAAGAAAGAAAGAGAGAGGGAGGGAGGGAGGGGGGAAGGAAGAAAGAAAGGAAGGAAGGAGGGAGGGAGGAAGGGGGGAAGGAAGGAAGAAAGAAAGGAACAGTAAGGTAGGTAGGTAGTTGGGGAGAGAGAGAAGGAAGGAAGGAAGGGGGGAGAGAGGGAGGAAGGGGGGAAGGAAGGAACAGGAAGGTAGGTAGGTAGGTGGGGGGAGAGAGGGAAGGAAGGGGGGAGGGGTGCTTCTTCCCCCACTGGGGCTGGCATTTCCCTCCCCCCCCCTTGCTTGGGCCTGAGTGGCGTTAAGCCACTCAGGCCCGGCTTCTCCCTCCTTTGGACCCGGGGAACTGTTGAGTGGGGGAAGGAGGGGGGTTCTTCCCGGGCCAGCAGCCAGCCGCGGCCCCGGGGACGGTGACTGGGGGCGGGAGGGGGCTCTTAGATGGGGCCGGCGGCCAGCCGTGGCCCCGAGGATGGTGACTGGGGGCGGGAGGGGGCTCTTAGATGGGGCCGGCGGCCAGCCGCGGCCCCGGGGACGGTGACTGGGGGCGGGAGGGGGCTCTTAGATGGGGACGGTGACTGGGGGCGGGAGGGGGCTCTTCGCTGGGGCCGGCGGCCAGCCGTGGCCCCGGGGACTGTGACTGGGAGCGGGAGGGGGCTCTTAGATGGGGCCGGCGGCCAGCCGCGGCCCCGGGGACGGTGACTGGGGGCGGGAGGGGGCTCTTCGCTGGGGCCGGCGGCCAGCCACGGCCCCGGGGACAGTGCCTGGGGCGGGAGGGGGCTCTTAGATGGGGCCTGCGGCCAGCCACGGCCCCGGGGATGGTGACTGGGGGCGGGAGGGGGCTCTTAGATGAGGCCGGCGGCCAGCCGCGGCCCCAAGGACGGTGACTGGGGGCAGGAGGGGGCTCTTCGCCGGGAGCTGGGTAACAAGCTGCGCACCGCCTCGGAGCCCGGCCAGGCCGTGCCGGCTCTCCTGCGCACCACCGACCTCCTGGCTGCCGCCCACCTGCTTCTCCCTCCTTTGGACCGGGGGAACTGTTGAGTGGGGGAGGGAGGGGGGTTCTTCCCGGGCCAGCAGCCAGCCGCGGCCCCGGGGACAGTGACTGGGGGCGGGAGGGGGCTCTTAGATGGGGCCGGCGGCCAGCCGCGGCCCCGAGGACAGTGACTGGGGGCGGGAGGGGGCTCTTAGATGGGGCCGGCGGCCAGCCGCGGCCCCGGGGACGGTGACTGGGGGCGGGAGGGGGCTCTTAGATGGGGCCGGCGGCCAGCCGCGGCCCCGGGGACGGTGACTGGGGGCGGGAGGGGGCTCTTCGCTGGGGCCGGCGGCCAGCCGTGGCCCCGGGGACGGTGACTGGGAGCGGGAGGGGGCTCTTAGATGGGGCCGGCGGCCAGCCGCGGCCCCGGGGACGGTGACTGGGGGCGGGAGGGGGCTCTTCGCTGGGGCCGGCGGCCAGCTGCGGCCCTGGGGACAGTGCCTGGGGCGGGAGGGGGCTCTTAGATGGGGCCTGTGGCCAGCCACGGCCCCGGGGACGGTGACTGGGGGCGGGAGGGGGCTCTTAGATGAGGCCGGCGGCCAGCCGCGGCCCCAAGGACGGTGACTGGGGGCAGGAGGGGGCGCTTCACCGGGAGCTGGGTAACAAGCTGCGCGCCGCCTCGGAGCCCGGCCAGGCCGTGCCGGCTCTCCTGCGCACCACCGACCTCCTGGCTGCCGCCCACCTGCCCCTCGAAGCCGTGCGCTGCCTCCGCGACGTCGCCTCCTGCCTGCTGCTCTGCAGAGACCACGATGGCGCCCTGGCGGTGCTCACGCAGGCCCAGCTGCTTGTCCAAGGTGGCTTGGGTCCTCCTGGACCCGCAGCAGCTCCGGCCGCCTCCTCTTCCTCCTCTCCCGCTAGCCTTCCGCCTGGCACCTTTCTTGACGAGCTGCTCCACTGCGAGGCTTTCTGCCCGGGGGGCGGGGCTTTGTTATGTGCCCGCCCCCTGGCCCCTTCTCTCCCGGAGCGGCGCTCCGGCGCACTCTGGCCCCAACGGAGCCCTGTTCACCTCCATTGCCATGAAAAGTTACAGTTGCCCAAAGCTACAGTTGCCCATTTCCACACATTAAAGGTACAGGACAATTTTTCACCAAGCTGTTGGCATTTGGCAAGTCTCTTGACTACAGTTGCAGACTCTGATCACGTATGCAGAGAAACAGAGAGAGGCCACATCCAATGGGCAGAATGACAGGCCCAGCCTTGAGAGGGTGAGTGTCTCCTAACCCCTTCCCTAACTATGAGCACTCTTGATTGGAAGCAAAAGGAGTAGGGAAATGGAAGGACTCCCCATCCATGCTGCTCTTGCTTCACTCCTAACTATATCATACTGGGGTCCCTTCATACCTGGTTGGAAGGGCAATTGGTGCAATACTGAGCAAGACTCCTATATCTTTACCAGTTTCTCAGAAGACAGATGCTTCGTAGGACACCTCATAGTGCTGCAGAAATGAGAAAAATGGGGGAAATTATTTTGATCCAAGGCCCAAGATGTCTTTCATACCTTACTGGGGTATTCCCATTTTCACTGCTCAGTTAACTCAGTGGCCCAGCCATGTATAGGCACCCATCATATTCCTCTTGCCCCATCAGAACTATGTTGTTCAAGGCAAGGGGGTAGTGACCAGCGCCGATGTCAGCAGAACACTGTGAGATGCTTTGCTCAGCATGCCAGCAAATGGGAACTCCCACTTGACTGGGGTGTTTTCTAGGGAAGGGATTGAAGTTCAGTGACACAGTAACATTCTACAAGAGTTTAATTGAGTTGGAGATCCTGACTAATTAGACCATCTGTAAGTGGCACTCACCAACTCCCCCCCCCCCAAAAAACTAAACCCTTAAAAAAAAAAACTCTCGGAAGAAAACAGTTGCCTTTGCTGGCTCTGAACAGAAATGCTGGTTTCATGTCCCTAGATTACGTCCTTCTGACTGGTGGGATCAAATGATTTCTTAGAAATCCAGGGCTTCTTTAGTAAAGTTGCTCTTTGCTGAACTTGGAAAAAAATACATTTTGGGGGGTTGCTTCAGGATAGGAGCCATTAGCTGGGAAGCAGGATAGAGAAGTAATAATACATACTAGTTCAGTTCAGAACAAATCTGTTATTATTGTTCAAGATTTCAGATATTATTCACATGTAGTACAATGGGGAAAACATTCTGTCTTTCCTTGTGTACTTCCTGCAGCAATCAGGTAGAGAAAAATTAGAAAGGACTACAGAAATATAGGCGTTTTCACACTGGAGACCAGAGAGTTTTTCTTCATTTCTGGTTATACTCTTTAAGTATGAATTTAGATTGTTTCCTCTAATACGCTGAAGAGTTCATTGCCTACTCAGAACAAGCAGCTGCGTGTCAAACCAGAAATCCGCACAAATGAATCCCACACTGACACCTCCTCACAAGCCAGGGAGGGCTCACCTGAGAGAATTGCTTTGAAAGTGAGCCATCAGGCTATCTGTGAGAAGAGCAGAGCCTCTGAAGAGCCATTTTGTGTGGGAAGGGGCAACCTCTCTGAGAGCCTAATCCGATGCTCGTTTCAATCAATGAAAAGTCTTCCATTGATATTTCAGTGGGAGTTGGACTGAGCCCCTTTAATCAAGAACACATCTTAATCAGAACCAAAGCCCTATCTACTGGCATTTCCTGATTGCATAGATATTACTGTGCTTAAATAAAATACCTTCTGTTCGTTTACTTCTGAAGCGGCTTCTCTGTCTTAAATTAAGCACAACAGAATGAAACAGAAATCAATCCTTATCAAAGGGGTTCACCACAGTCTGAATTTAATGAGACTCTTTTCTGTGCACAAACGGTAGTATCTCAACTAACAAGGCATAACAGCAGTTTCGGAGAGCCAAGGGCAATCCTAGGCATGTTTACCCAAAAGTATGCCTCGACTCCTGCAGAGATCAAAGTGTATTACCTCCTAGTGAGTATATTTATGACAGGAGCTGGGCAAGAAAACTCTGGTTGCATACAGTGGTGGCTGTTATACCAGTGCTCATTCAGCATATTATACTTGCAACCCTATGGACTTTAAGCAGTAAAATCAAAAGACACAAGGACCGCATCAGAAACTACCAGTTTGCACTGTTGCACACTGTTGCACTACCAATAGCCAGTGCTACGGAGACCCAGAAACTCCACTGCAACATACCAGTCAGGATGATGCTCAGCACTGATGCCCCTCCCCACATTTTCCATGCATGTAAAGTACCTGTCAGTATTTATTTACTTAGGATAATTCTATGCCACTTCGTCAAAGTCGTGCTCCAGGTAGCTGACAATTAAAATCACCACAAGATATAAAAAACAAAACAAGCTATTAAAAACAAGCTATTGGGCACAAACAGCCAATAAGCAGTACAAGCCAATAGTCAGTTTGGATAACATTGCCCAATATACACACTTCTTCTGGCACACAACACACCCACACCAGGCTGCCACAAAGTGCCCACAGCACTTTCCCTACCACCAGCTCTGTTGGAAAGCAGCAACTAGCACCTGTAGCCCCAACCAGCAGCACCCACCAAGATTCAAAATGTTCCAGAGGCCAAATACAGTCTGAAATAGAACAATTGGAAAGGGTAGAAGCAGTGGCCTGCAAGTTCCTTTTCCTAGTAACAAACAAAAGACAAGGCCATGAAGAGAAGACAAGAGTGCTGTGCCAACTCTTATATACTTCTTGTCATGAGTGGCTATTGAGTTTAGCCAGAATCCCATTTCTTCTTGTGGCTGGATATATGTGTGTGGAGATGAAGCAATTACCTTGGGTTCCCTCTGGTCTTCAAAGTGGTCTTCAAACACTTGCCATGTCTTCCCTGAGCATACATTCATGTCAACAAAGGTGGCGGGAATGAGCCCTGAGCAATTCTGGCATGGTTGTATTCTTTCCCCATCACAATCCAAGCTGCCCAGTTTTCTCCCCCCTCACCTTTTGTGAGCAATGTTCCACCAGCATAGGGGTTCTGCCACCAGCAAAATGATGCTGTCAAATCAGCAGCCTGCTGCCAATCACTGGGAAAGATGATAATGCTAGGAAAAGCTGAAGGCAGCAGGAAAAGAGGAAGAATCAACATGAGATGGCTTGATTCTATAAAAGAGCCACGGCCCTCAGTCTGCAAGACCTGAGTGAGGCTGTCAGTGACAGGACATTTTGGAGGACATTAATTCATACGATTGCCATAAGTCAGAAGTGACTTAATGGCACTTAAACATACCCACCAAACACTGCCAATCAATGAATTCTTTGGGTATTTTTGTCAGGTATAAATTAAAGAGAGGATCACTCTGTTAGACCTTAGGACAATAATACGCAGCAGCTCAGAAGCCACATGTGGCTCTTTAATATGACTCTTCTGAGTACTGTTTCCTAGTATAACACCTGCCCATCATGGTTGGCAGTTGATTCCCACCCTGAAGGACCTGCCTCCAGAGGAACGGGTAAGCTGCCTGTGAGCCTTCCTGAGGTAAAGGCCTCATGCCAGGAAATGGAAGGAAATGCAGCTCTTCTGGATGATGGTAATTACAAATGTGGCTTTCCGCAAGCTGCAGAGTGAATACTAGTGCCTTAGGGAGTCTTTGAGTGTACAGCCTGGTTGCAGGAAGGGTCACACCCATTCTTTATGAACAGTGTAGTTGCAACTGCTGCTGCCAAAGCACAACCCAGGAAGAAGTATAAAAAGATAGAATTCTGGCATTTTACAGAAAAGATAAAAGCCTCTATAAGGTGACACAGAAACCAAAGTACAGTCAATGTCACAGCAACAGCAGTAATTGAAGAGGCACACTTGAAAAGTTAATAGTCCCCTAAAATGCAGTTGTTTCAGTAAACTTGAAGAACATATTAGATCCTTTGTTTAAAGTTAATGGTAATAAATCGGGTTACAGAAACATCAGAAAATAGTGATAAGTTCTTTGGCTCATGGATTTTACAGCAGACATATGGGGAAAGTGATAATCACTGGCCCTGGAAACAGTATTTCCCTAACAGTTCACAAAGGGCACAACTCACCCAGAGTTAAACACATTTAGGAGTGATGCGCATGCTTAATTCTAAATCTAGAAGGCTGGAAGATTCTCATTGATTTGTGCATAGTAATGTGATGAAAATGAGATTCTGTTTCTAGTGCTCGAAACAAAACACTGAATAACACTCCTAAAGCAAAATGGCATTGATTCTGCTAAACACAAAACTGAATATGTTTTTTCAAAAATCTCCAGAATTTATGGGTTGCATCTTATGAACAGCAAACACAAGGGATTTTTTAGAAGCAGATTATCTTCACCCTTCCACTTCCCAGGGAGAGCTGTAAAGACCCACTACAGGCTCTTCAAATAAAGGTTCCCATTGGGGGCAATCTCATATGACCCCAGAACCGACCCAAACTTTTAGGGTTGCTGGCACTGCCAGGCAACCCGTGAGATCTGGAAGGGCAGGATACGGGGACAGTGCCATTGGCAATGGTGTGACATTATATCTGTGTAAAACCATAGAGTTTCTGGTGATTCCTAGAGAGGTATAACATAATATCCAAATATCCAGGTTTTCTCTGAAAGTGATGATGCGCCATTGGCCCTATGACAATTTTTGAAAAAAAAATCTCCCACAGCCTCTCTAAGTGGTGGCTGGAAGAATGGATTGCCAGTGGGAGATCTCCTGCCATAGCACAACAACTGGCAACCCTGCAAACATCACAGCCCTCTTCACAAGTTACAGTGAACGCACATCCAATCTGTGTGCAGCATATCCTTGACTTTTCTCTATGTGTGCATTGAGTAAATCTCATGTTAAGTTCAAAACATGTGCAACTAAATTTGTGATTGGAACCCCACAGTTCTCCAGGTACTAGTCTCTGGTTTCAATTTCAAAGTGAACCCACAGTGGCTTTTTCTTACACACAGATTTATGCATGTATGTGCACTTCTGTAATGTGAACAAGGCTTGTATAAAAACAGACCACATGACTTGATTTGTAAGACAAATGGGCTAGCGATCTTATTCTCTGTCTTAGACCTTTTTTTTGCTCAGGGAGAGAACAAAAAGTCTGGGCTGTTTGCATTCATCCCTGTTACCTTTACCTCTCCTCCATTTGTTGCCCCCCCCCCCCCCATACTATCACAGTAAACTTTTAGATTGTGAACACTTGAACACCCTTGGACACCTCAAGGGGTGTACTCTGCAGGGTGTTAGCAGGAGCTAGCAGTGTACTGGCAAAAAGGGGAAGCTGCTTTTACAATAAAGTCTGCACAAGGCTTGTTGCTTTAAAAAGGAAATGGATGTCTTTTATTGTTAAAGAAATCCATATCGGGATAGGAACAGCATTACAAGCATTCTGGCTGTTTATCTAAATCCCTGAGATTAGTATTCTGGGTGAACAAAGAGACAGTAGCAGGAAAAAAAACAAGAGGAAGGATACAGAAGAATCTGACCTGTCCACCTTACTGTCTCTAGTGCTCCCTCTGGAGAAATGGTGGTTTTTTTTGCAGAGGTCTTGCACAGTCCTTTACTTGCAACACAGGTCACCCTTGTCTCTCTCTCTCTCTCTCTCTCACACACACACACACACACACACAAGAATTCAGACTGCAATGAGGAATCGGCCTGCATGTTTGTGCAAGGATCGTTTGCCTATAGAGGTGAAAGTTTTCAATAGGAAAAGGATGACAGAGACCTGATTTAAAGAGTTAAAATAATATATGGAGTTTACTGAGGGATTTGTTACAACAGAAGGGGGGTTTATTCTGAGCAAATATTAGCAAATACTAAATCAAAGCACAGTCAGAGTATATTCCTTATCCAAACTAACAGCATAATAACAATAACACCAGACTGACCAGAGCTACTCCAATTTGGGACAGGAGTTACCTTTAAGCTAAAGGTGTAAATGTGGGCAAATGGGACAGAGCAGAAGAGAAATATGTCAGCACAGAGGTGTTCAGTCCACCAGATGTGAGGCCTAAATAGTGGAGAGGAGCAAAATGCCAGCTCTCAGCACAATGCAGTGTGGGTTAGAAAATAAAGGGAGATAGCTCAAGAAGGGGAGCAAAGATATACCTGAGCTAATCTGCGAAGAAATCAGGTGAAAGAAGGAAAGACTCAGTGTGTTGGGAGCCTGTGTTGCAGTCCAGTTTGCAGCCAGGATCAGAATCAGTGATTTCAGCAAGGAATTAGACTAAACATGAGGCTGGGGTAACAGGTAGGATCCAGAAACTATCTGCAAAGTTTTGGGGGCTAAGAGGTGCCTTCTTTGCACCTTTAGTTACACTGAGAAGGGTACAGTGTCTCTGCTGTGATGGGGCTGGGTTCTGGCTAAAACTTTGAATCCGTCTGGGAGGTTTGAGTTTTAGGGGAGCCCAGAATACCAGCTCAGCCGGGTTACAGCAGAAACGGATTATTAATCATGACCTGAACATCGATGAATCTTCAAGAAGTCAAAGAATATAATAATTGTCAAGAGAGTGTCTAGCCCTCTAGGGGATGTGGCCACTCCCCTGTGACTCAGATTTTTATTGCCTGCAGCCTAATATCAGTTTCCCAGTTTTGATATCAAACATGGCTTTCCCTTGGCAATCTCAGGCAGCATATGTATTTGATGAATGTGCTGAGAGTGTGTACAGTTAACTCTTAATGAGAATGCATTACCTGGGTGTGATTCTCTAGTTTTATTGTATATTTTTTTAATACAGAAACAGAAATAGTGGCATAGAAGAAGATCAATAGATTCGAAATGGGAGTTATTCCGGAGAATCTCGTCTCACCAACTATCTACTCAGCTGATGAATACTTACACAGGAACAACTACAAAAATTATTGGACTGCAACTCTGTGGTTATACATTTACTTTACTTTGTTAAAGTGGTGCTGTAGATGTTTGCATAAGTTTCCTTTGTATTATATAAAAAGCACTGGCAGCACATCGTCGGGCAGCTTCATTCTTGTACCTGATTTACATCTCTAAAGCTGTGCTCCTTTTTACTGTAACTTGTGTGTTAGCCGAATTGCTTTAATTTACGTTTAGCAATCAGCAAGATACACGGGTTCTTGCCAACTATACCAGGATCCCACCCCTCCCGGGAATTCTCAAGGAAAGAGGCACGTGAGATGGATTCCAAGTTCAATGTTGTTTACTGGATCATGTAACCAAGCATACCAAAAACGTAATCACACACACAATCTTACAGGCCTAATAAAATAAAGAGAGAAAATAGCACTATTGCATGAGCAGGTATCGTTGGTGGGGAAAGCACGTTACCTTAGATGCGTTGTCCGATGTCAAGATGAGTTGGATGGGGGTAGAAAGGTATAAAAGCTATGGGGCCACGAGGCTTGAACCGGCAAGACCACGTGGTTCTCCTGGATCGCGAGTCCAAAGAGAAAAAAAGGGATTCAAAGATGGAGGCAAGGGTTGGGTACAGAGAGCTGGACTGAAGGGTCAATAGGTTAGATAGAGGGCGACGGCTCAAGAGAGCGAGTGACTCTCGGTTTGGGCTTTTATTGGGGGTCTTGGGGCGGGCTTTGCAGACCACAACCCACTAACACTCCTACTAGGCGGTCCATCCCTCTTGGACCTTGCTATAGGTTAAAGGTGAACAAAGGGAGGAGGTCCAGGGGATGGTCAGTATTGCAAGAGCATGATCTCATCAGGAAACAGACACTGAGTCTGGGGTCCGATGACTCACCTGGCCATATCTATTGTTAGTTGAAGGTTTCAGCCAAGTAACTGATGGCTGGCACACTAGTTGCTAGGCAGTCTAGTTAGCATAACTATCCAGATGTATAGTGGGGGAGTGGGGGTTAGCCAGCGGATGTCCGACAGAAGGAAACCTCATGGCAAGAGGAATCCCTTATCTTTGTCTTGGGTGAACTGTTTAGGGTGTCAGCCTCCTGGCTTGGGCTGGAGCTGGCTCCTATTTCAAGAAGAAAGCGCAAGACCCTACCACTGTTGGTGACACATGGTTCAAGCTTATGGATATGAAAATCCATAAGAGCACAAAAAGTGCTTTGCTGGCTAACATTTCCCCCCCTCGGAGACCTGAAGGCGTCAGGTGAAGGTCTCCGAATTGGACGGTACGATGACACGATTGGGGCAGACTGCATGATGGTGATCCTGGAAGAAATTGTTGGCAAGGGACGGACGCAAAAGATGACAAAAATCTACCGCAATAAAAATACCAAATTGTTGCTGGGATGGACATAAAAAGCAAGGCTTGTGCATTTGACCACCAAGGGAGCCTATGTATAAATATTTAAGTCTCTAAATAGCAGAAACATCCTTAACTGAGATATTAAAAGTAATTCTGAAAATTCCTTATCTTAAATTCATTGTAAAAGCATTATAAAAGCATTATAAATTCCTCATAAGAGTAGTATCTGTAAAACATCAATGCTTATAGCGGAAGTACACACATTTGTATCAATAAAAATAATCCACAAGGAATGTACAAGGAAATAAAAATGGTTACAAGCAATTCTTCGTCCATCTCTCCTGAGCGGCAAGGCTTTTCTGCTGGAACCGGGCTACTGGTGTCTCTATACAGGAGAGAGGCGCGCTTTACATTGTATCTAATGGAGCACCAGGACTCGTATATCTTCGGCTTTTCGGAAGCCACTCGGGTCTTGATCAATAGCTCATGAAGCTCTCGGCTGCGCTCGTCATTTCTCGGCACGGACACGAGTCAGTTCGGCCGAGAAGGAGGAGACCGGTTTGCATATTGAG
This sequence comes from Lepidodactylus listeri, assembly GCA_029233225.1. NCBI lineage: Eukaryota > Metazoa > Chordata > Lepidosauria > Squamata > Gekkonidae > Lepidodactylus > Lepidodactylus listeri. Next base: position 149,871,705 of record JARCFY010000001.1, read on the forward strand.
GAGTCGCCCCCCCTTGTTATCTAAAAGCATCATGGGTACCTACTTAAGTTGAGAAAAAAGGATATTGAAATAAGACATAGTTTAGTGAATTTGCAAGCAGAATATCTGAAGGCATCCAAGAAATACGGGAAAGGTCAAAACAGGTCATACATCTGGAATCATTGTATTATAAAAGACACATCAGTTTGGGGTCCTGGCTGGAATAATCACGGGCAAGCTATTCACCCTTCGGGGTTGGCGAAGTCTCCGGACACGCCTCCCGAACCCTGGGGAGTATTAGCGAATACTCACTCAATGGGGCGTGCAAAAGCTGGGTTTGGGAGTTGCGTCCGGCTGACTCCGGCCTTTTTATCTGGAGTCGGGTGGCTCCGCGGGGACGATGTCAAGTCGTACCCGTTTTAACCTGGAGGGCTCCCTTCGGGGGGCCCTCCCCCAATACAGTACAAAAATAGAACAATTTTCCCCTCTAAACCCAATCCCAGTGGTATCGCCCCATACCTAATAAGGAATGGACTGGGCAGCTAGTTACTAGGCAGAACCCCTAAAGGTCGCATGCTGTTGATTTGGCTGTATTTGTTAGGGCTAGAGGCTGTTGCATATGTAAATGAGTAAACTGTTTAGGCATTCTGGGATATATAAACATTGCAAGATAAATAAATTTATTAAAAATCAAAAACAGTCGAATTGGACAACAGTGTTGGGACGCGGGTGTGTTTTAGACCGCAGGTACTTCAGGGAGAGTGCTGGCGAAAATCTCCCTTTAACATAGAAAGATGTTGGAAAAAGGGGCAGGAGGTTTTGGCGGGGGCCTCGAGCTAACCGGGAGTCCTTCCCAGGCACTCTCCACTGCTTCATGCAGGGAGAGCTTGCACACCTGGTGAAAGGGGAGCATGGGCCGGATTTAAATTCCGAACCCAACTTCTGCATGTCCTCCGGGGCGGTATGGCTTGGAGGAGCTGCATAGCAGAGGGAGACAAAGGATTCGTTTGTCCCATATCTTCCTCCTGAGCTGTCTCTCGAGCTTCCATGACCCCCTCGCCCTTGTTGTCCGGCTCACTAATGACTCCCCACGGTTCGTCTGGGCTTTCGGCCCTCCCAACACTGGTTAAAGAATAGAAAAGCAAAAACAAAAACAAAAATGTTTTGGCAAACAAGCGGTTTGCTTTACAAACAGGAGACTTGGTTTGCAAACAAACGGTTTGTCTTTTGCCCGTAGAGTGCACAAACAAAGAGACTGAGACAAAACCGTGCACAATGAAAAACTTTTTGTAAAGGTGATGAGGCTTTACGGCCATAAAAGAAATAAAGAAAAGTACATATGAAAACTGAATAATATTAACGGACTTAAGTTAACGATGATTGACAGGCTATGCAAATTGTGCATCTATGAGGGCATGCTGGGAGAAGAAAATATTATGAGTGAAATAAATTTATTAAAAAAGCAAAAAGACCGAATAAGAGGCCAGTACTGAGGTGGCTGTGTGTTTCAGGCTGTAGGCTGCTTGGGCAGATGGTCGGGGAAGAGGTCACGCTAACATAGAGAGATGCTGTAACATGTGGCTGGAGAGTTTTCGGCTGGAGCGGGCTAACCTTGGGGCCTTTCCCCAGGCACCTGTCGCTGCCTCGAGTGGCAATAGGATTGCACACCTGGTGGATATGGGGCGAGAGAGGGGGGGTTGGAGTAACTTCCGAACCCAACTTCTACACGCACCACCAGGGAAGCCGCCCACTAAGCTTGACATTCGTGCTAGCCACAAATGCAACTACGGAGCTTTTGTCGACGGCATCTTTGGATGCGCCCTCGGCCCTTCTGATCTCCCATGAAGAAATGCTTTCTGGTCCTCCCATCCCCTATCTCCCTTTTCTTTCTCTCATTACTCCCCATGGTTCGTTAGGGCTTCGGCCCGCCCAATGCTGGTCAAAGAATAGAAAAAGGAAAAATCTTAGGAACAAGCAGAGGCTTGTTGTAATCCCAAGGTGCTGCTGGAAGTAGAGGGGAGATGGCAGCAAACAGAAAAGGAGGCGTTTGCTAGCTGGACATCTTTGGAAAACTTTAGCGGGAGATTTTTGCAAAAGTGAAACTAAAATAAGGAAGTCTGGGGTGTGGGTTGCTTCAAAAAAGATTAAACTGGGTTGTAGAACGATCGAAAAATACAAAAGAAAAGTAGTAGCACAGGTTTTGGGGAAAATAGTTTTTAATATCCACGTGCTAGGGCGTATGCAAAGCGGAGATGCCACAGAGCACGCCGGATCTTAATTTCTTAAAACCAAATCTTTGTTCTATAAGTTATTATTTGAAAAATGCCAATGTTAAAATTAATAATACTTTAGGAGGTTTCAAATTGGGAACCCAAAGGAAAAAGATAATACAAAAATCTTTATTTCCTATGAGCTAAAAAGCCATTGCAGGGGGAGAACGCGCAAAAAGACCGTGGCTCGCCTTAACCTTTTGAAAGGATTGCATTTTCCAACTGGCTTTCCAGTAGGACCTGCACACTTGCACTTCCTTTCTTGGCCTGCTCCGTCTCGCTGAACTCAAAGCATGACCATACTGCCACAACGGGTCTCAGTCATCCTGAGAAAGCAAACCGCTGTCGCGATTTGACAATATGGTTTTTTGGTTTCAGCGATGCTACATAGGAGTTAAAAAGGCAGCACGATTGAGGTTTTCCGAATATGTGCAGGAGGCGGAGCCTGCTTTCCTTCGGTTGCATTTGTAGCCTCGCTGGTGTTCCCTTGGGTTCGATAAAACTGCTGCTAAAGGCCAATTTTTCTACCTCATGGGTCTTTTTCTAAAAAGGCCCACCCAATAATGGTTAAAGAATAGAAACACAAACACAAACACCCATAAGGAGCTGAAACGGACGAAGACAGAAGAAACATAGAAAAAGGGCAACAGTCAGGGTATGCCAGAGTTCGGGGAGGTGGGGTTAGGAATTCGAAACCTTGGATGCAACGTGCATCAAGGCTTGGAAATCGGTGGCTTTAGATTGAGCTTCTAATTTGTGGATTTGTCTTCTCACCCAACACGTCAGTGTAAGTAGCGCCACGATTAAAATAATTTGGAAAGCCAAAATGATGACTATGGGGTGGAGCATTAAATTTAAATATCCCGTTGTTGTTGGGCTCCAACCAAGAAGCGATTCCCAACAGCTGTGGGCTCCCGCCTCCTTAATTTCCACGGCCAGTTCTTTGATCCTGGCGCCATTATGGGAAACGTTCAAGGCGGCTTTGTCTCCAGCTCTCTTTAGCTGAGCCAGGCGTTCTTGGAGGTCTGGGTGAGAGAGCAATTTCTGTAAGGCTTCCAGTCCTAACCCCAAAGGCACTGGAGCAATGGAGTCATACAATTCTGGGGATATGGTCATTTCTTGTTGCGTCCAAATGGGGGTTTCAAAATAAAAGTCACACCCTCTGATGGAGGTAATGTTACAGAAGCATCTGTTTATTCCAGGCAGCATTTGTTGGTAGTATAGTGTGTTTATGTGAAATGTGTTCGCAGGTTGTTCTGAGACAGACACAAGCTCTGCCTATATATATAATGGTGGACCCGGTCTCGCTGACCGCGTCAAATTGGCAGTGAGATATGGCGTGTTTCTTGGGAACTAGGCATGGGTGATGTTTCTCTAGGGCTTCATCGTCGCAGATGAAGCCTAGGTTTTCCTTATGGGTACATCCGTCTAGATTGATCATATGCCAGCTGGATGAGCTCACTTTAGCCCATCGGTCACTGTTCCTGGCATATAATACTGTGTCCGAATTAACTTGAATACCCAGCGGAACCACTGGATAGATGTGGAAAATTTCTTTAGCGGTCACTGTGGTTATAATCAATTGCAAGGTCTGGGTTACAGCGTCAAAAGAGGCGTTTGCCAACGACCACCAGTGTTCGAGAGAGATTTCACTGGTGGTTAAATTTCCTTTAATTAATTCCCTTATTTCTAAGGGTATAACTCCAGCCATAGCTTGTTTGATTATAGTCATGGCAGTGACCACGTTAAGAGTTTGTGCTTGAGTGCAAGCAAGAGCTAATGAAATATTGTTTTGTAAAGACTGAATGCCACCAAGGAGATTGTTAAAATCTTTCTCCACGATTTGTTCCCAAGTAACCAGCAGGGGGTTGGTGGAGCGTTCCACGTGGGCAAGGGAATCCAATGATTGCGTAAGGGGGAGGCTCATTTGAGAGATATCAAATGAAACTTTGGAGGCTTTATTTGCTATCACCTCTATGTTTGCAGCGTCTATGGCTGCCATGCCCGCTCCTACGGGTGCGACCCAATCAGAAAGGTCGCGTTTAGTTCTTCTAGAGAGCTCTCCTTTACGCCACATTAGGATCCAATTGTCCCAACCTTGCTGAGTCGTGTGTAAGTAAGAGTCACAGAGGGCATGGCTGAAAGAAGTGCCAAGTCCATTTAAGCTGACATTGACCCTTTTTACTGAGATTTCCGGCTGCATCAAGACTGTTTCCTGATGATTAAATTTTAAAGTGTGTGCTCCCACTACCGGGTAGGTCAGTGAGGCTAGTGTGTCTACATTTTGGATGAGTGGGTCCAAATCGAGTGTGTGATTTGCATCACCAATTATTAAAGTGTAATTTCCTTCCTGATGGGTGAGCTGCAGAGTTGTTGTTCCGATAGCTGTAAGGTGTACAGTATCGGTGGCATTGAGGCAGACAGAAGTGTTTAGAAGGAGGGTCCAATCTGGGGGACCTTGCTGCTTTAACGCGGAGCAGTTAAACTGCCAATTGAGCTTGCCCCATGCCAGTGGCTCTAGGTCTATGTCTTCGCCGTATGGGTCCGTGAGCGTTATCGGGACCTCTGTGTCATTGTGGAAGTGTCGGGAGCCAATTGAAATGATCATTTTTAGAGGGTCGCCAATGTCCCATACGGCAGCTGATATTACAGCTATGTCTGTGTATAGGGAGATGGGGGTAGGAGCAGTATATTCGATGGTGGAGGTGTTGGTTTTGGCTTGTGGCTGTTTACACAGGACCACTTCCATTTCGTCCATAGAATATTTTCCGGAGGTGCATAGGGTCACCTTTTCTCCGGTGCGGCTGTGAATGCAGTGTGTGAGCCGCTGCGGCGGACATTGTTCTATAGGCGTGAGTGTGACTGCTCTGTCATGCCGTCCTGTTACACAGGTAAAAATTCTAAAAGGCATGTTTATTCCCACGCATCTCCATTTGGTCAAGACTACCGTATGGTTGGCTATTTGAGTTGCTGAGGTACAATAAAACAATGACAATCCGAATAAGAATACAAGTTTTAATGGTCTTACCAATTTGTCTGCTGCTGGGGTGGAAGGTCCTGGATGCATTCTGTAATATAATGTTTGAGGGGTGTGTGAGTGAGATCCCTGAGCTTCCATACTGTGGTCGACATACCCAATCAGTCACAGTATGGTTCCCTTTACCTAAGGCTGGGTGTGAGTGTAGTGGTTCCCAAGCGTAAGCCCGGTGCGATTTTTACTGCACGCTCCCGCGGCTCCTCTTAAAAAGGGAACTCTTTTTATACACCATGGCCTCCCCCCCCCTTGCTTCCGACAAGGCGACTAAAGCCGTGAGGAAGCATTTAAAAGGCAAGGCAGGTTTCTCCAAGAGAGAAAAGAGGCACAAGATCGAAAATGTCTGTGGGCAGGTGAGGCCCGAAGGTGACAGCAGCAATAGGCTGCGAGGTTCCTCCGGGATCCGGAGTGAGGTTAGGAGGTTGCGGAACTGGATCACCCTTCCACAGCTTGAGCTGGGAGGAATGGAAGAACTTGTACCACGTTTGACCATGCTTCCTGGGAATGGCGAGCTTGTAGACCGCAGGGCTTACGCGATCCACAATGGGGACCGGGCCAGCCCATTTGGCCATGAGAGCATGCTGATTCCGGCTAAATTTCCTGTAGAGAACCTGCTGTCCGGGTTCCCAAAGCTGAGGATTGCGCACCCAGCCGAGCTTTTTATCCACCGCCAGTTGGCTCTGCCCTAACTCGTTAGCCACTTGGAGGTGAATAACCAGCAAGTCCTGGATAAGAGTCTTAACCCAGATATCGTTTGCCACTTGTGTTTCCAGATCGCCTGGCATGTCATGTTGGAGCCAGAAAGCTTCAGGCATGCGCATCTTTCTCCCGGTCATGACCATATGAGGGGAGTAACCATGTCTGGCTGTAGTCCCTCGTATTGCCATGAGAACTATGGGCAGTTTTTCGTCCCAGGTGCGACCTGTGGAAGTGACTATCTTGGCTAGGGCTTCCTTGAGGGTGCGGTTTGTGCGTTCTATTGCCCCTGAAGACTGAGGGTGAGCAGCAATGTGGAACCGCTGCTTAATTCCGAGAGCCTTGCAGAGCTCCTGGGTGACCTCACCTAAGAAGTAGGGTCCGCGGTCGGAATCGATGATCTTGGGGATACCCCAGCGGGAAAAGAGGTTATTAAAAAGTAGTTGGGCCGTAGTGGAGGCCGTGTTGTTGTGGCAGGGGAATGCTTCGATCCATTTCGAGAATGGATCAATCACTGTTAAGCAGTACTTGTTTCCTCTGCGGGTCTTAGGCAGAGGTCCGATAAAATCAATTTGAACCCGAGCCCAGGGTCCCTCTACCCTCTGGTGCTGAATGGGGGCTTTGGGACCGGAGGAGTCCGCGTTAACCATGGCACATGATAGGCAATTATCCACCCATTGTGCCACGTCTTTGCAGATGCTTGGCCACCATCCCGCGTCCCTGACCCATTCCAGAGTTGGTTCTTTACCCCGGTGTCCTTGCTCATGGATAAATTGAATTAAATCGGCCCGTACTTCGACAGGGACTACCCAGTGTCGTGTCCCTGTGGTGTCAAAAGCCCAAATAACTCCCTCTTCTTCCCTGATGGTGTATCTCCCAGTGGGATCTTTGCCTTTGGAGAGGAGATCCTGAACATCGGCATCGTTCGCTTGGAGTTCCCCTAGGTCTATAAATACAGGGGGAATGGCAGGACGGTCGTGGAAGGTGTTTGCTTTGCTTCTAGTCACTACCGGGTTTACAGGACAGGCTGGTTGGTCTGGCGGAGAGTTAAAACGTGCTGCTTCTTTGGCTAAGAGATCGGCTTGATCATTCCAGTAAGCCACTTCTGTGTCTGCCTTTTGGTGTCCTTTGACATGGGAAATCTGTGTCTCTGCTGAGCGTTTATGGAGGAGCCGCATGACTTCTCTCCATAACACTAAATGAGCTACTGGTTTCCCTTCCGCATTGACCCATTGCTGTCTTTCCCAGTGTGGGAGCCAGACAGTGGCGGCTTTGGCTGTCCAGTCCGAGTCCGTGAAGATGGCTGCGGGGCAGTCTGAAGGTTCGAACTCAAGAACAGCCTTAAGGGCAGCAACCTCTGCGGCTTGACTAGAGTGAGGACGGACAGCCGCTTGCAGGATGTAATTATCGTGGACCCTGACCGCGCCATACCCTGTGTGTGGGGTGCCAGCTATATGGAAGGACGAGCCATCACAGAACCAGCAATTAAACCCTTTTTGCTTGGCTTCTTCTAATGGCACTCCCCATATAGCAGGCCAAGGCAAGTGTTCCACATCTGGAAGTGGGCACTCATGCTCTTCCCCAGTGATAAGCAGACCGTATGGGGCAGGGTGCTCTTTTTGTTCTTTCTTATATTCAATCCCCTTATTGACCAGGGCAAGCGTCCACTGGGCAATGCAGGCATTGGATACCTGACCGTCCTGAATCTTCCCTGAAAGGATATACTTGAGAGGAGTGTGCGTTGTTTGCACAATGACTTTGGCTCCCCCGATTATAAACTCCCAATGTGTAAGGCTCCAGACTAGAGCTAGACATATCTTTTCACAAGGGGTAAACTTTATTTCGACTGAAGAAAGATTCCTGGAGGCATAGGCTACAATCCTGGGGGCCCCGGCATGATGCTGGATGAGCGTGGCCCCGATGCTTTTCTCTGTGTGGGCCAACTGAATGTAAAAGGGTTTTGTTGGATCTGGATGAGCTAAGGCAGGAGCTGAGGCAAGCGCTTGCTTAAGGCTGGCAAATGCATATTGTTGGTCAGGTCCCCAGACCCATGGAGCGTCCCTCTTAAGGAGAGCATAGAGCGGCCGGGCTTTGTCAGCGAAACCCTCTACGAAATCCCTGGAAAAATTGAAGGTTCCTAGGAGAGCACGGAGGGAAGGCACATCTGTTGGGGCAGGGAGCTTGGCGATTACTGCCATTCTCTGTGAATCTGGTGTCCTGCCGTCGGGTCCTAGTGCTAGCCCGAGGTATTTTACGTTGGTTTGAACCAGTTGTGCCTTGTCCCTACTGGCTTTGAAGCCATCAGCTTTTAGAAGGTGGAGGACTTCTCTAGTGACCTCCATGGTTTCTTCCTCAGTGGGGGCGTGGATCAAGATGTCATCCACGTACGACAACACGTGCTCCTTGGAGGAGGGGCTGAGACGATCCCACATACGGACTACATGTGCGTGGCAAATGCTGGGACTAGAATGGAAGCCTTGTGGTGTTCTTTTGAATGCATATTGCTGGCCGCGAAAAGTGAACGCGAATTTATACCAGCAAGACTCGTGTAGCTTGATCGAGTGGAATGCGTTAGCCAAATCGATCACACTATAGTAGCGAGATCCGGCAGCAATGGCAGCAAGGTTCTCGTGGTATTTGGCTACTACAGGCGCTACTGGTGGGGTTACAGCATTCAGAGCTCGGAAATCCACAGTCATTCTCCAGGTTACACCGTCAGCCTTTAGGACCGGCCACAGAGGGGCATTGCAGATGGACTGCATGGGGAGGATTACGTCCCATTGTAAAAGGCCTTCTATGGTTTTGGCTATTCTGTTTTCAGCTTCTGCAGGGTATTTATATTGTTTTTGAGGTGGAGGATCTTTGCCTTCTATGAGAACACAGGCGTCTCTCACTGCCCCACATTCTGCCTTGTCCTTGATCCAGACCTCAGGGAAGTCTCGGATCCAGGGATCACTAGGCTCAATTGGGGCCAGAGGGAGAGGGGCTTTGAGGGCAGCGCATCTATGGATTGCACTGATTTTGCGAGGGCCCTCTGGAATTTGCCAGAGGAAGCCATTCGCTAGATCAATAGTCAAGCCATGTGCTTGGAAAAAGGGGACCCCTAGGATGCCAGCATCTTCACCTTGATTGTCGCAGGCAGACACAAGGGTGGAAATAGTTCCTACGGTTAAAGGAACGTCTTTCCAGACCGTGGCTCTGTGTGCGCCTCCAGCAAAACCGGCGAGCATAATGGCCTCCTGAGTGGGTTGACCGTGGGCAGCGAGATATGGGCTTAGTACATTAAGAGCGGCTCCGGTGTCGATTAGAAGGGTAGCAGGTTTACTGTTCCCTGGAGTCCCGACCCCTGCTTTCACAGTTGGTCTCCCCCATGTATCGGGCTTCAAAGTAGCCACAACGCCATTGGGGAGAGCCTGGGACTCCGGGCAGCCCTAGCTGTGCTTGGCTAGTTCTGGCAATTCTTTACTAAGCACCGGGTAGATGGGTTGACCTGGCGCCTGTGCTTGTTCCTCACTCTCAGCCAAGGCACGAAGCAGAACGCTGTTGGGCTGCTTGTGGAATCTTTCCATTTCGTAGCCCCTTTCCTTAAGCTGCATCCATATCTGCCTCCTAAAGGTATCGGACGTTTCCGGAGGCTGATAGCCTGGTTGCGGTTCAGGTGCCGACGGCTGATACGCCTGTGGCTGATTTCCGGGGCCTTGTGGCTGTCCGTATTGGCCTTGAGGGGGACCCTGATAGTTTTGAGGAGGTGGTGCGGAAGGCTGGAGGTGGGCTTGGGCAGGATTGCTGCGGTAGTCTCGGTACTCTCTTTTTCCTCTGTAATTTCCTCCCCCTTTCTGATAATTGTTTTGCCAAGGTTTGCCTCTCTCGTACCGGTCCTGTCTAGGGTATCGGTCATTTTTGGGCTCATACTTTCCAGACGGTTGGAATTGTGAATGGGGCCCATGGTTGGCGTAAGTTATTGCCTGTATGGGTTTGTCATCTTCCCTATCCTTTGATTTCTTGCCCTTATGGGGTTTTAGAGCTCCAGCACCTCGGAGAAGAGAGGCTATTCTTTTAATCTTTTTCTCCAGATCTGTCCAGGTAGTGGACGCACCATCTGCTATGTTTAGAGACAGTTGGGCTTGGGTTTGGAGGCCGCTTACAAGTGCTTCCTTAAAATCGTCCTCCTCATAGTCAGGCAAACCAGTAGTAGATTTTACAGCAACTTGGTCTGCTAGGACAGCTAAGAGTTGTTTCCTAGCCATATATGTATCCGGATCTTCATTGGGGCTCTGTCTTTCTAATACATAGAGAGCAAGTAAATTAGTGTTGGGATTTAGATATTTAAGGACGTCCTGCATCCACTTCATTTTCGAAGCTGCTGTTAAGTTTCCACTTGCAATGGCTGCATTAAGAGTTGGAAGCTGGGGAGCTGCTACGCACTGATGGGCTACCAAGGTGAGGTCCTCTCCGCTAGCGGAGTTGTAAATCATGTCTACATTGGCCATCCATTGTACGGAATTCTCTCTAGTGAGAGGGCCCAGTTGTTCAGCTACCGCTTTAACCTCATCTGGTTTCCAGAGCCTGGTCTCTGTTACAATCTGGGTAGATGTATCGTCGCCTTCTGTGATTACCGTATGTTTCGTGCTAATGGGATGCATTGGGGCACTGGGTTCAATGGCCGAAATTTCAGAGAGGTTTAGCATACCTCCGGGGTGTACAGTGGAGATCACTGCATTCTGTAATCCCACTTGCTTCTTTAGGGTGGCAATTTCCCTTTGGCAAGCCTCGTGGTTAGCTTGCTGTATTTTAATTTGGTTCTGTTCCACTAGGAATTTTGCCGCAGCCTTAGAGGTATTTATCTCTTCCCTCGCTTGAGATAGGGCGGTCTCTGTAAGTTCTACTTTACGATTTAAGCCCTCGATCTTTTTATTAGCATCTTGGACAGCAATAGTGAGACTTTGGTTTGCCAGAATTACGTTTAGTTTCTCTGTCCTCAGCCTGTGCTCCTCGTCTTCGTGGGCTACTCTCAGCTGATTAATCTCTTGTTCTAGCTCATCCTGCTTATTCGCCATAAGTTCCTCATAATTTGTACGTTGGAACGTGAGATCCTGTTCATGTTTACTTTTAATACCACTCAGTTCCTCTTTAGCTTCTAAATATTTGGATTCCAATTTCTCAAACCGGTCTATTTCCCTAGTCAGGTCAGATTCACGTTGCCGGACTAATTCCACTTGTTTTTCTCTGTCCTCCTGAAGGCGTTTGATTACAGCAGTGGCGTCCCGCACAGCTGTATACAAAGCCCAACTGGCGGCTTGATCCTTCGCCGCGGAGCCTGGTTTCTGCTCCTTACAATAGTCTTGGAAAGCATTTTGCACCAAGTTTAAGGGATCGGGACCTTTGAAAGATCCTTCCTTCCAAGGCGACGCACCTTTCTTGATCAACCATTTCTCAAGTTTGGGCTCGTCACTCTTAGAGTGAAACATCTTTCAAGGAGTTCTCCTGTTTTCACTTACAACAGGGGCAAAGACTGGGAAGTCGTTACTTCCGCTTTTCTTAGATTGTACAGCTGCTTGTGTTAGCACAGGCTGGCTAACGTTACCACTAATCGGCACTCTATGCAGTTTTTAGGGCCGGGGGACTCTCACCCCGCGACTCAGGGATTACTTTTTAACCCAAAAACCCGGCGTTTGAAGCTGAGGAATATCCGTTCCTTCAGACTCCAGGTGCCTCCAACCCAAAGAGACTCCTTTGTCTCCGAGGTTCCTCTACCTCTTAACTTTGGGGTTTCGAGAACGGGGTGGCCAAGCCTCGCTTCTCTGACGGGATTACCTCCTAACCCGTATGATAAGGTTTCTAGGCTTCTCCTAGCCTCTCTGGATTACCTTTAACCACAGACCTGAGCTATGGCGGACTCAGTCTATAGTGAGCTATGGCGGACTCACTGAGCTATGGCGGGCTCAACACAACTACGAGCTATGGCGGACTCGAAAAATAGTGAGCTATGGCGGACTCACTGAGCAGTGGACTTTCTCTAGCCAGTAGGGTTTCCAGACAATATGCCTCTCAGGGTAACCCCGAACCTAAATTAATTATTTCCACTTCGTTGAGCGAAGTAAGGCAAGGGAGGAGCAAGGGTGCACTCAAAGAAAGGTTCCTTTTTCAGACTCAGCGGGTGTATGTAGTGTATGTAGTGTTGGTGCAACTGGTCTGGCGCCCTACTCTGTTCTTCTTTGGATCCCTTCCCACAAGATAGACGTGCGGACGGTCACACAGTTTGACCTGGGGTTCAAAGAGAGAGAGAAAGGGGGAAGCCACCCACAATAGGTTGCTCACTAGAGCCAGGCACGCAGACAGAAACCAATCATACAGCCTCTCCAAGAACTCCGGAAGTGGTTTTCCCCTTACGTCTGCTGGTTAAAGACACGCCTGTTGACTATGGTGCGAAATTTAACCCTCAGGGCAAATCCTGGACGAGCCCCCAATTCTGTTAGCCGAATTGCTTTAATTTACGTTTAGCAATCAGCAAGATACACGGGTTCTTGCCAACTATACCAGGGTCCCACCCCTCCCGGGAGTTCTCAAGGAAAGAGGCACATGAGACGGATTCCAAGTTCAATGTTGTTTACTGGATCATGTAATCAAGCATACCAAAAATGTAATCACACACACAATCTTACAGGCCTAATAAAATAAAGAGAGAAAATAGCACTATTGCATGAGCAGGTATCGTTGGTGGGGAAAGCACGTTACCTTAGATGCGTTGTCCGATGTCAAGATGAGTTGGATGGGGGTAGAAAGGTATAAAAGCTATGGGGCCATGAGGCTTGAACCGGCAAGACCACGTGGTTCTCCTGGATCGCGAGTCCAAAGAGAAAAAAAGGGATTCAAAGATGGAGGCAAGGGTTGGGTACAGAGAGCTGGACTGAAGGGTCAATAGGTTAGATAGAGGGCGACGGCTCAAGAGAGCGAGTGACTCTCGGTTTGGGCTTTTATTGGGGGTCTTGGGGCGGGCTTTGCAGACCACAACCCACTAACACTCCTACTAGGCGGTCCGTCCCTCTTGGACCTTGCTATAGGTTAAAGGTGAACAAAGGGAGGAGGTCCAGGGGATGGTCAGTATTGCAAGAGCATGATCTCATCAGGAAACAGACACTGAGTCTGGGGTCCGATGACTCACCTGGCCATATCTATTGTTAGTTGATGGTTTCAGCCAAGTAACTGATGGCTGGCACATTAGTTGCTAGGCAGTCTAGTTAGCACAACTATCCAGATGTATAGTGGGGGAGTGGGGATTAGCCAGCGGATGTCCAACAGAAGGAAACCTCATGGCAAGAGGAATCCCTTATCTTTGTCTTGGGTGAACTGTTTAGGGTGTCAGCCTCCTGGCTTGGGCTGGAGCTGGCTCCTATTTCAAGAAGAAAGCGCAAGACCCTACCACTGTTGGTGACACACGGTTCAAGCTTATGGATATGAAAATCCATAAGAGCACAAAAAGTGCCTTGCTGGCTAACATGTGTGCTTGTAGTGTGTATTAGATGGCGCATGTGAGCAATTGCTTTACATATTCAGAAGAAGATAGAACTAGGATACTAGGCAACATACCCAGGTTAATGCAGGGACATGGTCCCATGAATCCATCAGACTGGACACAACTGGAGTACCTTTACAAAAGAAATGTTCACTTAACTTTACACGCCTCATCTCTGACGGATTACTGTCATTCTGACCTAATCACCAGGGGCTTGCACATACAGAAAGGGCCAGCAATGTTTTTGGACAGGGATGAGTTTAAGAATAAATTGAATAAGTTTTGAATAAGTGTTCATATGATTTAATGATTTAATGCTGCTAATTACTGAACAAGCATCTATGGAAGTACAACAGTTTAAGGATGATCTTAAAAAAACTGAGACTAAATTGAAGGAGGAATGTGGATTGGATAGTTTTTCTGAACACTTTAAACAGTTAGAAGAGGAACTGAAGGGATATGAACAAAAAACAAGGGACATGAAAATAAAAAAACTGGAAAGGGATAGACGCGATTACACTTTGAATCGGGTCTATAGATAGAGTGCCCCAGAGAACATTCCTAGAAAACGGGTTACTTGGGCTGACCCGTGCTCATCTCATTCAGACATGGAGGCAGAAGTGGAGAACCAAACAAAGGACAAGGGAGAGACCTTTTTTATATCATCCATCCCCCAGACGGGGGAGGAAAAGGGTTTGATTGTGAACCTGTCTTCCAGACAATTTATCCAACAAGAAAGGGGGATCTTAGATCTTGGTTTGGGGTTTGTTTTCACACCCAAGTACAATCCATTTCGCTTGAGAGTAGACCTGTTTAAACTAATTAGACTTCTGAAACTTAGGTCAAGCATATCTTGCCATGCCAAATGCTCATTTAGCTCCATTGCAATTTGATTGTATTTCCCTTGACCATTCTTCACCTCTAGTCTTCCTACAAATGCTCAGGAAGATGAGAAGCCCACAAAGGCATAGAGTACGGGGGGCTCGAGCCACCCCCGAAATTTCCCGGGGGGGGCTCAGCCTCCCCCGGCAAAACGGCATGTCTGCTGCCACGCCTCCCCGGGTCCTTCCGAGGCCCAGCCGTCGCTGCTGGAGAGGGAGAGGGAAGGGGTGGCCGGGGGGGGGGGGAGGGAGAGGCACCGGCAGCAGCAGCTGGCAGGCCTCGGAAGGGCCTGGGGAGGCGCGGTGGTTTCCTGGGGGAGGAACATCGCCCCAGCGAGTGTGCACACTTTGCGCACGCACTAAGGAGCCCCCCCCCAGAATTTCCAAAAGTCTACACCCCTGGAAGCCCATAAGGGTCTGGTAGACAAGGTGACTTCTTATTGCCTCCTTCCCACACTGCATAGGCAATGCAGCCACCAGTTTGCTTGAACAATAGTCAAACAAAGCCCCAAGGGAAATGAAGGGTGGATTCCCCACCACCACCTAGTTTCTGAAAAACAACTACATGGTGCCAGACAAACATCTCTAGAGAGAGTATTCCAGAGGCATAACAGAAAAGGCCAACTCTGCACTTAACATCCACCATGTCTTGAAAGATTTCCAAAGAAGCCCTCTGTGGGTTATCTGAACACGCAGGCTTCAGATCCTCTGGGTCTCTTAAAGATGAGACTTCTTTTGCTTTATTAAGAGAGGTATAAAAGTAGCATATTATATTCTATGGAAGATGAGTGGATGACTTGGAAACTGAAATCCATGAGCCTTTTGATAAACATCATGGATGTCCAGAAATCACATAACATGATATTTTTCACTGTCAACATACAGAAATTGTGTCTTGTATAACTGAACACAATCCACCAGGCAGATGTTGTTTTTCCCTATTGAAGGCATGCAGCAAAAAAGATGGTTTCTTGAGCCCTAGATAAACATGGGTAGGGGAAAGTGTTTAGCATGGTGAACGCACGAAAAGTTATGCAGTAACTTCAAGGGAGACCATGACTATGTGTTAATTTATTTAAAATATTTTACAATATTATAAAATATTTCCTATTGTTCAAAGTGGATTACAAATTCAAGCAAAGTGGCATACCAATTCAAGGTTCAGTTTCTCTAGTGCCATTACTTTCCAAAGCTTGACATGACATTTTTCTATTTATTGTTTGTTTTCTTCTTTGTACATCATCATTTTTTCTTGTTTTTGCAAACTTCAAAACCTTTGTTCCCTGAACTGTTACTTTACTTGTGCTCTGCAATCCTATCATTTCCCACAGCTGTCTTCTCTCCCCGCCTCGCTTGCTATAACTTTTTCTTCAAACATACACACAGAGAAGTGGAGTCTCACTCAAGCAGAGATCTGCTCCTTTCTATTAACCTAATGTTTAAATCTACTATCAGCCCTGTCAGTATGGTAGGAGAGGAGGTTATCTGAAAGTCCTTTTGTGCTGCTTGAGATACTCAGTTCAGAATCTTGTAGACATCATTTCTTGTACAGCAGCTCCTGTTATAGGATTACTCAGATAAGAAGACTTGGGATTTCTAAATGTATAACCAAAGCAGTAAAAATTGTGGTGTATGGGTGTGAGCAGAAATGCCACATGAAACCCAAGTCTTTGACTCGAAACATTAAACATGCCAAAATAATTTAAAAATTGATCATTCTAATTCAACACACAAAAACACAAAGCTTTCCAGTGTTCTTTAGTTTGGCTTGAAAGAGTTCAGTGCAACTCTGCAAATAAACTTACAGAACATCTTCCTAGAAGAGAGGATGAATAGCAATTTTCTTGAAACCTACTATTTCTAATGGGGATCTGGGGGACAATTCCTTCCACCTGATAGGTGGATGTACCAGGGATTGGTCCTCTAGAACAGAGGTAGGGAGAAGGTCATTCCCCAAGTCACTTCTTGTATGTAGTTATTTATTTTGGAAATATATATGCTGCCTCTCCAGAAACTTGTGCAAAGGGGCTTAAAACTGAAATACGCCAAAAAAGCCATCAAAACATAACCTTTAAAAACAGGTCAACACCAGGGCATAAGAACAATTAAAAGTAGCTTTCTACCTATCCTCCAGTGCTGTCACAATCACTTTCTTATCCTTTTAAATCTACCACAGCAGTTTCTCTTCTCTTTTCTTTCTGTGCAAAGACACACATACACCGCTGCCCCCCCCCCCCCCCCCCCCCCGTGCATCAGTTGCATCTCAGACTGGTTATTCTAGTAGCAGGAAACAAATGCATTGCACTCAGAGCTACTGTGGTGGTGTGTTGGAGGATTATTTACATTATTTATTATTAATATTTATCATATGGTAGAGTTGCACACAGGAAGCATATAATATAAAATATGTAACAAAGTTGATACAATCGGTATACAGACCGATTGGGCAGTCCCCTAAATAAAATATCTAAATTTTCAATCCACTCAATCACAGATGGGGAAAGTTCAAAGAGTTCCATCACATAACCCTGGAAAGCATGATGCTCACATTCCTGTGACAGATGGGAAATAGTTTGGCGGGCTGCACCACAATTGCATCTGAGTCCTGTTATTTTGCCCCACTTAAACAACAGGTCTGCACAACTGCCAAAGCCTATTTGTATTCTATTAGCCATCTTCCGTACATTATGTGGCAAATCAAATCCCGCGGGCCTCTCATTGGTGTTTATCATGGTAAATAGAACTGATTGCATCCTGCTGGATGACCTTGGGCAAGCCATAGCTCTGTACCAGCTGTTCTCTCAAGGATAGTTGTCTCAGAGTTCTCTCAACCCCACCCACCTCACAGGGTGTCTGTTGTGGGGAGGGGAAGGGAAAGGAGTTTGTAAGCCGCTCTGAGACTCCCTTGGGTAGTGAAGGGCGGGGTATAAATCCAATCTCTTATTCATTCATTCATTCATTCATTTATTTATTTATTTAGACTTATATCCCATCTAGCCAGCAAAGCCGGCTCTAGGTGGCTACCAACATAAAATCGAGAACATACAGAGGTTAAAATAAGCAACATATAAAATTTAAAATCACATCTCTTCTTCTTCATCATCCATGTTCAGAACCATTCATTCCCTAGATCTAAATGTTGTGATTGCAGGATTTGTGCAGATCTTATTGCTGGGTATCAGGATATTAGTCTGGATAGGCCTGCATCAGCCATGTCTTTGTGAATGAGCAACTCTGTTTTCAGTGATTTTTCTATATTCATGAAGAAGAGCATCTTGTCTTCGGAGATGTGGGGGAATGATGTGGCACAATGTGGGTAGCCAATCAGTCGGAGTGGGTTTAATATATCCACTGATGGTTCTCATTATTGTATTGCATTTGTGGACATGGGGGCTGTTGAGCCACACTGAAGCACTGGAGGAAAGATGCGTTAACCAGCAATACTACAATGCCACTAATGCAGATGCATGTTTTCCGTGGAAGAGCCAAATAGCAACTTGAATGCAGAGGTAGTCAACAGCATGCTCTTTTCCCGTCCAGAGCAAAGGTGTTTGCATGTACATGAAGGAGGAGGAGAGGCAGATGGGAAATGTTTAAACCCCCACCCATGCCAGAGGCCTGGCAACGCAAGCAAGACCATTTCAGATTGAAATAACAGCAGAGGGGAGGTTAAATCTCAGTTTCCACTTCCCCTGATCTGAATCAGGACTGCAAGTCTACTATTTACAAGCACTTTATTGCTCCAAGCATGGAGCTCTTAGCATCTCATCTACTTTGCTGCTGAGGAACCAGGCCAGAGACAGAAGCTTTACAGGACCAAATCAAATCCTTTTGGCTCCTTCTGCCTATTTACTCCAAATTAGTTGTTGGCTTGCTAGCCATCTGCCGTAATGGCATTATAGCATATGCTGTCAGTGCATCTTTCCTCCAACAAACCACTACAGTCACTTGGAGAGCAAAGTGTTCAAGTCATGTTGCTAGACTCCCCAGTTTGAGGTGCAATTGATGGCCAGTGGATATACCCACAGTGGTGTGGTAAATGAAGATCTCTTATTTACTAGTCGTTTTAAATGAGTGGAACATGGAGATGCCTTAGTGGTGGACATCAGGTGCTGGGAGAATGTGGTGGGAGAGCTGCTGTCAGCCAGAGGAAACAGTTTTGATTAAGATGGGCCAATGGTCTGACTTGGTCTGAGGCAGCTTCATACATACGTGAGCATCCTTATTCCATTGTGTTTGTAACAGAAATGTTTAGGACCCCACCAGATGGCTTCACACATTAAATCAGAGGTCCCCAACATGATTGATCCTATGGACACTTCTGGAGTTTTGAGACAGGGTACTGGGCATCAACCTAAAATGAGTGCCATGAGAGGCAGGACCAACCATAAAATGGTTGCCATGGGGAAGTGTAGTTGTAAAAGGGTGGGAAGCCCCATGATACCAGCAGCCATTTCCTTATGGGCGCAATTGGAGTATTGGTAATTTTCATGTCTTCTTTTCCACCTCTGTCCTCCAAGAAGTGGCAGGGATCGGGGTTGCTGTGGGAAACTCTGCAGGTTTAGCCATGTCTTACTCCAGGCCCAGTTAGAACTAGAGTAAGCTCTGCAAAAATGTCATTTCCCCCTTCCCCTGCCCAGCATGGCCCTGGTTGCCTTTCCTTGTTGCCCTTACACAACCACTTCAAATGAGGAGAAAAACTGGCCTGCGGAGTAAATGTATACAACATCAGGTGCCTGCAGTTGATGTATTTCTTTTTGTCAGGGCCAGACTTCAGGATTCAGCTGCCCTAGGCAAGCGTTCTCATCATCAAAGCTGCAGCTTCAGTACACAGTGAAAGGTTGAAATGGGAAAGCGTAACGCTAATCTAGTGGGTAATAAATTAAATATCTCCTCTTTGAATACTTTTTGAAGTATATTCAAGTTCATTGCTTCGTTGGGTAGTCTTGAAGCCATAGGACATTTTCTATATGGAGGCATTCCTTCCATAGATTATCACTGGTGCAAAGAAGTTAATGACAGCAACTAATATAGAAAGCCATTTTCTATCCTGTTAGATGGGCAGATTCTTTGAGGGTTTTATGTTGGAGAGGAATTCCTTTGTCCTTTAATAAAAGCCTGATTTATTAGGGCTTTGTACCCAGTTTAGCAATTAGTACTGTTGCCGGGCAACCCTAATAACACTTTTGAAGTGTAATTTGTTTACATGCATTAAAATGGCTTTTCCTTCTGGCTTGGAACAGTGGGAGTTAGGTTGCATAAGATTATGGATAAGTTAAGTGCAAATTTGAGACTAGGGCTGTGGTCACACACACTAAATAATGCACTTTCAGTCCACTGTTCAACTGGATTTTGCCAGTTCACACAGTAAAAATCCAGTTGGAAAGTGCACTGAAAGTGGATTGAAAGTGGATTATTTAGTGTGTGTGACTGCAGGTGTTATGTATCAATATCGCGGTCGCCATGTACTCACGTAATGGCGACCACCACGTGGACATTTGCACATGGCCTAAATCTACCTGAGCTTCGGACAGGTAGAACAATAGTTGGTCGGATCCTAAATGACACCAATCAGGACCTAGGTTTCCCCCTAGGGACCTATGAACTGTAACTACAATCTTAAGATCCTATCAGGACATTTGAGCGAGGTCGGAAGATTATCTCTGACCGGCATAAAAGAGGGCTCTGAGCCCGAAGTTTCTCATGTTCCATCTTGCCCCGCAATAAACAACTATGCTGTTTTCACTGTTACTGGTCTCCCAACTCCAGTACTTTTCAAGCCCATATAACATTTTGAAGTTGGGTAAACAGGAAAACTTGTGAGGTGCTTATGGAGCTCTTTGCAGACCAAAGCTTCATCCAGTCTAGCACCCTGTTTCCAGCAGTGGGCAGCTCCCAAGCAGAGTATAAAGGCAACAGAACTCCTTCACTGTCTCACCCCATTCCACTCCAGTGGGACTCAGGGATGAGTTAGTGAAGATTAATTGGGTTACCAAGAGTGGCTGAATGCAGGGCTGACTTTAGAAGCAAATTCATTCGTGGCACTTGGGAATACAGACGTTAGTGTCCCAGTCCCTTCTACAGTTCAAATAAGACAAGTACCTTATTGAATGGGACTGATGCCCAGCCTATGGAGAATGGCTTCCTGCATTTTCCATGCAGGCATTTGCTATGTCCTGCTGATGCTGCCACCCTCCCTTTGACTAGCTGGTCACTACGAGGCTCAGTAAGAATGTTTGGGTTTCCTGTGATTGACTTTTTCACTTGCTTCATGCTGTATCAGGAGAAATGGGATAAATAGGCCTGATCTTGTCACTGGCTAGGTCATAACTAGAGATGGCAGGAATAGGGTGGGTTTCTCTTGATAGGTACTAATGCCGGTGTCAGCATAACCTGAGGTGGGGCAGCTGCCAGGGCCCAGAGCTTCTGGTGGGGCCCACTGCAACTGACTCTTTGCCCAGGTACCTGCCCTGCCACCTGCCTAAACGCCTGCCCCCCCCCCCAATCTTCTGCTTGATGCTCAACACCATATGGTCCCTGCCTCATGAACTGCTGAGTCTCATGCTGCATGGTGCCACTGGAGAAAGGGCATGTGTGAGGATTTGTGGACAGAAGAAGGACACTTAAGCAGGGAGCTGGGTGGAAGAGAGGTACTCGTGGGGCATGGGGGTGGGCAGAGAGGAGAGGGGCCCTGGGTACTGTCTGCCCAGGGCACACTAAAACCTGGAACCGACTCTGACAGGTACAGCACCCTGAGGGAGCGTGCACTCACGGACAGCAGTTTCTGCAAAAGTACCTCCTCTGTCTCATGGCAGAGTGGGATGGGAGAGGACACCTTTCATGCTGAACAGTTATCAGTTAAACTTTTATTTGTCTGTGCAGCATTTTTGGGGAGTGGGGGGTGGGGAGGGCACAGTTCATGTGCAGACTGGGATAAACAAAAACCAGCACTAATTGCTAGCTGCATTGGGAGCCAAGATGGAGTTGCCCAAATGAGGGTAGCCATGAAAAACTGTATAGTGCAGCCTGCCCTTAAGATATCATTTTAAGCTGCTGACACAGATCAGCCATTTAAATAAGCTAGTTACACTCGGGTATGGTTCTCCTAGTCTTTATTTGGGGATGTGTCAGGGACAAATGGAAGCAATACTGTTCTGCATTGTTCTCTCCCACGGCTCCCTGTCAAGGCACATTTTACTTCAAGGCACCAAACCTATCTGGAGAATGGGGTGGGGAGGGGGGAGGGTTTAGGAAGGCATTTGTAAGAGAGAATTAGAAGAAGAAGAAGAAGAAGAAGAAGACATTAGATTTATACCCCGCCCTTCACTCACTTGGAGTCTCAGAGCGGCTTACAAACTCCTTTTCCCTCCCCCTCCCCACAACAGACACCCTGTGAGGTAGGTGGGGCTGAGAGAGCTCTTTCCCAAGCTGTCCTTGAGGGAACAGCTGGTATAGAGCTATGGCTTGGCCAAGGTCATCCAGCCAGGTGCAAGTGGAGGAGTGGGGAATCAAACCCGGTTCTCCCAGATTAGAGTCCGCGCACTTAACCACTACACCAAACTGGCTCCCAAGCCAAGGAGGAGAAAAATGTTAAGTACCCTCTCCTACTTGCCATTGTTAGAATACGTCTGGGACCTGCTCCACTTAGGGACATGACCTATGCTGCCTACCCAGCTTAACAAAACAGAGGAGGCAGATTTTGGGCTGCCTGGTTGGCTCTGACATGATACTCATCTTGGGCCATTTCCTCTGTCCTGGAATAGCCTGCTTCACAGGATTGCCATAGGATTATGGCTTGGATTATATAGATATATTCTATGCACGCTACACAGCCTTTGCCATGGATACAAGCCAATATGTGGCATGACCATGTGCCCTACCCTGAGTTCCTTGGAGGACAGGTGGGATATAATAGGTAGATACATGTATAGTGGGGGAATGAATGACGTCCCAGCCAGCCTAGGCAGCTCAGCTTGTGTAGCAGCCGCTACCCCCTCTAGGTGGAGTTGAAATTTTCCCAGAATTGCAATTAATCTCCAGGCTATAAAGCTCAGTTCCCCTGCAGAAAATGACAGTTTTGCAGGGCAGGGCAGTTTTGCAGGGCAGGCTTCCATTGCATCCCCGCTGAGATCTCTCCCCTCCCCAAACTCTGACCTTCCCCAAATCTCTAGGAATCTCCTTTTTTGCACACTAGGTGAAGCTACCTTCTGGCGCCCCCCCCCCCCCCCCCCGGTGTGCTCACCAATTTTCAAACATAAATGCGTTTTAGGAAGAATGAAAAACACAAAATTTGAAATTGCTAATTTCTTTTTTTTAACTGTGAGAGCAAGTAATACAGTCTCTCAAACAGAAAAACACAAATCACAAAGCATTTTGAAGAATTCTGTTAATTGTGATGTTGAAATTTAAGTCTCTTTAATGATTTGCTTTCTGATGTCCATTCTGCTGCCATTTCACAGAGAAGTCTGTTGCCACACCCAGGAAGAAGAACCAAGTAATGGCAATGACAATAAGCACTATCACCACCTAGCAGTCTTGTCGGTGCTAGACAGACTCCCTGCCATTCTGTCGCATGTCCCACCTAGCAGCCAGGGGTCCCCATGGGAACACAAGCTCTGCAAAACACCTGACCAACATAGAAAATTTGCAGACATGGAGAGCCTGGCCTCCACCTTCTTGATCCCTCCTCTGCATCACTGCCAAGAGCCTGGGCAGGGGCAAGAGGGCACATCTAGAAAACAAGTCCCAGGGTAGGATGTAGAACAGGTAGAACTGGAATCCTGCATCTTTATGCCTCACAGCACAGAGACCAGGGAGCACAACTACAGCAGGAAGGGAAAGCAGATGTTTTACTAAGTGCACAATAAGGTTGAGTGGAGAGCTGACTCCAATGGGTATTTAGGCATCCTTTCCACTATATTCATTCATCCCTGCTTTAAAGTACTCTGATTATTGACTGCTTCATAACTTGTTGGCAGTAGATAAAAAGTATCAGTACCAAACAAGCTCAGTATTAAACCTACATTGTAATGGTGGTGAAATTTTTCAGTCTTTCCTTAACTAGACAAGGCTCCAATCCACTACTTCCAGAATCCATCTGAAAAGGGACTGAAATGAGGTCACTATATTATCCC
The DNA here is from genome assembly GCA_029233225.1 of Lepidodactylus listeri. Taxonomy (NCBI): domain Eukaryota; kingdom Metazoa; phylum Chordata; class Lepidosauria; order Squamata; family Gekkonidae; genus Lepidodactylus; species Lepidodactylus listeri. The sequence continues at coordinate 149,895,212 of JARCFY010000001.1, forward strand.
TTTATTTTAAATGTGCCCCTCTTTATTCCTGTACCTGTATCACCAAGGTTTTTTCCTTCTCATAGTTGTGCAGAATTCCAAAACAAAAATTCTCTACCCTCCTTGCTAGGAGAATGTTACTTATGTTTGAAACCACTATCAAGATTCCCTTCTTCCCTATTATCATTTGCTAGCTGTTAAAAAATCAAGCCAGGGAGGGTGGAGAGATTCTGTTGAAGCACCTGCAGAACTCCTTTCTTTTGGCAGCAGGAAAACATAAAACCAAAAGCCTGCTCAGAGACAGGGATGTGTTTCCTCAGGAAGGCACATCCTGTGTGAAGTTTTTTTTTTCTTTCTTTCTCTCTCCTCTTAACCCTTTAAGTTCTTTCTCTCTCGGGACTCTTAACTCAACAGGCTTCCCTGTGTGGAAGGGAGCCCTCAGATACCGCCCTGGGCTCCACCGGGCGCCCCCAACTCGAGGCAGGCTTACCTCTCCCTCCCCCCCTGCTGCCACCGCACAACCTGCCTGAATTCCTCCAGTTGGAGCTCAGCCAGCCATTGACTGCTGGGCTGGCTGCAGGTGCACTGGGCAGAGGAGCGCACAAAGAGTGGCTCAGGGACGAGGCCAGGATGCTTCCAGGTGTCTTGCAGCCCAGAGTGCCTTCTGTCCATCCATCCACCTGGGCGTTCTGTGCCTGGCAGTGAGGAGGAGAAGGAGGAGGGCAGGGATGGTGGCGAGCACAGCTGCAGCACCGGTGCCCAGGCTCCCTCCCTCCGGCAGTGGCAAGGGAACGTGCTCCGCACGTGTGCTCACAGCTTCCAGAGTGCTCCTCTTGCTGCTGCTTCTGAAGGCGAGTGTGTTGGAAAAATGAGTATGTAGGACAAGACCTGACCATTTTAGTCATTATAGGGTTAACCTATGTAACTTCTTGTTTCTCAGGCTAACCTGGAAGAGATACCTGGCAGCTGGCCAATTGAGAGAAAGCCCAGGAAACCTAGAGGGGTTTTGTTGTGCTGATTGGTCACTGATATCAGGTGTTTCCTTTCAGGGGTCAAGAAGAAGGAGAGATCCTCCACTGTAATCTCTCACTCTGTTGTAGAATGTCTTAATGTATAGATGGAGCACAATGCTGCTCCTTAGAAAGCATGTTTTGTTTATTTGTAGCTAATCCTGTTTCCCTTTTATCCTTTAGTAATAAATATTTTTAAACTAGAGGTAGCAATCTCTTCTTTCCAGAAAGCAAGATCCATAACTCTGAATTTTCTCTAATATTGGACAAAAAATCCTAACAGAGTGGAGCCGAGCAGCCTGGGTAATTGTGCTGAGGGTAGGCGCACCTTGCCACTGGAGCACACTGCGGCCCCACCCTTGAAATAAGCCAACTTACTCTAGCAGCAGCAGCAAGAAGATTCTGCACATGATGCAATCCCCACCACCCAGCTTGTCCTGGCCGGACTGAAAGCCACTGTAAGCTGGGGACAGGGTTTCTGCCGGTGCGCAGGACCCCACCTGCCAACCAAATGGTGGTTTTTAAAAAAGATTTTAAATACTAAAAAAGAAAACCAGAGCAAAGTTTGAGTCCAGGGGCTCCTTCAAGACTTGCTCTTGCTCCCAACTCCCCACCCCACCCCATGAAGCATGCTGCACCCCCCGGGAGCGTCCTCGAGCTGCCTGCTGCTGCCGCCCCAAGCCAACGGGGAACCTTTCCCCGTCAGCTTGGTGCAGTGGTGTGCAGCTCAAGGACACTCTGAGCACCCTCCTGTCCCTTCCCCAGGCAAAAGCCCCCCCCCCCCCCCGAGTGTCTGCCTGCTGCCCACCTCCAACGGGGAAAGTTTCCCAGCCGGTTTTGGGCAGCGGTGGTGGTGGCAGGTGGCTCGAGGATGCTCTGAGCACCCTTCTGCCCCTTCCCCAGGCAAGGCCTTCCCCAGGAGCAGCTTGGCCACTGCTGCCTTGTGGACAGGCATACTTCTTTTCTGAAGGGTGTGTGTGCAGGGGGAAGTCCCTGAGAGCTGCAGAAGAGGGCTCCACAAGCTGCATGTGCTGAGCCCCTCCCTGCCCCAGAATCCTGTATCCAGGTTATATTTCTACTGTGCCGCTACCGTATTGTCCCAGCATGGAATGTACTGTATTTTGCACCAAAGGAAAATAGCTCTATCCACTGTAGCTTAGAATAAAGTGGCACAAGTATAATTGGAATCTATTGAGAATTTGTTCCATGAATCGTACCATTTTGTGAGTTCCCAATCTGTTCCAGAGGGAACACTGATCTAACCTGTTGTTCTTCTCAGAATCACCTGCAAAAGACCTCAAGAGAGTCTACAGCTACTTCACAAGCAGAAGATTCCTCAAGGGCAATCCAGGCCACAGATCCAGCCTGGGCATACAGAAGGAAAGTTTCTTTAAGCCCCGACTATGTTGCTGTTAAGAGGAAATCTCTTAATTCCTCTTTTCTCAGTTTCTCCCTGAAATCCAACTGCCTGTTTCTTTAACTCTATTTAGGAATTTGGAGTTTGCTTCAACTCAATTTCAATTAAGAGAGGAAGTCAAAGAGAGGAGGGACAGAAAAGGAGTTTCTACAGCATTTTGTTCTGCAGATGCTCAGAGGCTGGCAATGTTTTCTCAAACTTTACTACACTCCTACTAGAGCACCTTGTGGTGTCTAACATTTTTTTAAAAAATCCAACCCAACCCTATAAGGGCTGAAGTTACAAAAGGGTGCACATAGGTATAATAGAAAACTACAAAGAGAAATTCTTGTTTTGATAGACAAAAAAAAAAAAAGAATAAGAAAAATAACCAAGTGGCTATATCTAAAAAACCCTGGATTTTGGAAAAAGAAATGCCACTCCCCATAAAAATGCTAAATTCTATCCCACCTTTCCTGGGATGAGCTTCGGGTGTCACAGATGATTCTCTTCTTGCAGCATTTTACCCACATGACAGCCTTACAATGTAAGTGATGTCTGGCCCAAGGTTACAGAACTTCATGGCTGAGCAGGGATTTGAACCCATGTCTCCCAAATCCTGGCCCAACCACCACACAATACTAGCCCTAGCTGAGCCTCTGGCATTCACACAGATGGCTTTTAAAATGAAACTTTTCTCTGTCTTACATTTATTCTTCTTTGCAGCTATTTCTCTCCTCTACTCTGTTATTGTGGCTAGTGTACATGGAAGCCATCATGTAAGCTGTGGCATGCTGCAAGTCATTTGTTCCCCAGCCAAGGATTTCTGATTCTGTGAATGGAAAGCCTTTGGAGATTATTGATCTTCTCAGCATTTTCTGCTGCCTTTCAGCTGCCATAGCTTTCCCACCCATATCCAAAGGCCTGACAGTTTCATTTCCAAAGCTATTTCCATTTCCCAAAGTGTATAATAAGATTTTTTTATGGTGTACTTTCAGATCACTTTCTTATTATGTCCTTTCCTGACATTACTTTCCTGTTATGATGTACGGAAGAGTAATAAGAATGTAAATAACAATTTTTATTGGGTGCCTTCCCAAATTATTTTTTCCTACTACTGTTCAGCTTTGATACAAACCCTCGGCAGCAGCAATAATAAAAAAGTGAAGCTTCATAGTTGTTAAGGTCTTCTATGAATTGTATATTGAACAAAATAAGTGCTTTTTTTTGGCTCAAAGCAATTCAGATTTAGAGTCCTTTTGTTATTAGGCAAACTCTATCAGATTGCATTTCCAGGTTGAATTTAGCATTCTTCATTCCCCCCCATTGCCCATGGAGGGATTCTCTGGTGAGTGAGTCCCCACTCTTCCTATATAAACTGGGCATTTGCTAACATTCTGGCAGCGTATTTATTTAGCAGAGATGAACTACCGAGACCTTTAAGTGGTTTCTTCTTTCCTTGTAGTACTGCGACTTGGGGAGTGATTTATTAAGCTCCCACTGAAATTGTTTTCAATATCACTTAATGAAGTGGCTACTTGGAGTATAATGACTTGGCTCTAGTGGCCAGCAGCTTTGGCAGGAAGGAAAACACTGGGAAGCTGAAGTTGAGAACAGAGGTGAAAATACTTCTTTAGGGCAGAATAAGAGCCAGACTGGATGTGACAGCATCCATGGGGATGCCTCTGCCATCCTAGGGATGAAATTCCCCCTGTTTACAAAAGCCACAGGGTCCCAAGTAGGGTTGACTGCTCTGGGTTGGGAAATACCCGGAGATCTTAGGAATGGAGCCTGAGGAGGGTGGGGTTTGGGGAAAGTAGGACTTCAGTGGGTACAATGCCATAAAATTCAACTTCCAAAGTGACCATTTTCTCCAGGTGAATTGATCTCTGTTGCCTGGAGATCAGTTGTAATAGTGGAAGATCTCAATGATCCACCACCTGGAGGTTGGCAACCCTAGGCCTGATCATACTTGGGAATGCAATGTGTGTGGGGGGGGTGAAGGGTGCCACTTCCCTTCACCCACCCCCCATTTTGAAGAAACCAACTGCCAGGGGCTTGGGCTCTTGAAAATGGCATGGGAGAATCAGGAGTCCTCCTCCTCCCACACTGTGTTTCAAATCAGGACTGGGTCCCTGCAGCCATCCCTAAAATGGCAGAGTCATCCTCCTGGCGGAATCAGAGACACTGTTGCAACTAGTTTGGCTGTCACTCAGAGATGTGCGCACAGGGTTCCAGACTGCCAGGTGGGGCTTGGAGTTCTCATGGAATTACAACCAATCTTCAGCCTAAAGAGATTTATTTATTTGGTGTGAGAGCCAGTTTGGTGTAGTGGTTAAGTGCGCAGACTCTAATCTGGGAGAACCGGGTTTGATTCCCCACTCCTCCACTTGCACCTGGCTGGATGACCGTGGGCAAGCCATAGCTCTGTACCAGCTGTTCCCTCAAGGACAGCTTTGGAAAGAGTTCTCTCAGCCCCACCTACCTCACAGGGTGTCTGTTGAGGGGAGGGGAAGGGAAAGCAGTTTGTAAGCCGCTCTGAGACTCCAAGTGAGTGGAGGGCGGGGTATAAATCCAATCTCTTCTTCTTCTTCTTAAAACATTTTGATGCTTGTGAGACCTTTTAGGTGTTTTTATAGCTGTTGTTTTATTTATATTGTTTTTATTATGTTTTTAATAATTGTTTTGTTTATATTGTAAGCCCCCTTGAGTTCCACAAAGGGGTGGGGAGTAACTAATAAATAAATAAATATGCTGCTTTCCCACCTGATTCAGGATCTCCCAGGTGGAGAACACTAAGACATATCCAACACTGAAACAGCATTTAAAATATAGCTAAAAAAAAGATTTTAAGCAATTAAATAAAACATAATATAAACACATAAGAACAAATGAATCAGGGAATAAGAATTAGCTAATAAGAATTAGTGATCAGTTCCCCTGGAGGAAATGGCCACTTTGGATGAAGGGTTGCCAACCTCCAGGTGGGGCTTGGAATTCTCCCAGTATTACAACTTATCTCCACACTACGGAGATCGGTTGCTGTGGAGAATGGCGGGTTCAGAGGGCAGACTCCATGGTATACCATAGATTCTAGGTGAAAACCCTCCTCAGATTCTCCCCTTTCCCAGGTACCACCCCCAGTTCTCCAAGAATTTCCAAGCCAAAGTTGGCAACCCTATGCGTGCAGCTGTGTAGTCCTCTGGTGGGGTTGTTCTGCAGTGAAACGCAGAGGTGGGGAAAAGGCTAGATCACATGGTTCAAGTGCTCCTGATCACTTTCATTATCAGGTTATTTAGCACTCTGAAGCCTACGGCTGCCAATGAAGAATGTTGCGGGTTTCATTCATGTAGCAGCATGGGATGGAAAGCAGCATGCTGAACATTGATTTGGGGACTTATGACTCAAAGACAGCCCATTACATCCCACCAGCTTCCTCTGGTGCTAATGATATTTTATTTCACTGTATCTGATAGTTTTAATAAGCTCTGCTCAGTCCTAAGCAACGAACTTTAAAGTACTTGCACATTTAAAAAGCACTAAGATTCAAATTTGTAATGCAAGATTGTCACTCATTCATCGTTTTTGTGGACTGCAGATATTTTGAGAACTGCGGCCATCACAAAGTAGAAAAGCTGTTACAGAAGGGCTTTTAATGGACTTGTTTTGTTTTCATGTCTGTAATTTATGATGTTTTAAATTATGATTTTGTTTTTGCTTGAAAGCCTCCCCTCAGGTAGGACTCTGGAAAGGTGGCATATAAAAATAAATAAATCTGTACTTGGAGAGATTATTCGGAGTACAGTATCATCAATATATGGACCCAATAGAGGAAAAAGGACAGGTTACTATACAAGTGTGTATAGTACATACTATCTGTTGTTTATGTATGATCCGTCTGTGCAGTTTCTGATTTATTTAACATGTCATGTTATTTAACATGTCAGCATTCTGCTGGTTTCAGATTTCAACAATCTCAGTCCTATTACATTTCTTAATGAATGTCTCATCCTATTGATTACATTGACTTACACTGTGTAATCCGCCTTGAGTCTTAGTGAACTATAACAATTGTAAATAAAATAAATAAATTTGAGTCAATTTGTCAAACATATGATGTGAGTTTTGTGTTCCCTAGACTCATGTGACCCTGATTCTGATTGCAAGGGCACTGTACCCAGAGACTGATCTTCAGCACCCCCCCCCCCCCCGCCCCATTTTCACATCTTGAAATTGCTGGGCAAGCCACAGCTTGCTCTGTTGTGACAATCACGTTATGTGGCTACATGTAATTTCTGAAATAGGCCAAGCAAGCAGCAGCTGCCAGAGACTGTTTCAGAACACAAAAAGATGTATGGGGGGCAGAGACTGAAGATCCTTCTCCATGCACATCATGTTCACGATCAGGATTGGGCCCATGTGCTTCTGGGAGTCACAATAACTCCCACTGTACATCTGATATGAAATTCTCATGGCTGCCTTGAGTACTTTGTAATGTGTGAATTGACTTAAGTGTGACCGAAGATGCCTGCAAGTGTTACAGTGTAACAGGAGCCTGAAGGCAGCACTGGGCTGGAACAAGTGAGGAACAAATCCCCCTCCCCCGACATTTAGTCTGGACAAGATGGAGGTGCTGTTGGACAATGATAATCAGAACAGGAACTGAGGGGTTGACCTGTCCTGCTTAGTGAAGGAGTAGGTTTGCAGCTTGGGGCTGCCTTTCAGTTTGTGTCCTTCCAATAAACCTTGATTAATATCAGCTTTTAATCCAGTTGGTGCATGAGGGGGCTATATGTAAATTTCTGCAATGGGACAGAAAGTGGCTATCTGGACCCATTTCAGGTCATGATGACAGCATTGTGGGGGGCTGAAGCCCCTTCTTCTCATGCATTGTGATCTTGATCTGAGTTGGGGGTAACATGCACCTTGGAACTAAGTTCCTACTGGGAAACTCCAGGTGCATGTCTGATCCAAAGCCCTCATGATGGCCACGGACCTTGTTATATGTGAACTGGTCCTACAACAGCTGGTTTGGGGGTGGTGTTAAGGCATGACTAGTCAGTGAAACCAGATTGGAAGCGTTTTGCCGCACAGACCTCTCTTTCCCTGCTTCTGTTATATAGTGATGCATTATGTACCCTGAAGACACTAGTACATAAAGCTGTGGTGTGGCCCCATTTGGAATAACATGAACAGCTCTGGCTGTGGCATCTAAAAAACAATATTGCAGACCTGGAAAAACTGAAGAAGAGGACAACCAAAATGAATAAGGGGCTGACACATCTTTCCTATGAAGAAAGGCTTAACAGTCTGGGATTTATCAGTTTAGAAAAAAGGTGACTACGGGGGAGCACAATAGAAGTTTATCAATTATAAATGGAGTAGGAACAGGGAGATCCTTTTCTCTCTTCTCCAATAACACTAGAACTTGGGGGCACCCAATGAACTTGTTGGGAAATAGGTTCAGGAGGACACACAAAATGAAATACTTCTTACTCAGTTACATTGTGGAATTCACTGCCAGTGGATGTAGTGATGGCCACAAGCATCTATATATCTACTTCTGAAGTGGCCCCCTCCATGGGGATATCTAAATCCGTGTGGGGGGCACTTGGGGGGTAGGGAGATTTTCCTACACACGTGGAGGAGTCCCCACATGTGCAGAAAAATCCTAAAAGTTAAAAAAACTTTTGGGGGGATATTTAAATCCCCTGAAAAGTAAAAGCATTCCCTGCGCACGTGCAGAGAATGCTTTGGCCATGGGGGGCTCAGCGCACTGCTACTGGGGAGGGGAGAAGGTTTGGCACACAGTGGGCCCTGCCGCTGCTGCTGCAGTTGTCAGGGAGGGAGGTGAGAAGGCTCAGCGCACAGCAGGCCTTGCAGCCACCACAGTTGTCAGGGAGGGAAGTGGAAGGGAGGGGAGAAGGCACAGTGCATGGCGCCACTGTTATTGGGGAGTGAGGGGAGAAGGCTCACTGGGCCGGTGAGCCAATTAGCCTCGCCGGATGGGGGGAGGAAGAAGGCTTACCTGATGCCGATTCATCCTCCTGAGGAGCTCCTCCTGCTTCTGCAGGCTGGGAGCTGTGGGGAATACTCCCCCCCCCCCCGTGAGTATCGTGGGTCCCCCTTCTTGTAAATGACTATAAGAGAGGATTAGACAGATTCATGGAGGAGACATCCATCATAGGCTACTAGCCATGGCAACTGTAGGGAGCTGTTTGTTGGCTCTCTATTCTGACCACTGGTGTGATCCAGCATGTGCCAACGCACCTTCAGAACAGACCAGTCCATCTAGTCCGGCATCCTGTTTCACACAGCAACCAACTAGTTGCCCTTGAGAGCAAATGAACAGGGCATTGAGGCCAAGGCCTTCCCTAATGCAGCCTTCTAACAGACTTAAATGCAATTATTGGTAGTTCCTTTGAAGAAATTCACATTTGAAAAACATGGTCTTCTTGGTGATCTTCCTCCTTCAATAAAATTTCTTTTGAATAGCACTTTCATACAGAACAAATAATCAAGGTGTATAGAAAAATTCTGCATAAGAGTCATTTCTTCAAAGCAACTACTAGTCATTCTCGGAATATAACAACAATCAGCAGTAGCTTTAAATACATCAGAACAATCAGCAGCAAACACACAGATAACATACAATTAAACATGGAACCAAGGAAAAGAGAAGCTCAACCAAATGCCTGAGAAGAAATAGGTCTTCTCCTGGTGCCTAACACCGGGAACAAATGTCTGGGTGACTTGCTGGAGGAGACCATTTGGTAATTTTAGACTCTGAACTTAATGGTCTTATGAGGGAGTCTCTTTAGATGACAATGTATACACATACAAGAGAGCTACTGCCTGCCTTGGCCCCCCCCACTGCAGAGCCCTTGAGAACTGGCCCTGAATTTCTGTCCCAAAGTCAGGCCCTGATAGTACCACTGCAGGAAGGCCCTTTCTCTGCTCATGATCTGCCTACTTTCTAGTGGTATGGGAAAGTTAGAGAAAGAGCTCTGAGACAGATCAAGTTCATAAGCCATGCAAACTATATAAAGCAACAAAAGAAACCTCAACAAACTATTATATAACCCAACTTGAATTAAATTTCTCTGACAGAACCGTGCAATTGTCTACACGTCAGTCACAGAAATGCTCAGAAGGCGAAAAGCATTCAAAGGAAGAAAGTAAAAGAAACACATATGGTTTCGTAACTACTTTCATGCTAATAATATCGTGGCAAGCTGGTCTGTTAAAAAGATAACATTTTAGTTTTTTAACATCTTATCTACTTTTTGGTAGTATTATCTCGGATTCTCTGTAATCTTTTTTTAAAAGTCAGTTCAGCAATTACTGCAAGTGATAAAACAGATGAGAAACAAACAACCTAAGCCTGGGCAGGCGTCAGATGGGTATTTACGGCATAAAGAATTATCAAGTTTTATAGATGAGGGTTGTGCATAGCTTTGCAGCATTCGAGCACAAAGGGGTAGAAAATTTTGCCTTTAATCTTCTGTGAGAAAGGTGGGCTATAAATTCAATTAAAAAATAGCTGACAATTAAAGCCAAGATGTATTGGGGTTAATGCACGTACACGCAAACCAACGCCTGGCCTCTTTTGCCAGTGACTTGAGATGTCATGTCACTGTGCTCTCTGTGCTTGCTTATCATGCTAGCCTGCTGCATGCTGCAGCCTGCAGGCAGAAGCAGCAGCTCTCACTCTTCCCTCCTACAATGTGTGGGACTCTCAAGTGCCAATCCTTTGGAAGTGATAATTATTACAGTGTGACAAGAAGAACAGCAGAAAAAGAAAAGCCACTTCCAATTTATTCAACTTGAGATTCGTACCCTTTAGATTTAACTGTCTGCTGCACATTTTATTTCTTTCTTCCCTTTTTCTTTTCTCCCCTTTTCTCCTTAAATCACTGCTACAATAAAACTGGAGATGGGAAGATTTCTCTCCCAGTTGCTACAAAGCTGAAATGCGTGCAATGGATGGGATAAAGCACAGCTTGTACCTGCACACATTAGCTAATCAGGCACTAATTGTATAAGCTGTTTGGGACAGGACTCCCCTTTAAGAATTAGATACAGTCCATGGGAATGATCCTGGATCCAATATCTATATACTAGTATTGCCCAAGCGTGCCCCCATCTGTGAATACCATGGATTGGGGCCACACTTGCACTAGATAGATTTTTTTTTGCAAGCATGGGTAACACCCAGAAGAATCTGAAATCTTCCCAAAAAAATACACAACGGGGGGTTAAATCCCCCCTCTGGCAGTCATTGTCAGAGCCAAGGAGCTGCAGTGAGTGGCAATGGCAGTGGTGGCTAGGGATGGACATGAACCAGAAAAGTTTTGTTTATGTTGGTTTGTAGCCAAACCACAAACCAAATTGGGAGGTTCATTCTTGAACTGAACTGGTTCATGGCCCCACAAATGCCTTTGAAAGAGACCACAGTCCCTTTCAATAGGGTTTCAAAAAAGCCCAAAAAAAACAGCTGAGTGGTGGAGAGCAGGCTGCTCCTAGATGCTCAACTGTTTTGGGCTTTCTTGTGCTGTCTCTTTAAAGAGACTGCACAAGAAACCCCAAAAAACAGCTAAGCAGTGGGAGGCACTCCCCACTGCTCAGCGGTTTCTCTTTTCTGTGCAGTCCCTTCAAAGAGACTGCACAAGGAAACCTGAAAAATAGCTGAGTGGAGAGGAGGAGCTCAACTGCTCTGCTGTTTTACTTTTTTTGTTAAAGGGACAACACAAGGAAGTTCAAAAAACAGCTGAGTGGCAGGGAGGCGCTCCCTAGCATTCAGCTGTTTTTGCAGGGAACAGAAAGCAGAGTCCCTTTAAAATCCTACTTTCTGCTCTATCCATAAACTGCCATGAACTGCCACAAATGTCTTTAAAAGTTTGTGGAGGTTCATGATGGTAGGCACATCATGAACTTTAGTTTGCAAACTACTTTATTTATTATTATTTATTAATTTCGATTTATATCCCATCTAGCCAGCATAACTACTTCGGTTTGTGCCCACCCTTAGTGGTGGCGCAGCCTGGGATCCCCACTGGGCCTGGCGTTGGTGGCAGCACAGCCCAGGAGCCCTGCTAGGCCCAGCAGTGGTGGAGCATACTGCCAGCAGTGGCACAGACTTGGAGTTGCACTCAGCCTGGTGGTGGCCATGCAGCTTGGGAGCCTCGCTGGGCACAGCGGTGGCAGCCACACAGACAACAGCAACATTTTTTACATTTGAATTTCAGGAACGTATTCCATATTGGTATTGCAGAGTATTCAAGTCTCCCCTACTGTTCTTTTTTCCCCAGAATTCCAAATTTTGGGGGTCTGTTACTACCTTAAAAGGAACTGTTTCTTGGGGGCATTAATGACAGCTTTTCAACAAAGTGAAACTAAAACTAATGGAAATTTAGTATTGCCTGGCCACTAAAGAATCCCCAAGGTTCAAGCAAAATGGATCAAGGGGTGCCATTAAAAGGGCTCCTAAAGAAGGTGCAGCCCAGTTGTCTTAATTTAAGAAGCCAATAGTCAAATGCACAAGAGTAGCCATTAGCCAAAAGTCTCCATATGCAAACAAGAGCAACAAACCCAACAGAACCAACAACAGACCAGAGAGTCTCAGCAGGTCATTGTGGCAAGCCCAACACAACCAAAGTAAAACCTCAGAATCCAAGACAAACCAACTGAAGCAAAGGACATAACTGCAACTCAAAAGAACTAATGTCAGTCCAGAGAATCCAACTTGCGAACATTCAAACCCCCCAGCCCAAACCCTTTAAATTTTAAAATGCAAAGCAGTTTAAAATTGTAATACAAGGCAAGAGAAGACAACCAACAAAACAGCACAAACCTTTTAAATTCATTTAAAAACAATGAAAACAAACCCAAGGAAAACTGTTTTTAAACAAGAATGAAAACAAAGGCTCCCTTCTCCCCTCAGCTACAACTCCCAAGCCAAGATCAAAAACACAGGAACACTTAAAATAATATTAGAAATAATATTTTAAAACAAAGGGCAAGCCAATTGTGACTCAGAATTCTAGCAGGCAGCAGAATTAATCCAAGACATAGACTGATCAAAGCACCACCCCACCCCAAAAATCTTCCCATGAAATCAAGTCAACTTGCAGGTAGACTTGCTTTTTCTCCTCCTTGCCTATTCATAGAGGGCCACAGGGGGCTGTGATGGACTGCACATTTAAAAGCTTAGAAGTGATGTACAAACAGCTAAAGGAAAAGGACTGCGAAGGGTTAATTCTTCACAGAAACAGAAAACCTTGAGTGATCGGCTGCTCCAAGAGATCTGATTGGTTAGTCTTGAGAGAGCTGCATGCTGAGGAAAGTTTCCGTCAAATTTCTGCCTTGACTGAGTGAGTACTGACAGTCTGATTTCAGCCCTAACTGAGAAGGGTCTAGTACTGACAGTTTCAGAATTTAGTGACTGAGAGCAGTTTATCACAGACAGGAGGACTGGGAAAAGTTGGCAGGGAAAAGTGGGTAGTTAGACAGAGACCCCATTTGCCCAAGGAAAGGGGATAGATCTTCTAGAGAGAGAAGAAAATTCCCTAACCAGTCAAACAGAGAGTCAGCTTTGAAGAGTGCAGAGATCCTTGGTCTGGTGTGGTTAGAAACTGCCTGTAGAAACTTTAAGAGTCAGTTAAAAACTCAAGAAGAGTACTGGTGTTTCAAGAGGAAGGATTTGGGTTCTGGAAAGAGTGTACTAGCCTTCTGGAAACTGAAAGAGTCAGAGAATATTCAAAGAAAGTGTACTAGAGTGTTTGGGAAAACACTGGAACAAATGCCTCTCAACATAAAGATTTAAGTTACTGTGAATAGCTTAAGAGACTCTAATTAGCCTGAAACAATAAGAACTAAAGTCTGTGTATGTTTTGATTTTGCCTCAGAGTTATCTATTTTGAGATACCTCAGAAATTTTACCTCTGATTTCACCTGACCTTTCCCCTCTACGTTGAATAAAATATTTTGTTAATTTGGAATATAAAAATGTCTCAAGTGTCATTAAAATTAAAGTGGGCTCCTGATCCTTCCCTCATGTTCCTGGGCTGAGCCAACAGCCAAAATATTGTGCTGTGACAGGGTAGGACAGCCAGAGTTCTTCGAGAAGGAAGAAAACACATTACTAGGGTGGCTCAGTCAGTAAAGGGAAAGAAAAACAGAGGGAAAATCTTGCCTCTGAGTGAGGGAAGTGGACAGGGCCATCACAGGGCTATGAGAACTGTCCTAATGGGACAAACAGTTCAAGTATTCCCCCTAACATCTGATCCCATTGGAGAGCTGTCTCCCTTTCCACTCCTATCTGTTGCCTGGGAATCATGTTAAGGAGGGAACAGGCCTAGGAACCTCAAAATGCCAGCTCTAGATATTCATGAATATTTCAGGAAATATGTAGACCTGAATACTGGTATTCCAAGAATCCCAAATACTGCTCTGGATACCCTAATGTACTCAAAACTACCAATAACATATTTTTTGTAAATATATTTAGACTGGAAATATTCAAGCATGCATCCTTAGCTTTTGCCCATCTTAGACTGTTATGCCAGTCTGGACCTTTTCTTTTTCCTGGAAAAAAGCCGGTTTGGCAAGAATTACACAGAAGTTGGTTAAATCCAGATTAGGCTGCTGCACTGTACTCTGTATGATGCTACTTTTGAAGCAGTTTAAAGAAACAAAACAAAAAACAAAACCCTTTAAAACCTCATTTAGGGACCACCTAATTATCTTATGGATCACATCCACCCATTTGAACTGACCCATAGGTTGAGGTCTTCTTTTGGAAGTTCTCTGAGTTCCTATTCATCTGAAGTATGGTGCATGGTGGTTACATGGAGTAGGGCTTTCTCAGGCTCTTTCCCATAGGAGGTCTGGATTGATGGCAGACCTTTTCTAACATCAGTTAGGACTTGTATAAAATGTAACTCAGTTTACTATTTGGGTAAAAATAAGAAAAGACATGTAATCCATATTTGATATGTACATTACCACTCTAAGCACTGTTTCATTGTTCTAGGCCGATTAACTTCAATTAACTTAGATGGGTGTATAGGATTGTGCTGTGTCTCTTAGGGTGTCTCTGGATGGTCCACATGGTCCTAAACTTGTGAGAGCCAGTCCATTCAGAGAAATACATGCACTGCCAGGTACATGAGATGCTGTTGCAGAGGCATATAATCTCCTGCATAAGAGAACATAAGAACATAAGAGAAGCCAATGTTGGATCAGGCCAATGGCCCATTCAGTCCAACAGTCTGTCACACAGTGGCCAAAAACACCAGGTGCCATCAGGATGTCCACCAGTGGGGCCAGGACACTAGAAGCCCTCCCACTGTTGCCCCTCCCCAAGCACCAAGAATACAGAGCATCACTTGCCCCAGACTGAGAGATCCTATCTATACCACTGATGGACCTCTGCTCCATATATTTATCTAATTCCCTCTTGAAGCCGTCCATGCTTGTAGCCACCACCACCTCCTGTGGCAGTGAATGTACTAATCACTCTTTAGGTGAAGAACTACTTCCTTTTATCCGTTCTAACCCAACTGCTCAGCAATTTCATTGAGTGCCCACGAGTTCTTGTATTGTGAAAAAGGGAGAAAAACGCTTTAATCTTTCTTCATCGGGAAAGTGTTCCAACCCTTTTATCATTCTAACTGCCCTTTTCTGCACTTTTTCCAAAGCTATAATATCCTTTTCGAGGTGTGGTGACTAGAACTGTACACAGTGATCCAAATGAGGTTGCACCATTGACTTATACAAGGGCATAATGATACTGGCTGATCTGTTTTCAATCCCCTTCCTAATAATCCCCAGCATAGCACTGGCCTTTTTTTATTGCAGTTGCACAGTGTCTTGACATTTTCAGTGAATTATCAACTACAACTCCAAGATCTCTCTCTTGGTCAGTCTCTGCCAGTTCAGACCCCATCAATGTGTATTTATAGTTAGGATTTTTGGCTCCAATGTGCATCACCTTGCACTTGGCCACATTGAACTCCATTTGCCATATTGACACCCACTCGCCCATCCTCGACAGATCCCTTTGGAGTGCCTCACAGTTCTCTCTGGTTTTCACCACTCTGAACAACTTCGTGTCACCCACAAATTTAGCCACTTTGCGTGCAGGAAAAGGGCTGCATTTCTGAGATCTCTGTGTTCTGCCATCCTGTGCATTCATTTGTGGAACTCTCTTGTGTTCTTCTTGGCTGCAGAGGAAGAGTGCAATACAGCCATTCCTATTTTCCAAATACAAATGAAATCTGATTATAAAAACCCATGTTAACTTCAATGTATAGTCAGGTTAAATGAAGCTCTTCCAATTACCTATTGCTCATTGAAGTTGTCAAAAACGATCCATCCCAAGCTACCACTTGAGCAAACTCCCAAAGTTTTTGGAGAATCACCTTTTTGCCACATAGTCACTGTTGAAATGGCCTATATATTTGTACTGAGCTAATGACTTAATTTTTTAATATATTAGTCAGGTTTCCCTTGCTCGAAAGCCAGTCGAATACGACACTAGGGATGCGGTGCTCATCTCTGTTTCCAAGCTGAAGAGCCAGCACTGTCTGAAGACGTTTTCATGGTCATGTGGCCAGCATGACTAGACGCTGAGGTGCACGGAATGCTGTTACCTTCCCACCGAAGTGGTACCTATTTATCTACTTGCAATTTCTTGCCTTCAAACTGCTAGGCTGGCAGGAGCTGGGACCAGAGACAGGAACTCATTCCGTCACGCAACACTTGGGACTCGAACTGCTGAACTACTGACCTTCTGGACTGCAGTTCAGCGCCTTAACCACTTGAGCCACTGCAGCCCTTTTACATTAGATGCTGAGTGACTATTAGGATTCAAACCCCCTTCTAGTGATTTGTGGAGTTTGGGTTTGTTTGTTTTCTATATCTGAGTGTGGGAGAGAATGAACCAATATTGTAAATCAGGTATTGCTTTTTTTTTTTTTGTGCTGAAACTGCACCACTGTAATACTTGCTCAATCTGTCATTTGTAAGTAAACAGATTACTACAAATGCACCATATGTCTCTAGCATTCTCTCTTCCAAAAGAAACTTATCACAGTTTAAGCTGATCTAAAATCCTAACTACTCTGGGAAGAAGTAATAGCTGAGGACTGAGCCAATGTGGCACTCTGTGTTGCATCTGCGGTATAGCCATTAAAATATAATTTATAGCTTTTCAAATCATGCATGGGAGGAAAAGGTGGAGTAGTTAAGTCTAGTCTTTTAAAGGGAGGAGTTCATGCAGAAAGGAAGGCTTTCTCAGGAAAAAATGGCGCCTTCTCTGAAAAGCAGACTAATTTTCCACTTCAGTCAAATCCTCAGTGTGAACTGCTTTCAGTTACATCACCAAATGAGAAACTCATGAACATCCAGGAAAAGTCACAAATGATGTGTGGCAGGAAGAACTCACACCACCATCGTGGGCTTGAGATACAAATACTTTGCATTGTCCTCTGGGATACTGCAGCATAAGTACAGCAAGCTGACCAGTTATGCCAATGAACCCATTCTCTCAGGGATTTAAAAAAAAACAAAACCCCAAAGCTTTCCCATCTATAATAATCAATATCAAGACAACTCTATGTTTATTCAAGATCATTCATTCATTCATTTATTTATTTTATACCCCACCCAATCCCACGAGTGGGCTCAGGGTGGTTTACAACATAAAACCCATAAACAATAGAAACAATCTCTCATATATAATTGAGTAGAGGGGTGGCACTTTCTAAACATTCCACATGCTCCTAAATCAGTTGGCTCCATGATGTGTCACTCAAAAGCTGTCCCTATCCACTGTCTGCATTGCCTGAGTCTCACCTCCAACATTCTAAACAGTTTGCTGTTCCTCTCCCCCCCCATAACCAGTCGAAACACAGAGGTCGTTTGCATATGTGGCCTGATTGGCCTTTGCCTCTAACATTCTTAACAGTTTGCTGTTGCTGTTGGGAGTCATTGAATGTGCCCTGAGGTAAAATACATATCCCAATCTTCCCTTAAATGGTCACTGGAGTTGCCAGTCTCCCTGTGGAGACTGGAGATCTCCCAGAAATCACCATGTTCCCTGGCCACAGTACATCATTTCCCCTACAGAAATTTTCCAAGCTATTACAACTGATCTTCAGATGACCAAGATCCGTTCTCCTGGAGACAATGGCTGCTTTGGGCAGGGGACTCTATGGCATTATACCCTGCTGAAGTCCCTCCGCACCTCTAACCCTGCCTTTCCCATGCTCTACTCCTCAAATCTACAGGTATTTCCCAACCCAGAGTTGGAATCCTGTAACTGGCTATGGAACCGCTTTGCAGACCCTTGGAACCCAAAGACATGGCATAGGAGGAGGTGGTTTTCTACCTTAGCTGCCACTGCAGAAGAAGAAGAAGAAAAAGAATAAGAAGAGATTGGATTTATATCCCGCCCTTCACTCACTTGGAGTCTCAGAGTGGCTTACAAACTCCTTTCCCTTCCCTTCCCCACAACAGACACCCTGTAAGGTAGGTGGGGCTGAGAGAGCTCTGAGACAGCTGTCCTTGAGAGAACAGCTGTGCCAGAGCTATGGCTTGCCCAAGGTCATCCATCAGGTGCAAGTGGAGGAGTGGGGAATCAAACCTGGTTCCCCCAGATTGGAGTATGCGCACTTAAACACTACACCAAACATAACCCCAAATCAACATAAGTCAGGGGTGGTGGGGACCATACTTGTTACCATGAGCCTGTCCTCCCATGCTACCCACTTGGGGCAGCAAAATGACTTGAGACAGCCCTGCCTTATAGCTAAGCAGAAGGAAATAAACATGGCTTGCCTCCCTCTATTTTCCCCTTCCCTCTGCCGCCCCATCAGCGACAGCCAGGACACTCACCTGGAGCTTCTTTCTAGAGCCTGTTGTATTTCTTCCCACAACAGGCCTTACTTCTAGTAAAACCATAAAACAATAGATGGCACAATAGACAATAACAAAAACCCATGCTTCATGTCAGGCAGAAACAGGTACCCCAGGAAACTGGTGCCCAAATAGTATCCAGAACAGCAGGGCACTGGGAAAGGGCTATGAACAGGGGAGGTCAGAATGGTTGAATGTCTGTCGCAAATTGATGACAGCCTAACCCAAACTGTGCGAGAGGGCACATGTAGATGTTAAATAACATCGGAGAGAGGATTACCCCTGCAGCACCCTGCATTCAAGCAGGTAATGCGGGGACATCCTCTCCCCTTGAAAAGTACTGGAAGCAGAGTCCGGTTGCAGTGAAATCAGCATACATTTTATTGAGCAGGATCAGATGAGGCATGCAGGATGGAGGTCAGGGGGCCTGTTATAGGCACAGGTAAACCGCATCCCTGACCTCGCCCAAACAAGGTAATTGGATAAGTTCCCTGCCAAAGGCTATCATAGGACTATTTGAATATCCTAAGCCTCTGATAGGGGGACATTTAGGATCCTAGTGTACTATTGTTCTCTGGCCCCAAGCTCAGAGCTTAATTGGGCCATGTGCTCTGCGGGGCCATGCGGCTGCTGCCACTACATGCATTACACCCCTAGTGCCACCCTCTGTCCCCAACCATGGAAAAAGGAGGAAAGCCACTGTAAAGCAGTCCCCCATATCCCAATGTCGGCAAGGTGATGGGACCACAGATCATAGTTAACCATGTCGAACGCTGATGTCAAATCTAAGAGCAACAGCAGTGCCAACCCATCTTGATCCAGGTGCCTCTGGAGGTCATCTGTGAGGGTGACCAACGCAGCCTCCACCCCATGACCAGGGCAGAAGCCAGGGATTTGCATCAAGGATACTTCTATGATCAGCTAAGATCCTTTCCTTTATAGGAAGTGAAACTATTTGACAGACTGAAAACAAATCCTGCATTTTCCCTTTCATTTGCCCTTTAGAGTCACAGCAGATCACTATGGGGGACTCAAGAAATAAAGACTCCAGGTGAGACTTGAACTCACAACCTTAGCAGTTCACCCTCCTCTACCACTATAAAAGTACCACACACTGACTGATTGGGCCTCCTGCAGAACTTAAAATATGCCATTTGCATCCATTTTTCTCCCTCTAACTGTCAGTCACTTGTATCTCAAAAGAACTCCACACTTGCTCATTACCAGGTGTTTTGCCCTGAGGATGCTTTTGTGCTTTGCTGAGATGGTTCTTTGCACAGCATTGTTGCTTCCCTCCTGGTTTTCTTGTGCAGAAAATTCAAATAAATCCTCGCTTTGGAAAGCAAACCCAATCCTAGGCTGATAATGACTTCCTTTAGAAATCAAATGCAGTGACACAAAACATTGTTTTTTCCCCCTCTGCAAACAGTCCTTTTATATGTATTTTCTTGTATGCCTGCGTCCAAAGCAGATAATCTGAAGGAAAGAAGTTGCGGTCACAAGCAGAGGCTTCTTAGACAGAAAATGGCACCCTTGGTTGAAACAGCCTTCCCCAAAAGAACTAGTTAAATTTCCAAACAAAGTTTGAGTCCAGTGTCACCTTTAAGACCAACCAGGCATCCGTTGGAGCGGGAGCGCACAGGAGCGCAGCTCCAGGAGTGAGGAGCCCAGTGGGCAGGCACATGACCAAGCCCCACCCCCTCCTCAGCTTCCCCGAGCAGTGCAGAGGCACAGCGCCCCGGGGAAAGCCCTGCTAGGGTCTTTATTGTTTTTAATGTTTTGTTTTAATATTGATAATTTTATCATTGTTCCTTTTATGACTGTGTGCTACTTTTCCAGAGACTTGCTCAAGGTGGCATATAAATTTTCTAAGTATACCATTTTTTATCTGGACACATGGCACATAAGTACTGGAGAAATTTTACCAACCCTTCAGCAGCTTCCACCCCATCAGTTTGGTGTAGTGGTCAGGAGTTGGACTCTAATTTGGGAGAACCGGGTTTGATTCCCCACTCCTCCACATGCAGCTGCTGGTGTGACCTTGGGCCAGTCACAAGTTCTCTCAGAGCTGTTCTCTCATGAGCAGTTCTCAAAAGACCTCTCTCAGCCCCACCTACCTCACAGGGTGTCTTGTTGTGGGGAGGGGAAGGGGAAAGGATGGGTGGTGCACATGTCCTGGGTATCTCAAGTCTACTTGAAACCTGGTGGTTTCAAGGGAGCAGGAAGAGAATGAGGGTGTGTTCTTTACGCTTATTTTTATTGCACAAAGTATTGGATGGGGAAGGGAATGGAGGAAGAGCAGGTCAGTTTCACTCACCTGTGTGGGGTGGAGCCTGAGGGGTGGGTGTTGCCTTCTGACACACTTTCGGTGTGGCATATGCAAATGAGTTATGCAAATGAGTTATGGTAATGAGCTCCTGCACCTCTTTTTCTATGAAATGACCCCTGAGACCAACAAAGTTTTGTTGTAGCCAGAATTAAACTTTGTTGGTTTTAATGGTGCCACTGGACTGAAACTTTGTTCTGTTGCTTCAGACCAGCATGACTACCAGCCTTAATCTATCTTCATGGTTCAGTTTCCATTTGTGCCAAATACTCTGGCTTCAGCTGCAGGAAACAAAACCTTTTGGCAGCAGAAGAACTGATCCCAAAAGTTTCATTCGAGATTGGTTTTGCACATCATGGGCATTGTTGGAGTCCTGTCCTTTCCTTTCCTAAAAGATTTTTGGTTTGGAAAACCAGCCCAATCCTAGGCTGACAATGGCTTGCTTCAGAAACCAGATGCAGGGACACAAACAAATGCTTCTCTTTTCCGAACAGTCCTCTTGCACACATGTTGTTTTTCATTTGCTGATGTCCAAGGCAGAAAATTTGGAGAGCAGATGCACAGGGCAGAAGCAAGTCTTCTCAGAAAGAAAATGATACCTCCTGTGAGAACAAAAGCAGGCTCCTTTCCCCCCCCATTTGAGCCAAATGCTCAGCATTGAGCCACCAGAAAGCAAACCTCAGGAGCGATCCTGAAACTTTCACAGTTCTTTCCCCTACTGATGGGTTGAACTTGTGAAAAATGGAGAGCAGGCTTTGGATGTTCTATTTTCTCGTGTAGTTTCCCTTTAGCTCATGAATATTGTGGAAAAGTTAGGGGGTTAATTGCTACATTCTGGAGTGTTGACCTGGGTATAAAAGGTTTTGGTAACTAGTACCCTTAAAATCCCATTCAAAATTCTCCCAATTCTTGGCCTTTTTCATGAAGTAATTCCTCATGTCACTATTCTTCAAAGGCTAGAATCTGGCATGTGGGGTCGGACTTTGCAATTTCACACACAGATTGTTGAAATTCCAGTGAATTAGTCTCAGATTGCAGTTGTAAACCTCAGGGTCATTATGTTGATATACAGGTTCAAAATATGCTTTTATCTTAAAACCACCATACAAAAGCATATAATAATCATTGTTTCAATGGATTACACATGGTAAGAAACAAATGTTTCCAGTTTTCTAGCAAGAATAATTTCTATAGGATGTCTTAGATTTCCGATGGTATCCATTTTTAATATTCATTTTTTCTAAAATGGTTCGCTGACATGAATCGAAATAAAAAGAGGGAATGCATGCAAGTCTCATTTGAAGGAACTGTAAACATATTGTCACTTATTATTTATTAGGACTTTGAGACACTTGATTCTAAGTGCTGCATGTTTATTCTCCATGAAGTTTTTCCTCGGATGCTCTCATGCAGTTGGAAATGAATTACAAACTTTTAAGGCACCGTTTGCTTTGAAATGGCCATTCCTTAGATTACCATATCATAAATCCATTAGAGTAAAGTTATACATTCATGATTTTCTTTCCTTTGTGTTTTCTTTACTATGTGCTTTATTCTTGCTTGAAATTGATATTCAACTATTAAGCAAAATGAATCTGAGCAGCATACAATTAACTACTTTTTGGGGCTGTTTTGTTCTAACTAATGCAGTTGTGAGCAAAACAGATTATATTGCAATCAAGTTGGAATATAATTATTTAAATGTTTGAGCTGATGAGCCATAGATATTTTATGTATGTGTGTATAATTGGTATCACTCTGTTGAGGGTACCTTAGTTTTTGTGTATATACACATATATAATTATTTTCATGGAAAAGCACTGGGTCTATATATAGAGAGAGATGGGTGGGTGTATATAGACAGACATGCTGTTCATTATTATATACAATTGATTGTACCTTGCAAGGCAGCACACTGCGAACTTTGAGATCTCAAGCACAGTAATCCCTTTCTTCCTCCATCTCATGGATTAACTCTTTTCCTACTGTGTGACAGACTTTAAATAACCAAATGACTAGGTGTCTGCAAAATCCCTTTTCTTATATTATAAATATTACGTGACTGTTTTTGAATACAAGGAACATAAATCAGCATTACTCTCCCTATTTATAGCATTGGTGGGGGGGAAATCAAAATTGAATTATAGCCTCGTGTTCAACCAAGGACCATGAAATTAGTGGGTAATTCAAATGTACAACTACTCATTGTGGTCTTACAGGATCACAACTGGAAGTGATTGAAAATGTTTTTTTCCCCAAGCTGCCCTTTGGATTCAGTTTGGCTTCTCACTAAACAGACGGTGAAAGGAAAAGGTAAGAAAAAAAAAATCTAATCATACACTTTCTCCTGACCTTTTTAGGTACATTGTATGCTGGAGAACGGGTCAGGTACTGCTTATATCAAGTGTTTGCCCTTCAAAAAATGTTTCTTGGCACCAAATGTTTGTTTTTATTGCAGATTTAGAGATGAATACTATTTTGTAAAATCAAGCCCTAAAAGATCACAGATGTTGAGATGAGGCTATTAGGCTCTGTCCTAAGCCAACAAACCATCATTTGTTCCTTCATTCTTTCTTCGAATTTCTAACAATTTAATTTCTATTTTTAACTTCTATATTTACATTTACTCCAAGAGGATTCTCCAAGCAGCTTACACACAATATAAAAGCACAACCACCCCAAGATCAATAAGTCATGCTCTACAGACTAACTAGCTCTTTCCTGTATTCCTGTTTCCCGTACCATCTTTACTACCAAAAAAGGTGCCCCTGAGGAACAGGGGGACCCTTGGGAATAGCATGGAATACTATGGGGAGGCAGCTCAGGTGAAATATCTGCATACGTTACGTATTTCTCCCCTTTGTGTGTCTTGCACATGGCACTATTTGATGCCTCATATTATTTATGCAAGCATGAATGACTGCGACTGGATATAGACCTTGCAATGTGGACTGGATGGACTAATAGCTATTGTCTTTTGGTGCCTTGTTGTTGTTGTTCAGTCGCAGTCGAGTCCGACTCTTTGCAAGTGCCTTAAATCTTTGTAATTCCATGTTCAGTTTAAGAATATCCCTTAAAAATGGTTAATTCATACTAATCTTTGTGAGTACCAGATATGTATTTGTTCTAGATTTCCCTTCCCCCAGGGACTGATCAGCTGGCCAACAGGGGACTTACAGGCAGGAAAACTAGGCCTGTATTGCTAGCAATGCAGTGATGTCATTTCCAGAGCACACTGGAAGTGATGTCATCATGTCACTGGCAATACAGGGACAATCTAGTATTTGGGCAGAGGCTCTGTCGTAAAAATCACTTCTCCCATAGAGTTTTGCCCAATAACAGAGCATCCCAGCGTCAACAGCAATGTGATGATGTCACTTCTGGTGTGCAGCAAAAGTGACATTGCTGTGTTGCTGATATCAAAGGCCAAGGCCTAGTTTTCCTGCTGTTAATCCCCCCCCCCCACTCCCCACTGGTTGCCAGGGGGTACCTGCTAACCCTAATCTGTTCTTATGACATTCCTTACAAGAATTATAATGCATTTTATTTTTATTCTTTAAGGAAAATCTGCCAACACATGACAATACTGTCAGTGATTTCTACATATTAAAACCCATTTGATAGATTTCCCTCCTCTTTCTGCTAAACTGAATAGCATATTGGTAGTGGGATCTGCCTTTGCACCTCCTCCTCCTCCCATGCTTAAAAGAAGCAGAAGAAAGTCACTCACAGCTGCTTTACACCATTTAATTAGTCCCAGCTGTTACCTCAGCAATGTCTCCATTTCTAACATGTATAGAAGTCTGTGATGGCAAAATGAAGAACTGGACATGCCAGGGGTATTTTGGTGTTGTTGTTGTTGGATTGATGTTACCACTTTTTACCATCTGGACGCAGCTAATGGCAAGCAGAACACAGCAAAGCAAGTTCTGTTCCTGTGCTGGAGCAGGGGAGGGAACAGAAAGTCTTTGATGGAGGTCTTTATTCAGGGGACCCATTTAAGAATCATTGGTTGGGATTTGCTCTGATCAATAGGCAGGAAGTGCAATTGTGATGTTCCTTTTTGTGTATCCTGGTTGCCTACATTAATCCATGCAGCCATTATCCTTTGTTGTAGAAATCCAGTCAGCCTGGAAATTATGTGAAAGCCAAGAGGAAGAAAGGCAACCATCCTCATTTGGAACTCAGAGGCTGCTGAAGGATCAATCATATATCCCCATTACCACCTCCCACCGGTACTGAATATACATAGGCTGTGATCTCACATGCTCACTAATGTTGGAAATAAAGTCTGGGTCCAGTGGCACCTTTAAGACCAGCAAAGTTTTATTCAAGATAGAAGAAGAAGAGATTGGATTTATATCCTGCCCTTCACTCACTTGGAGTCTCAGAGCGGCTTACAAACTCCTTTCCCTTCCCTTCCCCACAACAGTGAGGTAGGTGGGGCTGAGAGAGCTCTGAGATAACTGTCCTTGAGGGAACAGCTGTTACAGAGCTATGGCTTGCCCAAGGTCATCCAGCCAGGTGCAAGTGGAGGAGTGGGGAATCAAACCCGGTTCTCCCAGATTAGAGTCTGTGCACTTAACCACTATACCATACTGGCTCTCAAGGTATAAGCTTTGCGTGCAAGCACACTTCTTCAGATACAGTGAAACAGAATTTCCTCAACCATTACATATAGGAAGGGGGAGGTTAATTGCCAGGAAAGGCCAATTAGATTCAAGACAGAGACAGAAACAAAAATGGAAACTACCAGTCTATACATATAGGTAGAGGGTGAGCAGTAAATTATTATACAGCATAATGAAAATGTTTAATAGATTCAAGAATCAAACAGGGATAATAAGCTTAATTTATATGATTACCATTTGTTTGGGTTCAATTCTGGAGGAAGAACAACGAAGGAAATAAATATGTCAACATTGGAGATTGATGCATCCTTAATTGTAGAATGCTGAGAATAACTAGTTGAGACCCTACCATCCGTTTTGCTGTTCAGACCAACACGGCTAATCTAACGGTGGGAATCTTTGTTCTGACTTGTAGAAATGCATTTCACAAATATTACTTATTTATTCATTTCATTTATACCCAGCCTTTCTCCCCAAAGCGGCTTACATCATTCTCCTCTCTTCCATTTTATCCTCCAAACAACCCTGTCTGGTAGGGTGGGCTGAGAGAGTTTCCATGGCATGAGTGGGAATTCAAGCCTGGGTCTCCCAGGTATTCTGACACTCTTAATCACTACACCACTGGTTCTCAGAATGACAATAAAATATATTCAATGACAGCGCTACCGTTTAACCTGGAATCCCCTTCTATCTTCCCCTAGTGTTAAGAGGAATACCATTCTCAGTGGCATTGTCTTCTTTTCTCACATATTTAGGGGCAAAATGGGACTAGGAGGGCCCATTGACAGCCTTGATCAAGAGCCTTCAAAATGTGGCAAACCACAGAGGCACACTGGGGTGGGGGAGGTATTTGTGAATTTCCTGCATTGTGCAGGGGGTTGGACTAGATAACCCTGGAGGTCCCTTCCAACTCCATGATTTTGTGATTCTAAGTTCTACATCAGTGTTGGGCTGATGCACATGCAGCCCAACCCTTTGAGTTTTGTGGCCTGCTCACAAGTAAGAGTGCACAGGGAGCCTCATAAATCATGATCGTGTGAGCAAAGAGGAAGTTTCTTGTTCATCCTTTTTTCTCATTCCCCGGTTTCATCCAAAATAGAACTATTACATTTTTTGCCTGTAGGAAAGTTCATAATCTCTTGATGGGGAGAAGGGGTGTACCTCTCCCTATCAGAGGAGATACTTATGAGTGTTTGTACCACCAGAGGAGATATTTATGAGTGAACTATATTAATCTCCAGCAGTAAAAACAAATGTGCACACAATTAAATTAACAAACTAAAGCCTCAGAGAATTTGGGTTTACATGGAATACAAAGACTTGAAGCCATGAGGTTTTAATGAGATTTTAATTCAGAGAGAGGAAAAAAAATGATGAAGTATTTGTAATTGAATGCAGAATAGAGATGGCAAAATGATTTGGGTTCTGTCCATGCTTTTATAAAGAAACAAGAGTAAATGCATTTGCCCTTCACAGCTAGCATAATATGCATGTATTTTGTATGTGTATCTGTACTTAACAACATAAAATATTGTGTGCAAAACAGCCTGAAGAAGATTCATATCATGATTCTTTAATGATTTCCTTCAGGCTTGTTTGTGAGATAAATTTTCATTTTATGGGGTTAGCTTCTTTGTCCTTTACAAACAACAGAACCAAATAAAAGGTTAGCAGCTTCAAAGAACTGTGATTGTCTGAAGGATTTAGGCTTACTGATCTCATTATCTGAGGTGCTTAAAATGAAAGATGGAAACTGAAGATGAACATGCAGTCCTTCTGAGCTGAGACTTCACATAAAAACAAAGTAGTAAAATTTTGCCTTACAATGTGCGTTATAAATGAAACGTGCTAAGAATTAGGGCTATGCCTTATTGATAGCCATAAATACTACATTTATGTCTGAATTATATACCTATTGGGTGACTGGATCATGATGAAAACCAAATTAGTTTTGGCACAACTGACTTTGCTTTCCCCCTTTCTTGCATTTATCTTGGTGTTGGGTGCTGCAGGGTCCTCCAGGGCGTGACTTTTATGCTAAGGAGCTTGGCAGTGGTCTCTGATGATGTGGGGTGCTGAGGGAAGGCAATACTGTCTCCCCTCCTTGGGTTCCCCATGCACCCCACAAGGCATGGGGCACCTCGGGAAGCTGATCCTGGGAGGGAGCTGTGCTGTCAGGGGTGTGGCCTAATATGCTAATGAGTTCCTGTTGTCGGGTGTGGCCTATTATGCTATTAAGTTCATGTTGGCTTTTTCTACAACCCTCCCCCCCCCCGAGTCTTCCCTTTCAGGGTGAGGCCCCTGTGTGTGCCATCGAGCTCTCCTCCCTCATAAGGCTCCGTCTGACAGCCAAGTCTTGCTCCCAATGGGTTGCTCTCACTCTCTCCTTGAACCCATCCCCTGGCCTTCCCTTACCCTTGGCATGGGGTGAGGCTGACACACCTGGCTCCAATCTCCCTTTGCTGCCCAAACTCCTGCCCACCGTTTCCCTGTTGCTGCAGCCTGCCTCTCCTCCCCCTGGGAAAAGTCCCTCCTGTAACCTAGCTGTGAATCTGGGAGATGCCAGCAATCCCTCCCTGAGCTGTGAGATGCTGTTTCCTCGTTTTTCTTCTGACAACTGTCTGACTCCCTTCAAGGCTTGTGAGTGTGGGGGTGGGGCTGGGACCTTCACCTCTGGACACTTGGTATGTGCAATAGAACTTCTGATGCATGAACAGATAGAACAAGATTCAAGTCTAATGAGAACAAAATTCAAGTCTAGTGGCAAGTGATAGTCAAGGTTTATTAAAGGGATAATATTACTTTGCCTGAAGAAATCTCCTTCTTCCAGGTATCCTTATGAAAGGGTGTGCTCACCTTATTTCCTGCATAACAGGAAGTCCTAAGTGGTAGGTAGATAGTCTTTGTATAAGGTGTATTTCCTTATAATTACAGTGAACACTGGAAGTTCAGGGGTTCATAGTAGATAATATCTCTCTGTGTGTATACTGCTATCAAGTCATTTCTGACGTATGGTGACCTATGAATTAATGACCTCCAAGCCATCCTATTGTTAACAGCCCTGCTCAACTGTTGCAAACTGAGGGCTGTGGCTTCCATCACTGAGTCAACCCATCTCATGTTGGGTCTCCCTCTTTTCCTGCTGCCTTCAACTTTTGCTAGCGTTATTGCCAGGGCTTTTTTTGTAGAAAAAGCCCAGCAGGAACTCGTTAGCATAATAGGCCACACCCAACAGCATACACTCATTAGCATATTAGGCCACACCCCTGACATCACAGCTTATTAGCATATTAGGCCACCCCCCATATTACCAGAAGAGTGGTCATCCAGCCACACCCACCTTTTGCTTCTTATTCTGTTTACCTTGTTTGTTGTCAAAACCCAGGGCTCTTTTTGTAGCAGGAATTAATTTGCATGTTAGGCCACATACCCCTAATGTAGCCAATCCTAACGAGTTTCTGCTGTTGGGTGTGGCCTATTATGCTAATGAGTTTCTGCTGGGTGTGGCCAACTCAGGAGCCAGCCGGAACTCTGTTCCTGCCCCAAAATAGCCCTGGTTATTGTCTTTTCCAGTGACTCTTGTCTTCTCATAATGTGATCAAAGTAGGATCGTCTCCTTAGCTTCTAAGGAATATTCAGGCTTGATTTGATCTACAGCTCCCTTAATTGTCTTTTTGGCATTCCACAATGTCTATAAAACTCTCCTCCAATACCACATCTGCTTATGTATAAAAGCAAAAACGTTGGAAGCAACCACATGCCAAAGTCAGGTTGCACAACTGCTGCTCTTGCAGCAAAGGATACAATGGAAGCCTTTCCCCAAGGTGGATTTCCTATTTTAGCTTATTCCAGTTCAAATTCTGTGCTCTCTGACTGATTCTTTTTATGTCCAAATTCAAACTACTTTATTTCCTGCCAGACAGAACAGGATATCAAAGCCTACCCTGCAGGTAGATTGCCCATTAAGGAAATATCCCCAGCTATCAGAGAAAATGTCAAACAATCATCTCTGGTCATTAGCAATCAAGCAAACAAAAGATGGTTACTCAATCACCCTTTACAATACAGTAAATGCTAATTTAATGACATTAAACTGGAGATGAGGGACCAAGTTCTAGAGTTTCTATTCAAAACATCTTTATAGCATTTCAGCACCCAGTGTGCGTCTATGCATCATTTTACAAATGAGAATATCCTCCTAACAGCAGCATTGCCTTATTTTTCCATTATGGATTTAAATATTCTCTCTTTGTTACCAGCGTTTCTTAGAAACTGATGGAACAATGCACATTTCTGCTTTAAGTGGCTCAATTTTCTTTGATCCCTAGATGAACTCCCAATCCTGTAACACCCCCCCCCCCCCCCCCCCGCTTCAGCTGTGTCTTCAAGATGCTGTGGTCACGTTCAAACTGACAACAATACAAACAACCTACAGGATTATGACATACAATGATTAAGTGTATGGGTATTTATTTATTTATTTGTTTAATTGGATTTTTAGCCCTCCCTCCCCCTGCATTGCAGGGCTCAGAGTGGGTTACAATGATAAATAGAACAACTTCTGTTGTTCTATTCAACTATTTATCCTCACTCTGTAGAACTACTGGTGGCGGCATCCAACCAAGTGGCCATATGACATCCATTTTCAAGTCCTGTCTCTGGCTGTATGTGTAAAGTGCCATCAAGGCATAGTCGATTTATGAAGACCCCTGGTGGGGTTTCCAAGGCAAGAGACATTCAGAGATGTCTTGCCATTGCCTGCCTGTGTGTAGTGACTCAGGACTTTCTTGATGGTCTCCCATCTAAACACCAACCAGGGCTGCCCCTGTTTAGCTTCTGAGATCTGACAAGATTGGGCTAGCTCTTACATATCCAGAACACAGTCCTTCTTCTTACCTTTTTTGTTTATTTAAAATATTACTATCCTGCCTTATCTCCTGAGACTCAAGGCAGCTTACAAAGTAGCAAGGTTACCAAAAAAACAACATACATGTCCAGCATGATGTTTAAAACAGTACACAGTGAAAAACAAAGCCTTTTGGGCCATTAGCGACTGCTCACATCTGAGCCATGTGCAACAGTTAGTAAAAGACACGCTTAAGTCCTGTTCAGGGTTACCATGAATGCATGTACAATCCATGTATAGTGTACACTTGATTTTCTTTTATATGTGTACTTAGCGATTCTCATGTTACATTGAAGACACATACAAATGAACATGTGAATAAACCCACACATATATCTTCAATTGTAAAGTGAATGCAAATCGGCTCTTTCTTACAAAGGGTAGAGGCTACGGAGGTTTTCAGGGAAAAAAAAAAAGAAATAGTGGGGGGAGAGGGAAATGAGATACTTCTATCAAATCCTTGAGGGTTCCCACTTGTGCTTATGAATTCCAACTCATCACCTTGTTGCTGGGATCTCCTCAGTTTAAGCCTCTTTTGTTAAAGAGCTGCATCCTTTTCTGTTTGTGCGTGGGTGTTCAGGGGAACGACTGGTCTGAGGAACAACTGCATAGCAGCTGCAGGGAATGGCTTTTTAAAAAATTAAGGAGAGCCCCAAAGGGTTCAGAATACCACCATGGGGGGAGGAAAGGCTCCTGCTTCCCCCCAAAGCCATTTTCCTGTTCCAAAACAGCTATGGAGAGGGAGTTATTTCCCCGTTTATGCTGCTCCCCATGCATAGACTACTCCATGCAGAGCAGGAAAAATGGGGAAATAACTCCCCCCAGCACTGTTTCCACTGCATTTTGAGCTCATTTGGGCTCCCCTTTATTTTTTAAAAGCCATTCCCTGCAGTTGATGTGTGGCCATGGCAAACCTGAGTCAGGTCTGGGGAACCTGACCCACTCATTGAAAACCTGAATGTGTCTTTTGGCCTTCAGTGTTTCCATTTAAAAAGTGCCTGATCCATCTGTTCTGTTGCTAAAAGACTGCCCAGTTTATCCCATAAAAATAACAGAAGGACACTGCTGCTGGCATGGTACGCAATAGAATATACCACTTTTGGAAGAAATGCAGGTGAATGAATCCTTCCTTGATGGTACAGTCAGTGTTACTGGAAGCAGCGAGTAAGTCACTGAGGAATAGCCAAGTAGCTTCTCAATCTAGATGTAACTACAGAAAACCCTAAAGAGAGTTTCTTCCTTGTTGAAAAGGAAGTAGGAGTTTGGTGGTCACCTGATTCCCTGAGCAGATTCTGCCCAGAGATTATTGCTCACTGGCTTGAATAGTCTACACCATGATTAATGTTGTTTGTGCTACAGTGAGCAAGGCTGTGGTCCCTCTCTCAGCTCTGGGTTCAAGTCCAGTGGCCCTTGGTGATGTGTATCCATTCTCAAACACAAACACAAATACGTTTCATTGGCTTTGCATAATTAAGGATTTGTAAAGCAGTTACTTTTTAAAAATAGTAAGAAAGACTCACCTTAAAATGATTGTCCTTCATTTTCAGTTCTTAAACAACATTTAAAATTGTGTGATACATAATTTTACATTTCACACACTTCGTTTTTTTTTTAAAAAATCTCTGATATAGGAGAACGATTAAAAGCATATTAGCCACGATTAGGTATTCAGCTGTGCATAATAGAGCTGGCACACAAATATATCCGAGGCACAGAACATTGTGGAAGACATACAAGGGGGGAAATAAATCTGCATTATGCATTATCATTATTATTCACAGAGACTGGAAGCCAAATTCAGTTCTGATATAACAGAATGGATCAATTTCAATGGGCTAACTTTGGTTAGGTTTCTGTAGATAATTATAAATGTACATCAATGCAAGCGCTCAGAATTGGGAAATAACAGATCTGGAAGTGCATTGCAGACTTCAAAAACCAGAAAAATGGCATAAGACACACATACTCATAGCAAAGAAAAACTGGGGCTGACACATCCAACCTAGGAACCTGTTTCAGAAAATCTAAACGTTTCGGGCATTATCAGAACTGATATGTGAGGCTTCCTGTTCCTAGGGCGGGCTCCCCACTGTCTATTGCCTCCCCAGACAAAGTGGGGGTGCAGAGGAGGAGGTTTTTCCTGCTCACGAATGAAAGATTTTAGTGAAGAGAACAAAACAGGGGGTAGGTGGAATTGGAATGTGCCACTTGGGAGCAAGAGAGCTGCACATCAACATGGCCCCCAACGTGATGTAATGATGTCACCTGGAAGTGGCATCATCACGTTGCCAACGTCGGGGGCAATGCTCTAGTCTTTGGGGAAACCGAATAGTAAAATTGGGATCAAACCATAGAGCTTTTCCCAAAATCTAGAGTGTCTTCCCCAACGTTGGTGGCATCATCATGGCATGCATGATTTGCACGTGTCCCAGAAGATCCCGGAAGGGACCCGGGAGCCCCCTCCCCCGCAGAAAGCCAGGCAGGACCTGGCAACCCTAATGCTGATCTATTATCAGAGCCTGCATCAGAAACTGACTTCATCAGATTGCCGATATTCTCACAATAGCTTGTAGGCAGCTGCAGTTGGAGCTGTCTGCTCTTCTCCTAGTGCCCATGACAAACCGCCAGCCACACACAGGCCATGCATACTTTCCAGCATTTTCTAGAGTCTTAAGAGATGGTTTGTTAACATTGGAGACATGCTGCAATGGGCCTGGCCTCAACAGCAGCTCACAGCTTGCAAAACCTTGACTCAGCAACAGTGCCCGTACCTGCCTCTGGGCTGATCCCAGCTGCACAAGGAGAAGGCCAGCTGCGTACTTAGAATACAAAATACACAAGTTTGCATGTGATGAACAGGCATGCACCCACAACCCATACTTTATATGTTCATTCTAGGCAGATATAGCACCTAAATTTGACTTCTGTAAAGGCTGCTTGGAAGTATTAGCCGTGGAGCAAGTTATCTTCCTGCCTCCAATAGCAATTCTTAGGAAGCTTCTGTTGGAGAAGTGGAAGCCTGCTAAGAATTTAATTACTGTAAATATTGCTGAAGGAGTAGTTTATTCCTCTTGTACCCTAGGGGGAGCTGTGGAGCATTCTATAGTAGGGTTTATTGAACGTTTTTCTCTTGCAGTTCAGCCTACCTCTTGTTGTTTCTCTTCCTGCTATGTGTTAGTATGTGATAGTGCTTGTGCTCTGAAGGCCTCTCTGTTCTGTTAGTGGCCTGCAGTCACTTATTGTCTTTTTGCAAAATCCTGTTGCAGTAAATTCTTTGAAAGCAAAACTCCAAAGCATGGATTGGCTGCCTACCTAGACCTATAGAGATGTGTAGTACAGGTTGTATATTCAGGGATATCGTCTACACTTGGTTTCTGGGTCTACTATTCAGGGTCCTCCTTTTTTCTTCTTCACTTATCTAATCCAGAATTATTCACATCCGTTCCATCCTTGCACATTTGGGGGTTAACCTGTCTTTGGAACTCTGTCCTTAAAACTGTCTTTTCATGCCAGCAAGCGAAAGAAGCAAAAAAACCCAAAACAGAACAAAACAACCCCCCCCCCCCACAAAAGCAGCAGTCTTGGAACACATCTCATTTCTCCTCCAATGTGGTTTCACACAGCTGCAGTCTATAAACATGCGTGTGCACACACACTATGTATTTTTGTCTTTGTCTATTATTTTAACCCTTGTGGAAACTCTTGCGGAAACTTGTAATAAGGAAGCTCTTTTTTAATACATAGGGTTTTTTTTAAAAAAAAGATAATAATGTATTTTTTGTATTTTTGAATATTTTTATGTACAGTAATTTATTGCATGGTGAGATGGGTTGTGCAGAAAAATAGGCACACTGTGAAACTTATCCCAAGATATAGTAAATCCTTACATGGGATTTAAAAGAATAAGGAATCTGAAGAATAGTTTGAGCCATTTCTATATTCATGGAACGTCCGGAAATAGGGAATTTAAAACAGATTTTTAATATAGGAAATATTTGACTTGTCCTTTTGTATGGAAACCAGATGTTTTTCATATATGTATGACCATCATCATTTTAGATTAAACCATTTCTCAAACTGTAATTTTAGATGATTTGTCCATGTTATTGTATGACTGTGTGACTTACTTTACATAGGTAAGACCACATGTGCAATTAGGGCCTGCATTGCAGAACATTGCTCAGAAATTAACAAACTTACAGCAGCATGTCTAGCGGAAGATTTTCAAGGACAGAATGAATTTCAGTTTATTGCCATTGACAGAATACATGCACATCAGCATAATTATGGGGATTATGGCAATTTATTATTGTGCAAGGAAGCAGAATGAATTTTTAGACTGCATACTGTTTCTCCTTGTGGCCTTATTCCAATTAGAAGCTCAGTTGTTGCATATGATTTGGATCTGACTAGTGTTTTCACAGAGAATCAGGCTCTTAAGTGTATTTTAGGAACTAACAGGTAAATAGCTTGTTTAGGGAGGGTGAGGGTGTTTTCACTGGATTTGTTTTTCTACAGTGTAGCTTTAAGAGGATGGATACAAAAGTCAATGTGGGTACAGCGAGGTGTTCTCATTCAGCTGCAGTGGGAGGGACTGACCAGTTGTTCAGCCTGCAAAAGCTGGTGAAGGTTAGGGGTTTTTTGGGGGGTGGGTGGGAATAAGAAGCCATCATATAATGCTAAAACATGAGGTTTTGGTGGTGTAAAAATATAATATCCCACTGTTCTGTGATAAAAAGCATGTTTCTTTGAAGGGATATTTAAAGATGTGAACTTGATTTGGCTGACATATGACTGAAGAAATTCAGACTGATTGAAGCTGGAGGGCCTTGATTGGCTGGATGTCTGAGAACAGCTCCTAAATCATCAAAGAAACAATGGTCTTGAAATGAACAAGGTTTGATCACTAGCAGTGCAGGCTGGGTTTCATAAAAATGTAACTGGGTTTGGTATCTCGATCATGGTTTTAATTTGTGTTATCTAAAATTCAGTGATGTGACTGGTCGGAAGTCTTACAGTAGTTCCAGTCATCAAGAAAAACCTAATTGATGATAGATGTCTGAAAAAGAGGTTTTGAACTGAAATGCAAGGATAATCAGATGCCCATAATACTTGTAAAATAATTATGGCGAGCTCTATAACATTTGTACAGAATTTTATATTGGTCTTGTAACTGATACTTTTCATATGTTGGAATATTTTATATGGTGTTTATTTTCATCTAAATGAGCGTCAATGACACATCTACACTTCGGCCCTATGTAGAGTGGCATAAGATTTTTTTTTTACTTCAGATGTGCATATAGAACAATAATTACAATATTTTTTTTGGTCTGACAGTTCCACCCCATGCCGAATGACTCCAGTCCAAGTCCACTGATTTCAAGTCACTACACAGGACTGCACTGTTATAGTGCCATCTTAAGCAAAGTCATACTCTTCTAAGTCTGTTGAAAGCCATGGGCTAGGTAGGGTGTAACCATGTGTAGGATGGCACTGTTAATGTATTAATTTCAGTTGTGCAGTTTATGCATTTTTGTTCTCTTAACGTGATGTGGTCTGATTTTGATTTTGCCCAATATGTTTACATATGGGCCAGATGATATTACTGGCAGGTAGATTCATAGTTGGTTGAACAACCATACCCATTAATAGTTTCATATCAACCTGGAGGGAGGTCTCAAGTGGAATGCTGCTGGGATTTATCCTGGGCTCTTAGTTGTTCAGCATTTTTAAAAATAAATGTCTCGGACAGAGGCTTATCAGATTTGCAGACAGCAAGATGTTGGGAAACAGAGGATTTAAAATAATCTCTGGTTTCAGAATGCAGACTAGAACTAACAAAGTAGATTTCAGCTAAATATTAGGAGAACCTTTCTAACAGTAAGAACTCTTCAGCAATGGATCAGACTTATTTGGGAGATGGTGGATTCTCCTTCACTGGAGGTCTTCAAGCAGCAGCGGGATAGTTGTAGTTGCATACTTCTGCATTGAGCAAGGGGTTAGATTAGATAACTTCCAAGGCCGTCCCAACTCTCTCACACCATTTCAAATTATTCTGTCTACCTTTCCAAAAAACTTGGAAATTTGCAAGAATGAAACAATAACTAATAAAATTGTGTTGTGTAAAGTGCTGTTGAGTCGCAGCTGACCTATGATGACTGATGGTGAGAAGCAGAGGTGGTTTGCCAGTGCCTTGCTCTGCAGGGTCTTCCTTGGTGGTCTCCCTTCCAAAGTGCTGATCCTGCTTAACTTCTGAGATATGACGAGATTGGGCTATACCCTGCTGCCTTCCCTCCCAACCAATAAAATCAGCAGTAGAAAAATTTACATACGACAGGCCTTAGAGAAATATGGCATCATGTGACTATGCTCAGAGATTCCATGGTTCTGTTGCCCTCCATAGCAGATACTGGCAGGTAGTAAATAACAACAAGCATGATGTCACTGTGCATTTCACTACATGTTACAAGGGACAGAGTAAGAAGGAACAGAGGGCTCCTGCTTTGATGGCCTCTGTGTATGTCCAGTGATATCTCACATGGTGATCTTGAATGAGGGCCTGCCCTAGTTTTCAGCCTTGTTGTTTTTGATAACCTCTCTTTTTGCTTGTCATGTAATGATTCCCTGCCCAGAAAGTCTATTAAGCTCCCAGTTAAGGTGTCCCAAGACTAGGGAAGAAAGCTCAGTGGTAGAGGAGGAGAACACTTTACTTTCCTTCCTTCAGAGTGAGAATGAACTGCTCTTCTGCAATCTTTTACATGCTTCCGAGGTTACCAGGCAGGCATGTTGTCACTGGAGATAGCTGTTAGCAGAAATCTGGGCACAGAATGTGATTTCTTTGAGGGAATAGAAAGACATATCTTGTTATAGCAGGCCATGGTTTAACATCTAGTCTCAAAAGCTGGAAACACTGGGGCACGGGAAGAAAAGAGATGGGTGCAAGTCTCTTCTCAGAAGACAATTCCACATGGGAAGCCATGTTAGTCTGTAGCAGCAGAATAAAATAAGATTTCACTGGCACCTTTAAAGTTATTCCAGCATAAACTTTTATGAGTTAGAGCTATTTTGAGACTGCACAATGCTCTGAGAACTTTGGCCATATTAATAGGAAGAAATGTGCAATGCAAGCATAGGAGAGCCAGTGTGGTATAGTGGTCAGAGCCCACACTTCTTAGTCTTTAAGATGCAGCTAGGTTCTCATTCATTTTGATCACATGTTGTGTTATGTTTAGGATTAACAGATGTCCTCTTTTTAGGGGACATATGCCCTGACCTGGATAGCCCAGGCTAGCCTAATCTTGGAAGCTAAGCAGGGTTAGCCTTGGCTAGTATTTGGAAGAGAAACCTCCAAGGAATACCAGGGTCATGATGCAGAGGCAGGCAATGGCAAACCACTTCTGAAACATCTCTTGCCTTAAAAAACAAGTCTAGCTTGCCACTCAGTGGTGCATAATGCTAAAGATCTAGAACTTATGGCTGCCAGACAAACTTAGGATCTCCTGGCTATTCTACCCAATATGACTATGATTATTATAATTATAATTAAAGGATATGTCCTCTCTTGTTTTGGTGCCTGTCCTCTTTTGGGATCTTTTAAAAAAAGCTGTTGAAAATGTCCTCTTTTCGGGTTGGGAGGTTAGGAATATTCTTAGATAATAGCAATGATCACAGCTTAAATAGCAGGGGTATTTAAAATGTGATTTGTCACAGTAATCACTTGTTTGAAGTAGTCAGTCGGGAAATATGTCCTCTTTTTTTGCTTTTCAAAATATGGGAATGCTAGTTATACTCCACGTTACTTAAAAAGGGGGGGGGAACAGACATGGAGAAGCAGCTGCTCTGTGGCTTTTGTCATGTTTAGTTCTACCTTTGGAAAATACGCATCAAGAGCTAGGTATGACAGCTGCAAAGAGGGGGGAATTCCTCCTGGTCTACACTCATCTTAAATGCACTAAGTTGTAGATACTCAGGGTCTGACAACAGGGAGGACATTGCCAGAAACTAAACAGGTAGGTGTGGAGGAACCCTCCCCTCCCCAGTTGGGACAACTTTGCTCATTGACTCCCAGCTGCAGGCAGCTTCTACCCTTTTGCACTGTAGATTGCAATTATTTGCACACAGTCTCTCAAACACTATTAGGAGAACGTGCAGTCGCAGGGTTATGGAATATGTATGGAACTGTGAGCTGACCTTGCAATTGCACTGGAAAGCCCCAGAAATGCTGCTGTACATTATAAAAACATTAGAGGAAATGTGCCGTACGCTAATGAAAGAATTCTACTTAACTCAGTCTTTGCAGCTGTCTGAAAGTGATACACAAAGCTGATCATTCCTCTACCTGTACCATTCTGAACAGTGTGTAGGCAAGGGTGCCAAAGACTCACTCGCATGTGGCAAAGGATAAAACAAAATATATCCCCCCCGGTGTCTCCTATGTTTGCAGTTATTTCATTTCATCGTGTTATGCTTTCAGGATCTCCTACAGAGGCAGCAAAACAATTCCGATAAGCTCCAAGAACAAACAATTGCCATAGCCAATATTTCAGCCTTTTTATTAAGACTAATGTAATGGAAACTCGCAGTATGCAGCCTCAGTAAGAAACTGTACAGTGTACAGAAGCACAAACTGAGGTGGTTAATACCGAACTAGAGATTGCAGAGAAAATAGGAATGACTGTAGCTTCTAATACAGCAAGATCTACTGGGCAAAATGTGCAAGTAAGAGAGGTTTCTTTTGCACAGAGATCTCCATAAAGCACCTTCTCTTTTTAATGTAGTTTGAAGACTCAATAAAATGTAGAATGTAAACTCTCCCTTGCAGTGGTTGCAGTGATATCCGTCCCTTCTGCAAAGTGTCTTCTAGGCAGTGCCGGCAGCAGCTTTTAGTCTTCAGCTTCAAAAATGATTAAGGGTGCAGTCCTAAGGATACTTTCCTGGGAGTAAGCCCCAATGAATAAAATGGGGCTTACCTCTCAGTAGACCTGCTTGCGATTGCTTCCTAAGAGAACAGTCCTAGACAGGTCTACTCAGAATCCTGCTGTGGTCTATTCAGTAGGGCTGACTCTCAGGTAAACATTCTTAGGATTGCAATGTTAGTCTCCAGCTTAGACAGTACTAGAAATGTAACATGTTTCATGATAAGATTTTCCTACCATGAATAATATAACCTCTTCAAAGTTCAGTTAATTACCAGTAATGTCTTTTGATTTCAGCACAAAACATCAAATCGATCAAAATAAAACTGAGTTAGGGGAAAATAGGGCAGGAGTACAGCTAAACAAAGTTAGAGGGGAACTATGAAAGCATTCTCAGTTTGTTATTGTTCACTCATCTAATCTGCAATGAGTCCAGAATTCATTGGTTCCAAGGGATTGCACACCTGAAATGGCACCAGTGTTCATAGTTATCTGGTTCATTATAGGAATTTGGCCACTTTGCAATATAGTCGGCTAATATCTAAATCAAGGGCCACTTCCCTCTATACAGTTCTCCTGCATGGAATGAATAACAAGCCATGGTATATGTGGGATCTGCATTGAGCAGACTAGAACCTGTGACGTTTCTCCCCCCCTTTAAAAACACACTTTCTGTTTTTAAACTCCCTGGGCTATCTGCATGCAAGTAAAACTATCAGACCAAGTCTACACCGTGATTCAGTCTGCTTGTTAAAGTTAGTTTTCTAAATGGTTGCAGTGATACCCGTCCCTTCTGCAATGTGGTACAGGGTGGTATTCATGATTGTTCCCATTGTAATACCCATGTGATGTTGGTGGGGCTGAGAAAGAATGACTGGTCAAAGATCTGAACTGGTCAAAGGTAGCAAGAATGGATCTGAACTCAGCTCTCTCTAGTCCTAGTTTGATTCTTTAACTTTTGAATGTATGTGATAAGCCCTCAATCCTGCTCTATTACTGTCCTGAAAGGAAGGGGATCTTACCATATCCACTAGAAAAGGCATGACATCCCATCTTCCTAGGTTGCTGCCCAAGAGATAATTTTTTCCCCCAAGTTATTTCCCTGTGTGGACTCTTGATCCTTGTTCCTGAAACTGTATCACATTAACTCATTGGAATGTAAAACGTCATGATTGCTAGCATAATACCTCACAGAGCATCTCTTCGTAATGATCAGTGCTCTATACTATTGGCAGATTTAAACATGCGCTGGAAAGAATCCTTCAGGCTTGCTGAAAGTACTTTTAATTGACACTGCAGAAAATGGGCATAATTCCACAAGAACACACTGAACACACTGCAAAGCACTGGACCATAGTTCCCAAGTTGTGGTTCAGTTACATGTAAGGCTACATTGTAAATTTTTTGTTGCTGTCAAGTCACAGCTCACACATGGCAACCCTGACGGATTCTCAAAACAAGAGACATTTAGACGTGATTTGCTGTTGCCTGCCTCTGCATCTCAACCCTGATATTCCTTAGTGGTCTCCCATCCAAATACTACCCGGGATACATGTGTGAGAGAGAGAGGGTGGGAGAGGGAAGGAGAGAGCACAATATTGCAAACCAGGACTGAACTGGAGGGAAACCAACATTTTTTGCAAGCACTCATTGAGAAACTTGAAAAGAATGAACCACAGGAAAACTTGCCAACATTATTATGCACTATATATAGATATACGTGATTTTTTATTTTAGACTAATGAATCCAGAATCAGCCTTTCATTCTAAGCTCACAATAATGAGCGTGGATCATAGTCCCCATGGGGACATAGTATAGATGGGGAAATGGCTTTCTGTGGAGCTTTGGCAGTTTTTCCAAGCTGGGAGGTTGAAAATGACAAAGTTGTCCTGGGGAATTAACCTCTCTGCAGAGCTTCATCAGTTTCAGAGGAGAGGTAAAACTGACAAGTTTCTCTCTCTAAAAAATATCTAGGGGAA
The DNA here is from genome assembly GCA_029233225.1 of Lepidodactylus listeri. Classification (NCBI taxonomy): domain Eukaryota; kingdom Metazoa; phylum Chordata; class Lepidosauria; order Squamata; family Gekkonidae; genus Lepidodactylus; species Lepidodactylus listeri. The sequence continues at coordinate 149,936,279 of JARCFY010000001.1, forward strand.
ATTTGAACTGCAGGTCTGGATGAGGGAATGCAAATATGTTAAAAATCAGGAAAATGGTCCAGTATGGTAGGCCAGGAATGTCACATAAAAAAAGGAGTAGCTTTTCTGATGTTTATGTTTTAAGCTCCTACCGCCCCAAATAGGACTGTGGGGAAAAAACTGAACCTCTAATAAGGAAAAAGATGCTTTCATGGAACACAAAAGGGCTCAGGGAGAAAGAATGGCTGAAGTTACTAGTGAAGTAGGACTGGAGTCTCTCTTGAGATCAAGAGAGAAATTGTTGAATTAAAATTTGATTGTATGAACTAGGGATAAACATAGCTGTCAACCTTCTTAGTCAGGACAAGTGCTCAGTTGCTTGCTTTGACTTGTTATCGCCAACTGCAGTCACTGTGAATAGTCCCTGTGCTTCTCTTGTAAACTTCTGAGTTCTGCGTAGGAATGGCATGATGTGCAAAGCTGGATACATCCTTTAGTGTTTTTTTAAGGTGATACCAGGCTCTTTTTGAGAAGCCATGGACACCACACCATCAATAGGTACAAAGAACTTCGGCTATTGCCATGGGAATAATGAGTTCTTGGGAGGGGTTAAGTGGCAGGATAAGGATAAATGTTATAAGTAAACAAGTAATGGTAAAACAGGGGAAACACTGCTGGCGTGGAAGAGGAGAGGCATTTCCGCAAGAATCAAACTCACAGCTCTTTTGCAATTTCTCTGCAAAAGAGAAAGCCCTTTTTAATGCACCCAATATACCCAAAGTTCACTGTTTAAAGAAGAGTAATCATTATCAAGTAGATTTTCGTTACAAGAAACATTTAACATTTCCCCTTAAAGTCCATACATTAACCCTTATGACTAACTTATTTTCATTACTTACATATTTTTAAAAAGCACATCCTAGGTTGCGGTCACACGTGCGAGATAAAGCGGTGGGGGAGGGGGAGGCTATTTCCTTTGATGGAAGTTGACCCGCAGTTGTGCGATCACGCAGTCTTTTGAAGCTGCGAGCATAGCCCACCACTGCATAATCAGACGCAACCACGGGTGAGTTGTTTTGTTTTGCCGTTTGTCTCTGATGCACTTAAATGAGGGCTCGATGATTCGCACCTCCGTCCTGAGGGCTCCCTATGGAGTGTGCGATGATGTGCATACTGAGAGGGGCAAAAAACAACGGCATGGAGTGAGGGTGGCCTGATCAGACCATCCCAACACCATGAGAGCGTGCTGGAGTGATCAGACACGGGAAAGTCCATCTGTGGCCCATAGCAACCCGTTTGCTACCGGACTTTCCGAGGTGTCTTTTAAATCTGCTTGTGTGGCAGGGCAAAATGGGTTGCCGACGGCTGCGGGGTGCTTCCCAGATGTTGTCTGACTGCGCTTCTTTAATCCGCCCAGCATTCACTCTTATATTGGGGCTAATTGTGTGTGTGATCGCAACCCTACTTGGGTTTTTGAACAAGAATCCCACCATGAATGCCTAATATACACAAGGAAAATACTGATCAATAGCCACAGCTCCTCTAGTGCTGTTAAAAGATAGAGTTGTAAAGACTCTTCCTTTTAAGACTTACATCCCTTTGACTTTTCCAGTGCTTTTTAAAAACCAGTGAACAATGTGGCAGCAAACCTCTATGCAAAAAAATTTAAGCTAGAACGGAAAATGTGGCAATGCAATGTGAATAAAATGGGTAAAACAGTTGAACAATAATGGGCTCTATATACAATGTGAACATACCGATCAATAATTTTAATTATAAAGCATTGAATCTGATTTCAGCTGGAAGGGAAGCAAAATGGCACGAAGCCAGTTTCTGCTGGAAGATCAAAGTTGTATATTTTGTTACAAACATTAGCCTACTTCCCCTATTAAATTCTGTAATATAACAAAGGCTTTATATCCGTGCTACTATTCATTGTATTACCATTATGTATATTGTTCAGGGCTACTGGACTCATGAATGCATATACAATAGCAGACCTGGCCATCACCTTCCTTAGCGATTACCGCATTGTGCTTCAAGTGTGCCCTTGAAGATGGGCTGGAAGCCGCAGTCAGTACAGAATATGGTAATTCAGGTTCTCGCAGTATGGAGCATGTAAAAACTGGATTGGCTACCCATGTGCTGCTGGTCCTGGTATGTTATGAAATCACATATGAAGCCACACACAAAGTCTGGGCTCAGCTGGAGACACTCTTCCCTTAAGACCCTCCCCCCCTTTTGAGATCTGCTGGGAAGCCTTTGTACTAGATCCCCTGGAAAGATGTTTTCTAAGAAAATAAAAGCTCACAAAGCCTATGTAAACCCACCAGTACTCTGCACATATCCTAAAGATGGTAATCAGAAACAGGCAATAATTCTCGGAGGTGCAGGTGTTAATCTGGTATGTATTTGGCCCTGGAAACTGTTCCTTACCTTGGTTTCAGTGTCTGCAGCACCATGTTGTAATGACTGCCATGTGGATTCTTCCTTTATTTGTGTAAAATGGGGAATGCCCAAGAGATCCTGTTCCCTTATGGTCAAGGGTTTTATTACCTCCCCTTGGTTCCTACCCTATCAGACTTCTTATTTGCAGTTGCGTCTAGGGTTGCCAAGTCCAACTTGGAAAATATCTGGGGACTTTGGGGGTGGAGCCAGGAGACTTTGGGGGTGGAGCCAGGAGAAAGGAAGTGACATCATTTTGTGATGTCACATCCTGTGATGTTGCTTCCACATGCTGACACATGAACTCATGAAGTTTCCTAATACTGAATCAGGCCATTGGTCCATCAAGGTCAGTATTGACTACTCAGACTGGTAGTGGCTCTCCAGGGTCTCAGGCTGAGATCTTTAATGTCACCTATTACCTGATCCTTTTTTAGCTGAAGAAGCTGATACCTCCTGCATGTCAAGCAGATGCTCTATCACTGAGCAACAGCCCTACTGAATCCTTCCTCATCTCGGCAGAATATGAAGCACTAAGTGCTACACAAGTGCTTAATATGATTTTCATATCATAAGAACAGGAGAGAAGCCACAGTGGATCGGCCCATCCAGTACAGCCCATCCAGTACAACACTCTGTGTCACAACAGTGGCCAAAAATACCAGGTGCCCTCAGGAGGTCCAGCAGCGGGGCCAGAACTCCAGAAGCCCTCCCACTGTTGCCCCCCAAGCACCAAGAATTCAGAGCATCACTGCCCCAGACAAAGGCTTCCATTTAGACCTTGTGGCTAATAATAGCCACTGATAGACCTCTGCTGGATGGGGACAGAGAGAGAGAGAGAGAGACAGACAGACAGACAGAAAAAAGAAAGAAAGAGGGAGAGAGAGAAGGAAAAAAACTGGCAGAGGCACTTACTTCCATTTAGACCTTGTGGCTAATAATAGCCACTGATAGACCTCTGCTGGATGGGGACAGACAGACAGACAGACAGACGGACAGAAAAAAGAAAGAACGAGGGAGAGAGAGAGAAGGAAAAGAGCTGGAAGAGAAACTTACCTTGCAAGCTACATGCAAAAGCAGCCCCTTCAGTCCCTCCTTAATCTCTGGGCGGACCTCTCTTGCTGTGGAAGCTCTCTTGCTGACTTCTTAAAGGGGAAATGTCTGGTGAGGCTTTTTACTGCAGGGCAGGCTCTCTGCAGACATTTCCCTTTTAAGGCAGGGCAGGGCAGACTCTGACGTTCCCCTGCGTTCCTGCTGGCAGCCATTTTGTCCCCCGGGGGCCAATTTTGAAAAAGCGGGGGTAAGCAGTAAAAACCGGTGTTTCCCCCGCCCTACCGGGGGACTTGGCAGCCCTAGTTGCGTCCAGTCTGCCCTTGTCCTCCTGAAGCTCTGTTGCTTAGAGAAGAGACTGGATTTATATCCTGCCCTTCACTACCCTAGGGAGTCTCAGAGCGGCCTACAAACTCTTTTCCCTTCTTCTCCCCACAACAGACACCAAACTGGCTCTTGCTTAGGTGTGACTTTGGGTGAAGTGTGATGTTGGCTGCCTTTTGTTCTCATCTGGCTAGAGTCATCTACACTTTCATAGCAAACCTAATGTCTGAGAAGTAAGTCATCTACACTTCCATAGCAAACCTAATGTCTGAGAAGTAAGTCATACCCATTCTTCCTGTAACTGAGAAGTAAGTCATACCCATTCTTCCTTCTTTCTCCTGCCCCTTGCCAGCTAGCAAAAGGCACTTTATACACTCTATACAGAGTACAAACCCCATTATTATTGGGGATGTAAACTTTGGCACTAACTCTGGAGTGTAAGATATTTTATTACATCCTGGGTGCCTTGTTGTAGAAAGGCAACTGCCATTTAATAATGGATACCAGTAGTTAAGAGCTCTTTCCATTCACTGTCTGATTCCTGAGAGCCAGTTTGGTGTAGTTTGGTTAAATGCGTGGACTCTAATCTGAGAGCCAGTTTGGTTAAATGCGTGGACTCTAATCTGGGAGAACTGGTTTGATTCCCCACTCCTCCACTTGCACCTGCTGGATGACCTTAGGCAAGCCATAGCTCTGGCACAGCTGTTCTTGAGAAAGAACAGTTTCTGTTAGAGCTTTCTCAGTCCCACCCACCTCACAGGGTGTCTGTTGTGGGGAGGGGAAGGGAAAGGAGTTTGTAAGCCGCTCTGAGACTTGTTTGGGTAGTGAAGCGGGGTGAAATCCAATCTCTTCTTCTGGTCTATTGGCCTCCTAGTTTTGGCAGCCCGTCCATTTTCGCAGCTGCCCATGATCTCTCTAATGCTGTAGGGCAGGTGGCAGGAATGAGTCCTAGGGCTGTAGACAAGAGCTGTGGGCAAAGTCATGGGGAGAACCCACCCTGGGAGCAGGCTCTGAACCTTATATCTGAGATAGCTAGCCAGGTGTGAGAACCAGTGCTGTCTACTGGGTAGAGTGTTGGACTAGGCTCTGGGAGACCCTGTTTCAGATTCCCACTCTGCCATGGAAACTTGCTGGTTGACTTTGGGCCAGTGATATACTCCCAGGAGTGTTCCCGCTAAGCTCATACCTTGAATGAACCTTTGTTGGTCTTAAAGGTGCCATTGGACTCTAAATTTGTTGTACTGCTTCAGACCAACAAGGCTGACCAACTGGATCCCTCTAAGCTGAGTCAGTGTGAGCTAGCTCACCGGTTTATAGCCTCTGGCTCACACATTTTTGCCTTGGCTCAGGAAGATTGGCTTCAGAGCAAATTAATTTATGCAGTAGCCAAATCACTCGCTCTTTAATGCCAGTAGCTCACAAAGTAGAATTTTTGCTCACAAGACTCCACACCTTAGAGGGAGCAGTGATTTCCCAGCCTAACCTACCTCATAGGATTGTTGTGAGGATAAAATGGAGAAGACAACTATGTAAGCTGCTTTGGCTCCCCCACTGGGTAGAAAGTTGGGGTATGAATGAAGCAAATAAAAAAATAAATATGTCCCTTGACGAGGAGCTCCTTATCCATCTGTAGCTGCAATCCTAAGAACCCTTTCTTGTGACTAAGCCTCCTAAGCCTTTACTTCTGAGTAGTCCTGCTTAGGCTCGCTCTCCATGCCTGCGGGTCATTCTTTACCCCTAGTTTTGACTTATGCTTAAGGAAGAAAGATGCTTTAATCTAAGATCATCCTTTCCATGACGTAGGCAAGACATCAAAGGAAGTAGGTCTGTGGTGATTTTATTTATTTCCATAGACTCAGGACAGCTGACAAAGCAACAAGTCGCACACGCATAAAAAAATAGTAGTCCATCAACAAGATTAAAAAAAAAACATTCACAAGATAAAAATACACAGTCAGACATGCCAGAACAGATTACCCTCCACTACGTGCCCTCTGAAATAAGACAAATGTACGTTAGTGATTCACACACTGCAAAAAGGTAGCTTGCATGGAGGGAATCTTCCTTCCACCCCCCCACTTCCAATGTTTCTAATATGCACCACGGGCAGGAGTGTTTCTGCTCCCAGTTTCCAGGCAGGCACCTCTTTGCTGCTCTTCCCATGCATGGCTGTGATGGCTCCCTGTTTACTAATGCTGTGGGCATCCTCCATCTCCAGAAGAATTACCCCTTATCTATACTCTCAAATAACTCTCACTGTTCTCTTTCTCCATTGTCACTCTCTCATGCATACAGTTCTTGGCTGGCTTCCAGTGTGGAGGGGAAAAGGGATGGGGTGGGAGAACCTACTTAACTCTTCCCCTTCCTGTCGTTTTTCTGTTCAAGATCACCCTTCCCAGGCTGCCTCCCCCCCCCCCCCCGGAGGAAAAAAAGATAGAGAGATTGCATATCTTTTTCCCACCAGGAATACGAAAGCCCTCTCAGCAGTGAGATTTAAAATGAGCTAACAGTGGGAAGGAAAATGCTTAAGCATCCCTTTATCTCTTCCATTCTCAGCCAGAGGCTCTGAGGTTCTTTTGACATCCCCCCCCCTCAAAAAAAAAATCACAGGAAAGATATGTGGCCTACTCTTACATCTAATTTGGAAGCCAAAGAGTGTGGCTGGGGAATGAAACTCTGCCTGAGAGACCTCAGAGAGCTGCTGATGATCACAGTACATAGCACTGGGTAATGGCCTCACAGGATGATGCAGTGGTTAGCCAGTGTGGTTACAGTGTCAAATTAGCCTCTAGGAAACCCAGGTTTCGAATCCCCACACACTGCCATGGGAGGTTACTGGGAGGCCCTGGACCAGTCACATCTTCTCAGCCCTAGGCCAGTCACATCTATCTTACAGTGCTGTTGTTGTGAGGCCAAGATGGAAAAGGTGCAAATTACATTGTCTCCTGCTTTGGTTAACCCCTGGAGAGAAAAGCAGGGTATACATATCCGAATAAATAAAACTTATGTGATGAACATGTACCTCACATGCTTATATATGACACACATCACTATCATTAAAATATTTATACTCCACCTCTTCAGTGTAAATACCTCCATCTCTCTCACATACAGGCTGCCTTGGTGAATATGCCCGTCATACACAGGTTTGTTTGTTTTTAAAGTACAAATTATAAGTGATTTAATTTCTGCAATTCCAATCACTTGAAAGATTTATTGGTATGTGAGACAGGAACCAGAATGGGAAGGGAATGAATCATTATTATTAAAAGAAGAAGAAGAAGAATTAAACTATATCATTGCTTGGGAACTTGGTCTGATGCATACTTACAGAAATGTGTATGGGGGGGGCTGAGACTAGGGAAATGTCCAGGGCCCAGGCCACGTTGGGCTGTCCCTGGCCCCTCCTCAGTTAAAAGTAATCTGGAGATCGTGAAAGCTGTCAGCTGTTAGAGAATGCTGAACACCAACTGTATTGCTTGAACCTCACCTCCATCTTTGGTATTTGTGTTGCAGGCAGTTCTTTGCATCTGCTTCCTGAGTGGTTGCTGAGGGCTGGTTAGATTCAAGTCCAGCAGCACCTTAGAGACCAACAAGGTTCCATGCGTATTGTGATCAGCTTGACTAGAGCAGAGGGGAAATACCTGGGGGCAGAAAATCAGCATCTGCGATGAGATAAGACTCCTGTGTCTGTTTATTCCAAGGGTAGTTCATTGTCCGTCGCTGAAGGCTGCTCTATTTGTGCTATAGGTTTGGGTGGTATTTCTTTAAAAAACCCAGCCTCTGGTCATAACGTTGTTAGGCTAAATGCAGGCCTGCCAGCCATCTACTTTCTCCCCTGGCTGTTAGCTGATGTGTTAAAAGAGGAGCAAAGAGGTTTTATGGCTTTTTTTGTAGAATTAGAAGCATTAATCAATCAGCCCAAGCAATTAATCAAATAAAGCCTTTGGAGCAGATGGAAATATGCCCCTGATTAAACAATATGGGAATCAGCAAAGCCCCTTGGACTGACACTTGTTGTGAAGGACCCACTGCTGGGCTCTGCACACTGATACAGGAAAATTTTCTTCCAGCTTTCCCCCCAGACACTGATACTCAAATAATGTGGTAGAGCATATTTAAGCGGTTCATATGGAAGTGGCTAATTCAAAACCACTTACGACATGTACACAGTATTAAAACACCAACAAGCTATGGCCTTGGTAGATGCAAGAGCAGGGTGCTAAATAAAGTTCGGGGACCTTCTCTCAGCTCAGTTTGGAATGAGGCCAGTTTTTTCAGAATGCTGAGGGGGGAAACACCAAGCTCCTCCCCCCGCCCAAGAATTATAGCAATGGTTTTGAATATGCATTTTCAATTTAAATCTGTTTTCCACTTAAGCCTTGGACACTAGCATAGCTCCAACAGAGCTAAGCTAAGTTCCACCTCAAAGATGTGCAAGCCCAGCAGTACACCAGACCCTGAGGGAAAAGAAACTGAAGTGCCAGTATGTGTCTGACCAAGAACCAGACAGAAAGTACACCAAACACTGTTCTTTCCTGTGCCCATTATTCAAATGCTCCTAACATGAAAGCTTCTAGGAACCCTTTAAGTACAAGAAAGCCACCATGAACAATCCTAACATATTGCTACAAACAGATAAAACACTTTGGAAAGATCGCGATGGTTCTCTGTATTCATAGAATCACAGAACCTTCTCCAAAAATCCAATCAAGCTAGTGTTGGGGGCAAACATATTAGCATAGCCACAGGGAACATTTTTCCTATAACTGCAACACTCCACGCCATTGCAGTGTGTGTTTTCCTGGATCTTCTGCACACCCCCACTTGCATGTGGGCCTTCTTCCTCTTGCTCCCCAAAACACTGTTCATTTTGCTACTGCCTCCACAAACTTCTTTCTTCAAGACTCATTTGGTGTAGTGGTTAAGTGCGCAGACTCTAATCTGGGTTTGATTCCCCACTCCTCCACTTGCACCTGCTGGATGACCTTTAATTATTTATTTATTAATTATTAGACTTATAGGCCGCTCTCCCCGCTATGCAGGCTCAGAGCGGCTTACATGACTTGGCCACGTCAAGATACATAAATACATTAAAATCAGTTAAAACATAATAAAACACTCTCAAAACATAACAATAACAGTAACAATACAGTAACAGTAACAATAACTTGGGCAAGCCATAGTTCTGTCAGTGCTGTTCTTGAAAAAGAGCAGTTTCTCTCAGAGCTCTCTCAGGCCCACCTACCTCACAGGGTGTTTGTTGTGGGGAGGGGAAGGGGAAGGAGTTTGTAAGCCGCTCTGAGACTTCGAGTGAAAGGTGGGGTATAAACTCAATCTCCTCCTCCTCCTTCTTGTATAGCCTTCTCTGAAAATGCTGTCTCCCTCTCCTCCCTTTCCTCTTAGCTAGCTTGCATGTTTTAAGTGTGTGCGCGTGTGTGTGTGCTGCTCATTTCTATTTGTTTTAATAAAAACCTTACCAGTGGAACATCTGCCTGGTTTGTTCCAATAGTTCTCTTGAAGGGAAAATCCCCATAAACATTGGTGGAGAATCCCAATTACCCACTCTCACTCTCCTTAAAGCAAATTCCCCCACCCAATTAGGAGACTGCCTATTTAGGTAACAATATGAACATCAATGCTAAGGATAAGGAACAGACTCTTATGGCAGTAGGGCAAGGACTGTGGTAGAAACAAGAACTCTCTGAAGTCATTGTTCATTCTTATCAGCTCGATTTATGGTCTGCAAGACTAATAAAGGGATTTGCAATACATAAGAAATTAAAACATTACCACTAAAACCATGTTGTTGTTCAGTCGCACAGTCGAGCTGACTCTTTGTGACCCCCATGGACCACATCACACCAGGTCCTCCTGTCTTCTGTCACGCTCCAGAGTTTGCTTAATTTCATGTTCGTTGCATCGATAACACTGTCTAACCCTCTCATCCTTTGCCGTCCCCTTCTTTCACCTTCAGTCTTTCCCAGCATCAGGGTCTTCTCCAGTGAGTGCTCCCTTCTCATTTGGCGGCCAAAGTATTTGAGCTTCAGCTTCAGTATCTGGCCTTCCAGGGAACAGTCAGGGTTGATTTCTTTTAGGATTGACTGATTTGATCTCCTTGAAGTCCACGGGACTCTCAAGAGTCTTCTCTAGCACCATAATTCAAAAGCATCTATTCTTTGGCACTCAGCCTTCCTTATAGTCCAACTCTCACAGCCATATATTACTACTGGGAATACCATTGCTTTGACCACACAGACTTTTGTTGATAGAGTGATGTCTCTACTTTTTACTATGCTGTCTAGGTTTGCCATCACTTTCCTCCCAAGAAGTAGGCATCTTTTAATTTCATAGCTGCAGTCACCATCTGCAGTGATCTTGGATCCCAGGAAGGTGATTAATTAGAACCATAGTTCTAATTAATGTAGTATTCTATCCACTGAACAACCAAAACCAACTTGTGCACTTCAGTCATTAGGAGAAAGAATTTACCAGGTAGAAGGTGTGACTTAAAGGTGTGGATGCTACCATTTTGTGGACAGAAGTTCCATCCCTTTAATTACTATGTAACCAAGTGATTTTGTTCTAATTTTCACTGTGAAAATTTCACTCTTACGTTACATAAGAACATAAGAGAAGTCAATGCTGGATCAGTGGCCAAAAACATCAGGTGCCCTCAGGAGGTCCACCAGTGGGGCCAGGACACTAGAAGCCCTCCCACTGTTGCCCCCCCCCCCCCCCCAGCACCAAGAATACAGAGCATCACTCTCCCCAGACCGAGAGTTCCTATCTATACATTGTGGCTAATAGCCACTGATGGACCTCTGCTCCATATGTTTATCCAGTTCCCTCTTGAAGCCGTCCATGCTTGTAGCTGCCACCACCTCCTGTGGCAGTGAATTCCATGTGTTAATTACTCTTTAGGTGAAGAAGTACTTCTTTTTATCTGTTCTAACCTGACTGCTCAGCAATTTCATGGAGTGCCCATGAGTTCTTGTATTGTGAGAAAGGGAGAAAAGGATTTCTTTCTCCACCTTCTCTATCTCATGCATAATTTTGTAAACCTTGATCATGTCTCCCCTGAGTTGTTGTTTTAAAATTTTGAATGGAACACTGTTTCTATGTACAACTGTACAGAAGGATTGTACTTGTGTGTTTCATCAATGCAAAATAACAGGCGGGTAGGAGACGACATGAAAATGAACAGAAGAGGATGAAAACTGTAACAATTTAATAATGCTCCAGTTCCAGAATTAATTACAGATGTACTCCTGAGGAAGACTGGAACGTGAGGAAGTGTGAAAGTAAGGTTCAGTAAAGGAACAAAATACAGAATATCATCTCATCCTTACTTGTAAGAATTTATTGGTTGTATGATTCTTAGTCAGTCGTGTAGTGTCCATAATGATGTTGTGGTGTCACAGAACTAGTCAGTGACAACAAAAAGATCTCTCTCAATGCCCTTGCTCTGAAGGAATGGGGGGAAAAACACATTGCTGTTGTCCAGACAGCTGGGCTGATGCTCCCTGCCTTGCTGCATAGTACTGGTGGCTTCATTGTCCAATAATGCAGAACATCAAGACTCTCCCCTCTGTGTTCTAGCAGCATAAAGTTCTATGATGGGTCGATGCACCATGTGCCTAGGGCTGTGCCTCCAAAATGCACATCCATTTGAAAGTCATGCCAGGCAGATCTGTGTTTGAGCAGGGCATCCAGATACAGATGTGTCTGTTCACATAACTTTCAGATAGACTGTGCATTCAGATCTGCATCACTGTCTGCATTCTGCCTTAAGTAATTGAACACTCATAATTGGATCACGGCATGAGAGTGTCATCCTCATCGATCTAAGTCATTTTCTCTTCCCCCACATCCTCCTCCTTGTCAAAAGTTTTGTACCATGTCCCAACATGTGCAAAAATTGCTGAAAGGGAGACATGTTACCCTGTGTGTGCATGTGTTTGTGTGTTTTTGTGTATGTTCATGAAACACAGACAGCCTGTTTGGGCAGCTCAGAACTATTTCTGGTGATGGAAAGTGCCACCAAGTGCAGCAAACTTATGGTGGCCCCTCGTGGAGGGTTCGAGGCAAGAGACATTCAGAGGTGGTTTGCCGTTGCTTGCCTCTCTGTAGCAACCCTGAATCTTCCTTGGTGGTCTCCCATCCAAGTACTAACTAGGGCTGGCCCTGCATAGCTTCCAAGCTCTGACAAGACTAGGTTAGCCTGGGCCATCCAGGTCAGGGAACAAAAAGAGGGAACCAAACAAGTTGTATTAAAAAATCCCAAGCATTTGTAAATAAGGCAAATTTCTTTTAAGATGTTATGGATGGAAGCTGTCCCATGATAAGAAAGAGTTTGCATCAGTAGGTTTCCTATATATATATATATTAGTTATTTTCAGTATTCATTGTATTACTTGGAGCTAATATGCAATCTGTCTGTTTGACCGCTGAGGAAGGCTGAATTGGCTGAAACACGTATGGTCTGGGTCACATATGTTTTCTGTTCAATACCTATGTATGATTTTATCCTTTTTTGAGGCTACTATTGGGCTTGTATCTGTTTTTTATCTAATTTGTAATAAATACATGTATTTTGGTATATTTGATAATATTGATATGTTCTTAATTGATATTATTTGGCTTTTATATTTGTGGTAATTAACCTTTTGTTTTCTTAATCCATCCAGGTCAGGGCTGGAGCTATCTCAGTGGAAATGAGAGGACTTGGGGCAGTGTTTCACATCTTGATTTCTGCCTGCCATGTGGCTACTGAAAGTGCACTGTTTCTGTCTATAAAAGTAGCAACCCTTTTTACTGCTCGATTTGAGCTCTGGTGCTTCCCATTTGCCAAAATGATTGGCGTGGCTTATCATTTGTTATTTTCATTAAGCACATAACATCCTGGTATAACAAAAACACTTATCTTCCAATGTTGTCCAAGAAAACCTCAAGATAAACCAACCACCAAATCTCCCAGTGCCTATCCAGTCTGTTTTGCTTCTCTGTGCGGCATTCCTGAGCCCATTTCCTGTAGACAGCGGTTGTTTTTAATGGAAAGCTCCTGATGTGAAAGAGAAGGATCTGAGCAGTTTGAAGAACAGAAGGGTTTAGTAGTGTTGACACAGGTATAGTCCTGCTGTTTGACAGATTATAGAAGAGGCTAAAGTATGTACTATATAACTGGTTAATGGGCAGGAGATGATGACAGGCCAAAACATAGAGAACACTGCTGGGATCATCCATTCTGCCCCTCACATTAATGTTCCCTGACAAGGGTTGCTGAGAGATCTCTCGTCTCTCGGTGACTGCCAACTATGTGAGCCCCAGCAGTTTGGGAGGGCAAAGCGATGACTGCCAAGTGAGTATGGCAAAGGCAAATTAGAGGCTAATGAGGAGAGAGAAGTTGACTTTGTTAGTGGGCCGTGGATAGCTGTTTTTGTGTTGTCTGGCAGGCAGTCCCCCTGTCATAGAGAGGGAATCTTTTGATTATAATTGGGGCAGATAAATTAAGGAGAGTCAGAGAGTAAATTGCAAAATAAAGAAAGGCATGTTGTTAGCAGTGGCGTGGACTATGGGCGGTTAACCTGCCTGTCGTGACCTACCGTCCAGAAGCAAGTAGAGAAAGGACCCTGGCCAATAGTGATTAGGCAAACAAAGCAGGAATTCAGAGCTATGTGAAACAAATTAAATGAATGTTAAGGAAGTCAAGCTGTTCCAGACAAACAATACCAGACAAACTCCCCCCCCCCCCCCAACACACACAATGTATGCGGGCTAGATGTGGCTGCCTGCTGCTGAAATGGTAGCCTTGTGTCTCCTCCTTCTGTCCCTCCAGCTATGTGTAGCAATGAAAAATGCAGAGTGGGACATCATTGTGCTGAAAGTTTCCCCACTTCAGTGAGTGGCTTTATACTGAGTCAGACAATGGGTCCATCAAGGTTGGCAGCACCTCTCTAGGGTCTCTGATTGGCAGCACCTCTCTAGGGTCTCAGGCAGAGGTCTTTCACATCACCTACTACCAGATCCCTTTAACTGGAGATAACAAGGATTGAATCTAGGACTTTCAGCATGCCAAGCAGGTGCTCTACCACTGAGCCATTAAAGTGCTTTGAGAACAGGGACACTGAGGCTGTAATCATGACATGTCATGCATTTTGTATTACTAGATGCTTCAGAAGATATGTGGGGCTTGTTTTCAGCTGCTTCCATATGTCTCCTGTAATGTCTCATTCTGGCTGCAAATCTGTTCTGAATGCTCCAGGGTACTATGGGATTTCAGATTTCACTGTGGACAGTGGGATGTCAAGATGCTTGCATAAAGCGGTGTAAAGTGACCTCTCTTGAAGGGGCCCAGAAGCTTCTCCAGACACACCATCCTGGTATGGCAGAACAGTGGGAGAATGGTGTAGAAGCTTCAACAGCTTCTTTTGTTCCTTGTCAGTATCTAACCTATAAAAGCAATACATTTCAAGATAAAAGCCGCTATGGAAAATGGAAAAGTAATGTTTATGTCTTCCCCTGTCTTTGGCCAATGAAAACATACTTTTTAAAAAAATAAATCCATGCTGACTCATTCAGGGATGGTTCCCCCCCCCCCCCCAAATGAATACATGCTGATTTATTCAAGGATGGCTTTTATGGAGAACATCTCCTTAAAATACCAGGAAAGTAGATATACAGAAAAATATGGAAATGATGTCTCAGAATAGTTGTGCAACTGAATTAATTGCTGGATTTTAAAAGAAATAGACTGAATTAAAAATGTATTTTCAATATTCTCCTTTATATCACATCTTTTCCTTGGCTATTAAATCAGGCAGCGCCTGTGCAGGTGCAGTTCATGAGCATCAGTGAGATCTGATGATCCTGGGATCAGTTCAAGAGATTCATAAGGAACCCAACGAGTGCTTGTGCTATTAAGTAACACTGCTGGTCCCAATATCCCTATAAGCAGTTAAGTTATGGAATGGGGTATAGGATGATCATCAGCAGGGCATTGTTGTGAACAGTGTTACTAGTTTTTCAAGTTCGTTGCTGTTCACAATGGAAAGTACCTAAGGTTTAGCCAAACTTCTTTGTGCCTCATAAGGCTGCAATTATGGCTGCTGACCCTTGGAAGGCACAAATCTGATTGGGGGAAGCCAATCTGGAAGTTCTGGAAAGGCTCACTCACCATGGGTGGGGACCAATGAGGTCAAGGATAAAGCCAAGTGGGCCATCAACATGTGAAATGGCAAAACTAAAGCGTCAAGGGGCAAAGTCAACAGAAAGTACTAATTTGTCTAAGGTTCACAGCCCTCTCTCTCTCTCTTGCTTTGAATCTTTAGGTGAGCTTTTTTTGGAAGAGGGAAGGGTATATCAGACTGAACTACACAAGACCTTTGGATACATGTTGTGTATGTAAAATGCTGTAAAGTCACTGCCAATGTGTAATGGAGGAGCAGAAGAAATCAGGCACTGAGCCCACAGTATGGATTGTGACTTCAGTGCTTGGGAAGAGCAAACTACTTCTTTCCCACTGTGGACTTTTATCAATAGATAATCCTGCCCCCCCCCCCGCACTTTAGTTGCAATAGGAAAAGGGTAATTGTATTGTGTCTATTGGGACTAAAATCTACCAGGAAGTTCAGGGCGGGGATTAAAAACCTCTACCTGCTCCACCCCCCAACACCATAACCTCCTCTAATACCACCTCCTACTGCAGTTAAATTAAACCTTGGGAGATCCAAGTAAGGATTCCCAACATTACATGTACTACATGACCCCTTGTGTCAGCATAGATACTAGTGCATAACTGGCCTTTGCATTTGTTAAAGGACTTGTTTCCTGGTTTATTGATTGCTATAAATACATGTTCTCACACTTTTTACCCTGTCCTTCCTCCAAGGAACTCACAACAGCATACATGGTTCTCCCATTCTTCATGTCATCCTTACAAAAACCCTGACAGGTAAGTCACTTCAGTGTTTTGGGAACAGTACACTGCTGCTGCTGCCCTGCCCTGGATGGCCCAGGATAGACTGACCTCAGGCCAAGCAGGGTCATCCCTGGTTAGTACTTGGATGGGAGACCACCAAGGAAGTCCAGGGTCACTTCACAGAAACAGTCAATGACAAAGCCTCTTCATCTCTTGCCTTGAAAACACTACAGAGGTTGGCATACGTTGGCTGCAACTTGACGACTGTTCCCACCACCACACTTCTGTTGGTGGTTGGCTGTTTCTGGCAAAGTGGGTTGCATCTTTAAACTAAGTGTAACCTTCCTCCCAAAGGGGTAATGTGTTTTGTCACTAGAATGGCAATAACATTAAATAGTGCTTTATTAATGATAAAACTATTACTTGCATCTCGGACAGCAGCCCAAATGCGGTATTTAAATGTTTGATGATCTTCCTGTCCTTGTAACTTAAGGTTATGATGCTTCATCCCATTGTTAAAAATGTGTTTATTCCTGTCCATAATGAGATGGATTACCCTGGCAGCTCAACAAAGCAGCTTAACCCTGCTTACATGCATATAAAGCAGCAAAGCGCTCTGATAACACATATTATGAAGAGAACCATCAATGGTGAAAGTTCCCAGCTGCTGCTTTTCCTGGGTCATGCAACTTGTCGTGTGTTTTTGGTAATTAAAGTTTATATTAACTTTTATATTAAAGTTTATATTAAAGTCCTCCCAAGTGTGGGGCTGCAGTAATGCAAATTTTGCATCTTCTGTTCTTGCAAGGAGCCTCAGCAACCAAATGCAAGTTCCCTGCTCAAAAATGATGTGGGATGTGTCCACACCCCACCCCCCGCCTCAGACAGGAGGAATGCATTGCATGGGGGGGGGGGGAGAGAATGACAGCAGCCTTGAGTAGCCCAGCTACTAGGGTATGACCGAGAGGCATTCCGCTTCTCAACCAGTACATTCTTGCCCTTTCCTTCCTTCTTTAACAATGTGGAGTTAGATGGCTGCTTTGGGACTGAGCAAGAATGTGGGGGCAGGGCAGGTCTTCTCAAATTGGCTAACTGCATTAATGTGAGTTAGGATATTCATTATTAAGTTAGATTGGCAAGCACCCTGAGAGGATGGGAGGACCAGCTACTCAGGGCTGAACAATCCCAAGAAGTGCAAATACTTCTCTGCTGAGCATCATAAGTTGAACTCAGGAGCTGAAAGGTGTGGGACTGAACAGGATGGGGGAATCTCTCTGCACAAGTCTGGTGTAGGCAAAGGGAAGTGAGTCACAGCCTGTGGCTGTGTGGAGCTTGGAGCAAGGGCATAATTGCCCAAATGCTGGCAACTCAGTTGGGCAACCCCTATATTACCTGCACTAAGGAGGAGCTGAGAGTTTAATAAGTTGGGCAGATCAGATGTTAATCAACAAACCAAAGTGTAACCCATGTATCATGTTTGGTGTCTTCTTTGTAAAGTATGGGGGAAAGTTTTTAACTCTTATTATCAACAATAACAATGTAAGCTGCTTTGGTCTCTACTGGGGGAGAGATGCTTTGGTGGGGAGGGTGGGGGTATAAATTGAACAAACAAACAAATGCAAAAAAACCAAACCAAAAATAAAACCAGTAAACCAATGCTTGAAAACTGGGGAAAGGAGAACTAATGGAAATTTGATAAGAGGGAATTGTTGTGGATTGGGGGAAAACTGGACTCTGGCATAAATTTATAGACTTCTGCATGGATTTGCTCTTTCCCTGCCTTGATCTGCCTTGCAATATGGGGATCCAGCATTGACCATAAGGAAATAAACTGTGCCAGAAATGCCTTTTACCTGCTTAGTTTCTTTTGCCAATGGTTCCTGGTCACAGGGCTGCCGACAAAGGTGGACGGGGGGGGGGGGGGACAAAATTTGAGGGTGCAAGTCAGCTGGAGGGCCCTTGAAGCCAGCGTCATCCAGCATCTAGCCTTTCCATCTCAGGTGACCTGGCCAGTTGTTTGGAGGCTGTGGTGGAATGGTTAAAGCAGAACTGCCTGAAGCTGAACCCATCAAAGATGGAGGTCCTTGGCTAGGCTGGAAGGGGTCAGGGAATCCAGCTTCCAATTCTCAACATCTAGTATCAGCTCCCTCTGTCAGGAGTTTGGGTGTGATCTTAGATGCCTCCCTTTCATTGGAGGCTCAGGTCACAAATGTTGCCTGCCATGAAGATCTTGGTTCAGGGGTGTTCCAATCCCCTTCATTGCAACTTCAATCATCATTCTGGGGTTGGTGGCCAGTTTGCAAACATGTAGCATTATCTTCTGAGATATGCCTGCCACAAACAGAGACCCTTAGCTTTCATTGCAAATAGCTCAAGGTGGTAGTGGTTTGTCTCACCTGGGCCAGAATCTTCCTATGTCTTTCAATTTTGGCCCTGGTTATGGAGGAGGAAGAGGAGGATATGGTGGTAGAGGAGTTGACCATTTGGAGGTTCTCACTGAGAACTGGACAGATTTTTGGCAGCAGGAATGAAATTGGGACCTGGCACAGAAAACAAGGGAGGAAAAAATGGCTATATTGAGGTGAGTCTTTTTACCTTTCTCCCATTTTTTCTTGCTTAAGGCTCCTGGAAGTTCTTTTGCAAGCCTCCAAAATTTGTTGACACATTTCCGTGGCTAATGGAATAGGCAGCCCTAATAAAGTTTGTCATTTGTATTTTTATGAGTATTTGTGTGATCAAATGTTGATGTTTTGGGAGTAAAGTAGATCGAACAGCAAACTCCACTGGGGCATCTGTCAGTTGGCAGGAGGGCATCTGCCCACCTTGAAAGGGGATTTTTCCTCCAGAGGTAAAGACAGGGGTGGAGTGTATGAAGCTGGCAGTTTGCTAAGTAGATCTATCTGAAACCATGCAACCAGTTTACTGAGCCAAAGTAAAGACTTGAAAGGGATGTTTACCCACCCCCCAGGAAAAGACTTGTGTGAGGGCATTTGAAACTGTGTTTGCACTGAGTGAGAGAGAGAGCGCTTATATGAGGAAGTACTGTTTTCTTGTATGAAACAAAAGAGCTCTGAACTGGTTTGTGGTGGAATACTATTTTGTTGACATGGTTGGAGATATGAAGTGTTTTGAAAAGAAGGCCCTGTAAAGTGAATGGTGGGATACTGTATGTTTAGAAGGAAGATTTCCATTGGAGAAGGTTTTTGGTGTGATGCTGTAATTTGGTGCCAATGGGGGGAAATTCTCCAAGCAGAAAGTGAATGTTGAGAGTCCCTTAGGTGAAATGTTGGCCAGTTTAAAGAAAAAGTGGGGACTTGAATTGACTAAGCAAAGATTTATTCATCTCCATCAGGATCACTGGCCTGTATTTACTTCTCAGTTAAGCCCAGAGTTTCAATGGCCAGAGGAGGGCAGTTTTGATTTGACACGTCTGTCACCATTGTGGGAATTTCTGGCAGCTTTTTATCTGGATCAAGTGGTATTTTTGTCTTTCTGGATGGAAGAGGCTGCTAAATGTCAGTCCTTTCCTTCCCCTGCGCAGGCAAAGCAAGGAAAAGAAAAAAACCCCTCAAACCTACCTTCCTATTCCAATGCTAAATGGTATCCCAGTCTTGCTTCTCCACCCTCTCCCTTTGATGCTGAGCTAGAGGACTTAATTTTCTGAATTGGACTCAAGCCAGCATCTCCCTTGGCTCCAAGCAAGAGGTTTCTCTTGCTGGGTCTGCAGAACCACATGCGGGAGAGCAGAAGAGGCAGGAGGGGGAGGACAAGGATGGGAGAGAGGGATGAGAAAAAGGGAAATAGCATCGCTGAGACTGCCAGGTGGACTTCTTTCATGCCTAAAGCATTTTACAGTACCAAGTTATAATCCAAAATCTAATAAGGCTGTTCTCCAGGGTCCCCATGACCCAGTTAAGGCATGGGCTGTTGTAAAGGAGAATTTTGACATGTCTGAAGTTTTAAAGGCAGGATTATATTCCATCCATACCTATCCAAATATAACTGACCCAGAAGGTGATTCCATTTATGTTCATACTGTCTGGACTAATGCAGGTTCATTTGCAATTTGCCAATCCATGCCAAATCCCAGGGGTAACATTGACAAATTCATTAAATAAATTATGGATTGAATTATTCTTTGGAACCTATTTCCAGCTGATTTAGAAAAATCAGTCAAAGTTTGTGTTCAATCCAGTGATTTTACCCAAATTATGAAATGAGGATGGCCTGCCACGGCCCTGGCTCACTCCAAAACACACTGAGCCCATTAATAAAGAGGTGCTGGAGGATGCCATTAAACTACAAGAAACAATGATAAGAGCTTTGGAAAAGACTTTTGTTAAACTGAGTTAACTGGGGAAAGATTTGTGAAGCTAAACAGAAAGATGAGGAAAGTCCATGGGATGATACTGAGCCTTTGTGTTCTTTGGTGCAACAACATTCTAAGCTAAACCCAGATGGTGATGATCAGAATCCTCAAATAGTCTCTCTTCTTTTAGAGGATCTTCTCCCAGAACTGACACAAAAAACGATCAGATTGGGGGAAAAAACCCCACCTCCCCACAAAGCTCATGGCTTACAAATTGAATGTAAATCAAAGCAAAGTGCTTCAAAACCTCAAACTGCATGAAAATCTAGTTTTCAACGTCCACAGTCACAGCAGAGTGAGCCCTGCCATTTTCCTAATAACAGACAATCACAAGCTTGCCATTACTGAGGAATGTTGGGTCATTTTGCCCGGGACTGTAGAAAGAGACAGTGTCATCAAAATGGTCAGCAACAGTGTCAGGCTGGCCAATTCAATGCGGGCATACAACCCACAGTGCCTACCTTTCCAGAAGCTGTGTATAATATGGCACCATTACTACAGCAAAGACAATCAAAGAATCCACATTTAGAAGAACCTACTGTGACTCTAACTATTAGTTCTCACTCTTTTCCTAGCTTAGTGGACACAGGTGTCTCTTACACAACGGTCCGTCAACGTAAGAAATCCCCTTAACAGAACTCCCACAATCATCCTAAAGCTGGTGGCCAATTTTGAGTCTCCTAGTTTATTCTTTTTGCGTCTCCTAGTTTTGATTTTATTCTCTGAAGAGTTACCCCTGCCAGCATGGTGCAGTGGTTAAAGTATTGAGCTAGTACCTGGAAAACCCAGGTTCAGATCCTCACTCTGTCATGGAAGCATGTTGGGTGACCTTGGGCCAGTCACACACTCTCAGCCTAACCTACCCCACAGGGTTGTTGTGAGGATAAAATGGAAGAGAGGAGAATGATGTAAGCAGCTTTGAATCCCCATTGGGGAGAATGGCAGGATATAAGTAAAATAATAAACAAACAAACAAATAAACAAACAAATAAATAACAGATGGACAGACAGGCCAATTCATGGTAACAGCAAAGCAAATGATTTGTTTTCTTATGATATTTGGTTTGGATCAGGGTCATATGGGGCCCCCAGATGGAATCTTTGTCTAGGGATCCATGTTGGCTCTCAGCAGCCCCACCTGGTCACAGTGACACTTTGGATTTGTATCTAGGTTTTATTGTTGTAATGGGCTGTTTGTTGGGCTGCCCTGAATAATTTTCAACAGGAAGGCAGGATTATACATTTCATAAAAAATATTTTATTTATATGTACTTCAGTTGATGTTTTACAGAGCGAGATGAAGATAAAAAACAACAACAACCCCAAGTCCGTGCCTAAAAGAGCTTGTCATTTTATTTTTATAGTTGTAAATATTTCCAGTGTCCAAAACTGAAGTTGCATATTTGGAACATTTCTTATTGCACATAGGGCCAAACTATATGTTACACTACAGTCACCTGTACAACAGATCGCCACTTTTCTCCATTGTAAAATGTCATTCAGAGAATGTGCTTTACAATAGAGAAAGCATAGAGGGGAAACAGAAGGTAGAATGCATTCTGGTGTGTAGCCAGAAATATTATGGCAGGTACAGTGAGCAGGGTAGCACTGCCAGATCTCTGAGTTCTGATGATGTCATGGGTAATGTACAGTGATGTCACAGCCTAGAATGTAATATAATGTCACACTGAATAGTAGTACTGCCTGACACCACTGTGTATGCACCACATGGTATCTGTAGCTCTGTTGACTTGTAACATGTAACTGAATGTATATACGTCATGCCTGTATGAGTGTACATCTGTCTGTAAGAAAGAGCCAATGTGTGTTCACTTTACAAACGAAGCCAGGATAAATGTGGGATTTGTATCACCCATACAGCTGTACATGCATTGACCATAACATGAGAATTACTCAGTGTACATACAAAGAATGATCCGATGTTCACTGTATACTTGTAAACAGGACTTGTGTAACTTTGAAAAGAAAGGCTGTTTAGTAGACAAAATTTGTTTTAAAATTAAAATTAACCCTGTGATAAATATAAAATGTAGTTGAGGTGTTAGTGCCAGATTATTGCATGCCATCTCCAGTTTACATGCACAGTAATGACCAAAAATAGACATACATAAAAGTCTTAGAAGAATCCATATGTCTACAATATGGCATACAGTCAGCTGCCTCAGGGAAAGCAACAGGACAGAAAAAGATGAGAATCAGTTTGGTCAAGAGGAGGTTTGGTCAAGAGGAGGTTAACTGACTCAGCTACATTTGTCTTTCAGCTTTCTACCCCCTCATTCCTTTCCCAGGCAATCTGGGCAAAAACTGCTTGCACATTTCCCCTTATCTCCATTAAAAAAAGCTTACTTTCTCATTACAGATGCAAATTCTGTGTGTGTGTGTGTGTAGAGCATCTGATCATGTGAACTCCACTTACAGTACAAAATGGTACATCTCAGGCACAGGTCTGCTGCCTGCTGTGGGTTAGATCCATGACTATGATTACTGGAGGCTGGCCCATTTGGTGTGTGACAGGGCAAGCATGTACACTCAGAAGTAAGTCCCTCTGAATTCAATGGGACTTGCTCCCTGTCAAGTCTTGCAGGCTACATGTGAGATGTCTATAGTAAGCATTAGTAGCTACCTAATGAAGCCACCCCAAAATGAACTTTGCACCCCTTCTTAACTCATGCATTTATATATCAAGCTAGCCCATAACCTTTCCTAGCCCCCCCCCAAAATTGATGAAAATCCTTCCCAAGCAAAAATCAATGACATTCACATTGTTATCTAGTTAGAGTATGGGTGAGAGAAGAGAGCTATCAAGGCTCTTCACTTTGGCAATTCCAAGGAGAAAGTGGGAAGTGAAAGAGAAAGTATGTTATATATAACTCCCTGCCATGAATTAGGAATGATGGATGAGTAGAACATCCGGTATGTACATCTAAATAGCAGTGCCATTTCAGACATTTGTAATTTGCTGCCTGAACAGTTTATAGTTCCGTAAGAGCAAAGTGATTCCTGTCCTTTGTTCTAGAAAATATAATCTATGCCCTTCACCACAAAGCACTGGGCCTTTCCAAAGGACAGCAAGAAATTTTGCCCTGAGGAACCCAATGGGAAACTAGTTCTCTGATGTTTTACAGGATACCTTTGAGCTTTGGGATTGCACACTTGGATCTTTGCCATTAATTCCAGCAGTAAAATAGATGCTTTATGAGACTTATGGGCCCTTTTGATTTGTAGGTGCAGCTGCATTCACATCCTAGCAGATGTACAATGAGAGAAAAAGTATTTCCTTTCCACAGTGCAAACATGGGGGTAGTTTATGTGAGTGTTAGGCCAGAATTCTAGCTCTTAAATAAAAAACATAAAGTGGCATATAAAATTTCTTGAAGCATGCAGGTTTCTCCTGATTTTTGAAGGGGCTTGGATCCAGCCAGCTTTTTGAATCACTCAGCCCCCATCCCACATAGCTTTTGTCTATGCAGGTCCTGTGATTCCCCCCACAGCATAGTCTTTTTGGTGGTCTCTTCCCCTTTTCCCTACTAGAAGTGATGGTTGGGATCCAACCCAATGTTTTTCTTTGCTGAATGTTGAAATAAACCATGTACACGGTGACTTGCAAAAATTCTAACCATGCTTAATTTACCACAGGGATAAATATTTCCCTAGCTGCTACCTGCTGCTTCTTCTGTGGAGTTTTCTGGCCCTTAACAAATCACTACCAGTATTTTCATACCCAATGCCAATTTAAAGGTACAAGGTAAAACTGCAAAAAAAAGTAGATGATTCAATAAATGTTGTACTTAAAATAAGGCTAGGGTGGAGGTAACTTGGGATAGCGATGGGTGCTGGACTATCCACGTAGGGCAGGCCTCTGCCATAGGGCTTGTACTAAAGTTTAATTTGAAGTTTAAAACCAAGTCAGCATGCTTAGAAAGATGTAACTCTGTTTAGGATTGCACAAAACAGAGTTAAAGAAATGAAAGTAACCCAGCAATGATAATAATCTATGGCTGAGTAAGAACAGCCGGTCCGCTGGCTAGGCGGGATATAAATCGAAATAATAAATAAATAAATATAAATAAACATTTGAAATGGAACAATAGACATTATTTTCAATAATACTACCACTGAATGAACAGAGAGTGTTTTCAGGGACCTAGTTCTCACTGGAACCTGAAATATTATTGATTCTTACAAAAAATTACTTAAAAAAAATTAAGCTAAGAAAGTCTGCAGGAAGCTTTTAACTGAAGAATTTCCTGGAGCCTGATCCCATGTTTTTATGGCATAAGCTCCTCAAAACAATGGGAATAGCCATGTTATAGGGTATTTTTTGAAAAAACTTCATCCTTTTAAAACTTCCTCTGGAAAGAAATGAAATAGGCTGTTAAATTGGTTGAAGTTAACCTCTTCTATTTTGCTAGCTAAGGCCTGAGAGGTGTTTTTTGTTAAAGGGATTAGCACTGGGTTGGTGGCTCAATAAAAACTAAATGAGTTTTCCAGCGCAAAGCTGATAAGGACCAAAATTCATACGCAAGAGAAATGCAGGCCATCTTACCACACAACATGAAATCAGGTTATACTCTCTGCCATGCTGATAAACTGTGACTCAAGAAATATAAGGGAGCTCAAAGTGCAGGAAGGTTTGACTTCGCTTTAGGACTTGTACAGATATTCCCCCCACCCTTTTCTCTTATTAACAGGAGAGAGAAAAAAACCCCTGCTTTCTGTTCAGCATTGTGGTGGTGTGAGCTCCAATCAGGGGATCGCTTCATACTTCAGGAGGAAGGGCGGAAAGAGATTTTTAGTTAAGGAATGAGGCAAAACTCAGCAGGATGCAAAGACCCATTCATGAATACCTTCAAGGCTAATTGCTTCCACACTTCCCAAATGAATGTGCCAGATATTAATGTGGGTTAAACTAAGGCTTATTGAATTAAGAGAGCTGAACTGCAGCTTGTTTAATCTTTTCGTCGTATTAGTTCAGGTGCTCTAAGAAGTTACAGCCAGACTTATGGGCAGAATCACGCTGGTTCAAAGCCTGGAGTAGTAAGGAAGCTGCCTCTCATGTTTCTTTGCCTGCACAGCAAACAGTGAAGGGGAGGAACAGTGTTCTGTGAGCCAGGGTGAGTACTTAGAGTGCTGGACTAGGATCTGGGAGATCTGGAATCAAATAACCGGTACATCATGAAGCTCCCTAGGCAACTTTGGGCCAATCACCCATCTCATCTTAAACAACCTCAGAATTTTTGTGAGAATAAAATGGAGAAGGGGAAGATATTGCCTCCCTCTGGAAGTCCCTGTTGATCATAGCCTTATTGACTATATGAGGTTTAAAAGTAAGCCTACATATCTCCTAGGTAACATTTCATACTGCAAGATAGCCATGGTAGAATCTTCAGTGAGCTCAGGGTGCTTCGGAACCTGTGTAACAAGCTCTAGGTGTGGCCATTAACATCGCCTACCAAATGAACAATAAGTACTTGTGGGGGCTAGCCACTTCCCCCAGTGATCAAAGGCAGCAATTTCATCCCACATTTCCTGAGCTATTCCGTGTTGTCAAATTTGCTGAAGCCCAGCTCAGAACCACAGCTGGACTAGCAGGTCCCTTTAAAGCCTCAAACAACATGGGTTGGCTGCAAATGAGTACTCCGTTGAAGTCACTCTGCACCCTCACACTTGCAAGAAAGCAAAGAGGATCACTGGCAGCACAGTTCACTTTCCCAAGGCTATGGCTTCACGTAACCCAGGAAATCAGCAAGCAAACCCATGTGATATTTGCAATCCCATCTAGTTTCTATAAACTGCAGATTACCCTTGACCTACTCCTTGAATCGCCTGTGTGAGAAGCCCCAGACTTCTGTTGGGGAAGCTCCTCTAAGTTCAAAAAGAATGGGTGCCATATTGCACCTTTGATATTGTAGTATGTATCACTGCCCTAAACTGGAAATGGGCAAAAGGGAGCCTGGAGCTGTCCCAAAAATAGCAACTCTGGTTCTGTTAACAGAATTCCAAATATTCCTGCAGAGCCAAAACAGGACAGATTAAAGCATCTGAGCAGTTGCCCCAGACAGCCCCTTGCCTTTCTGAGTTGTCAGAAACTCTTCATCTGAATCTTAGCTGGCTTTCTTAAAAGACAAGACCCATCTATCCTTGTCACATTTAGAACTAGAAAACACTTCACTAATCCTGCATGCTCCTTAAAAAAGGTAACCAGAGCTGCTGCTCAGCAGCTATCTGGATCTCTAAGCACTATTGTTCTGATTATCTCAGATGTAAAGGGACATTTACAGTTCATAACTGTTGCAGCTTCCCTAGCCCACCCCTCTAATAGCTTACATACCTTACAATCCAAACCTCTTGTCTTATGCCCAGTATGCATGCACATTTTACTGCAAATTTTCAGAGTAATTTCAAAGAATTAGTAGGCACACTGATGAACAAAAACTACTGAGGCAGACTCAGCATGGGTTCTGTAAGGGAGGATCTTGTCTCACTAACCTGTTAGTGTTCTTTGAGGGAGTGAACAAACATGTTCACTCCCTCAAGGGAGGACCCAATAGATGTTGTTTACCTTGACTTCCAGAAAGCTTTTGATAAAGTTCCTCATCAAAGGCTCCTAAGTAAGCTCAATAGTCATGGGGTAAAAGGACAAGTCCTTTTGTGGATCAAAAACTGGCTAATTAAAAGGAAACAGAGTATAAATGGGCAATTTTCTCAGTGGAGGGAGGTAAGCAGTGGGGTACCACAGGGATCAATACTCGGTCCAATGCTTTTTAACTTGTTCATTAATCATTTGAAGTTGGGAGTAAGCAGTGAAGTGGCTAAATTTGCGGAAGACATTAAATTATTCAGGGTGGTGAGAACTAGGGAGGATTGTGAGGCACTCCAAAGGGATCTGTCGAGGATGGACTAGTGGGTGTCAACATGGCAAATGGGGTTCACTGTGGCCAAGTGCAAAGTGATGCACATTGGGATCAAAAATCTAAGTATAAATACATGCTGATGGGGTCTGAACAGTTGGAGACTCACAAAGAAAGATCTTGGAGTCATAGTAGATAACTCACTGAAAATGTTGAGACAGTGTGCAAGTGCAATGAAAAAGGCCAATGCTATGCTGGGGATTATTAGGAAGGGAATTAAAAACATACCAGCCCGCATCATAATGCCGGGGTATAAATTGATGGTGCAACCTAATTTGGAATACTGTGTGCAATTCTGGTCACCACACCTCAGAAAGGATATTACAGCACTGGAAAAAGTCCAGAAAAGGGCAACTAGAATGATTAAAGGGTTGGAACACTTTCCCTATGCAGAAAGGTTAAGGCTCTTGGGGCTCTTTAGCTTAAAAAATGACTGAGGGGTGACATGATAGAGGTTGACAAGATTATGCATGGGATAGAGCAGGCAGAGAAAGAAGTACTTTTCTCCCTTTCTCATAATCAGGGGTCATTGCGTAGAAAAAGAGGTGCAGGAGCTCATTAGCATAACTCATTAGCATAACATTTGCATATGCTAAACCCCCTGATATCACTGTAAGTTATGTCAGAAGGGGAGGGAGGGAGGGAGGGAGGGAGGGAGGGAGGGAGAAAGAAAGAAAGAAAGAAAGATAGATAGATAGATAGATAGATAGATAGATAGATAGATAGATAGATAGATGGATGGATGGATGGATGGATGGATGGCAGGGAGGGGACAGTAGTAAGAAATACCACTATTCTGGGAGGATAGCTTCAGTGGTGGCTGATGCCTTCAGAAGGCTGGTCAGAGAAACAAGGACCTTTCCAGGGGGCGGGGTCGTTTTGCTGCAGCCATGACACAAGCAGGCATTCCCCCGTGCGGGGGGCTGGCACAAACTCCCGGAGCTGCGCTCCCCCGAGCTCCTGCTCAAAATGACCCCTGCTCATAATACAAGATCTCGTGGGCACTCCATGAAATTGCTAAGCAGTTGGGTTAGAATGGATAAAAGGCAGGGCTATTTTTGGGCAGGAACGCACAGGAACAGAGTTCCTGATGGCTTCTGAGTTGGCCACGCCTACAGCCTCCCTCCCCCCGGGTTCCCCAAGCACCTCACAAGCTGCAGGGTGCCTGGGAAGCCAAGCCAATCCAGGGAGGGAAGGCAGTTTAAACTGCCTCCTCTCCTAGGGAAGCCGATCCAGAAACTGCCTTCCTTCCCTCAGGTTCCCCATGTGCCCTGCAAGCTGGGAGGCAGGCGCTGTCAAGGGTGTGGCCTAATGTGCTAATTCTGCTGTTGGGTGTGTTCTTGATGGGCTTTTTCCACAAAAAAAAAAGCTCTGATAAAAGGAAGTTGTTCTTCACCCAAAGAGTGATTAATATATGGAATTCACTGCCACAGGAGGTGGCAGCGGCCACAAGTATGGTTGGCTCAAGAGGGAATTGGATAAACATATGGAGCAGAGGTCCATTAGCCACAAGGTATAGATAGGAAGTCTTGGTCTGGGGCAAGTGATATTCTTGGTATTCTTGGTGCTTGGGGGGGGCAACAATAGGAGGGCTTCTAGTGTCCTGGCCCCACTGGTGGACCTCCTGATGGCACCTGCTATTTTTGGCCACTGTGTTGTTAGCCAAATTGCTTTAATTTAAGATTAGCAAATGGCGAAATACCGGGTTTCTTTGCTAGCTATACCAAGGTCCCGCCCCTTCCAGGAGTTCTCAGAAAATAGGCAATGAGGCTGAGTGGTTCCTTTGAATGATGTTTACTGTAAAATGTTGTTCAAGCATACAAAAACAAAATCATACACGCATACACACAAGATCTAGGAAACTTAGATAGAAAATGGCACTGTTGCATGAGCAGGAGTTTCGTTGAGGGGTAATATGTTACCTGTCCTGGAGATAGGTGGTCCAATTCCAAAAGAAGATTGAGGGGAGGCAGAAAGGAAAAATGGGGAGTGCGATCTAAACCTGCAGATACACGCTTCTTCCTGGCTGCGCAAACCAGGGATTAAAGATGGAGGCAAGGTGGACTTCCGGCAAGACTTGCGATAATGGCGGACGCTCTCCTCCGCAACTGCGGGGAGCGCGATCCGTACCCGGCGGGAAGAAGGAGCTCTGGACTGGTGCCGAGCCCCCAGAGACCCCAGTGAGGGGGCTCTGCCTGGGGTGGCACGAAGGGGATCTCTCCCTACGGTGAAGCAGCAGAGAGTGCGAAGCAATGAGGCTGGAACTGACAGTTACGTATGGAGAAAACGTGAGTCTGAAGTAAGAAAAGCAGAACATAGCGGGAAGACGACGGGAGGAGTGAAACCCCCCCCCTCTCCGGGACTAGCGTACTTACGAGACTCTTTACGTGGCGTTACTGCAGGAATAAAAGCCCATCCGCCTTGCTAGATGGCAGCATCGCTCACTTGGAGATATAAACTTTAGAAGGACATAAGTGCTGTTTGAAAATTTGCTCCTTTCGTTCATCTTATCTATCTATAAACAAAGAGCGTAGCCTCAACAATGACGGGGAAACCGAAACCTTCCCCCAAACTAGGAAGTACAGCTCCGAGTTCAAAGGTTGATACCACGGAGATGAGTGCGGTGTTCTCCTCATTATTGCGACCTCTAGTGGACCAAATGACAGCTCTCAACGTTAAGATGGACAAAATGCAGCTAGAACTAAAAGAGTCGAATAAATCCACAGAGAAGCTGCAGCGAGAACTTCTGGAAGTAAAAACTTCAGTAAAAAACCAAGACGCAAGACTACAAAAGGCAGAGAAGGAAAAGGCCTTCCACCACGATCAGCTTTTGAAATTACAAATGGAAAGATCGAATTTTTTCCTAAGACTTCAGAATGTGCCAGAAAACACAGGAGAAGACCTTAAAAATTTGCTAAGTGAAGCACTTGAACCAGTGACAGGCATGAAAGCAGCGGATATAAAAAGCGATAGGGATATGGTTTACAGAACCTATCCAGATTATACTAAAAAGAAAAGCCTGCCTGGTGAAATTATGATAAGGTTCTCCAAAAAATCTACAAGAGACGTGGTGTTTAGGACCATAAACAAAGCAGCTCTGAAGATCCTGGGAGAAGAAGTAAAAGTGATGAAGGATATCCCATTTGAAATAAGGAAAAGAAGGAAAGCCTATGGAAAATTGACATCTTGGCTCCAGTCTGAGTCTATCATCTATCGTTGGAATACTCCAGAAGGACTATGCTTCAGCATCAAAGATAAGAAGTATAAGATTGACTCTGTTCAACAAGCGAAAAAATTTCTGGAAAAAAGCAAAGAGCAGAAAACTGGGAGAGACTCAGATGGTTCACTGGCCTTGCAAGAAAGCATGTATGGATTTGATAGCTCAAAGAGTAAAGAAGAAGTGCCTGACTCGGAAAAAGGAGCTGCAGCTCCAAAAGTAGTTGAGACTGTTAAGACAAGAAGAGGACGAAAGAAGAAATAGTGATTAAACTGTTTTATTAAGCATTGCACTTATGTATTATAAATTGTTTAATTAACCGTATTTCTCTAGGTGGGCGTGCCTGCCAAATAGTTTTGATATTTTTTATAGTAGCAGTAACAAAGTAATTGAAATTTATCCAAGGTTCTAAATGCTTCATAATTATATTATTTATTTATTTATTTATTTATTTTTCACATTTATATCCCGCCCTCCCCGCAAGCGGGCTCAGGGCGGCTTACATGGGGCTGTGGCCTAATTGTTACAATAACCTATAAAATCAATTAAAACATTATAATAAATATCATTAAAACATATAAATATTCATAAAAGCTTCCATATACAGCGTCGGATGGCAACCATGTGGCAGGTTTGGGCTCCACCCCCTCGGCCATGGCCGAGGTCGTGTTGGACCAGGGTACAGCATGATGGTTACATTGCCGGATGGTATCCCCAATATCATCGGCAGCGGCTCCTATTGATAAGCCTGGCGGAAGAGCTCCGTCTTGCAGGCCCTGCGGAACTGCATCAGGTCCCGCAGGGCCCTGATCTTCTCCGGGAGCTCATTCCACCAGACAGGAGCCCCACCGAGAAAGCCCTGGTCCTAGTTCTGGCCAGCCTGGCGTCTCTGGGGCCGGGCACACATAATCTGTGTTCCGACCCTGACCGTAGTGCTCTCTGGGGTTGATACGGAGAAAGGCGGTCCCTAAGGTATGTTGGACCCTGGCCATATAGGGCTTTATAGGTAAGAACCAGCACTTTGAAGCGAACTCGGTATGCTATAGGCAGCCAGTGCAGCGCTGCCAGCACAGGCCCGATGTGATCCCGCTTTGCGAGTCCCATCAGCAGCCTGGCCGCGGCATTCTGCACCAGCTGCAGCTTCCGGATTTGCACCAAAGGCAGCCCCATGTAGAGAGCGTTGCAGTAGTCCAACCTCGAGGTGACCGTCGCATGGATAACTGTGGCAAGGTCATCCCGGTCAAGGTAAGGAACCAACTGCCTCGCCAGCCGTAGATGGTAGAAGGCTGCCTTGGCAGTGGCTGCTACCTGGGCCTCCATTGACAATGAAGGCTCC
This sequence comes from Lepidodactylus listeri, assembly GCA_029233225.1. Classification (NCBI taxonomy): domain Eukaryota; kingdom Metazoa; phylum Chordata; class Lepidosauria; order Squamata; family Gekkonidae; genus Lepidodactylus; species Lepidodactylus listeri. The sequence continues at coordinate 149,967,851 of JARCFY010000001.1, forward strand.
AGGAGCACTCCCAGACTCCTCGCCCTCGGCACAGGCACCAACGGCGCCCCGTCGAAGCTCGGGAGCGGGACCCCCCACTCCGGACCATAATGACCCAGGCATAGGACCTCCGTCTTCGCCGGGTTCAATTTCAACCTGCTAGACCTGAGCCAGTCAGCCACAGCGTGCAATGCCCGGTCAAGATCGTCTGGGCCGGAGTCCGACCGGCCGCCCAACATCAGATAGAGCTGGGTGTCATCCGCATACTGATGACATCCCAGCCCAAACCTCCGGACAATCTGGGCAAGGGGGCGCATATAGATATTAAACAACATCGGGGAGAGCACTGCCCCCTGGGGCACACCGCACTCAAGCGGGTGCCTCAAGGATTGCTGCTCCCCTAGCACCACCCTTTGTCCCCGACCCTGGAGAAATGAGACGAGCCACTGCAAGGCCCGCCCTCCTATTCCCACGTCGGCAAGGCGGCGGGACAGCAGCCGGTGGTCCACTGTGTCGAACGCTGCCGACAAGTCGAGCAGCAGCAATACCGCCCCACCGCCCTGATCCAGATGTCGTCGGAGGTCATCCATTAGAGCGACCAATGCGGTCTCCGTCCCGTAACCCGGGCGAAAGCCGGACTGAAAGGGGTCAAGAACCAAAGCATCATCCAGATACCTCTGTAACTGTAACGCCACCGCCCTCTCTATTAATTTGCCCAAATAGGGCAAATTGGACACCGGCCTATAATTTGCCAATTCTGCCGGGTCCAGATGTACCTTTTTTAGGAGTGGGCGGACCATCGCTTCCTTGAGAGCCTCCGGGAATTTCCCTTCAGCAAGGGAGGTGTTAATTATTTCCCGGGCAGTACCTCGTAACCCCTCGTGGCCCGATCTTATAAGCCAGGACGGGCACGGATCAAGGAAGTATATGGTTGGGCGAACAGTCAAGAGCAGTCTTACATATTATGTAATAAGGTAGTATTAAGCAAATGATAAAGTACTCTCTGTATAAGGTATATGTAGCTTAGATTGTAGCATTATAGCTGTAGTTATAGGGAAAAATCAATAAATAAATTTAAAAAAAAGATGGAGGCAAGGTAATGGGATAGAAAGCAGGATGTGAGGTGATGGTAAAGAAGATAGGGGTTGTCTGTTGTGCAAGATCTTTTATCAGGTGGCATTGGGGCGGGCTGCACTGGCCACATCCCACTGACACACCTACTAGTTGGTCCGTCCCCACTAACCCTACCATTGGTCAGTGTAATAAGGAGGAGGAGATGGGAAGGAGTGGTCAATATTGCAAATCTAGGTGCTAAGCAGGAACTGACACCTGGGCAAGCTGCTAGGGTTCATGGCGCCATTCCATTGTCTTGTGATGGCTCTGGCCAGGTCACTCGATGGCTGGACGATTAGTTGCCAGGTAACATCATTTAACATAATCTCTGCAGGAACTTTGGGGGGAAGGTGTGAATTGACCAGCGTGAGGAGACAGGAGGACTCTTTGAAATGGAGTCCTGGTCTCCATGTAAGTGTGAACTATAGAGGGTGTTTCCTGCTGTGGGCTGGAGCCTCTCACTGCGATAGAGAGTACATTTCGCCGTTTGTAGAATAACAACCCAAAGTTCAAATTTATGATTATAACAGTTCATAAGAGCATATTGTATGCCTTGCTGGCTTACAGTGTGACAGAGTGTTGGGCCATTGGCCTGATCCAACATTGGCTTTCCTTATGTTCTTATGTTCTTAAATCTTCAGTCTTGACCCATTCTTTTTCCTCTGGTGTATTTATTCTGCAGCCACAATGAAAGAATGCACTTTTCTAAACTGGGGTGGAACATCACTTCTGACATGTGTAGGGTTGTGTCCAAAGTGGTTTTTTTAAAAAAAAATTATGCAGTTACCCTATTCCAGCTGCACAATTGCATCCAGCAAGTGCCTTCCATTTAATTCCTCATGGTTCAGGTTTTGTTCATGTGTTTTACCTTTAGTTTGTTGAATGAAAGGGAACAGAAAGGAATGCAGGCAAAGGGGGGAAAACCCAAAGTTGAAATTGAGGAGACTTTTTTTTAAAAAACTGACAAGCAGCTGCGAAGTCCTGTTTTCCAGTATTGTGGAGCATTAGGGAATTCTCTCTGCTGTGTTACCAGCCACTGTAAAAAATGGGAAAGAGTCACACAATCTCATGATAGGGAGGAACATGCTGAGTGTACAGAATGCAAGTAGAACCCACTGACACTGGCATTACAAGCTGTGATCGGTGGTCACATGTGTGTGTGTGCATGTGCCTGTGCAAAGTCCGCTGTAACTCCACCATGCTTTACACAGGGATGCAGTTTCAAGGGGGAAGGAGTTCTCTTGCAGAAGCTCTGGAGAGATTTTTCAGTCTTGTGCCACCAAATTGGCAAAAAAATCATGCCGGGCGGGGGGTATTTTTGCTGATGCCCAGCACAGCTGCATAGTAACACTAATTTCCCACCCTTCCTTGCAAATTTGCAGGGTTTTCTCTTTGTGATTCTGTAATTTGATCCTACACACTAGTTGTGATCTTGGCAGTTTTTAAAAGCCTGTCCTGTGCAGATTGCACTCTTCCTCCAAATGAACTGATCCCAAATGACTCTTAAGTTTGGTGGTTCACAGAAGGTCCATGTGGCTCAGCTGCCATTTGAACATTAGGCTTCCAGAGACTGCCGAAATGGTTACCTCCCCAAACCTTGTTCACTAAAGCATTAAAGGGGAAAATGTCTTCAAAGCTTCAGGCTTCCCATCCCAGTCTCTCTCTCTCTCTCTCTTTTTACATCTCATGTCAATTTCATTCCACATTGATGATCCTTCCTTTATTTTGTTTGCATGCAGCACTGAAATCCACCCCACCCTTTTGCACTGGGGACGCTGCTGTTTGCTTCCTCTCTGATCCCCCTTTCAAGTCAATACCAGCAGGGGACTAAAACTTGCATAGCTCCTTTTAAACTTTACCCTTGTCATTTTAATTTTTTTATTCAATGATCTGAGACTAGCGGTAGTCTCATATTGCTAGACTCATGCCGCTTGTAAAAAAAAAAAAAATTAAAATGGAGTTTGTACACCAATAAGGGGGGAGGATGGTAGGAGATGCAGAGTGGGTGAAATGACCTTGATGTGGGTGGGGAGTAACCCTTAAGGAGCAGCAAAAAGGCAGAGGGGAATCCAAGGGAATCAGTATGCTTTTGAATTACCTTCAGCTTAAAAGCAAACCAAGGGGGGAAATCAGCACAAAAGCACTCTCAGAAATCCTAGGGAAACAGTGACCAGAAAACAAACTGAGCACTGAAGGGAGGAAAATCAATGCAGAATGAAAAAGAAAACCCGACAGACATGCACGGTGAAAGCGAGGGAAAACACCTGTGCATAATAGGCCTTAGAACAAAATGCCAAGGCTGTGACAAAAGCTTGAAACCAGCACAGACAAACCCTTAGCATTTAAAGGAACTGAAGGAACTAAGAACTGCATATGGGGTTCCACTGAAATTGACCACAAATCACCCAGTCCTCCTGGCACCTAAAAAGCCTAAAGGTTTTGAGGCTACTATCAGATCCAGGGCTTGTGCTAGGAGGTAGAGAGATGCAACAATGGCTCTGTGTTTTCTTTATTGGTCTCAAGGTGGGTCACACAATGAGGAACAAAACAAACAGAACTGTATAGATGCAATGAACAATGCAATAAAAGGGGGTTACAAAATTAGAGCAGCACATTAAACAGTATGCTGTGGACGACAAAATAGTAAGATACAACAAACATTGAAAGAAAACTGGATTACAAAATCAGTAACAGTATGCAAAGCAATGAAAACTGTCTAGAACTTCACAGTAATCCTTTATTAAAAGGCGCTCCTGAACAATGAGAGAAACTGCAAGGAAATACACAATGAACAAAGCAGTGAACACTACCTACAATTTCACATACATTAGCGATGATCTTATTGCTTTTATATTCCCTGCATGCCTTGCCACACCAAGGTTCCACAGCCCAGGGGGCATTTGCACCAGCTCCTAGTTTTGTAGCCATTTCCCTGAAGCATTATTCCTGGAAATGAAACCCAGCAACTGCTATGCCATCATCCCAGCCTGCCATATGTCTGGGCTAAAAAAAAATAATTGCACTTAAGGCACAGAAACATAAATTCTCCTCTCTGCTGCATCACTCCTCCTGACCTAGAAGTTTGGTAGCTGACCTACATGTGCCACCTGATTATCACACCAAAACCTTACTGTAGGGACCCACAGCCTGTCTCCCAGAAGTGCACAACTACTAATATGGGGGGAAGTGTATGTCTCTAACAATATCAGAATGAACCCAGCTTCAGGCCACATGGGTCACCCTAGAATGATAGAATCATAGAGTTTGAGGAAACCTACAGGGCCATCTAGTCCAACTCCCTGTGCAATGCAGGAAATTCACAAATACCTCCCCCTTACCCCCAGTGACCCTTGCTCTATGCCCAGAAGAGGGCAACCCCCCCCCCTCCAGGATCCCTGGCCAAACTGGCCTGGAGAACAATAGTGGTGATCAGCATTTCTCTGGGCATGTAAGAAAGTGCCACAAGAACTAAGCACTGATGAAACCCTGCCTTCCCTTTTTGTTAAAACATAAACCCCCCTCCACCCCACTGTACCTAAGGACACCTGAATGCCAGCCTCCAACAGCAACTTGTCCTGATTCCAGAAACTCCACTGAACTCCTTCAAACACTTCATCAAAAACTAAGTCAGTTTTCACACACCTGATAGTCCCTTTATAGCATCTCAGGGGCTTCTCATGAAAGCCGTCACAAATGCCATTCTACCCAGCAGCCAAAGTTAAAGTGGCCTGCCAGAACTGCAACTCCTTCTGCCTAATCTAATAAATAATAACCTCTTTTTTTGCCTTTGCAAAGTAAAGTTTGCAAACTTGATACTTAGTCCAAACTTCTGAGGCGATTGTTCCTTCTCTGTGTCTGTCACTGTACTCAGATGTGCTAACACACACCACAGCCCTTCTATTTTTTTCCCCTTAGCAAGAGGAACTCTGTTTCTCCATCAGCTGCTGGAAGCTAGATATTAAGGTGCAACATTCATCAGCCAGAGCTCTGCCTGAGATCAGTGATCTAAATAATGTGTCATGTTATCTGAACCAGGCTGCTCAACTAAGACCCATTCTAAAACTAAAATACTTCAGAACAAACAACCCATGGACAATTCCATATTTATACAATATCTGCCCTCAAAATAGATGCCAAAATAATAAAAATCCTTGGGATTAACGGGGGAAAGTGTAAAATCACCGTTTATGCCCCATTCGACAAACAAGAGCTCTCTGCCGCAGCACCTAAGCATTGCCACAGCACTATCAAAGAAGTGTATTTTATTGAATACAGTTCTTCAGAAATCGCATGGTTCTCTGAACGCTCCCTGGAACATGACAGATGCTGTATACACCCAAAGCCAAAGGTGGTGTGAGGCAGAGTCTCTGCCGCTGTTGGAACCCTCAATGCATGCTCTCTGCTGCTATTTACTCCTCTGGTTTCTATGTGAAAACACCTTTCAGCTGGCACTTCAAAGCAACCCTGAAACTAAATGGGCTGCTGAAATGCTGGCAGGCAAAGCCAGTAGCCAGCAGAAACCAAACATAGGACCATGACTTCCCACTGTTAGCTTTGGCAGCAAAAGACTAAAATGGGCATGAAAGCTATAAAGAGCCTTGCTACCCATCCGCAGTTCAGATGGACACACTTTTAAAGCCCCAGCAACAAGCCTGGCCAATCTGTGGCAGCCAGCTATTTTTCAAAGGAGTGGAGTGAACATCTAAAGGTTTCCAGCCAAAAGACAAGAACCATCAGTACAAACAAACAAACAAACAAACAAAAAAAGATGAAACCGAAATAGAAATGCTGATGAAATTTTATTTTATATATTGACTTCTTTACAGGATCTATACCCTTCTTTTCTGCCCTCATCAGGGCCACCAAGGCTGCTAACAGAATAATAACATACATAAACAGATTAAAAATAGATAAGCATACATAATCAAAATAATAAAGCTTGCAATATCAGTATATGTAATTCTTAATGTGGCCTCATCTGTGGATACTTAAATCAGGAGACTGGAGCCATGAACAGACAAGACAGACCTTTCTACAAACCTAAAAAAAGCCCCAGGCTTGCAGAAAATTCTGAAATCTTAAAAAGAAAACTCCACACATATACATATTGGGAGATTAACCCCTTCAGAAATTAGAAGTAGTGCCTGTACCTTTAAGAAATGAATGCCTTCTTCAGTGGCCATTATGGGGGTTGCTAGACAAATACAACAGTATTGCCAGCCTTCAAGCCTTGGGTCCTGCCAGTAAAAGACAGGGAGAGGGGCAAGGCCCTTGCCAGGCCAGTTTTGGATATTGGGGGAGGGGTGTCTTCCAGCAGCTGGACCCAGCAGTAAGTGGGCTGGCCACGGGGAATGCCCAAGCCATGTGGCCCCTGGGCTGGAGTGGCCTCCTTCTCTGCCAGTACCACCTCCCCTGCCCCTACCCTGAGCTCCTGGGGTGGGCCAGGGCTGGAGCAGCCTCCTTACCTGCTGGCACCACCTCCCCTGCCCTGAGCTCCTGAGGGCCCAGCCACTGAACTGCCACTGTGGCTGCAACCCTGCTGCTGCTGCATGGCTTGCCATGACTGTCTGCTCCACCAACCACCTCAGCTGGTTGCCCTTTCTTCTCCATTGGCCTCCTTCTCCACCAGCCTCCTGGATGGTCCATGGGGCATCCCTCAGGCGACAGGGGTAGGGTGAGTGAGCACCCAGGGTGTCCTGGATTTTATGCGATAGTTGGGGGCTTCTCCTGTTAAAGTGGTGCCCTATCCTGGACAGGTTGCTCCCCATTTCCCATTTAAACTTTAAAGGGACTGCACAAGAAGGCCCCAAACAGCTGAGTGGCTAGGAGCACTTGCGCTGCTCAGTTGTTTTTGCTACTTTCTGAAAACCCAGTTTAAAGGAATCAAGGTCCCTTTAAACAAGGTTTCCTGTGCCCACAAACCATGAACCAAACCAGTTTCTCAGAGAGCAAACTCATTTCGTTCGTGGTTCAGTTTGTGGTTTGGCCACGAACTGGACTGGACCGAATTTTTGCAGTTCATGCCCATCCTTAGTCACAACTTTCTCACAGATGGATCATGAGGCCAGGAAGAAGGAAGAGTTGGGAGGCTTGACAGGACAATTGGGTTTCCCTCTACATGTGTAAAATGGTATATATTCTAAACATTAAAAAATGAACTCTCTCTTTCTATGCTCTGCTGTGACCACTTAACTTTTGAATGTGCCACCCTGAAAACAGGTAAGATCAGCAGCAGCCTGTACCTGATCATTTCCTGTTACGGCCCTCATTCAGCAGACGGGCTTGCCTGCAAAAGTCAGGAGGACTTTATTACTGCTGTCATGCTATAGAATATACAAAACACAACTGCCTAGAAGGGTATTTTTATATCTTTTATAAGTTGTTATAAATTTGTGGAAACATTCTGTGGAAATGTTCTAAATCATTTTTACTGTAGTTTCTGATTTTTGTAATCCACCTTGCATGTCTGTGAGACATATGGACTATAAATAAAGTGAATGAGTAGATTAATTCAGTGTTAATTGATGTGGAAAATCTTGCATTTTGTTTTGAAGAAAGGGAAAGTAGTGTGGAGTTACTTTGCATGTGAATCCTGCAGGGTACAGTAAATTTAAGAAAAGTTTTGAGAGCCACTAGTACAAGGGAAAGGAGAGAGCCTTGTTGCAGTGGAATTACATTACAGTGGTGAGAAACCTGTTTTACTTTCTTTTTAAAGAGTGTCAAGGTTTTGCACTATTGACGCGTCCTTCTAAATAAGCAAAGGTTCTTCAAACAGCAGGATGTCACTGCGAGACATATAGAAATGCACACTTTTTTCTTATATAGCCACATGAGCACTCATATGGTGAAAAAGTCGGCATCCTGCAAGAGTTCATGCATTCCTGGCTCACTCTGGAAATCATTCACCTCAGTTGCTGCACATGGTTTTCACATGGGACTCCCCCCCCCCCCAAGCTATTTCCACATGTTTGAAGTGACCCTGATGTTCCCCAAAAGGTGTGGTTGAATGGGGGGGGGGGGGTTTCCTATACTGCATGTTTCTAATTCCAATCTGTACACAAAAGGCAACAAAAAAGAATGTGTGGAGTCATTTGAGGGAGCAGCAGATGTTTTGATGGTGTTTGAAGCTGGTAGAGCAAAGGTAATTACAAGAAGTTTGTGCTGAGTCAGAGTGGACAGGAAGCCAGTGTAATAATTTAAGGACTGGCAACTCATGGCCATTATTTCAAATGGCTTTTCCCATATTATAAGTATTATAAGTATATTGTAAGTATTATTAGTACTGATGGATTCCCTCTGACATAGTCATTGGCAGAGCTACTATGGATGTAAAAAGTGTTTCTTTCCCTCCACCTTTTCCAGCAAAGGGTATTCTTAATCACATAAATTAAATATAATTGTTGGCATGACTATACACATGGTGGATTGCTAATACTCCTTTCCCCACAGGAATATGCTAATCTGTATATTTTTAATTTTTTTCTGACCTTTGTTCCATTTTTTTCTGATTTTTGGTATATTTTAAATACCATGTTGTCCGTCTTTTAGAGGATAAGTCCTTCTAGTTACACTTGTTCCCATGCCAATGCCTTGCATGAAGTTAAAGATCTTGAAAGAGCTGCTTAATATCCTACTTGCGTGGTGGGTGAGATCAAGACCCACCATGCAAGTAGGATATTAAGCAGGATGCCGACTTTTTCACCATATGAGTGCTCATGTGGCTATATAGAAGCACTTGAGATCAAGATCCTGAAAGCATGGAAGCTTTGCTTCTAATCTTGTTACTTAAGTATAATTTCAGTTCAAGCTCAGGAAGAATTGTGTAATATGAATGATATCAGCATCGCCTCATGACGAAAAGTCATTGTGGTTGTATTTAACAGAACTAATATACTGTGCACCCCAGTGATCAAACCCGACTTGCCGATGCCAAGAGAGCAGTTTATGCAGGACTTCTGTAGCCTAGTGGACTGTTATCTGTAATGATCCCAGCTATTTCATTTCTGAGCATTTGAAGGCCAAAGATGGCAGCCTTTTGATGCTATCACAGTATGGTGCCATCTCATCATAGCATTGCCCATTGATCTTGTAGGGTTGCCAGGTCCCCCTAGCCACCATCGGGGGAAATACCTGGAGATTTGGGGATGGAGCCTGGGGATGACAGGGATCTCAAGGACGATAGGGACCTCAGGAACCTACAATGCCATAGAGACAAGCCTCCAAAACATTCATTTTCTCCAGGGGAACTGATTTCTGTAGATTGGAGATGAGGTGTAATTCTGGGAGATCCCCAGGCCCCACCTGGAGGCTGGCATCTCTGCTTGCCCTATACATGCACATAACCATATCACTTCCTGTTTCCTTTTCCTACAATGCAACCTGTTCCACTTTGAGTATAGGACCAGGGATGGAGTAGCATACCTTTCTTCAGATTTTGGATCCGCTGTCAAATTTGTGTTTATGGATGTCTAGATCCTAGTATGACATCCACATTTTACCCATTTGCTGTGGGAAAAACAAGTGTAACATTGGTGTTTATGCAGCAGTTATAGTAATTCCAGGGTGATAGCAGTGTGAGTCTCCTGCAGCTAAAACAGAAGTCCTTAAAACTAACAGGATTTTATTCCAGCATGTGATTTTGTTCCAGCCTAAGTGTGTCCAACAAAGTGAGTTTTAATTCGCAAAAGCTTACACTGCAACAATTGTGTTTTGTTTGTTTGTTGGATTTATACCCTGCCCTCCCCACTGAGGCAAGCTCAGGATGGCTTTTTCATGTATGCTATAGGTCCCCTAGGTGGCAATCCTAAAAACACTTTCCCGAGAATAAGCCCTGGTGATGGGACTTCATTCTGAGTAGACTGCTCCCTTACTGTCATTTAATCTAGAAGTATTCAGTGTGTATTGGTGAAAGGGCCTACTTTAGGTGGATAAAGAGGTCAAGAATCACTAGGAGGCGAGGATTCCTAATCCATAATGGAAAATGGGGCATCTTTGCAAAACAAGGACATAAAAGATGCCCCTCACAATGACGGACAGATAAAACGTGTTGCCTCTAGACTTCCTTTTAGTGCAGCTTTGTTGGTTTTATTTTAAAATAGAATGTGAAGCATGTATTCTATGATGAATAATTGAAAACAAACAGTCCCCACTTTTATTTGAGAGATGAGTTGTAAAGAACAAAGGTACTACTGTGAAAGCCTTAATAATGCCTAAATCCTTGTGCTGTTGTCATGTAAACTGTAAGGAAATCAGAGAAGAAAAAATTCTAAATCTTTGGTATGTTTTGGAGGGGGGAGGCAGCCCCCATTTTGTGTCTTTCATACTCTGTGTAACTCTGTGTATAAAACAAGAGATTCCAGTATGGAATAGACATGCAGATGTAAGCTTACATAGCAGTGTAGAGAAGAAATTACTTCCCATCTAATTGTTTCAGGTTTTGTCTTGCCCTTCTTCCAAGCAGTGATAGCCCCATTTCTCCTCTCATAGAATCATAAGAGTTGGAAGGATCATCTAGTCCAGGGGTGGCCAACCTTGCTTAACGTAAGAGCCACATAGAATAAACGTAAGAGCCACATAGAGATGTCTGAGAGCCGCAAGACAGGAACAAATATCACACACACGTTTTTATTTTTAAAAATATGCAAATTTGCTTTTTATTAACGTTAAATGGGACTGCCAAAAATAAAAACAAACAAGGAAAACCAGTTATAAGAAAGAGAGAGAGAGAAACTAGGAAAGCAAATAGATGGGAGGGAGGAGGGAAGGAAGGAAGGGAGAAAGAGAGAAAAAGCATGCCTCCCCTTTGCTTCCCCAGCCGCCCTGCCAGGAGCCGCACAATATGTGTGAAAGAGCCGCATGTGGCTCCCGAGCCACAGGTTGGCCACCCCTGATCTAGTCCAATTCCCAGCACAATGCAAGAAATTCAAAACTACCCCCCGACCCCTGTGACCCCCTGCTCCATGCCCAGAAGATGGCAAAAAACCCTCCAGAATCCCCGGCCAAACTGGCCTGGAGAAAATTGTTTCCTGACCCCAGAATGGTGATCGGCTTTTCCCTGGATGTGTAAGAAAGGGCCACAAGAACTAAGCAGTGATGCAACCCTCCCTGCCCTTCTTCTCATGATCTGCCTAAATTCACAGAATCAGCATTGCTATCAGATGGCCATCTAGCCTCTGCTTTAAAACCTCCAAAGAATGGGAGCCCACTACCTCCCAAAGAAGCCTGTTCCACTGAGGAACCGCTCTGTCAGGAAGTTCTTCCTAATGTTTAGCCAAAAACTCTTCTGATTTAATTTCAACCGGTTTGTTATGGTCCAACCTTCTGGGACAACAGAAAACAACTCCGCACCATCCTCTATATGACAGTCCTTCAAGAACTTGAAGATGGTTATCATATCACCTCTCAGTTGTCTCCTCTCCAGGCTATACATACCCAGCTCCTTCAGCCTTTCCTCATGGGACTTGGTCTCCAGACCCCCTCGCCATCTTTGTTGCCCTCCTCTGCACACGTTCCAGCTTGTCTACATCCTTCTTAAATTGTGGTGCCCAAAACTAAACACAATACTCTAGGTGAGGTCTAACCAGAGCAGAGTAAAGTGATACCATCACTTCACGTGAGCTGGACACTCTCCTCTGTTTTATTTTCACAATAACCCTATGAGGTATCTTAGGCTGAAAGAAGGTGACCGGCTGAAGTTCACTCAGGGAGCTTCACACCTGAGTGGGGATGTTAACTTGTTTCTCCACAGTGTGAGATTGATGATAATAACTACAATACCATAATGATTTTGTTACTGGGATAACATTAAGCACGAGCAGCCCAAAACTGATTGTCAGCAGTAACACCAAAAACCTGTTCTGGAAAAAAGGCGGCTTGGGGAAGGACTGAATCCAACCATCTACATCCCAATCCAAGAGTTTATTGGAACTGGGTGCACAAACCACTGGCTACTAGATGTGTCTCCATGCACAGCACCCATTTGTGTACAGGGTTCTTTCAGCAGCCAGGGAAGTCTATATGGAAGTCTGCTGCTGAATAAATGCTTATTATCTGCTCTGTGCATACACCTAAATGCTTGACAAAAAGCCCCAGGCAAACAGGTCCCTTCCATAGGCTAGCAATCTAAATAAATACATCATTTAACCTTTCAGAGAAATAATCTTTATTAGATAGCCATCCATTTACATGAGTCTTGGTATGGAGTTCAAGAGGAAGACGGCTTGTCCCACAGCATTTGCCTTAAGTTTTCTTTATTTTTCAGATCAATAAAGGAACTGAATAAATGTTCCATCTACTGAATTCCATATTACCTGGAATAATCTGTTAATGTCCTGATCATAAGCTGTATCATATGCACTGCATGATTCACTAATGAAACACCTTTTTCTGTGTAACTTTATTGCTGTTCTCATAATTAATCTTCTGGATGGGTTACACAGCAACAGACACTCTTTTTTATGATGTTATCGAAAAACTCATCCATATTGAGACATTTTGATCAAATGACAGGACTGCTTCCCATTATTAATTTCCACCAAAGAGGAGCTGATGACTTCTTTGTACTCTATTCGTTTATGTGACCATCCTGTGGTTATGGTCTCACTATGTCAAATTGTCCACACAGCCAAGGATTTCATGTCAATGACATATTGAAAGCATTATGCAGCACTGAAAGCGCTGCTCCTGGTTTGACTTTTTAAAGATAGTTTGGCTCAACTGATAGTGAACTTCAGAATTTAAGGATGACCTGTAATTCTGGAAGCAGTCACCGCAGAAAGATACTTACCATCATTTTCCCCTCCCTTTACGTCTTTATATGTGTCTTTGTTGTTTCAGCTGCCATTCTTTGGTTCACCCTGTAGCACTGCTTTACACTGAATTAGACCATTGTTCCAACTAGTTCACTACTTCAGTCCTTGCAGAGCTGGGATTCACTGCATGTGTGACCCACTGTCAAAGTAATATGACAGGAAAAGGGGCGGGCAGAACTCTGAACTTACCTGTTATCAAGGCTGGATCATGGGCTGCAGATCAAAGCAGCTGGAACACAAAACAAACACCAGGAGGTGTACCATAGTGAAAAACAAGTCAAAGGTCAGAGCCAAGGAGAAATTCTGTCAGCCCCTGACCACTGACTGACCTGACCTCATTCTCTTGCTGCTCTTCTCAGTATGCATACAAAGAAAGGCAAGAGGCAAAACATCCTAGCTCTCCATGCAGTGGATTATGTTTAAAAGAAACAACTATATAGGAGCAGGTGCCCCAGCCAAAAGAGATCCATGACCCATTTGGGGTTCCCAGCCCCAATCTATTCTCACTGGCAGAACATAAGAACATAACAGAAGCCAATGTTGGATCAGGCCAGTGGCCCATCCAGTCCAACACAGTCACACAGTGGCCAAAAATACCAGGTATTTTCAGGAGGTCCAGCAGTGGGGCCAGGACACTAGAAGCCCTCCCACTGTTCCCCCCCCCCCCAAACACCAAGAATACAGAGCCTCACTTGCCCCAGACTGAGAGTTCCTATCTATACTTTATAGCTAATAGCCACTGATGGACCTCTGCTCCATATGTTTATCTAATTCCCTCTTGAAGCTGTCCATGCTTGTAGCCACTACCACCTCCTGTGGCAGTGAATTCCACATGTTAATCATTCTTTGGGTGAAGAAGTACTTCCTTTTATCTGTTCTAACCTGACTGCTCAGCAATTTCATGGAGTGCCCACGAGTTCTTGTATTGTAAGAAATGGGGAAAAGTACTCCAAATGAGGTCACACCATCAATTTATACAGGGGCATTATGATACTGGCTGATTTGTTTTCAATTCCCTTCCTAATAACCCCCAGCATAGTGTTGGCCTTTTTCATTGCAGTCGCACACTGTCTCAACATTTTCATTGAGCTATCTACTACGACTCCAAGATCTCTCTCTTGGTCAGTTTCTGCCACTTCGGACCCCATCAACATTTATTTATAGTTAGGATTTTTGGCTCCAATGTGCATCACTTTGCACTTGGCCGCATTGAACCCCATTTGCCATGTTGATGCCCACTCACCCATCCTCAACAGATCCCTTTGGAGTGCCTCACAATCTTCCCTGGTTCTCACCACCCTGAACAACTTTGTCATCTGCAAATTTAGCCACTTCACTGCTTACTCCCAACTCCAAATTATTAATAAACAAGTTAAAAAGCATTGGACAGAGTACTGATCCCTGCAGTACCCCACTGCTTACCTCCCTCCACTGAGAAAATTGCCCATTTATACTCACTCTCTGTTTCCTTTTCATTAGCCAATTTTTGATCAACAAAAGGACTTGTCCTTTTATCCCATGACTATTGAGCTTACATAGGAGCCTTTGATGAGGAACTTTATCAAAAGCTTTCTGGAAGTCAAGGTAAACAACATCTATTGGGTCCCCCTTCAACTCTAGAACAGCAATTCTATGGCAGTGGCTCTATAGAAGAAAAGCTATGGAAGAAAAAGCTGTTTCTCAATGTCTTTTGCCTGAGATCCTTCAACCAGATATTCCAGGGTCTGAATATGGGCCTTTCTTCATGCATAGCAGGTGTGCTACCAATGAACTGGGTGTTAGATAAAAGCAACCATACTCTGAAAAATTATGCCCATGCAGCAGTGGGAAAATAGAGATTGTAGATCATATCCTACTTGACTGCTGTATCCATTCAGAGTATAGAAATGAATCGATTATCCTTCTTGAAGGTTTGCCCTCGGTACCACCCCTGCCCGGGTAATGTGGCGTCGGAGAGATTTTAAAAAACCACTCTGGCCAGAGCCAAATTCTTTTCAGTTGTGGTGGCTCATTGTACAGCTGTTCAGAACCGTTAGGTTGACAGAATAGTAATTTTATCATCGTCAAACCATGGCTGCTCCATAGATATTGTCATCAGCACCACCATCATCACTACTGTCTCAGTAAGAGACAGAAAATGAATATGCTGCAGCCCTTCTTTCCACAGGTAACTGTGTACCTATTCAGTTAAGGATGTTCAAATATGCTAGTTTTCAGTATTTTAAAAATTATTTTATAGTTGAGGAGTTAATTTTCATCCATCCAAATTATTGATGTTACTGGTGTCATTTGCAGCTCTTTGTCAGGTTCCCTGTCATGTTTTGGTGTTGCTACTGTTTGCTTTCAAAGGTTTTCCAGTCGGGAGACTGGCAGCTGAGTTCCTTCCCCTCGCTCCCTCCCCCTCCCATCCCGTTTTGCCGTTTTCCTTTGCAGGCCCTGCTTATCGCTGTTGTTGCCAGTTAACCTTGAGCTGTCTCACTCTCTGCTCTTCCAGGTGTCTTTGCGTGGGAATGCAAGTAGAATCATACACAACGGCATGGGGGGGATTAAAATTAGCTCGCGCACCTTTTTCCATGGGAATGCAACGGTTTGGGGATTTTCGCGCTTCGTGGTTTTACACTGATTGGTGCCTGTCATTTCTATTCTTTTTGAATACTGTATAATAAGTCCCAACCCCAATCCCCTGGTATCCCTAACAAAGTAAGTGTTCCTGAAAGACCATTAAGACAATAAAGGACTTTGTTTATCCACAAGGCCTGACTTATTGGTTCTCATCAGAAGTCTCACAGATTGTTAGGGATCTTCCTTTCAATCGGGAAGGAGTGATCCCCATAGCTGACAATGTCAGATTATGGGACCCCCGTTCCCACTTCCACCCCTGAGACACCGGCAACCACGGCGCCTGTGGAGCCGGTGACTATGAACTTTGATTCCTATGCTCCCCTCTGTTGGGGGGGAGCCACAGGTGAATAGTCGCCTATGCCAAGGTACTCCTGGTCGACTTTTGGCATGGGCATGGCAGAGTTCTGGGTTCATGACAGACGGGGCTCCTGCATACGGTTTGCGGACGAGGAGAGGGAATCCTGGAGGCTGAGTCTGCTCCCTGAGGAACGACCCCCCCATCAGCAGCTGGAGCGAGATATGGATGACCTCTGGCAGCAAATGGATCAGAGATTTGATGATATGCATGATCGACTGGCGGCTGAGCTATGTGAAGTGCTTCTCGAGATGCAGCAGGTCGTGGTAGGAGTTGTGGGAGCGGCACCTGAGGGAGGTGCCGGGGGAGACGGTGGAATTCAGCCTCCTCCCCAACCTGTGGACAGGAGAGCGGGAGCGGGTCCTACACAACAACAAGTGCCTGGGGGACCCCAGCCGCTGCAACCCGGAGGCCCAGTTCAACCCGCTCCCCGGCCAGTAAACCGGTTGTATTGGCACCCCCCGAATGATCCCCTGACAGCTACATTTGATGGGGATCCCAACAAGCTATGTTTTTTCATCATCGAGATCGAGCGGTTCCTGGAGAGTTGGGGCCATCTTTACCCTACTGAACGTGAATGTGTGGGCTACATCGGCTCAAAGTTGCGGGACACTGCTAGTGACTGGTATGTGAGCCTACACAACCCTCCTGGTCCTGAACTGAGATCGGTAAATGAGTTTTATGTGGGCACTTTGGCAGCACTATGAGGATCCCTTGGGGGAGGAGAAGGCCCGGAATCAGTTGCGGAAACTGGTTCAAGGCCGATCCTCTGTAAGGGAGTACACTGCTCAGTTCCGAAGAATAGCTGCCAAAGTGCATGGCTGGTCTCAAGACCTGTTTGTTGAAAAATACCGGGAGGGCTTGAACTCGGAGATTTACGAGACTGTGTTGCGGAATGATCGACCTGGCTCCCTGGCGGCATGGATGAGGGTGGCAGCCAATGTGGAGGAGCGTTTTACACTGATCAAGCTGGGGTCGCAAACGAGCCACTCTGCTGGTAAAGCTGCTCCTAAGTCCAAATTCAAGACAGCAATCCAAGAGCTCCGCGATGCCCGCTTCAAGCCCGCTTGTATGAGATGTGGGGAGAGCGGGCACTTTGCATCTTCCTGCCCCTTGGGGGGGCCGAAGACACCCAAGACTCCTGCTGCGACACCGGGTGGGACACCCCAGCCACCCAAAGGGACTTTCAAACCCCGGGCATTACAGCTGGAAGGGGCACTGAGTGAAGGAGTTGAAAGAGCGACATTGGAAGTGATTGCTGCCCAGCCATCGGGAAACTTCCCAGACCTGCAGTAGGAGGCACGAAACTGCAGGTCCCCCCCTCCACCATGCCACCAATGGTGAGCAGCCCGGGACCCTTACTTTACATGGTTGTGACTGTTGTTGTACCTGAACATGGCACTCATGTCTGGGTGCATGCCTTAATTGACTCAGGGTGTGCCAGAGACTTGATTAGCCCGTTAGTAGTGGAAGGTTTGGGTCCCAAAGTAAACTCGCTGGGGGAGCCTCTACAGTTCACCCAAATGGATAGATCCGAAATGAAGGAGGCTTGTGTGGCAGAGACGGAGCCTTTGATTTTGGGCACGGGGAACCATTGGGAGAAGCGGGCTTTTGTCATAACTCCTCATGCCCAATTCCCCATAGTACTAGGAAGCCCCTGGTTAGGAGCTCATGACCCCTACATCAAGTGGAGTGAAGGGAAGATCTCCTGGATCGACCCTAAGTGCATACAACACACCTGGGATCCTGCTTGGGGGTTGGGGCCCCCTTCATCCCCCTTGGCCTGCCTAGTCACAGAGGACATTGCCAAAATTCCTCCAGAGTATTGGGATTTGGCTGATGTGTTTTGTGAAACAGAGGCAGACGAGCTTCCCCCCATAGACTTACAGACTGTGCTATCGAGCTGTTGCCGGGGGAGAAGCTGCCAAAAGGGAAGTTATATTCCATGAGCCCTGCCGAGAGGGATGAGTTGCAAAAGTTTTTGGATAAAAACCTGGAGTGGGGTTTCATTCGCCCTGCTAAGTCCCCGTTTGCAGCCCCTGTACTGTTCCAGAAGAAAAAAGATGGGGGGCTGCCCCTTTGCACAGATTATAGAGGACTGAACGCTGTCTCCACTTCTAATGCTTACCCCCTGCCTCTCATAAAAGACTTGCTAGCGAAGGCAGCGAAAGGAAAGATTTTTTCTAAGTTGGACTTACGGGAAGTTTATTTCTGGATGCGCATCAAAGAAGGAGATGAGTACAAGACAGGCTTCAATACACCCCTGGGCCAATTCAAATACCTGGTTATGCCCTTCGGATTGGCTGAGGCTCCCGGAGTTTTTATGAGCCTTATAAAAGAGGTGTTGCACAAGCATTTATTTAAAGGGGTGCTTTGTTATTTAGATGATATCATTGTCTATTCCCAAGACCGAGACTCTCATGTTAAACTGATGAGGGAAGTGTTGACCACCCTTAGAGACCACGAACTGTATGCCAAACTATCTAAATGCGAGTTCCACTGCACAGAAATTGATTTCTTGGGGTATCGCATCTCCCCTAGGGGTCTGGAAATGGACCCGAGTAAAGTAGAAGCTGTTTTGCAGTGGGAAACACCCCGTACCTGGAAGCAACTCCAAAGCCTCTTAGGATTCTGCAACTTTTATAGAACCTTCTTAAAAGATTTTGCCATGGTCACCCTGCCTCTAACTAATCTGTTAAAAACAAAGGGGAGGGGACCCGCCACCGGCAAACCAGGTGAACGTTTGAATTGGACAAGTGAATGTCAGGCGGCTTTTGAAACTTTAAAGTGGCTGTTCACGTCAAAGCCTATTCTGGCTCACCCCGATGAGACTAAAGAATTCGTTGTTCATGTTGATGCATCAGACGTAGCAATGAGGGGGGGGCGATTCTGCAGAAGGGGGAAGATGGCAAGTTGCACCCCTTAGCGTATGTATCTAAGAAATTTAACGAGACTGAGAGACACTGGTCAGTTTGGGATAAGGAGGCTGCAGCAATTCGCCTAGCTCTCTCTACCTGGCGGCATTGGTTAGAGGGGGCGCAAACGCCGTTTGAGATCTGGACAGACCATAAAAATTTAGTGGCGCTGCGCACCCGTAGAACTCTCAGTGCTAAACAGCTTCGTTGGGCTGATTTCTTTTTTAAGTTCAACTTCAGATTGCGTCATTTTCCTGGGACCTCTAACTCATTGTCTAGGCTGCCTCAACATGAGTCCAAGCGGGAGGAGGTGTTTGACTCCATGTTTTCCCCAGAACAATTAAGCGGAGCTGTAATTACTAGGAGTCAAGCGCGACAATCTGGAGCAGCCCCAGTCTCGGAGTGGATTACAAAATGTGCAACAGAATATTCACAGCAGGATCGGGATGAGGTGGAAGGGGAGGAGGGAATGGAACTCCACGCAGACGGTTGTTGGTATAAAGGCTCTAAGCTAGTGGTGCCAAAATCCTTAAGACTGTCTATCCTGCAAGCTTGCCATGAATCAAAACTCTCTGGACATTTTGGATATCTTAAAACACTCAATTTGGCCCAAAGGCAGTTTTGGTGGCCCTGGATGCGTAGGGATGTTTTGGAATATGTGACCTCCTGTCAAACTTGCCTGATGTGTAAAAAATGAGGAGGGAAGCCTCCGGGTCTTTTGCAGCCTCTCCCAACCCCGTCCAGGCCCTAGGAGGCCATTTCTATGGACTTTATTACCAACCTCCCAACCAGCAAAGGAAAGACAGTAATTTGGGTAGTGGTGGACTTATTCTCTAAACAAGCACACTTTGTCCCCTTCAAGCAACTGCCCACTGCCAAAGGCTTGGCCAAAGCATTTTTCGCTCACGTGGTGAAATTACATTCTTTTCCTATGCGTATAGTATCCGATAGGGGAAATCAGTTCGTTGCCACCTTCTGGAGGGAGCTTTTACAATTAATGGGGATTGAACACACCTTAAATTCTGCTTATCACCCAGAAACTGATGGACAATCCGAACGTGTCAATCAAATACTGGAACAGTTTTGCGTTGCTACTCTAATTACCATCAAGACAATTGGGTAGATCTCCTTACAGTTCTCCGTACAGTTACAATAATGCAGTGCATTCCTCGACGGAAGTTTCTCCCTTCTTGGCAGTTGGGGGATTCGAGGGCGATCCGTTACCTACCCTCACCCCTCCAGATAATACCTCCCCTTCTCAATTTGGATTATGGTGGACTAGTCTTCAAAACTCTTGGCCCCTTATTACTAAAACTTTGGAACGGGCCAAAGCGGATTACAAAAAAGATGCTAACAAGGGCAGGGCTCCTGGGTGGGATTTGGAGCCAGGAGATTCTGTCTACGTCTCCACCAAGAACATTCGGGGTCTTCAACCTAGTCGGAAGTTGGGTTGGAAGTTTGTGGGACCTTTTAAAGTGATCCGTAAAATTTCCCCTGCCTAGTTTGAACTTGAACTGCCCACATCACTAAGCTCTGTGCATCCTGTTTTCCATTACAGCCTGCTGAAGAAAAGCCCTGGGCAGAACTCGTGGAGACCGGTTCCTCATGTTCCTCCTCCTCTGATGAAAGCGGGGAAACCGCATTTTGAAATTTCCAGCATTTTGGACTCTAAACTCAAACGTGTGTGATTGTTTTATCTTGTCAGTTGGGTTGATTTTGGTCCTGAATGTAATGAATGGGTTGCAGCTGAATATGTTCATGCTCCACAATTGATCCGTGCTTTTCATAAGCAGTATCCTCCTAAGCCGGGTGGGGGGTGATCTTGGGAGGGGCAGGATGTCATGTTCCCTGTCATGTTTTGGTGTTGCTACTGTTTGCTTTCACAGGTCCTCCAGTCGGGAGACTGGCAGTCGAGTTTCTTCCCCTCGCTCCCTCCCCCTCCCATCCCGTTTTGCTGTTTTCCTTTGCAGGCCCTGCTTATCGCTGTTGTTGCCACTTAACCTTGAGCTGTCTCACTCTCTGCTCTTCCAGGTGTCTTTGCGTGGGAATGCAAGTAGAATCGTACACTCTTTTGATGATTATTTTATTACCGTTTTTACCTCTGCTTTTACCACATTCCTGTGTGAGGTAGGGAGAGAACCTGATTTCCCTGTATAATATGATAATAGTAGGGCTATTTGATCCCTTTTAAAATTATAAACAACAGGCGATTTTCCTCTTTGTCCACTGTTGTTTATATCCAATTACTTTTATTATTTAAATCTAAGTCAGCTTAGTTGCTACCTTTTCCCAAGAAGACTAGTTTCTCCACTTCCTTTCCCCCACTCCTGCCTCTACGCTCATACCACAGGCAAATTATAGTTTGACTAAATATTGTCTTTGAGGTGTGACTTGTTTTGCAGAATGGATATTCAGTGTTACCTGGGTTTGGTTTCCTTTGGAGGAAAGAGCACTGGAGTCTTATGGTAATTTTATAGTAGTGTATTTGCTTTATTTGCAAATAAACAAAGTAGGCCACAGGTGGAGGTCAGCAGGCACTCCTACACTGCAGTAGATCTGCTTCCACACATCACAACCCCAAAGAGTGTTCCTACCACCAAGATTTTTTAGCCATTCACAGCAGTGTCTGTCTACCCTTCCTGTATCTCTTCTAACTCAAAAGCTGGTATTTATTCACATACACACACTGCCTCTCCCCTCAGCTGGGAGGATTTGCCTTTTCAAACTCTTATGGATATTTCAGAACTTTCAGGCAACTATCTCTTAAACATTAACACCAATTGTGTTATCTGAGATCAGTTCTGAGATCACTTCTGAGATCAGTTTAACAAAGGAATGGTAAACTAGTGCCAGACTCATTAGACAAAAACATGTACAGGTCATATTAGAATTGATTAGAAATTAGAAATCTACATTACAGTCAAGATTACTTTTCACAACAATCTATGACTGGGGGGGGTGGGGGGAGAAACAGAATTTAGAGACCAACTGCAAAAGAAACTTGCACTTCCAAGTTGAACCAGAGTAATCTCAAAATTCTTTTGCATTCCTTCTTTTAATCCAGTTTAGTAATCTTCTTAAACCAGTACCATGTGGCACATAACCTCAGTGAGAATGGATGTAGCTTGTGATCACATGGCCCCTTTTAGAATGGAATGCCCTGAGCAATCTGTCTAGTGCTGCTCAGCAAAATGAATAAGCCACATCTGTTTGGTGGACTGGACTGTTCCTTTGGTGACAGCACACTTACCATTTGATGAGTGATGTCCAAACTTCTCCCTGGGAGAGCTCAACCCAGTTTTGCACAGTTGGCTGTCTTATTGATGGAATAATAGTTGTAAACATATGCTCCTGATCAACAAGCAGCACTGGCCCAGGGATGCATGCAGGTCAGACGCTGTGCAGATCCTGCCCCGTAAGCTGCAGAGCCAGGGTTTAGGACCAGTAGGATTGATATGAAGTGTTCCACATTATTTTCTGTCTCTCAGATTTATATTCCTGCCCTTTATTTAAGATTGCAGCATCTCCCCTCCTACATTTTGTCATCACAGCAAACCTGTGAAGCAGATTATGCTGAATGACCAGCTTCATAGAGCTTCACCTAGAACTTCATCGCCAAATGGAGATGTGAAATGGAGATCTTCCCAAACCTTGTCTGCCATTCTAACTACTATACCACAAGAGTTTTGAGGAGGCACACACCATGTTTTCTGATCCAGTGAATGAGCATAGACTGGTACAGACAACTGACTCATGCATTCACTGAACATGCAAGAAAAGAGGGTGGGCTTGAGAGCACTGATCCTGCCTCCCACCTCTACACAACTTCCTGTTAATCTACAGTGATGGCCATGTGTGGAGGAAGGAGCCAAGTGAACTTTCCCTCTCCATGATCACTTCCACTTCCTCTGCTTTGTTGTATTCCACCAATGACCACGTCGTAGCTCAGAGGCAGAGGGAGGGTTGCTGGCACCCATTCTGCCTCTCTGAGCATATAGTTAATGCATGGGGATGTCCCCTGTACCAGCCTTATGAAAAGAAGCAATCATAAAAATACATTGAAGGGAAATAAAATACTGCCACGATCGTCTTCTATCTATCTGCAAGGAAACAGAAGAAAAGGAGAATTCCTTAAAAATGGTTGCTACACAAAAATTCCTATTCACAGGATGGATTTCATCTAGCCCGAGAAGCTGGACTCTGTGCCAGCCATTGACTTGTTGAGGCTTGTTCAAAGGCAACGTAAACTTTCCCATTACAGCCCAAGACTGCTCCTGCAATGCTTCCGTCTCTTGTTGTTTGGATGCAGCAGCAAAATCAGGCCCTTTGTGGGCTCAGCGAGCACATTATCATTCTCTAAATATGTATTTTTTTTTTAAAAAAATGTCAGGCATGTTCAATTTGCATTTAATAGCTGTTAAAGTTTATTTGATGTAATTGCATATGTTGTAAAGGTCTCAGAATATATTTTAAGAGAAATGACAAAACCAGGCTGATTAGAGTTCCCTAGAATAAACAGACTTAAAGGCTGTCTATCACAGCATTGCACAGAAGCATCAGTTCCCAAATAAAAGAGGTCTTTTGGATGCTGCCAGTCACTCCCCCTGCTCATATTCAGTGCTCTGTGAGCTTCAGGCCTCCTGATCTTCTTTACTGATAAACAGGATGTTGTCAGACATTCCTGAAGGTCAATTTGAAGAGTAATGATGAAAAGAATGGTAAGTACTAAGGCAGCTGAAAGCACAGTGGGATGTAAAGATCCCTTCCAATCTGGTTTCAGGAGTGGTTATGGGACTGAAACAGTCTTGGTTGCCATGCTTTTGACATAGATGTAAAGTTGCTGGGAGAGGAGATTTGGTTTGAGCTGCCACCAATATGCAGATGAGACTCAGCTTTCTCTCTCTCACTACCAGCACATCCTAGGGAGGCTGTAGAAACCAATAACAGGTGCCTGGGGGCAGTTTTGGAATGAATAAGGGCACTTAATTACAACAAAGCAGAGGCGCTACTAGTGGGGATAAGGTCTGACCCAGCAAATGGCTTATCTCCTGTTCTGCATGGGGTTGCACTCTCTCTACAGAAGCAGGTTTGTAGCTTGGGGGTGCTCCCAGACCCAGTCCTCCTCTTGGATAAACAGGTGGCAGTGGTTGACAAGGGTGCCTTTCACCAGCTTTGGCTGGTGAGCCAGCTGTGGTGCTTCCTGGACAAAAAAGATTTTTCCCCACTATGGTGCATGCCTTGGTAACATCTAGATTAGATTACTGCAATGAACTGTATGTGGGGCTGCCCTTGAAGACTGTCTAAAAGTGTGGTACAGAATGCTGTGGCCAGAGAGTTGAATGGAGGGGGTCATAAGGACTATATCACTCCAGTGTTGTTCCATCTACACTGGCTTCCAGTTTGCTTCTGAGTGCAATTCAAGGGGCTGGTATTGATCTTTAAAACCCTGTACAGCCTGAGACCAACATATCTCAAGAACTGTCTTCTCCCATACAAACTTACCTACTCATTCCACCCTATTTTGGTTGCCCCCTATCTAGAGCTGCCAAGTCCCCCGGTAGAGCGGGGGAAACACCGATTTTTAAAGCTTTCCCCCGCTTTTCCAAAACTGGCCACCGGGGGGACAAAATGGCTGCCAGCAGGGGAACCTCGGAGCCTGCCCTGCTGGCCTCTTCAACTTCTTAAAAGGGAAATTTCCCCTTTAAGAGCTTATCGAGCAAGACAGCCCCGCCCAGAGATTAAGGAGGGACTAAGCTCTTCCATGCAAGGTTGCTGCTGGAGTAAACTGCCTAAACTGGGCTTCCGTGCAAGGTTGCTGCTGGAGTAAGCTGGGGTCTGCGAGCTCTTTTCCTTCTCTGTCTCTCCCCCTCCCCCTCTTTCTTTTTTCTGTCTGTCTGTCCACTGTGGTTTTGTCAAAGGAATAAACTGTCACTTCCAAAGAGGTAAACATCACAAGGAGAGGTTGCCTGTAGAAGGTCTGGGAGTGGGATTGTTTAAAATGTCTTGTCCTGGCTGTTTGGGTCCCCCCAATCCTCATTTCCCTTCTGCAAATAAAAGTTGGGATTCCTCATTTTTATGCCAATTTTCTGTTTCTTTCAACCATGTCCCCCCCCCCCCACCCCTCCGGCAGTAAAAATCTGCATTTTTAAAAGCATTTGTACATCAAGTAACCGGTATTTTAAGTTAGGGATGGATCCAACTAGCTTTTCTGCTGGCGAAAAGGGGAGGACAAAGGTCCTCTTTAGCCACCAAAAAGCCTATGCTGGGGGGGGGGGGAGAGAAGTTATGGGACTTACATGGACAACAGCTGGGTGAAACAAGGGCCAGAAAGAAAGCCTGGGAATTGGGCAAGAGTAAGTGAAAAAGCTGTCTGTCTGTCTGTCTGTCTCTCTCTCTGTCCCCATCCAGCAGAGGTCTATCAGTGGCTATTATAGCCACAAGGTCTAAATGGAACCCTTTGTCTGGGGCAGTGATGCTCTGAATTCTTGGTGCTTGGGGGGCAACAGTGGGAGGGCTTCTGGAGTTCTGGCCCCGCTGCTGGACCTCCTGAGGGCACCTGGTATTTTTGGCCACTGTTGTGACACAGAGTGTTGTACTGGATGGGCTGTACTGGATGGGCCGATCCACTGTGGCTTCTCTCCTGTTCTTATGATATGAAAATCATATTTAGCACTTGTGTAGCACTTAGTGCTTCATATTCTGCCGAGATGAGGAAGGATTCAGTAGGGCCGTTGCTCAGTGATAGAGCATCTGCTTGACATGCAGGAGGTATCAGCCTCTTCAGCTAAAAAAGGATCAGGTAATAGGTGACATTAAAGATCTCAGCCTGAGACCCTGGAGAGCCACTACCAGTCTGAGTAGTCAATACTGACCTTGATGGACCAATGGCCTGATTCAGTATTAGGAAACTTCATGAGTTCATGTGTCAGCATGTGGAAGCAACATCACAGGATGTGACATCACAAAATGATGTCACTTCCTTTCTCCTGGCTCCACCCCCAAAGTCTCCTGGCTCCACCCCCAAAGTCCCCAGATATTTCCCAAGTTGGACTTGGCAGCCCTACCTCCTTCTCAAGTTTGGCTGAAATGAATAGGAACCATAGAAGAGTCCCCTGTTCTCATACATCTCCCATTCTTTTCAGCAGGACCTGTGCAGAGAAGTTCTCACTGGAATGTTCTTGGAATTTACTTGCTCTAAAGAAATGTGTTTGGGGGCACTGCAATGCAAAACTAGGCCAAGGAGAGAAAGTGCTGCCTATTAAAACGTAAATGTGCAAGTGTAAATGTGCGATTCATAAAGGCTCAGCCTGTGCTGGTCTTAAATGATAATGTGCCCAAACAAAGAAAATGAGGAACATAAGTTTGGATTAATGCAAACTATTTAATTTTCATAGAATATAAATGTGCATGTTTGTTTTTTTAAAGAAAGACTTTACATATTACAGTGATAAAGAATTTTAATATATAAGAAGCTGGAAGTAAGAATATTGATCATGTCAGCACAAAGACAAAAGGATTTTATCAGCTGGCTAATGCAAAGAGTGTTATCACACATTGCTTCTGCAGCTGCTTACAGCATAAATGATTTATGGAAATGTAAGTACCTTATGGCGCTTGCCACTAGCAGTCCCATTGTTAGTGGCATGTATATTACAAAAAAAAAATCCTTCTTCGACTTTTAAAAAGGTTTTGGTTCATTAAGTTATTCCTGTCAATCAACTGGAAATATATCAAATGATTTGCACGGGGGGGGGGGGGGGAATAGCCTGGGGGGGGGGCAGCGGAGGAATCGGATTTTCACAATTGTTACAAAACCAGGAGGAATAAAGTTATTCAGCATGTTTCAGCAAATGGGCACAAGGGGGAATGTACAGGGCTCTATAATCTGATGATAAATAAACTGTATGGCCTTCAAAGTTGTGGCATTTGTAACTGCTGCATATAAAGAACAATTGACAATAGTACATGACAATCAGAGTGTGTGTATCAATTTGCTTGGCAGTTCAGTTGTAAAGGAAGAAACTAGTGTTTCAAAAATAATGACTAATTCGTTATTTAGGGGCCTGCTTAAGATTTCTAGTGGATTTTGTTTTCCTCTTCTACAACTTGGCCACAATCCTTTGCAATGTTTTATGGACCCTGCAGAGAAAAGCGGCTAAACATTAGAATGGTCACATGATAAATAATTCAGACATTAAGCATGGAGAATGAATTTATTCACTTCATTTAACCTCACGCCCTTCCAGCCATGGATTATTGCATGTTCAACAGAATCCAATGCCCCTAAGAACAGTTAAATGGTAGATAAGGTCTTAGCCCTCTGTCTGGAGTCTTACTTTAGTGGACAGGTAAATAGGTCAGTCAGCACCATAGACCCAAATCTTTCAGGGCTAGTAACAATGAGATTAATTTAAGTAAAGTGCACTTCTTGCTCACTAACACTATGGGAAAGGATTGTCTGACACACTACCTTTAACAGTGCTTTCTTCTGATTGTATGAGGTGGTATTCCAGAGAGAAAGAGAGAGAGAGAGATCTATATCTAAAATAGTTAGCATTACAGTATAAGGAGCTCATGAAACCTTTGTATGATCTGACTAAAGTTTTCAGCATCAACAAGCTGGACCAACAAGCAGCTTCTTCTAGAACCCCTAGCCTAGTGTCTGACTTGAACCTTCAGCTGAAACTGGGGAAGGTGTCTTCAGACTAGATTGAAATCTTAAGATTTATCAGGCCGATGAAACAAAGCAGAAAACAAGGTCAGGAGCTGGAACAAATATAAGTCGGATTCCATAGAATCTGATGTTCACAAGGAAAAACTTATTTCACATGTGAAAGACCACAAAATCGGCAAAGCAGTATGTGTAAATGAAACTGGAGAAAGTACAACAGAAGTCAAGAATATGTGGTCATACAGTGGAAAATGGTTCATGTTCATGGTACCTTCAGGTGGCAAATGAGTTAAAGGATCTGAACATGAGTCACAGTAATACAGTAGGTCAGCATGTGGTATTCATAAAATAGTACAAGATAAGTTAAAAGATTATTACTTGAAGAATTACTGTGTTTATTTCATGTGCCTCTGATGTCTTGTACAGTCTTTCTAGACAAGCAAAAACATTTATGCCCTGCCTTCTTTTTATTGGTATGGTTTCATCAATTTTGTTTTTTATTTGTTCTTATGATTTGCTACAATTGTTTTTACTGTCATTTGCTTCATCCTGTTTAATTGTTTTAGTTGTGAGCCACCTTCAGCAGGTCTGGAGAGGTGGCATATGGATTTTCTAAATAGACAGGCAGACACGCATACATACACACCGCTACTAGCCCTGGTCCTGGTGAGGACATACGATTGCTAGGGCCACCATGGAGAGAGAAACAAGCTTGCTAAGGCCCAGGCTGAGATTTAGCATGCTGGGATAGGTCAATGATATTGCTTCTGTTGCTGCTGATGCATACAAGAGAAGGGTGACTCTTTCTGTTCTTCATGGAGGTGGCAATAGAAGTCTTGTTGCTTTGATCAGAGCTAGCCTTGAATCATGGTCAGATGATTAATGATGACATGACACCAATAGACCTATGCCCAGCAATGTGGCAACTTTTCACATCATTTAGGGAACAGTAAAGTGATACTATTTATGCTGTCATGAGTAGGTCAGCAAAACAACTGTGTATAAAAAATTGTTTTTCACAAGAATAACACACAATCCCAAAACAGCCTGACATGAATACACACACACACACATGTACACACAGATGTGTGCTAGATGCCCACAGAACAATACAATAACAAAAGAGACTAGATTAAAGCTATAGCATAATTTAGTGTCTGGTAATGAAAAATAACCACATTCCTTCATAGAAAAAATACAAAGGTCAATGAAATTTCACATAGCAGTCTGCTCCAGGCACTCTCAGTCCATATTCCTCTAACAGTATTGTGTGCTCACAGGCAGTCTGCTCCCAATTCAGTCAATCTCTCTTTCAACACTTATTCCGGATATTTAAGTATTTCAGACCTCTGGTCTTTCTTCAGGAACAAATCCTATATAGGAATCTCACATTCAATGTTACCTTCAAGTTGACACTTTCATTGTTTTATTTTTCTGTTAATCTATTTGGGCAAGGTCTCCTCACTTATTTTCAAGCATACTATTGCTGCTGCCAAAGTCAAATGGACCCAGACTATGCCTCACATTGTTTTGCTGGTTACAATTTCAGTGTGTCTCGTTGTATTTTGTGTCATGAGTAGGTCTGCATTAACCCCAGGCTTTAGCTGACACTCAATCCTCTGTTCCTGGACTGAGATATATCTAGTAATCAGGGAGAAGATGATAAATGTATACATGTATAGCACTGCAAGAAGATCCCAAGAACTTTTGTAGCCTAACCAGGAAGGATTAAAATGGAGTTATGTCAGTTTTTGATCCCCAAACAGCCTTAAAATAATAATTAAATCCCATCAAGTTGTAAATAACTTATGGTGACTCCTCATGGGGCTTTCCAGGCAAGAGATGAGAAGAGGTGATTTGCCATTGCCTTCCTCTGCATAGCAACCTTGGTCTTCCTTGGTGGTCTCCCATACAAGTTCTAATCATGGCCAACCCTTCTTAGCTTCTGAGCTCTCATGCGCTCAAACAGCTCAGGCTGTCTAAGCTGCAAAACAACCTTACTGAATCTGTATATCAGTGTATCTCTGTGTTTCTGGTTTGGAGCCATAGCAGGATTCAGATAGTTCTAAATGTCAAGTGGGGCAGAGCCAGGAAGGTCTGTCCCATCTGCGAAATATGGGCTATTTATTATTTATTTATTTAAAATGTTTATGCCACCTTTCCACCCTATTAAGGTCTACAAGGTGGTGAACTTAA
This sequence comes from Lepidodactylus listeri, assembly GCA_029233225.1. Taxonomy (NCBI): domain Eukaryota; kingdom Metazoa; phylum Chordata; class Lepidosauria; order Squamata; family Gekkonidae; genus Lepidodactylus; species Lepidodactylus listeri. Next base: position 149,997,512 of record JARCFY010000001.1, read on the forward strand.
TAAACATTACAACAATTAAAATACAATTAAAACTATAAAAATAATCCAAGTAAAAACATATAAATAAAAACACTAGAAAGGAGGCCCAGTGACCGCTATTATGGGTATGCCATAGGGTTGCCAAGTCTGAGTTGGAAAATACCTGGAGGCTTTGGGGGTGAAGCCAGGAGAGGGCGGGGCTTGGGGAGGGGAGGGGCCTCAGCATGGTACAATGCCATAGAGTCCACCCTCCAAAGCAGCCATTTTCTCCAGGGGAACTGATCTCTGTCAGCTGGGGATCAGTTGTAAAAGCGGGAGATCCCCAGGCCCCACCTGGAGGCTGGCAGCCCTAGAAGGAGGAAATCCTGGTGGGTTGTGTCTGAGAGCTGTACACTTCACTAAGGAAGTAGGTATTATCTCCATCAAAAATAATTCCCTACCTTAACCTTTCATTTAATTTTGTTCTTAGTTTTGGTTTGCCTTGATTATAGATGGCTTACATGAACTGGGGGGGGGAACCTTGGGCAGCAGAAACATATTGCATTAAATGTTTACTTTTCTGTTCCAGTTGCAGGTCCTATAAAGCTTGCAGGTGCTATGCAGCAGAGGTGTGAGCCCCTGGAAATGAGCCTGGGCCTTGGGAAGAACCAGTTACAGAATCCCAGTCCAAGACATAGGCTGTAGTTTGGTTGGTTGGTTGACTGGTTTATTGACATTGTATTGTGTTGTTGTCATTGTGAGCCACTTCAGGTCCCTCCAGGGCAAAAAATGGGATACAAATACTTCAGTAATTAAATAGGCTTTCGTGCCCTTTTAACATATGGATTTATATTGTGTTTTAATTCCTAACTGACTATGAGAGGAAGGCTTGTCTACCATCATACAAGAGAATTGCTTAGTGCTCAAGAAGTGGGGCTGTGCTCTTTTTTTGTGGGTTTCAGTTTCAGATGACTTGAGGTAGGATAATGATGCCACTATTCTTCTGAAGGAACTAGTTATCTTCAGTATCATGTTTCCAAAGAAAGAATCTGACCGTCTGTATGTCTATGGAAAATTCATGTCATCTCTCAGTCAACATACTACATCAACTGATAACCTACATGTGTCAAATAGACACCATAGATGCGGTCAATTGATATGGTTTTGAGGCATCACTTCTACAGCCACATTTTAAATAATCACATTTTAATTTCAATTCCTTGTGTATTTAAAATGCTGTGTTATTCTGTACCCTGTAAATTGCAATTTTGTTATTGCCCATAAACAAATGTACAGACTGACCTTGTGGTGCTAGGGTGGGGAGGCAAAGGCAAGGCACCAGCGAGAGGCCCACCGGGCCACATTCCAAAGCGATCAAGGTCAGTGGCGCATGTCTGGCTAGAGGGGCGTCAGCTAGGAAGAGGTTGGCTATTAGGATCTGCTAAGGTGGGGGAGGGCATGCTGTTAAGTTGGAGAATGTCGAGGAGTGCGCATGCGGCAGTCCTGCCCTGTGGCCCAGCTGGTAGAGAAGGTTTAAAGACAGCCATGGAGAGGAGTTGGGTGGCTGAAGGCAGAGGCATGTCAGATCCCTCTACTCTGAGGAAGGTGGAACAGGAGAGTGAGGAAGGGAGCAACTGAGGCGATTGGGGAAAGGGAGTGAGGTTAACTGCCCTAAGGACCCTGTTACCATTGGTGGCAAGACGCTGTTGTGGAAGGCTCAATAAAGACTTATGTTAGCAACAAGGAGTTGTTTGGGAGTATGTTCCCAGGGGCTGCACGCAGGGACAACCTCAGCCCAGTCTACTGAAACCTCCCATAAATTAACTGTTGCCAGGGTGATTGGTCACAGATACGGTACCCAAACACAGCAGACCTCTTAGATGAAATGCCACTGAAAGATTTCCTTATATCATCTCAGTCACCGTACGTGCATAGCAGTGACTGATGTGTTCACAGGCAAGTCACTTTGTTACTAGGTGCTGCTCCTACATGTGTAGATCTGCCTTTTAAAGGGACAAGAAACACATACCAGGTTTCTCAGCTGCACTAATATTTTCCAATTGGTGGGGTCTCTTTGCTCTGTCTCTTCTTTCCCTCAGTGAAAGGGAGTGGAGTTGAGGGAGGTCAAAATGGCCTGAAAAAATATGTGCACAAAGGGAGCCCAATTGAACAAAAAAAAATTGAGCCTGTTAATATCACTGTAGGCACCTTTCCATCTTCCAAAGGAGGAGAAACAGCATTTTCATATAGAAGGTAATTACATTAATCCTTTAGGCTGAAAGAAATTTCTTCTTTTGATTATATGACTTTCTTCATTAAAACAATACAAAAGGATCCAGCTTTCTAAATCAAAGAACTCAGTGCTGTATTTTTTGACTGGAACATATACAACTGTTTTTCCCTGCAATGAAACATTTCCCAAAGAAATATCTCTAGGCTTTTCTTCACGGCCTGATTTTCTTTTCTTATTTATCTCTGCTGTTGCCTAACTAAGAAACTGACATGCACAAAAAGAAAAAGAATATCAATTAATTAATCTGCTTAGTTCTGTTTGCTAGTGGCAGAGGCCATGGATCAATGCGGGGAAAATGCACAGAAACGAAAAGACCCACAGCTCCGTTACATTCATGTAAAACTGCAGGCAATTGGATTGAATTATTGTCTTACTGTGTTGGTAATTTCAGGCATTGCAACCCAAAATGAATTGAAGTGAACAAGAAACATTGCTCACCCCCTGCCTTTCTCCAAAGGAAAGGTGAAAAGGAGCTGATGGTATTTATTACTGGCTAAGAAATTTCCATCACACCAGCCTTGATTACAAACTCGGGATCCCTGGCAAAGGAAATAATCTAAACAGATGGTTAGCAACACTTCTTACAGGAAACAGTTCCGAGCATGAACTTAATTGAATGGTTTAGAACTGTATAAATTAACATCTTTGAAGCCGTAGAATGTCTCGGGTGGATTTTCTAAATAAACACTTCCAATTTTCCAAAACTTTTCAGTGGAGCAGATATTACAAAACAAATTTAATCTGTTTTAGGAACTCTACGCTTCTCAAAAAAGCTCCCCATTTTAGTTTTTAAAAATGCCACTCACACAGAAATAAAAGAAAAGGTGCAGCTGTGATTAGGGATGTGCATTTAGATATTTGTGGTCAGAATATATACCTGGAATATACTGGGGTCTCCAGATGGCTATTTGGGATTCTTAGGTATACCAGTATCTAGGTCCCAAATATTTCCAGAAATATTCAAGAATATTTGGGAACATCCAGGTCTGGCATTTTACAGATTCCAGACCTCTTTCCCCCCATTTTACATGGTACCCAGGCAACAAGAGGAAGGGATGAGGGAGGCAGCTCTTACATGCAAATGGGTCCACATATCATGGGGAAAAACTAGAACTGTTTGCTGAGTCACAATGATTCTCTCATAGCCCATAGGTTAAGAACATAAGAAGATCCCCAATAAACTTGGGGAATGAGACTCCTTGGCCTCTCAAGTTCCCCCCAGGGACCTGGGTGCTGGCGGAGGAACTGAAGGAGCTGTAGGAGTTGGCCTGCACATAGGAGATCTGTGCATTTCTTGTCCAACATCTGGACCTGCGCTCAATCACAGCATGTGTACCTCTTGCAGACTGGTGACAACCAAAGGTTGTTATGAGTTAGTGTGGCAGAGTGAGAGGGGCACTAGGCAGAGTGAGAGGGGCTGCTGGGCTTGCTATTGCAGGGTTTTGCTCCGTTCTGAAGTACTGGACAAAGTGCACCATAATCTCTGCTGCTATTAGGGTTGCCAAATCCCCCTGGGGGGAGGCGGGGATTCCCCCGCTAAAGGGGTCCCCAATCTGCCGGTCCAGATTTGGCTGGCGGGGGAACCCCACCCCCGAAGTGGCCCAATCTGGCTGACTGCCCAGTGTGATGACATCACCCGGAGGTGACATCATCACACTGGGCACGTTGTTGGGGCGACGCTCTAGCAATCACCCTGAAAACTTTATGGTACTATAGAGTTTTAGGGCAATTACCAGAGTGTTGTCCCGGCAACGTGCCCAGCGTGATGATGTCACTTCCAGGTGACATCATCACACCGCATGTGCGTGCAAGGCTCCCAGAGCAGGAGTGGGACTCCCCCGCTCCTGCTGGTAAGTTACTTGGCAACCCTAGCTGCTATCAAGAAACAGTTAGTGGAATGAGAAGGCCATGGCTGATGGTGGTGCAAATATTAGGGCAGCAGCACAGGTCGAAGTGCATCTACTGTGCAGCCTGCCTCCTTTACCTGGTGGTGAGGGATACCCTGTGTTTGGGTTCTGCAGAAAATCCCAAACTGGACATTGTAATTCGTAGTCCAGGCATAGGAGTCCAAGGTCCAGACCAGGAGCCAGCAGGTCCCTCCAGAGTAATCACATGCATTTTTTCCACATATGCAATTTTTAGGTCACTACAATACATGATGATGAGGTTTCTGCATTGTTTTCTCTCAGTATACGTTTTCTAATTGTCTCTTTCTTTGTTGTTTGGGAATATGAAGACGATATCTAAGAAGGAACCCAACCTAAGAAGAAGCCCAAGATACCTAAGAAGGAGCACTAAAGAATATGGATTCAGTCAGACTTGAACAAAACCCTATTTTTAGTGCTTGTATGTGTTTGTGAGAGGGTAGATTTGAGTGTAGTGCAGTCCAAGGAGCAACCCTTCAAACAAATCCATCAACTTCCCAGAAACCCCTGTGTCTGCCAAACATAGTCTGAGATGAATTAAAATAGCGGTTTTGCATATGGCCAAGGGATAAACTTGCTGTGAGACTCATGAATGACCTTCCTAGCATTTAGAAGGGTAATAGAGCAGTTATGGGGCCTCCCCAGTGTAGATCAGAACTCAGGGAAGGGAGGAGAGGGGGTTTAGACCTTTTATTCTGTATAGTTTTGTTGATCAGAACTTCATCTCACTCCAAGATGCTATTAGCCCCTAGAAGAGGAGACATTTGTACTATTAGGTGCCCTGAAAAAAGATGGTGGAAGAGAAGTAAACCCTTGCTAATGTAAAGATGTTTCTAATTTCTGGTATGCATGGCATTAAATGTGTTTTATTAGGAGTTTTTCCCCTTACAGGTTTCTGCTTTTTGTGAAGCTCCTAGGGGCAGACATCTGCCTATGTGATGTTTTATTGGGAAAATAAATTCATTTACATCTCCCCTCTGTAGCACCTAATGCAAATGTGAATATAAAAAGGCAAACAATACAGAAGAAATCTAAATAATTGGATAGTATGAATGCATTAACTCTGTTTTAGTCTTTGGAATAATCAGAACATCTAAGTGCATAAATGTTCTAGAGGAGAGACCCCTTTTCTCTTTAAGACTTGCCCCAGTTTCTGTGTGTTGCTCAGTACAAGCACAATGGTTCAAGGGAGCTATAAAGAAAGAAACAGATGCTTTACATTAAATTGAAACTTGTAGTAGGCATATAAGCAGCCCATTTCAGTAAACTGCTGTGCAAATACAGTATTTCTTCGGGGGGGGGTGTTCAGTGAAAAGAGGGAGGATATGAAAAAGAGTTTCTTTTAGGATGAGTTCATAGGAAGACAGATTTCTGAAGAATGAGATTAAGGAATTATAGCCAGGATTGGGAGGGGGGGGGAACCCACTCAGGTTGTGATCATACGCACAATTAGACCTGACATAGGCATGAATGCCGGGTGAATTTAATGGGAGCGATCAGACAATAACATCTGGGAAGCACCCCGCAGCCGTTGGCAACCCATTTTGCTCCACCGCAGAAGACACCAGGGGAAAAAAGGTAGTAAACCGGTTGCAATGGGCCACGGGCAGACTTTCCTCTGTCTGATTGATCCAGTGTTCTCTTGTGGCATTGGCATGGTTGGATCAGGCCATTCTGACTCCATGCCATTTCCCCTCCCTTTGCAGTATGTGCATCATCACAAACTCCATAGGGCACCCTGAGTGCAGAGGTGCAATTCATCGATCCCCCATTTCCCCCATGCGCAATTCATCGATCCCCCAGTTAAGCGCAACCCCGCCCCCGACTCACCCACAGTTGCATCTGATCACACACTGATCAAAGGGAGTTGTGATTGTGCAGCTGCAGGTCAAATTCTGCCGGAGGAAATAGCCTCTCCCCCACTCCACTTTATCTCGCGTGTGGACTGCAACCTCAGATAGTTTGAGGGGTTGTTTGATGTTTGGGTGATTGAAAAACAAACTTACCTTGTTGTAAAGTCTGTTGAGGCTTGCATCATATGTTTACCTTAACAATTAATGAATCATTGGAAATAAGTAGTATTTGGGGTAGTCTGGTTCTTAGTGGAGGCGTTCAGCGTAGCGTCTTGCCCATAGCCACTATAGATATATGTTCACATTCTGCTTAGATTACAGATGCTTCTGTATCATTTAAAATCAACTATATTAGAATGCATGTCCTGCTTCTCTGCTTGTGCAGTTGAAGGTATACTTCATTCAGCGGCATACATTACTTTGTCCAGCCCATAAAGGATTGAACTACAGTTCCCCAGTGGCAATGCAAGAGCATGTAAATCTATTGCAATTTGTATATATGGTGCTTTGGAGGAGAAGGAGGCCAGCCATGAGAAAGCCATGCAAAGAAGATCCATGCACAGAGTATTTACAAATTGGATGGACCTAAATGCTCCCATGAGTGGACATAGAGGCAGGCAGGCACAATAATGCATAGGTAAAACTGAGAAGCAAGCCATAAGCTACCCCTACCCCACTCCTGAATTCAATCAAAACACTTTACTTATTTAATGAGATGACACAAAAACTATGGGGAAAGCATTCTAAGAACACGCATTTGCAAAGCATTTATGATCCCCACACTGATCAATACTCAGATGTTTGAAATAAAACGAATGTTTTATTATATTTTGGGGTGCCAACTGCAATCTGCAATCTGAACAGAACATTCCTGGTTTCAACAAACAATATCTATCAACACATACCCCCCCCCCCCAGGTCATAGGTCTACAGCCACAGTCAATTCAAGTCCTTTGTTTTGTGGCTTTTATTTTGAACTACAAGTACGTATTTCTCTAAGGGTGCCCTTATAGAGAGCTGCTTGCTACTACCAGCTGTTCTGCATGCTATTATGTTGGCCTTCAGAGCATCTTTATATCTAAGGCTAGGTCGCAACCACAGCTAGTGAGGTTGTACTCTGGGGAAAAAAACGCTGCCACTGAGCAGCAACAAGTTTGCAGAAAGGCATGATATGTTTACTGGCAAACATCAGTGCTTTACGACATGTCTGGAATGAGCTCCTGTTACTTCGTGGCTACAGAGCAGAAGTGATTTCAAAATCCCACTGGCTTGGGTTTCTTGATCTACTGCAGATTCTCTCTGTTAGACTGCATACCAGATCAAACCCAATTCAGGGCGATTTCGAACTTGCTGTTTGCCTCTCATTCTCTCCAGGGTTTTTTTCCTCCAAAGTATATTCTTCATGTTCACACTTGGAGCCGAAGCCCCTCATCTGCCCCGCAGTGTCCATTTCGCACATACCGACTGCCGTGTGGCTTCCATTCCCCCCTCCCTCCCATTCCCCTCCCATCTCCCCACTTGCTCCTCCCCCCTTCCCTACTCCCTCGTTTAAAAAAAAAAAACAACGCATGCGTGATTGCGTTATTTTGTTATGTTGAAATGAGGCTTCCAGTCCCCCCCATCATCCCACTCACTCCTCCCCCCACCCTTCCTCCCTTGAATTTTTTTTTAAACGCAGGCACGATTGCGCTATTTCATTATAATGCAATGACGGTGGATATGGATAGTGTGAGCAATGGTCATGTGAGTTGTAGAGGGAACGCTATTTGCTACTTAAATTTAAACTATTTTGCTGTTGCGAACTGATATGCAGCTAACGGTGTCTGGATTAAGATGTCCGTAGTTGCCTTCCTCTTCCCAGAATTCAATACTTCCCTCCTTCCTATTCAAATTTTCCCGCCGCTGTTGCTTGCCGCACAATGATTGTCAGCCATATGGCCTGACGCTGTGATTGGTGGCGTGTCTGCTCTATCATCAAAATGTCGGGCACGTTGCCAGCGGGATCTCAGGCACAGAATGGTGGATAAAGCCTTTACAGCCATGGTGCCCTATATGCATTGCAATTTCGTTATAGTGAAATGTGGCCCATTTGAAAGATAAAATACCGGCGCCAGTAAGATGGCTTTCCCTTGTTTATTTGTATGCATTACTGCTTTACTTTACGGATCAAAAAAATCTTTTGCCATGCCACTTGAAGCAACCCATTCGTGCAGTTCCTTCCACCAAGGATACTTTCTCTGCAATTTTATTTTAAAATTGTGTTATGAAACTTATGAAGGTTTTTTTGCCGGAAAAACTTCCTTGGCAGAGCTCCCCAGCCACAGAGCAGCATGTGGACTGGCCTCCCATCTCCCTCTCACACGCTCTGGCTGCCATCCTCCATCCATCCTGCTGCTGACTGCAGGAGCAGCAGCACTCGGGGCGCTGGATGCTGGATGCAAGCGTGAGCCGGGGGGGGGGTTGCGGTTCCTTCAGGGCTTCTTCTCCAGTGGTGGTGGTGGTGGTGGTGGCTGCTGAGGAGGAGTGGCAGCAATGGCAGCCCAGTCTCCCCACTCCACACACTGAATTGGAGCCCCGAAGAAAAAGTTCCCCCCATAATAAATAAATGTGAGCATGTGTATATTATACAAAGAAAACAATGGTGCGGTCTTCCCTTGCTGCATCACTATTTTGTTATTTCGATATAATGAAATAAGGGGTTCTTTAAAAAGGGGGGGGAGATAGTCTAGCCTCAGGCCCAGAGGAGTGAACCCAGAGAGCGGGGTGGAAGAGTCATGTCCTGGCCCGCCCGCCCGCTTGCCGCTGCTCCTCCGTGGGTTTCTGGAGGGAAGCGCCCCCCACCTGCTCTGCAGGGGCTGGAGCTGGGGCACCCCAGACACAGGGCAGCAGTCATCTGTGAGCTCGGGGGCTCTCGGGCCAATGGTGCCTGGCTCCTGCTACCGAAAAGCCCAGCAAATCCTCCTCGCCAACGCAGTCCCTGTGGTGGGTTCTTGTCTCGCTGCCTCATCATTTCAATATAATGTTAGGAGGGCTCATTTTTTTAAAAAAATGAAGAAACGCTCACCACAGGGTGGGCCAGATGGAGGGCGGGCAAGTGGGCATGTTTTCATCTTGGCTTCTCCACTGGAGCAAACAGGAAAATCCTCCAAAAACAGGATTTTCTTGCTTCAGGGAAGCTCCGGAGCAGTGCCGCAATACTCCTGATCAAACCCTGAGCCCAGAGCAACTGGTGGGAAATCGACCAGAAACTCCTGAGCAAGCATCAGGGCAAACCCAGGGCAAACGCTAGTGCGAAATCGCCCTCAGTGATCAATTTGATGGGCATTTGGCTCTTTACTGTTTACCCAGTTTTCTCCCACTCTCTGTTTGAAATGCCATGTTTATGAACTTCCATGATCTTGTGATTCAGAAATTCTTGGAAAAGTGCACCCAGCACTGTGATAAGGTTCCCCAGCATCCACCAAGTGAGACAGTGGGCAAGTGTTTCTTGTTCTCTGAATGTGCATTTCAATGACTTAGAGATCTGTGGAAAAGCACACTGAAGAATTCAGAAAGGGTCCATACTATGTTAAAATGCTCTCATGTGCTATTATTTAAATATAATATTAGGTGATCTGAAATGTTTTCCCTTGGAAATTGAGGGAAATGTGGAAGAAAATGAAAGTTCAGTGAGGTGAGGGGGTTCTATTCCTTGAAAATTTGAACGTCAGTATAAGATCATTGAAAAAAAAATCCTGGCAGAAATTCCAAATAGGGTGATTTGGGCAAATTTGATTATCCCTACTATGCACCATTGCTTTAGGAATGCAGAAGGCCTTTATAATCCCTGTCAATCCCATAGATTTGGATCTCAATAAGCATATGTTTAATTCCATGAACCCGACACTTTTTCAAATTGTCCATGTTAGGAATCCTGTCATGCCATTTTACAATAGAAATGGATCTTGGGTGGTGAAATGGAAGCCTTCCAGCTGATTATGATGGCCTCATTACAACATCCGAGTCTCATGGGCATAAGGAAGTGAGAAAAAGGCAACAGATGCATAAATGAGTTCAGACTTGCTCTGCTTCTAGAGTGTACAGCTAAGCCTGTCAAACACAGAAGTGACCTTTTGCCAGAGTAGTGTGATCTCACCATGCATAGATAGATATAGATATAGATATAGATATAGATATAGATATAGATATAGATATAGATATAGATATAGATAGATAGATAAAATTTGTCGATTAGAATTCTTTCTGCTCCTGCAAACTTCTAGTAAGTTGACTTTGAGACAGCAGAGATAGGTGACAGAGCAGAACAGGGTTGAAGAATACGTGAGAGTGGATAGAAGCTTCTATTTGAATTTCTCAATGTTTCCTTCATTACAGATGTCAACATGAACTTGTAATAAGATGATCAGTTTATTGTTTCCCCTTCATATTCACATGCAAACACACTGTGTCAGCCTGCTGAACAAGGTGTAGGTTTTTCTGACAAGTACACAAGGAATGCACTTATTTGCTTTCTTTTCTTTTCTTTTTTTGCCATCAAGTCTCAGCCGACTTATGGCAACCCCCGTGGGGTTTTCAAGGCAAGAGACATTCAGAGGTGGTTTGCCATTGCCTGCCTCTGTGTAGTGACACTGGTATTCCTTGGTGGTCTCCCATCCAAATCTAACCAGGTGGTCTCCCATCCAAATCTAAATCCCATTGAGCTGAATGGAAGTTCAGCTCAATGAAAGTTCTACTTTATTTTAAATAATCTCAGGATATTTTGATTTATAGCTTACTAAACTCTAATGCAGCTCAATGGGATTTACAAATTATGGAGCTAGTAAAGGCTTTACCATATATTTTTATGGACATAGCATCAGATGTTGAACACATGAGCATATTCAGCCTTATACTGAATCAGATCCTTGGTCCATTGCACTTAGAATTGTCTACTCAGACTGGCAGCAGCTTTCCAGGGTTTCAGGCTGAGGTCTTTCACATCACCTATGACCTGATCCTTACAGAGGATGCTAGGGATTGAAACTGGGACCTTCTGCATGGCAAGAAGAAAAAGAAGAAGAGATTGGATTTATAACCTGCCCTTCACTATTTAAAGGAGTCTTAGAGCAGTTTACAATCCCCTTCCCTTCCCCTCCCCACAACAGACACACTGTGAGGTAGGTGGGGCTGAGAGAGCTCTTTTGAGGACTGCTATTGAGAGAATAACTCTGAGAGAACTTGTGACTGACCCAAGGTCACACCAGCAGCTGCATGTGGAGGAGTGGGGAATCAAATCCGGTTCTTCCAGATTAGAGTCCATGGTCCTAATCACTAGACCAAAGCAGATGTTCTACCTCTTTCCTCTTCATCATTTTATCCCAGTCAGTTACATAATGCATGTTGAACCAGTGGCTTGTCTTTAATGGTTTGGTCTGGAATTAAATCAAAATAAATTCATTCCCTTACTAAACCTGAACTGGAAATGAACTCAAACAGTTAATGTTAATAAATGTGAATCCTTTTGACAGTCTAATGTCTGAGCAAAAATTGAAGTTTTACCAAAAAAAATACCTTTTATATATGGGATAGAATCTAGCTGAACAGAACATAGAATAAACATCATTATTTACATAGAGTAATTGCATTGACAGAAATGAAATTTGTATTGAATTCTAAACAATCTCAGGCTATATTAATTTATACCCAGTTTTAGGAAGAACCTAAATAATTAAAAGCGGGAGAAATAATTAAAAGTTGAGCAGGGAGCTTTAAAGTCAAATGAAAGGAGAAGAAGGGAGAACACACAGTGTAAACTATAAGCAAACATTGAATCAAATGAAGTGAGAGGAAGTCTCATAATGAAGCTAAAGAAACACTCACCAAAATGTTGAGCTCTCTCACTATTAATGACTCCTATCAAAACATAAGATCAAACATTTAAACAGCTGGGTATGGAAATAAATGTATGACTGGATGCCAAGACACTATACAAATATAAACAGTAGAGAAGGAGAAGATATTGTCTTAGTTCCTCAGGCCACACACTTGTGAGGAAATAAAATCAGTGGAACGTGCTTGTTTATTGAATGGGGGGAAAGATTGCTTAGAGGTGCCAAAGCCCATCCCATCAGAGAACATCTGTCATTGCAGTAATGTCCCTTGGCCACAAGAATCCATTAAATATATGACCAGCTGGTTGCCAACAGGGCAGGAGGGACACGAGCAGAACTTGCATATCCTAGCCATTCTGACTTGAGAGCCAGTAGATACAGTGGTTAGAGTGTCAGACTAGGATCTGGGATATCTCTGCTATGAGATCTTGTTGGGTGACCTTGAGCTTGTCACACACATACTCTTAGCCTGGCCTAGCCTACCTCACAGGGTTATTGTGAGGATGAATATTAATGCAGCAAATGCATGTGTGCAATTGACACATATCCTGACATGCCTACAGGCTGTATCAAAATTCCTGCATGGAAAGGCTTGATGTGTTGAAATTTCATAACTTTTTAACTGAGACTGGGGGGGAGTTATGCCCATTTCCAAGGATTTTTACAGTCCAGTCCTAAGCAGAGTTACACCCTTCAAAGTCAATTGAAGTCAGTGGGCTCTGAAGTGTGTGAACTCTGTTTAGGATTAAACGGTCAGTGTAACAATGCTCAGTAAAATTCTAATCCGGGGTATTCCACAGCTATGTGGCATTTTTATACATCACAGAGAATCCTATGGATTGGATTCAGCCACGCATAAACAGAAAAATAAATCTACTTAGAGTTAGGGATGAGCACAAACCAGGAAAATGTGGTTCAGTTCAGTTCATGGTTCTTGGTGTGCCCAGACCACAAACCACAAACCACAAACCATTACAGATGTTTAGCTGCCAAATGAAGTGATTCAGTTCATGAGGTTCATGACATGATAGAATGTTAGAGACACCAAACCCACAGGGGATCTTCAGCTGACTCTCCTCTACCTGCCTTCCAAGTCTGATGAGGATTAGAGTTATAGAGTCTGAGTCAAGGCCCCCCAACAAAGCTGCCCCCAGGACAGTGCATTCTGGGGAAATGACAGGCAGTCATTTTGACAGGCACAGGTTCAGGAGTGTATAGAACAGATCTTGTGCGAGCTAGAGATACCAAAGTCACAGGGGACTTTCCCCAGATGCTCCTTTACATGCCCTCCAATTTCCACACACACACCTGGTTGCTTTGAAGTTTGGTAACCATTTAGATTGAGCAGAGACAGTCTGTCTGGAAATATATCCATTCACAAACTGGCACGAACCACCACAAATGCATTGAAAGTTCATGGAAAGTTCATACTGGTTGACCTGCCATAAACTTGAGCTCACAAACCACGAACTGATGAAAATTCATCACAAACTTTACTTCATGAGCCGGTTCATGCCCATCCCTACTTAGAGTAGTTCCATTTGCGGACAGGAATGCTCAAGATCTTATGCAACATCTCCTGCTGACCCATGTCAGCCTTCAGCCAGTTCCACTTGGAACACATTTGGGGAATTGTCATGTGATATCACCAATTTATTATTATGTCCTTTATCCTGACTCACAGCACAGTAGAGCTCTTAAGAGCAGAGTAACCCCCAGGGCTTTGTTTAAGAGCTTCAAGAAGAGCAACAATCTCCTTCCTCTCTCACATAGTACCTCAGGGGAAAAAATTGAAAATGAAGAAGCTGATAGATGCACCCAGGATTGGCTGCACGTCTTGTACAAGTGGAACACAATTGGAGACAAGTCTGACTTAGTGCAAGTAGTTATTGTGGTCTCCCCTGCCCCTGTCAATTTCTGCTTGCACAAGAGCTGTAGCACAAGTGAAAATTTTGCACTGGATCCAAACCTATATTTCCTTTTGTGCTTAATCGCTGGCATGGTTAATGAAGTTCAATGATGGCATTAATTAAGGTTGGAATTGTCAAGGGAGCCTAAGGGAACTTAGATTGTTTGTGTAAACATATCATGTTGCTCATAAAGATGTGATGATGCTAATGCATTATTAAGCTAATATACACACAATTAACAAGACCTAGCCAAGTACCAAGGAAACTCAAATAGAATAACTGTGCAGTTAATAAAAGCCTGGCTCTTACTTTCCAGGTAAGGTGACTCCTTTATGCTTACCAGACTTTGCAGGCAGACTTCTTTGCCCTGGCGCCCTTCAACGAAGACATGAGACAAAAGCTTAGGTTTAATTAGTTTATTTATTTAAATTCTGTGTATCATAATTAAAAATGCTAACACTTGGAACACATTTGACACATGGCTGCCTTTGTTGGCAACCCATCCTGACTCCAAAAACAGCCAGCATCCTCTACCAACTTTGTTTATCATTGACAGTACACAGTGTGCCGAGAGGTGCCCAGCTCCAGCCTCTCACCTGATGCACTGCACATAGGGTTGCCAGGTCACTCCTGGCAACTTACCAGGACTAGAAGGGAGGTCCAGGCTATGTCACCAGTAATGTGGCAATGTCACTTCCAGCATGTACCAGAAGTGACGTCATCACATTGTGACATCTGGCAATACTCTGCTATTTGGGCAAAAACTCTATGGTAAAAATGGCTTCTACCATAGAGTTTTTGCCCAAATACCAGCGATCACCAGTACAATGCCAATAAGAGGGTGTAACTTCCAGGATACTTCTCCAAGCGGGCACTTCAGGACTTAGCGGGCTGGCTTAGACTGAGTCGACTGAAACTGAATCCAATGAAGACAGAGGTCCTGTGCCTGAGTCGAAGTGGGCCAGGGGTAGGGATCCCACTACCGACCTTCGGCGGGGTGGCATTGCTGCCAGTGCCAAGGGTCAGGAGCTTGGGAGCGCTCCTGGACGCTGCCTTAACAATGGACGCCCAGGTAGCAGCCACTGCCAAAGCAGCCTTTAGCCATCTATAGTTGATTAGGCAGTTGGTTCCCTTCCTCGAATGCAATGACCTGGCAACTGTGATCCACACTATAGTCACCTCAAGATTAGACTACTGCAACACTCTCTACATGGGACTGCCCTTGTCACAGATCCAGAAGCTGCAGCTAGTGCAAAATGTGGTGGCCAGGCTATTGATGGACCTCTCTATATGGGACCACATCCAGCCTGTGCTGAAGGCATTGCACTGGCTGCCAATAGTTTACTGGATCCATTTCAAGGTGCTGGTTTTGACCTTTAAAGCCCTATATGGTCAGAGGGCTGCCTACTTAAGGGACTGCCTTTCCCCATATGTGTCCCAGAGAGTACTGAGGTCAGGGCTACAAAACCGCCTGACTCTCCCTGGCCAGAAAGTCACCAGATTGGCTTCTACGAGAACCAGGGCTTTTTCGGTGGTGGCCCCATACTGGTGTAACGGGCTCCTGGAGGATATCACGGCTCTGTGGGATCTTCTTCAGTTCTGCAGGGCCTGTAAAATGGAGCACTTCCACCAGGCTTTCGATTAGAAGCCGCCACCAATTAATGAGTCATCTGAACATCTATGGCCCTGGATATACCCCCAGATATACCATCATCGGACTATCTACTGAATGCTGCCATCATTTATATCTGTAATGCTATTTTAGTACTGTGTGTTTTAAGTAATTTATTGTATCTATTGTTTTATCATTTTATCATGTGTACGCCGCCTTGAGCCAGCTTGCCCGGCAAGGCGGGATAGAAATCTAAATAATAAATAAAAATAAAAAATAAGTTGGCAAGAATGTAGCCTGCTCCTCCTGCTAAGTCTCCCCACTGGCCAGCTGAGTAGTAGTAGTCTAATCTTGAGGTGACTATAGTGTGGATCAGTGCCAAGGGGGCAAGGTTGGGGGATCCCCCCCGCTTCCAGTGGGGAGGCTGGAAAGCCTAGCCACACAGCTACTCCCATGTTCAGAAAGATGTTTCTGAGGACCAAGGGCCACTCCTTCCCATCTGGACCCCATTGTACTGGCAGTGATGTGCTGAGATCACTCCCTCCACCACTTCTGATGTCTCAGGGTGCTTGGCAATCATTCCTACCTATCCTGATTGGCCTACCCAATCCCTGCCAAACTAGTTATGGCCTAAAACAGTCAACAACCAGGCCTATTTAACCAATCTCTGCCATGACATTACAAAGCAGGTGAAAAAAGGCACCCCCAACAGACAATTTGAGGGAACCGAAAAAATCCCTACTTGGCCCCAACAGCGATCAGTTAATCCTGCCATGACTAAAGAGATGGCAGGTGGGTCAGCAGTCAGCAGCAAAAGCCTGCTTGGGGGAGGGCACAGCTAGAATATAACTTGGACAGCTGTGCCTTCCCATTGGCTGCTACTCTTTCAAGCACCTAAAAGGTGTTGATGCCTTCTTTGAGTCCCAACGGGCTGCTGCTCCCCAGCTTTAATGCTGGAAATAGGTTTTCATGAGGGAAATGCAAGAAAATACCAAAGACTGTTTTCTCCAGTTCCTTTTAGAAAGCAAGATTGCTAAAGATATTAACAGCTATCTTTACACATATAGAAATGCAAAACTAATTTGCAGAATTTGGGAGTCCACTTGGAAGGTATGTACTGCCCATCAGCTGTCAAGGTCTAGTGTTTTGGGAGTGGGACAAAAAAAATTCTGTCCACACTTTCTACCCTGAGCATAATTTTATAAGCCTCTATCATAATTTTAAAACCTCTGTCTAGCTAGCCTGCACTGCCATAGGACTGAGAGAGCTAATGGAGTTTCTTCCCTCTTCAATAATCCAGGGCCAGGGCCAGTTTTTAGGCCCAAATGGCTACTTGTACCTTTTGTACATCTTTGTAAAAAGATCTTTGAGATATCAAAAATGTTAAGATAAATTTAGTAGCTATAGTTTGTTTACTATTATTTATTATTTCATATTTTACCCCACCCTCCCCGATAGTTCAAGGTATCCATTACTAGAAGTATCTGTCAATGGAACATCTTTACACCTCTCACTGGCAACTTGATATTTGACATTCATTTCCCAGTAGGAGAGAGACTAAACCAAGCCATTCTTTTTTAATTTAAAATATTTATATTCTACCTTTCCTATAAAGCCAAAAAGGTAGGTTATAGAGAAGACCACAGGCCCCATAACACAATAAAAATCAACACACAAACATGGAGTACTGCTTGTGGAGTGGGGGGCAAGAGGAGAAACTACCACGAGGAATGCCATTTGCATGGAAGGTTGATACAAGGGAGTGCAGTCCTTCAGAGAAGCAGGAATTAGATCTTGGAGACGTTTAAAGGTCAAAAACCAGCACCCTGGAAGTAAATTGGAAACCAGTGTAATTGTTTCAAAATTGTTGTTATATGAACATAATGCTTTAAACTTGTAAGTAAATCTGCAGCTGCATTCTGCGATAATCGAAGCTTCCATGCTTATATCAAGGGCAGGCCCACAGACAGAAACAAGGATCAAGGGGGCTACATCAACTGAAGCTAGAAGTAAGGACATTTTCTGAATCACATGCAGATGGAAGCAACACCACAACAGAGCTTTTCTGTTAAAGATGTTGATTCCAACAGCACTCCCAGGCTCTTTACCTAACTTATTTATGAAGACATCATACCATCCACAGCTGGTTAATCAGTCTTTCTCCAGAACATCTGCTTTCCCAACCAATGTCACCTCTATCTTGTCTAGTTTCAGATCCTTTCTACTACCTTTCATCTACTCAACCACAGCTTCAGGAACTGAGACAACTGTTGTCAGGAGCATAATAGAAGACATATATATCTGGGTGTTATCAGTATACTGTTGACAGAAACTCTGTATCTTATCTAGTGGCTTGCCATAAATACTGAAAAGCATTGGTGAGAGTTCCTTGAGAAAGTTCCTTGAGGGAGACCATGTTTTAACACTTGTACAGATGATTCACTCTGCCCAGTATCTTTTTGTATCTTCCCTAGGAAGTCTTTGCTTCCTTTTGGAAAAGAATGACCAAAACCAATAGAGAATATGAAAAGAATGACCAAAACCAATGGAGAATAGACCCTTAATTCTCATACCCTTTTCCAAGTGCCACAAAGGAATTAAATTATCTACTCTGTCAGAACCTGTAGGCAGGTTGAGGAGGATCAGTGGTGAGGTGCTGGCTCCATCCATTTGCAAATGGAGGTCATCCACCAGAACAACCAAAGTTCTCTTAGTCCCAAAACCTAATCTAAATGAATCAAGGGTAGATACGTCTTCCAGATAGACCTGTTCTGCCTGAGCACAATCAATATTCTTACTCCCAAAAGGCAAGTTTTAGAAATAGGTCCATAACTGATCAAATCCTTTCTTACCAGGTAAACGATAAGTGTGATGTAGCAGTTAGAGAGTTAGGCTAAATCTGGGAGAATCAAATCCCAGATTCCCAACTCTGCCATGGAAGCTTACTGGTTCACTTTGGGCCTGCCACTCTCTCTGCCTGGCCTGCTGCACAGGATTGGTGTTGTGAGGATAACACTGAGAGGGGGATACTGGGGTTATAAGCCACCTCGGAGCCTGGCTGGGAAGAAAAGCAGTGTATAAACATATCCATTAATTAATTAATAATTTATTTTAGCAAGAACACTTTTTAATTTTTCCTGGCATGATGTTTTTGACCAAGAAGGGCAAATTCTATGTACACAATTCGGAGTCTCTTATTAACATTGATCAGAGAAATCGATCTGGAACTGTCCATACAGCTCTGACAAGTGGATCTTTTTGTTGCCTTAAACCTTTGTATTGTACTAAAACTCTTGCAAAAGAATGGAGTGTGCCAATTTAGCTATCACATGTTTCACCTGGCCTTGCACCGGGGAGTAGGGGAGGATTTGCAATAGCATTTGGGAAAGTAAGCCTGAGCTTGTGATGACAGGCAAACTTTGGAGGCATTTGGATTCACACACTTGCCTTGAATTAGTGGCAGCCAGGAATATAGCTATGCTCACACCATGAAACCTGCACTTAGAAGTATAAGGATAAAGACCAAGCTTGTCAGCATGGGGTAAGCAAAACTCAAGCTTCACATAACTGCAGTGCTGGAGCAACTGCCTCTGTATGTTCTCTCCTGTTTGATGCACAGTGGTGTTTAAGCCTTGCTTATTCTCTGCTATCTAATAAAATGCCAATCATCAGCATTAGATACCTCAAGCTGTAGGTATATTTTCTAATGCCAGAAGCACAGAAAAGTTAGCAATGAATTTTTTTTGTTATTCACTGTACTTCATTTTTCTTCGAGAAACAGATGTAATCTAAGAGTACTACCAGTGAATTTTTTTACATTGCTGTTAGAACAGGTGTCATCAAAAGAGGAAATAAACACAGTTTTGGTTCAGAAATTCACTGGTCGGAATTTAGAAATTAAAGCCTCATGCACAAATTTATCAGTCCAAGCTTCTCAGAGATACTTTAAATATCTCTCCCTAATTTTAACACTGCATGCATTGGCACTGTAATACAGGAAAGCTGCCCTTTTGGGATCATGTGTGTACACCATGGGAAGGCCATGGCCGTCCTCAGTGAGTGTGCACATTAAACACATGGGGTTGGATCCTTCCAGTTTTCTCTGGAGGAAACAGGGAAACGCCTCCTTTGGACACATGAAATGGCTGTTCTGGGGATCACAGGACCAGTATGAACAACAAGTCAAGTGGAATGGGCCACAGTGAGAAGGGGACTTCCCCCTCTTGTGCCAGTAGAGAAGTTGGTAGGATCCAACCTGTGGAGAAGAGATGTTTAATGCTTCCATGTGTTATGAAAAATTTATTTCTTTGTGATAGTCTGAGTTTTTGTTGAGGCTGGAACTATATATAGATTTGATGACCCAGTACAGTGATATTCTGGACTACCTAAAGATATGTGTAGGCTTACATATGAATTGTGCTGGTGAAAAGTCACCAGTTGTGACTTTGCTACCCAAGATTACCCCAAACTTTGGACCAAAAAGGCAATATGACTCAACAGCACTGGGCTGATGAGAACCACTTTGTCAAGATATGGGGTACCGATAGGACAGAAAGATGGACTGCTACCAGGATGTGCAAGAGATGCTGAAAGAGGAGTAAGATGAAATAAGCTGCTATAAGTTGTTGCTACCAACAGATAACAGAGCAGTCTGGGCCTACTCTACATAGGATACTTACCTCTGTAAGGACAATAGTAACGTTGTACATATTTTTGGTGCACGGAGTCCGTGGGCAGATATATCTCATGAGTGCCGATGCTGCTGTCTCACTCAAGAGTTCATAGTTTGATCAAGCAAGTGATGATGCCAACAGCTGGATCCCTCTGCTAACCACCTTCATGGGAATGGTCAACACAATAGTCTGCTTCTCCAATCCCATGGTCCTCAGAAGACCACAGGACGAAGCAATGGTGGCAATGACCTATTGCTTCTGTGAGCCTCTGCCCCAAACTCTGCACTCAGAAAGACCTTTGTGGGTGGGCTTGGGGAGAGGTGCCATGAGTTTCTCTCCACTGTCATGGATACACACACAACATGGGTGATTACAGATCCTCATTTCTCTGATCCTAATTCAGCCTCAGGATGTATGGCTAGCAAAGTAAAGTAGACTTGCCCCAATAAACTGGATGGCACAAAAACATCACTTTGTTGCATCCATGTTGTCCCAAGGCAGACACACATTAATTGGCACTGCCTGAAATGCCTTCAACTGTAAACAGGGGCATGAACACAGGAGTTTAAATGGAGAGTTGCTCAGCATAAGCACAGAACACAAAATATCTATTGTTGTCTCCTTTTCAAGGCCAGAGGCTGATTAGAATGGTCTGACTGACACTTTTTGGCATGCAATGCATTAATACAGTGGCAGGCACACACTAATTGGCTTCTTAATTCCCATTGTGGTGGGTAGATTGGCTCTTGTGGTAGATGTGGTAGGAATGAATTGTCATTAAGCAGCACACCTTTTTATAACCTCGTATACACTAAAAATAAACAGCCAATTTAGGGCATGAGCAGGATGCATGAAAATTTAACCAATTAAAGTGTCAGTTGATGCTATATTTACAAGATATTTTTTTTTAAAAACCCAGCTCTCCTGTCTATCAAACTATCAATAGTTCTGAATATTTAATATATACTATTAAGTTCATTCATTACAATGGAATAACTATCCCTCCACTGGCATATACTTCAAGTTATCCTTAAAAGGAAGCTACATTTTTTAACCGTCTTTAATTTTTTTTGCAGTTATTTGAAGTATGAATTAAATTTAGACTCGTTGCAATGCATTTGCAACCAATGCAGAAGAAGAACTGATGGTAGTGAACAACACAAGGCACTAAACAGGAAGTTTACTCTCAGTGCTTCTTATTTTTGCAGGAAGTAATCTATTTACGTAGATAGGAAAACAGGTACATAATGATAAATGGCTTGTTGTCATTATAAAGGAAGAAGGAGCTGTCATTTCTATTATGTTCCTGCTTTATAACGTAAAATATGTTCTGCTGATTCATGCTCCATATGCCCATTAGAATTTAAGTTCTTTGTGTGCTCTTTCCTGCAATGCCCAGGGAATTTATGGATAGAACTGCACAGTGTGTGCTCCTACAGGGCATAATAAGCTGCATATACAGGGTGCCACTGAACAAACAGTTCCCATCTCAAGCTCTCCCCCATCTCAGAGCATGCATGATCACTTGTTCCATATCATTGCATTATGTATTTCACCACATCTCAACAGTGGCAGACAATGAGGTGAGGGGCAGGGAAAGGCTCAGAGCAACTTTGTCATGGCATGGGCTAAGAATGATCCTACAATTGTGTGTGACCATTTTGCTTCTATTCCCACTTGGCCTGAAAGCACAAGGTGCCACCATAGGTGTCAACTATGGGGGGGCTCGAGCCACCCCCAAAATTTCCCATGGGGGACTGAGCCCCCCCGGAAAACGGTGTGCCCTCCGCCGTACCTCCCTCGGCCCTTCCTAGGGCCACCGCTGCCGCCTCTCCCCCCACCCGCCTGGCCACTCCAACCCTCCCTCCGTCTGTCCAGGGGCCAGCTAAGCAAATGCCCAGCTGGGCCCTGGACGGACGGAGGGACGGAAGCAGGAGTGGTCAGGTGGGGGAGGGGGGAGGCGGCAGGGGTGGGGACATGGTCCCAGCAGGTGTGCACACTTCACATGTGCACAGAAGAGCCCCCGCCCCCCCCCCCCCCAGGAGTTTTTAAACTCTACGCCCCTGGGTGTCACAGTACAGTTTTGTCTCAGCTCTCATGGGGGCCTCATAGAACCAAGAACCTTTCAAGACAAAGCCCATTTCCTGACTTCCGGTAAAGTATGCGCTTAATGGAGGACGCCTCTCTCCGCATCTGCGGGAGAGGCGATCCCCTCTCGGCGGGTTAGAATGGGTCCTGGACTGGTCCGGACCCTAGAGACCCTAGCAAAGGGGCTCTGCCTGGGGTGCCTGAAGGCAGCCTCTCCTAGCGGTGGCGACTGCAGGATTGAGGCTCCTTTTTACCCCTGTAGGTTCTGCTCGCTGCAGAAGCCGCATGGCTACAAAAGCGCAACCGAGAAGCAGCAGAGAATACAAGGCAGAAAAGCAACGCAATTCCAGATACGCAATGGCAAAACTGTGAGTCTCAAATAGTGGAAGCGGCAGGGATGGGTTGGAGGGAAATCCCCCCTCCCTCCCCCTCAATGTAACTTACGGTGTGAGACTTTCCCACGGCTTTGTTGTGATTACAGAGCGTAATTTGAGTGCTGGAGGGCAGGATCGTGCAGACAAAGAAGAGAGCTTTACAAAGGCATTAGTGCGACAAAAAACCATTGTTTTCTTCGGGACTCCTTATCTAACTGTAAACAACTGAGAAAGTAAGCAAGAATGGTGGGGAGAAAACGCTCCCCTAAAGCTGGAAGTTCAGTTCCGAGTGCAAAGGGCGATATCACAGAGCTGAATACAGTGTTGTCAGTGATGCTGCGACCTCTAGTGGATCAGCTGGCTACTCTCAATACTAAAATGGATTCTATTCAGAAAAAAAATCACTGAGTCTGGGAAGCGATCGGAAAAACTGCAGCTGGACCTCTTGGAAGTCAAAAAAGTAGTTGAAAAAAATGACTCTAGATTGCAAAAAATAGAAATTGATAAAGCTCTGCAAGGAGACAGCATTTTAAAACTTTAAATGGACCGCTCAAATTTCTACCTGAGATTTCAGAATGTTCCTGAACAAAAAGGAGAGAACATCAAACAGTTATTAAGCTATGCATTGGCACCTGTGACAGGTTGGGAAGCAGAGAAAATACAAAGCAATATGGATTTAGTCTACAGGACTTATCCAGAATTTGTAAAGAAGAAAAACCTGCCAGGTGAAATTGTAATAAGGTTCTCCAGAAGATCAACAAGAGATTTGGTGTTAAAAGCCACAAATAGAGCAGTTCTGAAGATTCAGGATGAAGAGATCAAAGTGCTAAAAGACATTCCATTTGAAATCAGGAAAAGAAGAAAAGCCTACAGGAGCTTGATGGCATGGCTACAATCGGAGTCTATTTCCTATCGTTGGGATATTCCAGAGGGACTGATCTTCAGTTATAAAGCCGAGAAATATAAAATTGACTCTATTGAAAAGGCGAAAACTTTTTTGGAAAAGCGCAAGAAGAAAAAAGCAGAGACTGAGTCAGACGACTCACTGGGATTGCAGGAAAGTATGTATGGATTTAATGGCTCAGAAAGCGGAGAAGAACAGTCGGATTCTGAAAAAAGGGCTGTGGCTCCTAAGTCTCAGGAAGAAAGAAAGAAGAAAAGAAGAGGACCGAAGAAAAAATAATGTTGAATTGTTTTTTTAATATTGTGACGCACTATGTCAGATAATGACTTAAACCTAGTTTTTAGATACTTCTGTGTCTGTATGTAATCCAGTTATCTAGTTTTTAATTTTAATCTAATCAACAAAATAGATGTAACAGATGATACCAAGATTTAACATTGCTTTTCAATATAATAATACTCTTATTTTGTAACATTACAAACTGTATTCTCTGTATAATATAGATTAGCATAGATTCTTAGCATGTAGTTGTAGTATAGGTTAAAAAAGCAATAAAAATTTTTTACCCAAAAAAAAAAAAAGACAAAACCCATTTCCTGCCTCCACTGACAGTTAAAAATGGCTGCATTGGCTTGATCTGCCAGGATATGGGTTGGATCCTGCCAAAAAATTTCACTTGTCCAAAATGGGATTTCCATTGATTTCCCCCTCCTGTCACAGACATCCAGTTCTCCCAAAGCTGACCCTCTAGGAACAGCATTTCAGTCAGCAGGGTGGGGGAGAGGTGGGGGAGTCACATATAGAAACTGTAGGCAAGATCCAATTCTGTGTTTCATAACTAAGAGTCATTTCAGATACTACAGTTCTATGAGGAAATAATATCCATGTGGAGCAAAATACTAATACCATCACTTCTGAAGTCAGCACACAACAGTTTTAAGAATATGGGCCAAATTAGATGTTCACTTTTGTAAAGAGTTTGCTCTGGGTTCCCCCAGTTCAAACCCAAATCAGGTTCTCTGCAGTCACACAGTGCTGTGGGGAATGGTTTGGAGTTATTTCCCTGTTTTTTGCTGCTCCACATGGAGTATACCATGTACATGGAGCAGCAAAAACAGGGACCATGGAAAAGCAGGGTTTTAAAAAAAAATTGGGGGGGGGGGAGCAGAAGCCCTTTCTTCTTCTGTGGCAGTGTTCCTAGCAGAAATGGGCTCTGCTTCATTTTCTAATACCCATTCCCCACATTTGTGCAGGGAACCCAAGTTGGGTCTGGGTTCCTTAGACCCAACTCTTTAAAATAATCTATCATCTAGTTTGGCCCTAAGAGTATGTATAACAAGGATATACTCTTAGGGCCAAACTAGATGAGTTGGGTCTAAGAGTTGGGTCCTATGCAGCGGTAACCCTGTAAGTGTAGTGTGGCTGTTATGAGCTGACCTATGTATAACAAGAACATAGGTCAACTCATAACAACCACACTACACTTAGAGGGTTACTGCTGTGTAGGACAAAAATACTGTGTGGGGTCATCATTGATAATATATCTGCTTTGCTTTCAAGCTGGAGGAGAGCAGCATATCAAGTTTATTGAACTGTTCTGCAGGCCACAAATTTCTTTTGCAAAAAGCGCTTTGCAGCTAAAACAAGGGGCTTGCTAAGCACGAGGTAACTAGCAAAAACGCAGGTTCCCTGCCACTTGCAGTCCAATGGTCACATGTTATGCATACCTGCTATAAAATGCTATGCTCCATTACCCTGATATTGATAATTTTAAACATAAAATAAATTTTAGAACAAAGAACACTTCAAGGCATACCATACCCTTTAACAATATTCATCTAGGATGTAAATATATGAACAGACACAAAGAACCAGAGGATGTTTAAGGAAAATTAGGAAAATCCTAAGTAACTGTTCACAACAGGAAAGCAAGACATGGATTTAAATCATATCTGCTTTATCCTATTCCATAGCATTTATTCTTTCCAAAAATGAAACACAAACTCTCATTCTTGAACAAAAATCTCACTGATATTTGCTTTAGTAGGGGTATGAGTGAAATCCCTGCCATTACAATTTATTATGATTTCTGTACTCAAGATCCTTTTGTACACAACCTAACAATATTAGAATTGATATGCAAATGCAACTTTCATCAAGGATTATTTTAATATTGGAATTTATTTTCCAGAAGTCTTTGTTGTGTAACGATATCGCTAATGTCTAGATAATGGTAGGCAGCTAGAACAGGTACTGTGGTTAAACACTTTCTGCTAATCAACTGTTGATTGCAAAAGCTTGGAAGGAAACATAATTATCATTACAGAAATTGTAAAGGTGTGTGATTATAATACATACTGCCTGATAAAGGCATGAATGTAAATCATTGGCAGACTTTAAACTGTACCCATTATCCAAGCCTCAATTATGCAAATCTCTTGATAATCCAAATGCACCATGTGTCCCCCATGCTTATTGTGTCAGAACTAGGCTACGGAAATGAATCACACACACATTTGCACACATGCACACATATGCACAAGTAGATAAAATGCTTTAATTTTGCTGTAATCTTAACTGGATATATATAGATTAGTGTAGAATGAATGTTAGCATTGTGTCACCATGTCCAAACATAAATAAAAGCAAACAAATGACACAAAAACAACCAGCATTAGTCAATAATGTTTAAAATTGCAGACGGCA
The DNA here is from genome assembly GCA_029233225.1 of Lepidodactylus listeri. Classification (NCBI taxonomy): domain Eukaryota; kingdom Metazoa; phylum Chordata; class Lepidosauria; order Squamata; family Gekkonidae; genus Lepidodactylus; species Lepidodactylus listeri. The sequence goes on from JARCFY010000001.1 coordinate 150,023,678, forward strand.
TTCATAAGAAATGGTGCATCTACCGGCTTTTGTCAGACAGAGTCCTACAGCTGCTAAGCAGGTTTGCTCCTCCAATGGGGACTTTGTGGAAGCATTCTTTAAAGGTGCTTATAGCTGAAATAAATAAACTTCTCTTCTGTCTCCCATCTTAAAGATAAATCAAGGAAGACAAGGGAAACCATATTTACCCACGATCACCCTGAATGTAAGACCACCACCCCTAAAAATTTCTACACACGCAAAGGCTTTTGTTTGTTTTTACTATACTGAAAAAAAATCGGCTGATACACATGTGCTTGCTCTGTTGTGGCCCCCACCTCATGGAATGGCCTGTCTAAGGAGGTCTGGAAGGCTCCCACTCTCTTGGCTTCCCACAAACTATTCACAACTGAATTATTCAAGAGGGCATTTCTGCAAAGGCAGAACGGTTGCACTGTACAAAACGATCCCCAAAGTTACTTGGAGAAATGATTAGGGATGGTGGTCTATACTACTGTGTACAGTTTGCTCTAAGCAGGATTCTACTATGTAATGTTTGCACCATTTAATGTGTCACTTCAATACTTATGCTTTACTTCTGGTGGCTTCTACAATGGTAATCCTAGTGCATTGTTTACTGAATGTCCCACCCTGTTGATTGTATTGACTCAGTCTGTGTAATCCACCTTGGGTCCCTGTGAGAAAGGCAGACCATAAATGTAAATAAATGCTCAGAATTTCAGCAGGTGCTAAACTACCCTGAAAAATTGGGGTATTTGCTGACATCAAGCCCGTAGCTATGGTGGGGTAATACAGGGCTCCGCCCCCTTAATTAAAAGCCACACCCCGCAAATAGCCATGCCAGAAACCTTTAAATATATATATGTATATTCAAATGTTTTAAAGTTGCAACAGCTGGTGGCTGAGCAAGCGGCCAGCTCTCCACCTGCCAGCCAGGCACCAGGGCAGCAGGTGGGCAAGAGCCCTTGGCTGGCTGAGGAGCAATGTGAGCTTCTCCATGGAGCCCGCAGGCAGAGACACCTCCTCCTCATTGGCTGGAAAGGGAAAGAGCTTGGTGGGTCCTCGAGAGAGACCTCTCCACCCCAGGATGCAAGTTGGGAAGTTGAGCTAGCTGAGACATCTGGAGGGTGCCTGGGAGACAAGGTGGGGCAGTGGGAGGGGAAAGCCAATGGAGGTACACTGTGGTGATGGCTTAGAAGTTGGAAATCTCCCACAATTGGGCGGCCTTGCTGGACTCTCCAATTTATCTCAGCCAGCAGCCTGCATGTTATCAATGACATCCACAGCTGCCACCTTCTCCTTGTCTGCTTCACCCACTGCCAGCCTCCTGGCTGGCCTACGTTACTTCAGCAACCACAGTCCACCCCTGCTGGGCCTCTACTTCTGTGCTCCACCACCACCACCGCTGAGGCTGCTATGGGAGATAATTTAATTGACAATTTGATCAGCTGCCCCCTTAAAAATTTAAATACCCCTGAAGAAAAATATACTGGCTACGGGCCTGGCTGACATCACCACTGTTTCAAAGGTCTTCCAGTGGGTTCTGTAGTGTAATCTATCAGATCTGGTACAAGTTCTAGAGTCATTCTAGACAATTCTCAGCTGACTTCAGGTCATCCAGCTCCATGGGAAACCAAGGGACCAGTTTATGCCCGAAGGTTAGGAACGGTCACTGAGGGGCAATCTTGTTAAGCTTCAAGGAGCTTCACATTCTACACTCCCATTGCAGCCTCAGCTGAGCAAGCATTTGGGATCCTGAAATCACTCAGAGCCTTCTGGAATTCAGGAGGATCCATGAGCCTTTTCCAGTGGGGTGTCTGGGCCACTTTCATGTTGCCTTGAATAGATGGTGATCAGACCATACTTCAGGTTGGATCTCTTACCCTGAAATCAAGCCTTCCCTCAATGGCTCAGTGCAAAAAAAAAAATTGAATCCAACATGTCACCTCTTCCATGTGTTGGGCGCATCACAATTTGATAGAGGCCCAAGGCCTTTCTCCTCAAAGGATTTTGTGAGAAGCATAGCTGGTGCAGGCCAGTCTGTTCAGGCACTGAGGGATAGGCTATGGACCAATGATCTGACATTCTGAGATTTCTGCGACTATTGCTGCTACCTGTGGAAATTTATGATCACAGGTGTTCTGCCAGTTAAGATTAAAATGCCTTTAAAAATAATGAGTAACTGCTAGCCATTTTTTAAAATTTGCTTTCTCACGCTCCAGAGCTAATTTCTCTAAACTTATATGAATTTGTCACATTTCAGGTAATGTGGAAGCTTTCATTTCCATTATTAAAAGAAATATATCAAGACAATCTAATCTTTCAAGTCTGCCTGTTAATACACAAATGGAAAGTCCACAGCAGCCTGGTTACTAAAGAAGTGAGCTGGAGACAAGGAGCAGCCAAGCTAAAAGTGCCGAAAGGAGAAAAAAAAATCCCCAGGAGAATGGTCTTTTTAAAAAGTCTTTCATCCCATATATTGCTTCTTCTATTCTACTTCTCTGGTGGCTGGTCACTTAGAAATTTCATTTTCCATCAAAGGAGATGGATTGAAAAATAGTTCCTTAATGGAAAATGAAAGTCCTAAATGGCCCAGCTGCTGTAGAAGCTGATGGTGAAAATAACTTGGCCAAGGCCAAGAGGGAAAATGCCAAGAATAATGGGGCCGGGGCCAGCTTCTGGACAAAGTGTAAGCAGAAAATGAAATGACTACGGCCTGAAAGTGTTCTGCTATTACAGCGACTGGCGCCACTTTAAGGACAAGTATCTGGAAGACAGTGGAGGTGACGGAGGAGCGCAGATTCTGAACATCATGTGAATGCCACTGTGAACAGCCATTGTGAGGTGTAGTGACAGACATCATATCCTTTGTGTGCTTGGTGCAGAATATTCTCATGGCAACACTGCCACTTCCATGGGATAGATGATGGTGTGGAACCTTTCGACAGCCCCAACACCATGATAACAGGATACTCCTACCGGTAGCAAAATCTGATGCAACAAATGTGACAGTTTTGGCTGCCTTGACCGATTTTGCTACCTCCTGCCATTTGTACAAAGTTTCTGTATAATTCAGGAATTGAATAAGGTGGTACCAGACTAATATTGCCATGCCTTGAAAAGCCCAGGCTAGCTTGATCTTGTCAGATCTCGGAAGTGAAGCAGGGTTGGCCCTGCTCGGTGTTTGGAAAGGAGGCTTCCAAAGAATGTCAGGGTTGTGATGCAGAGGCAGGCAATGGTAAACCACTGCTGAGTGTCCCTTGCCCTGAAAACCCCACAGATTTGCCGTGACTTGATGGCAAAAAAAAAAAAAAAGGAGTGGGGGGAAGACTGATACAGCAACAGAATTTGCTACCTGCCTCTATATTCTCCTTTGATCCAAGGGGAGCAAAATCTGATAATGTCAGATGTCACTTCTCTATTCCTCTACCACCTGGCCCAGCAATGAGAAAACGATTCTGGAACCCTTTGCCACTCTCATCTGGTTTCAGTTTGTTCACCTAGCAGATGCTTGTTTCCTTTGTCCCCTCCCATGGTCCAGATGCAGAAAGATCTGACGGGGCGGCAGGGGCATGAGCTGCCAAGCATATTGACAGGCACAGGTTGCCCCATTTCCGGGGCGGCAAACTCTGAAAAGAGAGAGAGATTCACCACAGTTTCTGCTCCTTGGACAAACTGAAGCTGCAGCTAGCAATTTCCAGGAAGCCTTCCTCAGCTGGATTTTCCTACCTTTGGAGCTGGAGAAGGTACAGGTGAAAGGCAGCAAATCCTAGTAGATTGAAAGAACTGTGGCAGGCTGTCTGTTACCCCCCCCCCTTTTTTTCTACCATTGCATAAGACAGGAAGCACAGAAGTGTGTCTCTTGCCTGGGGTTGCCAACCTCCAGGTGGTGGCCGGAGATCTCCCACTGTTACATCTGATCTCCAGGCGACAGGGGAAATCCTCCATATGAAAGCAGCCCTGACTGAAACAGCCTTCAATGGGTTGCTTTTAGATGACCCACACAAGTAAGAGTGTTAGAAATCAAACCGTTAATATTTTCCCTGCAGATCAGTTTTAACCAACCTAATTTAATCCTTATGTTTGTGTTGTATGTCTTCATTCTAGGATGTCTGGTCAAAAAGAAGTCCTTGAAAATTCTGGAAAAGAAAATAACATCTCTGAGGAAAAGCTTTATAGCCAGGTCATTTTTTACAATTTAAAAAAATCTTTCTTCCCATATAGTGACTGCAAGATTGGTTACCAAGGCGTTAAAAACAGAAGCCATTGTTTATAAGAATCAGTTAGGAAAAGTTGTGCGGTACATGCTACTGTTGGAGCGAATAGTCCATTCATTAGGATCACAGCAGGCAGTCTTAACTTATTCATAAGATCAAACTAGCCCATCAGCCTCACTACTAATTTGGTTGTCCTTCCTGAAGTACAGTTCTGACCATGAGCTATTATAGGCTGAATGTACATTCCTGTATGTGGAATACTTTGTTTTACTTTGAATAACTGTTTCATACTTTCTGCTCTCAGAAAAGTGGGCGATGGGAAAGATATTTCTTTGAAGGACTCCAGTGATATTGTTCAAGTCCAGCAGCACCTTAAAGACTAACAAGATTTCCAGGATATAAGCTTTCAAGAGTCCAAGCTCCCTATCTCAGATACAGTGATGCTGTTATTGTTGACTGAGAGGAACCATCTGTAATAGTCTTCTTTGATATAGTCTTAAACACATACTGTGCACTTACTTGAAGTGTTTTGGAACCTCAGGCTTTTTATTTTATTTTATTCTCCTGGCAGTTGGTTGTTTTCTTTCTCTCTCTCTTGCAAATAAAAAACCAATAGTTTTAAAATATATATACATTTCTACAGAACTTTTGTATTGCCCTTTTACTCTGTTCTTCAACTACTTCACTTCTCTTGTTTCTGAACTACCATATATCAGAGCCCAGTTGTGGTAGACGCACAAGTTCAAAGATTATATAGGGTTGTACCAGTGACTGATCTGTTCTTTGGGCCAGCCTTCAGATCTGTGGGTTGATTGTTTTTATAATATAAGAACATATGGCCATTAGAAGAGCCCTGCTGCATTAGACTGGTGGTCCATCTAATCCAGCATCTTAACTAGAAGAGGAGGAGGAGGAGGAGATTGGATTTATACCCCCCCTTCTCTTGAAGTCTCAGAGCAGTTTACAAACTCCTTTCCCTTCCCCTCCCCACAACAGACACCCTGTGAGGTAAGCAAGGCTGAGAGAGCTCTTTCCAGAACTGTCCTTGAGATAACAGCTCTGACAGAACTATGGCTTGCCCAAGGTCATCCAGCAGCTGCAAGTGTAGGAATGGGGAATCAAACCCAGTTCTCCCAGATTAGAGTCCACGCACTTAACCACTACACCAAACTGGCTCTCAACCAGTGGTCCTGGAGGACCAATAGGGCATAGAAGCCATGGCCTTTCCATGATGTTGCCTGCTGATACTGGTATTCAAAGGTTTATTGCCTCTGGATGTGGAGGTTTTCTTTAGTAGCCATGGCTAGTAGCTGTTGATGGACCTATCCTCTTTATAAGCCATCTATGACAGCAGCCATTGCTATCTCTTCCGGCAGTGAATTCCACAGTTTAATTACTTGTTGAATGAAGCAGTGCTTCCTGTACAGTAACTAAGGAGTATTTACTAGTAAGATGACTTTCTTTCCCTTTCACAGGACTTTTGACTTTATCTGTAACCAGATGCAAAAGAAGACATGACTTCTATACTTCCAATAATCCTGTAGAAGAGGGGGATTCAACAAATATAAGTTTATCTGCAAATTTCTTCATGAACTAATCTCAGAAACCTGAGGAGCTGCCATTTCCTCAAGGAATAAGGACTAAATCAGCCTGTAAGAACATTGTATGGATGTGTTGGCGGCCAAGTGGAGAGGGACCGTGATTCAGTGATACAGCATCTGCTCTGCATGCAGAAGGTTCCAGGTTCAATCCCCAGTATCTCCAATTAAAAATATCAGGTAGTCAGTAGTATGAAAGACCCCAGCCTGAGAGCCCGGAGAGCTGCTGCCAGTCAGATTAAACAATACTGACATTCTTACACGCCCAGGGAAATGCTGATTGCCACTTTGGGGTCAGGAAGCAATTGTTCTCCAGGTCAGTTTGGCTGGGGATCCTGGAGGATTTTTTAAAAACTCTTCTGGGCATAGAGCTGGGGTCACTGGGGGTCTGGGGGGAATTATTTGTGGATTTCCTGCATTGTGCCTTCCAACTCATTGTCCCTTCCAACTCTATGATTCTATGATAGATTAATGGTCTGGCTTCACTAGGGTTGCAGGTCCCTACCTCTTGCTGGTGGGGGGGGCTCTATCCTGCTGTCTGGTAGACCCTGGTTACCATAGAGTCTTTCCTCAGATGTTAGAGCATCCCCCCCGCCGGCAACGTATCCTTTACAATGACATCATCTCCAGTTGACATCATCATGCTGGGCATGCCAGCACAGATGGGACTGCTGTGGGGCGGGGCTCCCCCTGCTGGCCAGCTGAGTGGTGGTGGATTGGGACCCCGAAAGTGGGTAACCCCCCTCACTGGGGGGATGGCAACCCTAGGCTTCACATTTGAGTGTTTGTGTTCCAATATCCTTTCAGCTTGAGCCTTCCTCCAGCATTACTTTAACTATCAACCTTGTTGCTCCTTATCCCCCAGTGCTGCAGAAAACCAGGGAGCTAAACAAGAACCAGGAGAAACCACGCCTGTAACACATGTGGCCTCCTTCCAGAGGACTGCCAGCCACACAAGCAGGACATTCCCCCAGAGCTGTCAGGAACTGGTTTTTGTCAGTTTGATAGCTGATGCTGATTTTCTGGGAACATCTCAATTTGCTCCAGTATGGCCAAAGTTCTATCTCTTATGTAAATATTGCTGACAATTTTGCCAGGGTGTCTAAAAACTGCCACTGTCATGAGTCCCGCTGAGGATGCAGCCACGGCTCCAGCTGAGCCCGCAGCCCCGGCTTCAGCAGAGCCCACACCTGACCCTGATGAAACCTCGGAGCTCGCCAGTGTATCCCTCCCTACCACCTGTCCCAGCAACTGCAGCAGAGGAACAATGCCTGACAGGCAGCCCCCTTGACTCACCTCCTCCAATGGTGCATTTGTGGAACCAGCTTGGGCAAGACTTAGTGTCCCAGCAGAGGGAGGCGCACCTGTGCAGCAGGCGGTCCCTCAACCCTGAGTTCTAACAGAAGCCAGGACACACACGCTGAGCACTAATTAACCCCGGCACCTGAGGGGTATTTAGCTTCCCCACCTGACGCTGGTTCCTTGTGCCAGCAACTAGTCAGTTTGATGACGCTCTGCACCTCCCTCGCCCGTGCTCCTGATTCCTGATTCGTGCTTTGAACTCTTGGCTCCTTGACTCCGGCTTCCAATGACTACACTCTCGGTTTGTACTTTGGACTCTGTTCTTTTGGCTCCTGCTTGCTACCCCTTGATTCTGACCTCGGACTGGACTTGGACTTTCACTCTCTCTCGCCCTGTCTGCACCCAGCCCGTGACAGCCACATCCTTTTTGTTTGCATGTAGACTATTATTTCTTCTGTCAGCAATGAGTACAAAATCACAGACAGGCAAAATACGCTCAAAGCTCAAACTCTTTCGCACTTTCTGTAGCACAGAATGATTGTCAGCTACCATCTGACCTGCAGACACAGTCTTGCACTGTAAATCAATCCCATGCTTCTCTGCTCAGCTTATATAGGTTTTTATACAAGGTGTGAGCTCCACATGGACAAAAGCCAACCAGCTGGTGGATTTGTATCACTACCTCACAGGAAAGAGATCTTGGTATGCATTTCAGAAGCAAAAGGTGTTCTGGCTGATGGCTCATCCAGATGAGGTTATAGACACCATAGTCAATCGCATCACGAGAGATTTGAGAGCCAAAGTTTCACCCATTATGAAATTGCTTTCGAATATTCTCTGGCCAGCAAAAAACAAGTGGCCCCAAACAAAACCCAACCAACCTCATTTTTTAAAAAAACAGTAATGCTAGAAGGTTCTTTGGCATGAGGATATGACCATTCTGCTTAGAATTCATGATGAGGACAAAACTATGATTGCTTTATATACCATTAGGCAGATTATTTTGGTTTCACAAATAGGGCACATGGACATTAAATGAGAAGAATTCAATTGATCACTTTAATTTTAGGGCTGGGGGTGATGTGGCAGCAATCCGAGTTCTCCCTGTACAGTATTGTCCTTTGTTTCTGCCAGAACCAGTTCACTGCTAACTTTACCACTGCTACATTCATAGGTGTATTTTTTTCTGAATGGAGTCTGGAGTCACATCCCTTCAACATATTTGAAAGGTCTCTACTACAGCTGTGCCATTTTTTTTCATATCGTGTTATTACAGTCTGACCCCAGCCAATTATGGCAGCCAATTTTGCAGCTGTTTCACTAAACAGACTAACCACATGCCTTCGTCTGTCTTGATAGATGATGGATAGATAGATAACAGAGAATTTCAATTTATATCCTTCCCTAACCCTGGGATTCTCTAGAACAACACAAACTCTCTGCAAGTGTTCTGGTTCTTCAGAACTATGTACAGGCTGGATTCTTTTTCCTTTCCTTTTTTAAAGCTAAGGGCTATGAGAAAAGCAGCCAGTCCTTTTAGTGCATCCTATGAAGAATGTCAAGCGAATCTGGATAAATAAAGGCCGCGGCCACATGGCCCTTTAATGCAGGAAGAAGTGCTGTTTCCTCCCGCATTTAAAGGGACAGATCACACCAGCCACGGCTAGTCCCGTGCTGAAGTGGACTCAATTGCGGGTTCCTCCCTCATTTTCCGGGAGGTTGCGCAAGGAACCCACAATTGAGCCTATCTGGACAGCCCTCTCTCATGATCATTGTGAGAGAGGGCTGTCCAGATCGTCCCTCCATTCCCCCCCCTTTTGCACTTGGGCGCTTGGGCACTCAAGAGCCCAAGTGCAAAAGGGGGAAAAAAACCCCAAACTTACCAGGCGGTCGGTGGGGCTTGGGGAAGGTTGCCTCCCCCAGTCGCCACTGCTGCCAGCCGCCTCCTCCTCCACTGCCTGCTGCCGCCGCATGCCTCTTCCACCTCCTCCTCTGTAGCCACTGCCTGCCACCTCCACCTGCCACCACCACCGCATGCCTCCTCCACCACCGCCCACCGCCACCTCCTCCTCCACCACTGCTGCCACCGGAGTTGGGATGTGTAAACATCCCAACCCGAAATTAAAAAACCCAGCCCCTTTAAATCCACGGCCGAATAAAGTGATGCTGGACCACGGCCGAATAAAGTGATGCTGGATGGAGCTGGTAACAGGTTAGACCTTCAGCTCTGGGAGGAAAAGAAGGGAGAATGGCAGCCTCAAACTGGAAATATTTAAAACAACAGCAATGGATCAAATGTCTCTTTAACACCCTTAAGGTCCCTTCAGAGACCAAGAACAGAGGAAAAACCTGACAGCTGTTACATCAATAAAACAGGGAATTGGTTTAGATGATACAATAGGACCTAGCAGCCAGCTGGCCAAATTCAGTATCATTAGGTATAGATAAGAACTCTTGGTCTGGGACAAGTGATGCTCTGTATTCTTGATGCTTTAAGGGGGGGGCAACAGTGTCCTGGTCCCACTCGTGGACCTCCTGATGGCACCTGGTATTTTGGCCACTGTGTGACAGAGTGTTGGATTGGATGGGCCATTGGCCTGATCCAACATGGCTTCTCTTACATTCTTACCTGATGAGAGAAGGAACAAGGTACCTCATAACCACAGTTTCCTACTAGGTCACCTTCCTCCATCTGAAGAAGAATTTATGCTCCCTGCTGCATAAACTGGGGGTGGGTGGGTGGGTGTTGTCTATGTCCCTGTTCAAAATGAAGCAATGGGCTCCAGTAGGGCAGGACTAAAGCCTCATGTCACTACTGCCCCAGCTACTCACCCTGTCCCTATAATGCAGGAATTTGGGGAGCTTACTTCATATTGGCTGGAAGGGGAGGCCTTGATTTGCCTGGTTTGCTCTGTGACTAGGAATGGCTTGCCCTTCTAGACTAGTTAGGCCGTCATTAGGCTAAACCACACAGAGATATTGGGGGGCAGGGACAGTCACACTGGCATTGCGCCGGTGTGCAATCTCACTTTCAGCACAAAACTGGAAGTGATGTTATCACATGCAGGCAGTAGTCTGGGATTGTGCATGGGTGCAGTGCTCGTAAACCCTCCTAACTTTTCCCTTGCCAGCCTTTGAAGAGGCACTGGAGAATGGGGGCTGATGTCAGGAGGTTTCCCACCACAGAGGGAGACCTGGCTCCTCTACCAGGAGTAGTGTGATGCCACATAGGTGGGGACAATTGGTGAGCACACGGATACATCTGAAGATAAAGGGAGGTTTTTGAACTCTGAACATTGACTTTGCAGTTTGGGGGCTGAAGAGGGGACTCCCTTAGCACTGAGCAGCTTCAGCCAAACCCTTAGTCATGTGCAGGAAGGAAACAATGTTTGGCACCTCTCAGCACTTTTCTGGGCAGTCTTGGTTAAACAAAGATTGGGGCGAACTGATACAATCCCTCTTTGGTGGCTAGAGTTGATCAAATACTGATGAAGAATCCTGGAGATGCCAAAAGCTCATGTGCCACTCGGCAATGCTCCCTCTAAGCAGCAGAGTCTTGTGAGCAAATATTCTACTTTGTGAGCTACTGGCATTAAAGTTGTGAGCGAGCGATTTGGCTGCTGCATAAATTAGTTTGCTCTGGAGCTGCCCTTCCTGAGCTAAGACAAAAAAGTATGAGCCGGAGGCTAAAAAACTGTGAGCTAGCTCACACTAACTTAGCTTAGAGGAAACACTGCCACTCAGTGTTATTTAGGTTAGTCTTAAGAAAAGACAGGGGTCATTTTGTAGAAAAAGAGGTGCAGGAGCTCATTAGCATAACTCATTAGCTTAACTTATTTGCATATGCTACACCACCTGACATCACCAGAAGTATGTCAGAAGGCAAGAAAGGAAGAAGAGAGAGAGAGAGAGAGCTTGCAGAGAGGGGGCAGCTACTAATCCAAGCCTCAGAAATACCGCTATTCTGAGAGGATAGGTTCAGTGGTGGCTGAAGCCTTCAGAAGGCTGGTCGGAGGAACAAGGACCTTTCCAGGGGACGGGGTCATTTTGCTGCAGCCATGACACAAGCAGGCATTCCCCCGTGGGGGGGGGGGGGCTGGCACCAACTCCTGGAGCTGCGCTCCCCCGAGCTCCTGCTCGAAATGACCCCTGAGAAAAGATATTATTAGACTGCTTTTGTTCTTGGATGCAGCTACCTGGAACCTGTGTCTGTTTTGGAAATACCTGGATCTGGTTGAGAAAGAGGGATTCTTCAACTGGAGGAAAGTGACATGGGAATGAATGGCTTGTCTTGTAAGTATTTTGGCCACACAATTAAAAAAGAAATCTTATTCCAAATGAAATGTCTGTTTGCCGTATTTTCAGAAATGACACCAGTCAACTCTCTCTCTCTCTCCACCAAAATGTGGGTTTTTTTAGTTCTAACACATTTTGACCCCCATGAAGAGGAAATCACATTTCTGTTCTAAATCAGCAACAACCTGTTTGCACCCTGTTTTGAGTTATTCTGGTTGGTCCTAATAAAAGGTTATGGTTACCTGAAACCTTTATCAGATGTTAGACTCATTACCAGTTTGGTGTAGTGGTTAAGTGTGTGGACTGTAATCTGGGAGAACCTGGTTTGATTCCCCACTCCTCCACTTGCACCTGCTGGATGACCTTGGGCAAGCTATAGTTCTGGCACAGATGTCCTTTAAAAAGAGCTCTCTTAGTCCCACCTACCTCACAGCATGTCTGTTGTGGGAAGGGGAAGGGAAAGGAGTTTGTAAGCCGCTCTGGGACTCCTTTGGGTAGTGAAGGGCGGGGTATAAATCCAATCTCTTCTTCTACTTCCATAGTTAACGTCGTCTCAGAATATACACTTGAGCAAGCAACCATGCATCAGTGGACTTTAAAGAGCTATGAGCACTTGCTTAATATATAATGTGCCTTTAGCAGGGCAATGCTGAAGCATTTTTTACTTGATGGACCAGTTTTTTACTTAATGAGCAATCACAGAAAGAAAGAGCCCCCCCCCCCCCCCCCCCCCCCCCCCGCTTCTGCTTTACCTCTTTTCACCTGGCTCTGTTTGTCCCCTGTAGGGGTAAACATTCATGGCCGGAACACTGTTTAAAATTCATGAACATGCAACATAGCTATCAGTCAGCACCGCATGTGCCTTTGGCAATCTGGATGATACTATTCAATTCATGTTTTGTTTTTTCCAAAAATAGTCTTGAAAGTTTTTTCTTTCTTTCCGAGATGTGCTGTCACTTGTCCTGCAGCTTTTATTATTAAACCAAACCTTAATGAAGTGAGGATTGGCAGAGAGTTGGAATCTTTGGAAAAGAGGTTTGCATTTCCTTTGCAGCCCATCCATTGAAGTGCTATAGCTGCCTGTAGCCGGCTTCAGGGTGGCCCACACTCCACGTCACAGGCCTCCGGCTCCCTGCTGCCATGGCTAGAATTGCTATCTTAAGCATTTTAAAAGACCTGTGCTGTTTCTCTTACAGTAAGTAATTCAAAGCTGTTGCAGCTATTTTTTCCAGCTGTCGTTTTCTGAAACATTACACTTTCAAGGATAATTTTTTGATCTCTCAAGGGCTCTGAGCGACTGAACTGCTCTTATGCATTTGGGGACCTATTTTAAGCATCCACCCACCCCATGGATCTCATCTGCCAGAGGCAGACAGTAGCCTAACCATTAAGGGAAGCACAGCAGAGGAGTGAAGCTGGAGTTAGAGAAATATTCCAGCATGCTGAAAAATGGAGACAATGCTCAGTACTGCACACAAACCCCTCTTGTGCCAATTTAGAGGTGATCTAGGATTTGAACTCAGCACTTCCAGGCCAGCACTTCCAGGCCCTAAAAATGAATGAGCAAGTTGGGCAGGGGTATCTAAGCATGTCAAGACCATTGCTCTGATCTCACCTTTTCTCTTTGTTCGAGGGCAAAAAGTAACATAAATGAAGGGGAAGTACCTGTAGAGCTGTTCCTGCTATTGTTTTTGAATGGTGATTTATGCTTATGCTGGGTTGCCATAAACTCATCAGCATGCATGCAGAGCTCTTGATAGAACTCTTGCATGTGTGCATTGATAAAACCTTCCAGAAGCCGCCTCTATTTACTTAGCCATACAACTGCATTGAAATTCATGATGTGCAGTGTTTTACCGATGTGCCTCTGTAATCAGCTCACAGTTGCTTTTTTTAAAGAGTCTTATCACTGCATATTGGTATATTAAAAACAATACATGCAGCTGAAATGAATGATCGGAAAGCTGTGGCAAACTGAAAAATGCTCTGTATAAATTTCCAGAATAAAATATGACTTGAAAGAAGATTCCTAATGCACTGGTTCCACTTCAGAAAGAAGACCAAATAATTCAGAATTACAGAATATGGGGAGAAAATTGAAGGATGCAGATATAAGAAGGAGTACCAACTTTCCCCCAGATGCTCTGCTTTCAAGGATCGCTCACCTGTTTCATCTGAACTGCTCTGAATTCTCATTTGCTTCAATTTTGGTCACAAGAGTCACCACAGAAATTATGAGGGAATTATGGGGGAACCTTCAAAATGTGATCCTGAACTTTCAGATAAAGTAGAGCAAAGTCTGAGTCCAGTGGCATCTTTAAGACCAACAAAGTTTAATTCAAGGTATGAACTTTTGTGTGCACGCACACTTCTTCAGATTTGTTGGTCTTAAAGGTGCCACTGAACTCAAACTTTGTTCTACTGCTTCAGAAACACAGCTGCCCATCTGGATCTTTCAGATAAAGTGTAACCCTATCCAGGGGTCCGTTGGAGCGGGAGCGCACAGGAGCGCAGCTCCGGGAGTGAGGAGCCCAGGGGGCGGGCACATGACCAAGCCCCGCCCCCTCCTCAGCTTCCCCGAGCAGTGCAGAGGCGCAGCGCTCCGGGGAAAGCCCTGCTAGGGTCTTTATTGTTTTTAATGTTTTGTTTTAATATTGATAATTTTATCATTGTTCCTTTTGTGTCTGTGTGCTGCTTTTCAAGAGACTTGCTCAAGGTGGCATATAAATTTTCTAAGTATACCATTTTTTATTGAGGCACATGGCACATAAGTACTGGAGAAATTTCACCAACCCTTCAGCAGCTTCCACCCCATCAGTTTGGTGTAGTGGTCAGGAGTTGTACTGTAATCTGGGAGAACTGGGTTTGATTCCCCACTCCTCCACATGCAGCTGCTGGTATGACCTTGGGCCAGTCACAAGTTCTCTCATAGCTGTTCTCTCATGAGCAGTTCTCAAAAGACCTCTCTCAGCCCCACCTACCTCACAGAGTGTCTTGTTGTGGGGAGGGGAAGGGGAAGGGATGGGTGGTGCACATGTCCTGGGTATCTCAAATCTACTTGAAACCTGGTGGTTTCAAGGGAGCAGGAAGAGAATGAGGGTGTGTTCTTTACGTTTATTTTTATTGCACAAAGTACTGGATGGGGAAGGGAATGGAGGAAGAGCAGGTCAGTTTCACTCACCTGTGGAGTGGAGCCTGAGGGGTGGGTGTTGCCTTCTGACACACTTTCGGTATGTTAGGGGGTATGGCATATGCAAATGAGTTATGCAAAAGAGTTATGCTAATGAGCTCCTGCACCTCTTTTTCTACGAAATGATCCCTGATCCTATCTAAGACAGTCATTTAACCCCTTCACCTGTCTTTGGTGTTTCCTTTACTGACAACATCTCTGTCTATACTGGACTGGGTTTTGGTTTGATCACCCTAAATAACCTATTTTCCATATACCCATTCAGAACAGCAACAATATTATAGGACTCCAGTGAAAAAGGAGATGATTGGTTGGGTGTCATTCACATACTGATGATATTTGGGATTTGATGGTATTTGAAAAAGTGTGCCTTACACATGAAAGCTCATATCTTAAATAAACCTTTGTTGGCCTTAAAGGTGCCACTGGACTCTAAGTTTGTTCTACTGCTTCAGACCATCTGGGTCTATTCTGATGATATGACATTCCAAGTTTCTGGATGACTTCTCTGAGCAGCTTCATGTTAAAAAGCATGGGAGAAAGAATCAGATCCTGAGAGCCTTCCATTGAGAAGAGGTGTCTCAACATCTCACTCTACAGGTTTATTTTTCAGCAACAACCAAAAGCACTCAAAAGAACCTAGACCAAACACTGAAACCATGCAGTACACCCCAAAAGGATACCATGATCAATGATACCAGGCCAGATGGCCCAGGAACATTCTTTATGCCCCTCTCTCAGCAAAACTAATCAAAGCAGTGTCAATTCCCAAACCAAGACAGAATATGTCAGCTTACTCAAGATCATCCCAAAGCTGCTGGACATGTCCTGCCAGCACCTTCTTGAGGCCTTTACCCATAAAAGGCAAGCTTAATACTGCCCAAGTCAGTTTGATCTAGTGAGCAATGGGATCTTTTAATAGCTGTCCAACTACTGCCTTATTCTGGGTTCATGGTGTTATGGATCAGAGAGCCATCTGCTCCACCCTAAAACCATAATGTTACTGCAAGAAAGCATACTGTTATGGTGACAGATGAGGATGGGGGAGAGGAGCCACCCAGCTGTCTTCTGAAGGAGAGAGATGGATTACTTTCAATATGCCAGCTGAAGTCCCTCAATGCCAGGTTCTGTCAGACCAATCTGGTATTTGGGGAGCTGAGTGACCCACTTCCCACTATGGCTGCCTTTGACCAATCATGCCAAGTCATAATTAGACTAGAGTTTTTTTATGCCAATAAAGGTATAGATATGTATGACTAGGGGATTAGCTGGGGCTAGAAGGAAGGAGAGTAGATATTCCCTGCATGGACACACATGGCACCCCTGTTTCAATGAGTCAGAGCACTGGAGGAGCTTTTGGGACTGGTGCCAGGCCACAGGAAGGACAGAAAGGAACCGCGCTAGGGTTCACCAGACATGGTTTCTAGCACTCTCATGCACAGTGACACTCTGGTCATTCACAGCCTGGAAGCCAGGGAGGAGGGAAGCCAAGGAGTTGTTATCAAGACAGAAGGAAACTTCCTCACTCCCTGGCTGGCTAGATTTGCCAGGATGCAGCCCTCAGCTAAGGCAAGTAAGGACTCTGCATCCAAATGCACCCAACTCGATTAATGGCAACAGAATGCCTATTTGGATAGGCACCCCCCCATCTCCATTTTAGCCCTATCCTGGATCTCATAAGATCTTGGAAGCTAGGTGGGGTCAGCCCTAGCTAGTACCTGGATGGGTGGTCACCAGGGAATTCCAGAGTTGCTGTGTAGAAGCAGGCAAGAGGAAACCATCTCTGTCCATCTCTTCTTACCTTGAAAAGCCTATGGGGTCACCATAGGATGGCTGCAACTCGATGGCACTCTCTACCACCATCTACATTCCATCCCCGCTATTCCACTCTGGGTGAGGGGATGGAGGCAAGGGAGTGACAGCTGGATTGTATTGGCAAAAGGAATGCATTCCTTCTTTCCACAACCACCCACATTGTCATGAATAGTTCTGCACCCTTCAGCTAAGAGGTGTGAGAAATTTCTGGAATGGAGGCATATCATGAGAATGGCTGCCAATGTGCCCCCCCCCCCCATTTTGGCTCAGCACTGATTTTTATCAAGATATGCTACCTGTCTATTTTGTTATTGTTGTTGACAGTGCATTTGCCATCTCCTTTCAGCGGATTTCTTTGAGCCTGGAAATTGCTATTCAGTGAAGTGAAGTGTTAAATCTGGCCTCATCCATGATGTGATCAGACTACAGACTGGAACACTTTTTTTTGGCTGACATTATTAAAAAGATATATAACCCTAATCTATTTTATTTTCACTTTTCCTTGTCTCCAGTGATGTATGAAATTTCTTTTAGATGATTACAAATCTTCATCAGCACTTAAAAAAAAATCTTGTCATGCTAAGACAGGCTTCTATTATTTTGCTATTTTTACCCAGAGGAAGATCTGGACTTGAAGCCTGATTTATTGAAAAGGTTTCACTGACATTGGAGCCAGCCATGCTGCTATGGCCAGTGGATGTTTACAGATGTAAAGATATATGGTGATATCAATGAGAGGTCCATCAGAGAGCAATATGTATTTGCGAGAATGAAGGGCCAGCTCTATTTTGATCATGAAAGCCAACATCTCCTCTTTAGGTTACAATCTTATACAAAACTTTGAGTATAAGGCCCAATTTACACCTCCCCTCTGAAGTAGTTTGACTGCTGTCTTTTCCTACACTCATTTCACACTGGTTTCAAATTTCACTCCCTGGGTCTGAAGAGTACTAAGGCCAAATTTACATCTGACTTTCCCACTAGAATCATTCTAGTTTAAAAAAACCCCTGTCTATACCTGTTTCTAGTTTCAAACCATACTTGTTCTAGTTTATAAATTAATGTTTACATTAGTTAATTGCCCTCCTGTGGTCAAGCTTGCATTATACTGCTTTAAACAAATGCTGTTGCTTAGTACTCTTCAGACCCCCTGGAGTGAAATTTGAAACCAGCGTGAAATGAGCTTGGGAAAAGACAGCAGTCAAACTACTTCAGAGGGGAGGTGTAAATTGGGCCTAATCAACAGGATTTGTTTAAAGCAGTATAATGCTAGCTTGACCACAGGAGGGCAATTAATGAATGTAAACAGTAGTTTTTAAACTAGAACAAGTATGGTTTGAAACTAGAAACAGGTATAGACTGGTTTTTTTGAAACTAGAATGATTCCAGCGGGAAAGTCAGATGTAGATTTGATCTAAGTTTCACTGAACTCAACAGGGATCACTTTTGGGCAAACTTCATACAGGCTGCACTGTCCTTTAGAAAGTGTCTATACTTTACTATGGATCAGATTTGTTAAAACTTAATCTCTAACATTTAGATTATTTAGTAGTTTATGGGTTCCTGGAGAGTGGCATATACTGTTTCCATGAAACCAGCTGGGTTACCTTGGTCAATCACATCTCTCTCTGAGCTCTCTCAGCCCCCTCACAGGGTGTCTGTCGTGGGAAGAGGAAGGGAAGGTGAATGTAAGCTGGTCTGAGACTCCTTTGGGTATTGAAGGGTGGTGTATGAAACCAATTCTCCTCCTCCTCCTCCTCCATCACCACCACCACCACCACCATGCCGTCATTTTTGATTGTGGGCCTACATTCAGGGATGTGTTTGATTTTATTCCTCTATAATATCATAGGTGTTTTTGTGAACAATAATCAGTGTATAAATTTATTTATAAATAAATTATCATGATGTAATGAAGGTTTGGCAGATGTATAGTATAGATCACTTACAGAGCTATTCTTGGTATGTCTGCTGAGAATCCTACTTAGGGCTGTCCAATGGGTCTTGCACTCAGGAAATTGTTCTTAAGGATTGCATTACTAATGAGCTTTGTGGCTGAGTGTCAATTTGAATCCAGCATGAAGTTGGTTGTCTTCTCTAGTTAGATGGTGAAAGGACATACAAGAACATGAGGGGGATGTTAAAGAGATTCTGCAGGTTAGGGATTACAGGAAAAGCACCTCCAAATTTTTGCTGAGGTTCATCAATATCTACCAAACTGGCCTCTGGAAAAAAATTTCCCAAGAGCCTAGTGGGGCATATTTTTATAACAAAGGATGTGAATGCAAAATACTGTGAATTGTGTGATTCTCAAATGTTGTATCACATTAAACATCTATTAAAGAGATACAGCTAAGAAATGCCCAGTTTAGTAATAGTGTATTTGAGCAAATACAAGTAATGGAATATTGTCCAAAAATATTTGTGGGGGGGGGGGGGGGAATTAATCTCAGGTCCCTGGGCCGGGTGTGGACTGATGAGAGACCAGTCCAAGGATAAAAGACAAAGACAAAAGTTTGCCCTTTGTTCTCATTTATTCACTAAGCAACAAAAATGGGATAACAGAACTGCTCTAGACCAAAACACTTTATAACATTTCAACATTCAGCATAGAATATTTCAACACAAATCCAATACTAAAAATGGTGCACTTGTATGAAATTCAGAACGTTCTGGACTGGTCACCAAGTCCTCACAAGGAGCTGTTGACGGCCAGCCCTGAGGAGACAAATCTTCAACAATTTATATCTTCTGGTCCATCAGCTTAGTAAAATGGCTGACATATGGCTAACACATTTAACAGAAGAATATCTCTAGCACAATTTTACTTTGAACTCATACTATAGATAGGAAAGATAGATACCCTAGATAGTCAATGATGTTATGTGTCAAATAGAGAGTCATAGATATCATATCAAAGATCCTTCTAAGAATCTAAGAGCCTTCAGCAGATAAACCGCAGATAACCTAAATGTTTAGATTTTATCATGTCCTCATTAGAAGCACATATGCCTGCTTCAGTAAGTATCATTGGTAGGTCAGGAACTACAGACCTTCACCCTAGGAGGCACTGACACAGTATGAAGATGAAAAAATAAACCTAGAGAAATATACACTATTATTTCACTCAAAGGAAGACCAAGGGCACTGGGAAAGTGGACAACCCTAGCTTACAAAAATGTCACATCAGCTATACTACAAAGAGAACCAAAAAGGCATAATTCAGGCTGCTATACAGAAATGCCCCAGGCTCACTTGTATTTCTGCCACAATATTTAACACCTTGGGTTTCTGTTCACTACTAGACATGCCATGGATTTCTTAGAAAACTTGTTTAGCAAATGAACTCACTGAGTTCAACACTCACAAACAGACTCTGAACCTATCAAGGGGAATCTTCAGACTGCACTGAGCAATACAAACAGCTGCTGAACAAATCTACAGCTGCCTGTTGGTCAGAAGCTGACCCAGAGAGGATCGGGATATGATCTAAGAGTCAGGTTCTTATCCACCCCACCCCCTCTGCAAAACAGCCACACAGTGAAGCTGCAGAAGGGAGATCTCCCACCTCCAACCCATCCAAGCTGTGAGGTGACAGAAGCAATACTTTTGATCACTGCATTGCAAAAGGGAGAGGGCAGCTCTCTTCCCTTCCCCCCACCCCCAAGCTAAGCTGGGACAAGTGCAAGGCTTTTAATCTCTATGCTGAAAAAGGAAGAAGTCATCCCCCCTAAACTGGGCAAGGATAGACAAAATTGTTTCTAATCTGTGCATCATAGCTTGACCCCCACTGACAGGAACAGAAAGAATGCTTTTAATCTCTGCATTGCAACAGGGAGAGGAGAAAGAGCTGGTTACTCTCCTATTTGCTGCAGCCTGAGCAGATAGCTTGGGGTAGGGAGAAGAGAAGAGAGCTGACAGGGCTTCTGATCACCCTTCTCTCTAAATTTGCTGCATTTAAACATGTATGGGAGGCAGCAGAGTTTCTAGTGTTGAGGGATTCCATAGGCGTCATCTTCAGGGAGGCTCGGGGGCTGAGGCTACCCCCCAAATTTTCCAGGGGTGAATGAGCCCCCCCGGGCAACTAGTGCCAGCACACCAATTTCCCTCTCAGCGCAGGGATAGTGCCCCCCCCCGCCTGCACTAACTATAAAGTGGCTGCCGACCTTCCAGCTGAGAGGAGCGACTTCGGAGCTGCTGCTGTCGCTGCCAAAACCCAAGCCTCTTTCCCACTGACTCTGCTGGAGGGATCAGAGTGTGCCTGCGTGCCTGTTGGTGGGAAGGACAGAGGTTGGGGAGGAGAGGTGGGCAAGATTAAAAATGGAGGTCAGGGAGCCTTGGGCTGGCAATGAGGCTGACCGGTGCTCCTCTGTGGCCTCCGGTTGCCAGCGCCATCAGCAGTGAGTGGCTCACTTTCTCCTGCGGTTTAAAGCACTTTCTCCTTCAGCCAGCGTGGGGGGGGGGCTTTCTCTCTCTCTTAGTCTTTTTCTCTTTTCTTTCTCTTTCTGTTGAGGTGTGTGAGAGCAGTAAGTAAGGGAGCTGCTTTCCCCATGCGCGCGCACACACCAGCCTTGCCTTGCCTTGCCTTGCCTTGCCTTGCCTTTCTCTCCCTCCCTCCCTCCCTCCCTCCCTTCCTTCCTTCCTTCCTCCCTGTCTTTCACTTCTCTCTCCCCATCTATTTGCTTTCTTTCCCTCTCTCCCCTTTCTATCTTTCTTTCTTTCTTTCTCTCTCTCTCTCTCTCTCTCTCTTTCTCTCCCTCCCTCCCTCTCCCCTCCCTCTCTCCCCCTCTCCCTCTCTCTCCCTCCCTCCCTCGCCTCTCCCTCCCCCCTCTCCCCTCCCTCCCTCCCTCCCTCCCTCTCCCCTCCCTCCCTCCCTCTCCCCTCCCTCTCTCCCCCTCTCCCCTTCATCTATTTGCTTTCTTTCCCTCCCTCCCTCCCAGAGTGGAATGATGATCCCTAGCAATAGAATCTGTGCTCTGGGACTAGAATGACAGGTCACAGAGTGGAATGATGGGACAGTCCCTGGGAATAGGCTCAGTGCTCTGGGACTGGAACAATAGGTTGCAAAGTGGAATGACTCTGAACTCTGTACATTGCTCAAAAATTTAGTGCACAGCAACTGTTTGGTATTCTGTCTCAGAGACTTCAGCCATGCATTTACCAAACAAAGGCATCTGTGATGCCACAATTTATTAAATTTCAGTACAAAGTCACCCTTATGAATAAGGCAGAAACAAGACTCCTGTAAATGAATGCCCAGGAAAACTTTTAAAATGTTCCCTTACAGGCTTTTTCTGTGTTTCCCTCCTTACTTTCAACTTTGTGACCATTTGTTTGTCTTATGCACATAGTATGTATATTTGCAGAACTTAAAGTGACTGTTCTAAAGTGAATTTAAATAAAGGACACAGTAGGAGACCACTGAGATACCACTATAACCACTGGCCAACACCCACCTTTTCTGGTGTTTAGTCCAGCCCAGGGGCATGGCTAGGGGGGATCCCAAGGGTTCCCAGCCCCACCTAATTTTCTGGGGAGCCCCTTTCTAAATCCCACATTTCTCCGCCTCCACAGATAGTGACAATGGCTTGTGATGTCACTGGCTCCTCCCTATGATGTCACTGGGCCTCGGTTCTTCTAAGGAACTAGCATAGCATCACCTCTGGCCCAGGCCCAGCCCCCCCCCCCGAAATTGGAAAGTCTATGCCCTTGGGATTCTGGGGGTCCCAGTACCCCCAGAAGGTCCAAAGGGTCAGTGTGACTACCCCAGGGATAGAGTTTACTCCAGAGAGAAAAGTAGTCCAGTCAGCTTCAAGCTAACATACTATTTTATTGAAGTAGCCAAAGCAAAATATGTACAAGAATAGAACCAGTTGTATAAAAAAATCCAAAAAACAAAAGTAGAAGGAATGTTCCTTGTCTGCTTACCAAGCTCTACAGGAGGGGTTGTTGAAGAAGCAGCCCCAAACATCCCATTTCATACTATTTTATACTTTTCTGGTCACCTAGAGCAGGGGGGGCAAATTGCGGCCCGGGGGCCACATGCGGCCCGCCACAGAGTTTTTTGTGGCCCACCAAGACAGTCGGCCACGTGGTTTCTCAACAAGCAATCTCTTGATTTCAAAAAAATTGTAGAAAAGTGTGATAGGGTACATTTGTCTCATTAAACTGATTTTAAAATTAAATGTGCTTGCAGCTATACATGATATGAAATTAGCACAATAAATAAATTGAATAAAACTACCACTGTTTTATTTAATTTATATTTATTGATTTTTACGATACAGTTTATACCTTTTCTGAAATGCAAAGTTAACTAGTGAATGCAATCATTTTAAAAAGGTGTGGCCCTCCGCTAACCTCCGCTCCCACAAAGTGGCCCCCGAGCCAAAACAATTGCCCACCCCTGACCTAGAGGATAGAGTGCAAGATGCCAAGCAGAATGGAGTTGTCCATGATGGAAACCACCCCCCACCCCCTTACCAATGGTAAGATCAGCAGTGAACTTTTGCCTAGATACACACTTTTTGCCCTATTCTCTTCAAATATGATTGAGCCCTCTGTGCTAATCTCTAATGTTTAGGCTAAGAGTCTGGCACATGGAGGGCCTGAAAGCTATGAATCCAGGCCAAAGGTATATCTGAAGGGCACAGCTTTAACTTTATGCTTAAGTTGCCAGCAAGCAAACAAAGGCTCATGGGATACATGAACCAAAGAACAGAAGTTAGCTAGAGCAAAACCAACCAAGAAATAAGGATCAGAAAGGCGTAGGCTCATGAAACCCCAAATTGTGCCTCCAGCACTAGAGATCAGAAGAACCCAACTTCCAGCTGATCAGCTGGGATTAGGCTCCTGACACACACACACCCCACACACCCCAATAACAAAACTTTGCAAGGTATAGAGTGCATGGATGCACATACAAGATCTGGAACACAGTTTGAATTTTGCTAGATGGAAGACCCACACATTGCCTTTTGACCATAAAGGTATCATCTTAACCTGATGTGCCATTATCATTGTGGACCATTATAGTAACAATGCACTAAAATATTAAGACAGTTGCATCCAGCCAAGGGGGGATTCGGTGAAAGGGGAATTTAAAATGACACGGAGAGATCAATGCCTCTCTCGGCACACAGGATCAAAGCTGGAAATGAGCAGATGTGATGGCCTCTCACTGACTTCCATTTATCAGTTCTACAGGGCATAACTGTGCTCAGCAAGTGAAGCAGAGATCAGTAATCATCCGGGAGGCAGTTGAGAGAGCTGAAAAGAGAACAGGCAAGGGCAGGCATGCTAAATGGAGGCAGGAATTGAAAGATCAAGAAGGTTAGGTAACTGGTCAGCAGATTCTTGACTGAGAAGCCAACTAAGGGTTACAGGGGTTGAGACTGGCCTGACCCAGGACATTTATATCAGACTTTCTAATAATCACCAAAAGGTAAAAGGCTAATTGGGGCCCTTAGGCGGGTTAGCTAAGCTTCTACAGCATGATGCTTGCTTGATAGGTAGAGAGCTCTCCTGTGACAGTTCCTGGGTAGCTACAGCTGCTCTGTAAACATCTGTCGAGTAATCTATCTTATTTATGTTGCTTTGTTGGATACTTAGGAAGCCGGCTGTAGTAACC
The DNA here is from genome assembly GCA_029233225.1 of Lepidodactylus listeri. Classification (NCBI taxonomy): domain Eukaryota; kingdom Metazoa; phylum Chordata; class Lepidosauria; order Squamata; family Gekkonidae; genus Lepidodactylus; species Lepidodactylus listeri. The sequence continues at coordinate 150,047,726 of JARCFY010000001.1, forward strand.
TTCCATTGAAGGCAAGCATTATCAAATTGACCTTGGCAGAACAGAACTACATAATACTGTTTCCAGAAGCAGAAAAGGGTTCCATGATAGACCCTTATGCAAGTATGAAGTGTGGCATTGAGTAGGTGCGAAGAAATGAGTCTGAAGAACTTTGCTTTGCTTATCATCTTTCATGACAGTAGCAATATAACATGCCAGAGGAGGGGAAAGTCATCATTGATTCAAAGCCTGGATGCACAGGTCTGAGAGTCAATGTGGAAACATGAAGGTGATGCAAATGAAACCCTGCAACAACCTCCAGCCATTTATCAGGACTTGAAAGGAAACAGCAAATAATCCACCAAGCGAGATAATCGTATCAGCGGAAACAGACAGAGCAAGAACATCATGATCAGCTGGCCCTGAGAGGTTACCCCCAGGTAGCACGCATGGCAAAGTCAGAAGGGGGAAAAAATCTCAGTGGCAAGCAGCTGGCATGACTCAGAGCAGGGAGAAAATTAAGGAGTGTTTAAAAGACCCCTTAGGAATACTAATATCCCAATGTTTCCAGTGAGGTAATGCAATAAATAAATAAACAAACCATAGAAAGGCAACATGTGGTGTGGTTTATTTATGTGCTAAGTGGTTTATTTGTGGCATAAGTTTTTAACAGGCAAAAACCTACATTAGCAGTGCCATCCTAAGTGGAGTCGAATCCTTCTAAGCCCATTGACTTCAATGGACTTAGAGAGTGTAACTCTGCTTAGGATAGCACTATAAATCTGTGAAATATGCTGGGACAGAAGGATGGAGGAAAGTCAAGTTAAAGCAAGTCTTTTTGATCCTGTGGGCACCTCTGGAATTCTAATGCATGGTGGGGAGCACAATTACAAAATGGCGGCCATAGTAGGTGGGGCCAATTACAAAACGGCTGCTGCTGGAGGCAGAGCCAACCACAAAATGTCCGTGATCAAGGTAACACATAACTCTAATAGTAACTCTTCAATGGTTCAGATGGAAGCTCTGTTTAACAGGATGCTCTTTAATCTGCACAGCCAGTCAGAAGCCCTGCCAGGCAAAAGCCCCACCTAGCCCCACCCATTTTCTAAAAGCACTTGCTGGGCATCAGAAAAAGTGTTGGCGGGTGCCACAGCACCCACAGGCACCACATTGGGAAACTCCTGGATTTAAAGGATAACTAAAAGGAATACAAAGCCAGCCTCTATTGGCTGCAAACCCAATCACCCAATGAATATATTCTGCTCAAATGGATGAGAAGGCAGGTTCTGAATCTGGGCTCAGAGAGGTGCTGGAGAAGGAGCATAGTTTGCTACAAAAGCAGAAATATGAGCCAAATAGCATGATGCTGCATTCCTTGAGAGGGATTTGGGGGAGGAGGGATGAAGCCTATGTATGAACAGGCATCAGACCCATCCCCTTCTCTTTTTGACCATTGGCAAGGGTGTTATGTATTGGGACTGAAACACTGCAGGACTGTGCTACAAGACTGGTTGAGCTTGGAGCCCAAGAGCAATAGCCCACCAGGATTCTGCCTGTAACCAACCAAGAAGTAATGTTATGTAAATAGCCTATCATTGGGAGTGAGGTGTGTTTAGGTGTGGCAATTGCATGCTATTTAAACAGAGAGGAGGCTTTGGAGTCTTGACTTGCACTTGCTGAAATCACTAATAAAGCAGAGCTGTTCACTAGTAGTGAGTCTGCTGATCCATGGAACCCACTATTTAACAAAGAGGAAGCGGCAGACAAAGGTACCATGCTCACGGATGAGTAGGGAGGTACTCATAGCTCAAACACAACTCATAGCTCAAACACCCCTCCTCCCTTTTACTGCACCTCCGGCTTCTTGGCTCCTTCCAGCCTCTTTCTCGCTCTCACTTCCTCCTTACTGCCTTCCTTCAGTGCTGCTCTCAGTTCCAGCTGTGGCAGAATGCTGTGGGTGCAGGCTTGGGGGGGGGGGGTGATCGGCTTCAGCTTATCCTTATTCTGCATCTGAAAGCAATCCACATTTTGTAATAGGAATCACCAACAGGACTTGTTGTGGCCCTAAAAATATGATCAAATATATTCATTAAATCCAGGGGTGCAGAACATATTGAGAGCTAGTTTGGTGTAGCGGTTAAGTGCGTGGACTCTAATCTGGGAGAACAGGGTTTATTCTCCACTCCTCCACTCACAGCTGCTGGATGACCGTGGGCAAGCCATAGTTCTGTCAGAGATGTTCTTGAAAGAGCAATTCTCAAAAGAGCCCTCTCAGCCTCACCTACCGCACTGGGTGTCTGCTGTAGGGAGGGGAAGGGAAAGGAGTTCATAAGCCGCTCTGAGTGAAGGGCGGGGTATAAATCCAATCTCCTCCTCCTCCTCCTCTATCCCAGGAATAGATTTTCCCTTGCAATAATGACTCCTGCTCTCTTTGTGCTAGGGAATGTCCAGACTGTGTCCAGTCAGAAATGAACCTTCATTTCCCTTGGTCTCTTTTGAGTAAATTAGAACATTGTGTAACTTGAGGTGATGTGACCTCATTCAGTTTTACACAGTATATTTTATGGGTCATTTGTGTGTTTAAATGTATAAAGCAAAATGTAAAAAGCAATATTCTGGATCTGGTTAAGCCATGTTGCGGTTCATGGGTATTTAGTCTTGCAGAGGAAATGACAGATGTGCGTTGCTGGCTAGATCAGACCAAACTCCACCTAGCCTTATATTGTTTGCTGAAATTCCCAGCATCCAACAAGCACTAAGTAGTGCACCAGAACTTGGCTAATGGACCATCAGTGGTCTATCTTCTGCCAATCCCTGTTGTTAAATATAAGATGTGATAACTCACTCCTTATATAACATAACAACTCAGCTTGAAAAATGAAAGAACTCTCTGATCTCCTACAGTTCTGATCTCCATCTTAATAGGAAACATGACTCTGATTAGGAGGCATCTGGAAACTATATCAGTGGAACGGTGCTCTCAAGGATTCTGTGTCTATATCCTATTCACTAGCAGCCATCTGTGCGCTCTCTGATAGAAGCAGGAGGAGGAGGCGGTGGCAGGAGAACCAGGTTGGTCCATGGGAAAAACAAGAAGTAGTTCATGAAGAGACATTTCTTCAAGAGACATCTCTTCAAAGACAGAGAGCAAGCAGCCAGGAGAATCTAAGCAGTGGCCAAGACTAGCAGAAGAGACAGGGATACTAGAATCTTCAGGGAAGTTAAACTTCTAAGTAAAAGTTCACATTTCACTCAGGAAGGACAGCAAAGAACTACTGAGTCCATGACAGCATAGAGAGATAAATTGGAGTGAATGAGCTTTCCCCCAAAATATCAAACAGAAATCAGAACTGTGGGTTGCAGCAAGGCAGTGCTATTATGTAACACATGGCTGCAGATTTACTGCATGCTGGACCTCTGTGGGATATCAGATCCATCCCTCAAAGTTCAGAGACCTTTAAAAGACAAAACACATTTCTAGCCCTTATATAAATAGGCTATAAATATTATGGAGCACAGATTCCTCAACAAATCTACAGGGCATTTGCAATGGCACTGCTGTGCCAATCCCTTTCATGGAGGGGGCAACTCTACACACACATGAAGGACTCTCTCGCTCTTTGTGGGTGTTTTTTTTGTGTGTGTGTGAGTGAGTGGCCGATTTCGCACTAGCATTTGCCCCAGTTTTGCCCTCATGCTTGCACCGGAGCTTCTGATCGATTTCACACCAGTTGCTCTGGGCTCACGTTTTGCTCTGGAGTAAAGCCCTGCTGCACCGGAGTTTCCCTGGAGCAAACAAATCCTGTTTTCAGAGGATTTTCCTGTTTGCTCTGGGGGAGAACCCAAAATGAAAACACGCCCACTTGCCCACCTTTCATCAGGGCCGCTCCATTGTGGGAGTTTCTAAAATTTTTTGGAGAAAACCCTTTGTCACACTATATCAAAAGGGCTGAGGTTCCAAGTGGGAAAATGAAGAGAATACTCCGGAGGAAACTGGGAGGGGAAATTCCGGAGAGAACAAGAGGCAACTGGCCAGTGCAAAATCAGCCAGTGAGTGAGAGAGAGAGAGAGAGAGAGAGAGAGAGAGAGAGAGAAGCTGATTTTAATGCTGCTGCTTGTTTGTTGAGTTGGGGGCCCTAAATTGGGTGGAAAGGTGGCAAAAATGTTTTAAACACAAAACAAATTACATTTATGGTATGGGAATCATGGCAATATATTTTCCAGATTTTGAAACTATCATTGGAAGGAATAGGTTGTGTGAGAAAAGCCCATGCTCACAGCTTGGCTTTTCTAGTCCTGCCAAAGATCAATGCTTACATGGAATGTTGCTATACCACAAGCTTCTACTATAAATCCCAATGCTTTAACACTGTTTCCGCTGTATTTGAAGAATTCATTCTGTAAAGAACCCATGTTACAAAGGGATTGATTGATTTACTTCATTTCTAGTTCATCTTTCTCACAGAGGCTCAAGGCAGATTACAAAAATAAGAAACAATAAAAACCAACAGCTCACACAATAGAAATGATCTAGAAATGTTTCTGCAGAGCATTAAGACTTATAAAAGTTATTCCTTATCAAATGCCCTCCTAAACTGTTCTATTTTGTACATTCTATGGGATTACTGTACTGTGGGAGCCTTCCTGACCTCAGGAATGCTATTCCACCAGATGGGAGCCACAACTGCAAATGCTCAGATATGTGCACTGATCTTACCCATTTGCAGGGTGGCACCATCAGGAGACCTTGTTCCAATCAGCAAAGCTGCTCCAGCAGAGCACAACAAGTGAAGTGGTCCTACAGATATGTGGGTTCCAAACTATGAAGGATTTTTTAGGTAACTAGGAATAAGGCCCGTTGTGTCAATAAATACAACAGGCTCCAGAAAGAGGCTCTAGGTGGGTGTCCTGGCCTTGGGCATTCAGTGTCAATTTGCTGTGGTGATCTCAGCAGGGTATAATGACACAGAGCCCACCGTTTTCTCCAGGGGAACTGATCTCTACCATCTGAAGAACAGATGTAACTCAGAGTGATCTCCAGCTCTCCCCTGGATATTGACAACAGTGATTCCCCAGAAGGAAATGGCTGGTTTGGAGGGTAGAGTCTGGGTCTGGAAGACTTTGCTCTGAAACGCTAACTGCTATGTCCCACTGGCTGTCATTGAGGGGCTACCTCAGCAGGGTATAATGACACAGAGCCCATCGTTTTCTCCAGGAGAACTGACCTCTGCCACCTGGAGAGCAGCTGTAATTCTGAGTCATCTCCAACCCTCACCTGGAGATTGGCAACAATGGTTTCCCAGGAGGAACATTTGTATTGGTTGTTCAGCTTCTCCCGTGATCTCTCATCATTTGTCACCTGGAGATTGGCAGTGATGGTTCCCAGTGGGAGGAACAATGGGGGATAACCTGGTATTATTGGCCACTGTGTGAAAGAGTGTTGGACTGGATGGGCCATTGGCCTGATCCACCATTGGTTTCTCTTATGTTCTTATGTTCCTCAAGAGGAAATGGCTGGTTTGGAGGACGGAGTCTATAGCAGTATACCTGTCTGAGGTCCAACCTCTCCTCAAACACCACTGTCTCCTAGGCTCCATCCCTCAAATCTCCAAGAATTTCCCAAGCTGGAGTTGGAAACCCTATCTCCTTCCCAGACAACCATCAACCTATCTTTATCTTCCCCTATGACATCAGCATTCCATCTCCAGCCCACCTGCAGCCTCTACCTAGGAAAAGTACAGTTTTCTCCTCCTCAGTGGGGACCCAAGCAGGAAAGAAGTGACCTCAGCAAGGTATAATGACATAAAGTCCACCCAGCAAAGCAGCCATTTTCTCCAGGGGAACTGATCTCTACCACCTGGAGAGCAGTTTTAATTCTGAGTGATCTCCAGCCCTCACCTGGAGATTGGCAGCAATGGTCACCCAGGAGGAAATGGCTGGTTAGGAGGGTGGAGGCTATGGCATTGCACCTGTCTGAGGTTGCCCTCTCCTCCTCAGTCTTCAGGTTTACATCTCCTCCACCTTCCCTGCAGCCTCTACCTAGGGAAAGGGCAGTCTTTCCCTGCAATGGGAACCAAAGTAGTTGACATCATTCTCCTCTCCCCCATATGATCTGCACAACAACCCTGTGAGGTATGTTAGGTTGAAAGTCTGTGAATGGTCCATAATCCCCCAGGCAGCCTTTATAACATGAACTAGGGACCTGCACACTATCCTATGAAGCATCATCAGGTACATATCAGTGGCAGTAACAGGGTAACTGCTAGCACCCTTTCCTATCATTTTTTTATCTTGTGGTATTCTGCTTGTGGTGTGATCTGTCTTTTTTGTTGTGAGGCATGGTTGTTGGGTTTGTTTCTTTTGAAGGAGAAGTGAAGAAGATATTGGATTTATACCCTGCCTTTCACTACCCAAAGGAGCCTCAGAGTGACTTACAGTCCCTTTCCCTTCCCCTCCCCACAACAGATACCCTGTGAGGTAGGTGGGGCTGAGAGAGCTCTGAGAGAACTGCTCTTGAGAGAACAGCTCTGAAAGAACTTATAACTGACCCAAGGTCACACCAGGAGCTGCATGTGGAGGAGTGGGGAATCAAACACGGTTCTTCCAGATAATAGTCCATTCTCTTAACCACTACACCTAAGTGGCTCTGTGTGTTGTGGGTGAGGACATATTTTACCTCAGGATACACCAGGTTGCATATGCAACTGACATTTCCAACTGTCTGGGGGGGGGGGAGTTTGAGGTGTGGAATGGAGTGAGGTTCAATCAGCTTTGATATGCAAAGACCTTGAAATGCTGCCCCAATCAGAGAAGAGTGGCCTAGGCTGCAGTGGGTGGGAGAGAAGAGCAGACCCAGTACCCATCCAATACCAACTGATTACTCTTGAGTGGCAGTTCATCTGCCAACAGGTGATGCAGTACTCTTCAAGGGCCAATGGGAGAGCCTGGAATCGTGAATAAATTAGTAAGCCTTATATATCTATATATCTAATAGCGAAGGCGCCCCCTGCGTGCGGATACCTAAATCCGTGCGGGGAGGCAGAGAGGTTTTTCTACAGATGGGAGGAACTCCCCCCGTTAGCAGAAAAATCTTAAAAGTTCTAAAAAAAATTCGGGGGATATTTAAATCCCCTGAAAAGTAAGAGAGCATGCCCTGCGCGTGCGCAGGGGGCGCTTTCAGAACTATGGCAGCTAGGGGAGGGAAGGGGTGAGCGGCAGGCCTGGCGAGCACCGCCAAGGCCTGCCGCGGCCCATTTGGGGCGGAAGGGGAGAAGCGGTGGTCCCCGGTGAGCGCTGCTGAGGCCCACCACGGGCCATGTGGGGGGGAAGGGGAGAAGTAGCGGCCCCTGGTGAGCACCACCGAGGCCTGCCATGGGCCATTGGGGGGGGGTAGGGGAGAAGCAGTGCCCCCTGGCAAGCGCCACTGAGGCCTGCCGCGGGCCAGGGGGGAGGGGAGAAGCGGCAGCCCTCGGTGAGCGGCGCCAAGGCCCGCTTAGGGGGAGGGGAGAAGTAGCAGCCCCCAGTGAGCAGCGCCGAGGCCAACCGCAGTCCGTGGGGGGAGGGGAAGGAGCGGGGGTCAGATGGGAATTGGGGAACAGGCCTGGGGGGAGGCGGGGAAGGAGGCGAGCGGCGGGCCCGGCGAGAGCCACCGAGGCCCGCCGGGAGTCTCGGGAGGGGGAAGGGGGCGAGCTCCTTCTCTCCCCCCCGTGAGTATCGCGGGTCCCCACCTTGTATATATATATATATAACCTACCTTTATCTTCCTCCCTCATCTTCAGTTTTTTTCCCTTCCCTTCTCCTAGAGAGCCAGCATGGTGTAGTGGTTAAAAGAGGTGGACTCTAATCTGGAGAAATGAGTTTGATTTCCCACTCCTCCACATGAAGCCTGCTGGGTGACTTTGGGGCAGTCACAGTTCCCTCAGAATTCTTGCAGGCCACCTACCTCACAAGATGCCTGTTAGGGTCCTCAGGTCCTGGCAGGGTTTCCCCCTAGTTGGAGGGCTTCAGCCCACTGCCCCCAAACAGCTATGTTCCAGTGCAACATCTCCAACACAATGACATCACCTGGAAGTGATGTCATCATGTTGGGGACATTGTGCAGAAGACTCTGGTTGGAGGGCAAAACTCTGATAAATTTGGCCTAAAACCATAGAGTTTTGTCCCCCAAACCAGGACATCCCATGTGACATCACTGATATGATGATGTCACTTCCAGGTGATGTCAATGCATTGGGGAACAGCCCAGGTTTCCCCCTCAAATCCCCCTACTGGCACGGCAAGGGGACCTAGCAATCCTATTGCTTATTGTGGGGAGGGGAAGGGAAAGTGATTGTACACTGCTTTGAGACTCTTTAGGGTAGAGAAAAGTAGGGTATTAAATACTCTTCTTCTGATAGCCTCTACCTGGGAAAATTATGGCCCAGATGAATAGTGAGAAGTAACAAAAACTTGCAGAGGGTACCTCACTTCCTCCTGTATCTCTCCCTCCCATACTATTTCCTGTTTCCCTCCTTCTGTTCTCTTTGGCACTTGAGATTTCCTCTTGGACCCCCTCACAGTGTCTACTGTGGGTGTCCTCTGCTTTCCAGGAAGAAAATGTATAGGATTTTCTTTTTGGAAGGCTATTCTAAGTTAATTTTTTGACCCTATCGTATTATGTGACACTATGGCTTAATCTGTGGAATAAGGCTTTAGATGATGAACCAGAAGCTGGATCTCCATTCTGCCTGGAACCCATTGCTTTTCTTGTGGCTACTTATATGCTGAAATAGCATTATGAGCTGGCCTTGAGACTAGAGACAACTAGGGATAGGCATTAACCAGGAAAATGCAGTTCTGTTTGTGATTCATGGCATGCCTGGTTCGTGAACCACAGACTGTCATGAACTTTTAGGAGTCAAATTAACTGATTCCTTTCTTGAGGTTCATGACCCAGTAGAACAGCCCCTCCAGTAGAACAGCCCCCTAGCATGCTAGAGACATCAAACTTGCAGGGGATCTCCAGCTGACTCTCCTCTATCTGCCCTCCGATTTTGGTGATGATTGGATATATGGGATTCGAGTTACACCTCCCCCCCCAGAAGGTGCCCCCAGGGAAAGTGCTTTCTGGGGAAATGTCAAGTGAAGGTTCAGGAGGTTCTTTTTTCTGTGTGTCTGGGGGTTTCTCTTGCTGCTCTTGTCAGTTTCAAATGACTCTTGTCAGTTTCAATAGGGTTTCCCATTTTCTTGCACAGAGCTTGTAAAATCCCCCCTGCTTAGATTTCTTGCGACACTATGCTTTGATATCAATCAGTCCTTTTAAGCTTGCATTGGCAGAGTGGTACTGGATTCTACTGGGCATTTGGTGCACTGAACTGATGCTAGACTTGCAAAATCCCCCCGCCCTGCCTTGGATTTCATGTGACAATGTGCTTTGAGAGCAATCAATCCTTTTAAACTTGCATAGCCATGGTGGTACTAGATTCTGCTGGGCATTCTATATAAGTTTGCTTTGAAGTTTGGAAAATATCTTGATTGAGTGAAGACAGTCTGTCTGAAAATGTATCCATTCATGAATTGCAAGGAACCTCCATGAACAGCTTCAAAGTTCGTGGAAAGTTCATGCCAGTTGACCTGTTACTAACTTGACTTTATGAAGCATGAACCAGCCAAAATTAATCACAGACTTTAGTTTGTTCATGCCCATCCCTATAAGGGATGTTGCAAGGGCTGCCTGCTGACAGGATGGAAGAAATTTTTATCATTGTTACTACCTGCCCCTTCCAATTGATTCCACTTTCTATTTTCCTGTGCTTGCAGACACTCATCAATATTCTGCTTTCCTGTCCCCTGTCCTTTCCTCTACATATTTGCATCATATTTGACCTAGCTTGGGTGACACTATCTCAGATGTGCTATCCATATTGCTACTGATGCTGGATTTGATTGACATTAACACAATAGCAAAAGCTTTTGCCCAGTGTGTATAATCTATCTTGCTTCTGGTGAATTTGCCAAAGTCGGTTGTGGATTTGAGGGCTATGGTCTGCAACAGATTAAAATGGCTGCCACATGGCAAGTGTTTTGTAAAGCAGCTTTCCATTTATTTTCTATATGTTTCCCAGCAATGGGAACTCTCCTGGTTCTGTGGGTTGTGGAAACATTTTTTTTTAAATTACTTGATACATTGTGCATAGGGATGAGTTTTAGAGAACAAATTTAAAATGGCCTCTGTATGGTGACCATTTTGTATATATTACTCTGAGAATAGGCATGCTGTCAACTTTAACATGAACACAGACTCCAAATGAACTTAATTTGTTCAAGCTCTCTCTGTTACACCCAAGGCAGGCTCCTGATTGCAGCACTTCAATGTTTCCTGGTGAAATTCATCTTCAGAATAACAGCATACTGCGCAACTTTGTGATCACAGAGTAGCCATATGGTTGCTGTAGCTTGCATCTGCTTTTTCCCCAGTTCAAGAACTAAATAATCTGATTTACCAGAGACAAGACCGTAGGCCATTGTGATCATCAGCACCTGTTTGAGAGCTGGTTGCAAGAATTTAGTGCAAAAATAACTGGGTTCATGAACAATGCTCCCTCTAAGCTGCGGAGTCTTGTGAGCAAAAATTCTACTTTGTGAGCTACTGGCATTAACGTTGTGAGCAAGCAGTTTGGTTACTGCATCAATTAGTTTGCTCTGGAGCCATCCTTCCTGAGCGAAGGCAAAAATGTGTGAGCTGGAGGCTAAAAAAACTAAGCTAGCTCACACTAACTCAGCTTAGAGGGAACACTGTTCATGAACAGACCCCAAGGCACAGAAGAATACCGAGGTAGTAAGTATGAACACAAAAAACTCAAACATTGTTTTCCTTTTTGCTCTGTGTCTTTTAAAAGTACACATGGCAACAGCAGAGAATGGCTGTGGAGGTGCAAGAAAGCAGTGTAATTATGTAAATTAGATGTATTTGAATTCACTCATCAAGCAATGTACTTGCCAAACAGTCAGTTCCCTGTTCACAACCAGTCAGGCAGTATGCAAACCAAAAATGTTTAAGCATAACTACCCGAGAGGCTTATAATTATGATCCTTCCATTTACCTTGAAGGATTACCCTCGAACAAGTGTCAAACAGTCGCATCCTTTGGCTGCTTGAAATATTCCTTCCCTAGATGCAGGCACAAATCTGGCATATACAGAGCCTGTATCTAAAGCCCCTGCCAAGAAAAAAGGCTTAGCAGGACTTCTCCATTCAGAATAGGAATTGGTTATATATCCAAGTGTAAGCTCAGGCGACTTTGCTATCTTTGTCACCATTACATAACCGACAGAATTCAGTGAACTTCTCTTGATCTTGTACTATTTTTACATGTGAGTTGTTGAAGTGTTCCTAGTTTACCTTGCAGCTATATTTAACCTTATTGTTCTCTACAGGTCTTTTAAGGAACGTCAAGTGGAATGAGAGTTTTCTGACATGTAGGGCAAAAATTGTGGCATCAGGACATCTCAGTTCACCTTCATTTCTTCTAAATACACTTTAAAAACATACACTACCCTCTTCATCCTTCCATTTTTATTTATCAGGAAAAACTGTGTTATGTGCACCCCACAATTCTGAACCTATAACATTCAGATTCTGAGAACGGGATACGTTGCAGGCACTTTGCATGTTTGTTTTTCTGCATGAGTTGTTCTTCTAAGATCCAAGGGAAACAACAGATAGTTGTGCAAGTGTTTAACTCTTCATACTTTATTTACTAGAATCACACATCTTCCTGAAATTTGCCAGTAACTAGCCAGATGTTTCCAATCTTTCTTTTGCAATCTTGAGGGATAGTGACTTTTAAAATTAAAAATTAAATATGACATTCTGAGAATTTCCAGTTTTGTGCTAGATACACTATTACCTCTTGCCTATTTCAGCAGTAGAATCATGCATAACAATTAAAAACCTACCGTATTTTTTGGACTATAAGACGCACCTGACCATAAGACGCACCTAGCTTTAGAGGAGGAAAACAGGGAAAAAAATATTCTGAACCAAATAGTAGGTAGTTGGGGGGGGGGGAGAGAGAGAGAGAGAGAGAGAGAGAGAGAGAGAGAGAGAGAGAGAGAGAAAGAAAGAAAGAAAGAAAGAAAGAAAGAAAGAAAGAAAGAAAGAAAGAAAGAAAGAAAGAAAGTAGGTAGGTAGGTAGGTAAGGGGGAGAGAGAGAGAAGGAAGGAAAGAAGGAAGGAAGAGAAAGAAAGGAAGGAACAGGAAGGGAGGGAGGGAGGGAGGGAGGAGAGAGAGAAAAGGAAGGAAGGAAGGAAGGAAGGAAGGAAGGAAGGAAGGAAGGAAGGAAGGAAGACAGAAAGAAAGAAAGAAAGAAAGAAAGAAAGAAAGAAAGAAAGAAAGAAAGAAAGAAAGAAAGAAAGAAAGGGTGTTTTCCTCCCCCCCTTGCTTGGGCCCCAGTGGCTTAACGCCACTCAGGCCCAGCTTTTCCCTCCCTACCTCCCCCCCTGCAGCCCGGGAAAGGTGAGTGGGGGAGGGAGGGGGTAGATAGGGGTGAGAGAGAGAGAGAAGGAAGGTAGGTAGGTAGGTAGGTAGGGGGGAGAGAGAGAGAAGGAAGGAAGGAAGACAGAAAGGAAGGAAGGAAGAAACAGGAAGGGAGGGAGGGAGGGAGAGAGAGAGAGAAGGAAGGAAGACAGAAAGAAAGAAAGGAACAGGAAGGTAGGTAGGTAGGGGGGAGAGAGAGAGAGAGAAGGAAGGAAGGTAAGTAGGTGGGGGGAGAGAGAGACAGAAGGAAGGGAGGAAGGAAGGTAGGTAGGTAGGTAGGTAGGGGGGGAGAGAGAAGGAAGGAAGACAGAAAGAAAGACAGACAGACAGAAAGAAAGGAAGAAACAGGAAGGTAGGGAGGAGAGAGAGAAGGAAGGAAGGAAGGAAGGAAGGAAGGTAGGTAGGTGGGGGGGAGAGAGAAGGAAGGAAGACAGAAAGAAAGACAGACAGACAGAAAGAAAGGAAGAAACAGGAAGGAAGGGAGGAGAGAGAGAAGGAAGGAAGGAAGGAAGGAAGGAAGGAAGGAAGGAAGGAAGGAAGGAAGGAAGGAAGGAAGGAAGGAAGGAAAAAAGGAAGACAGAAAGAGAAAGAAAGAAAGAAAGAAAGAAAGAAAGAAAGAAAGAAAGAAAGAAAGAAAGAAAGAAAGAAAGAAAGAAAGAAAAGGTGTTTCCCTCCCCCCGCTTGCTTGGGCCCGAGTGGCTTAACGCCACTCAGGCCCAGCTCTTACCTCCCTACCTCCCCCCCCCCGCAGCCCAAGAATGGTGAGGGGGGGAGGAATGGGGCGGGAAAGGTAAGCAGGGGAGGGAGGGGGCTTCCTCCCGGGGCGGCGCTTGCCATGGCCCCGGGAGCTTCTGAGAGGGGTGGGTGGGAGGGGGGCTTCTGAGGGGGGTGGGTGGGAGGGGGGCTGGGAGGGGAGCTTTTGAGGGGGGTGGGTGGCTTCTGAGGAGGGTGGATGGGAGGGGGGCTTCTGAGGGGGGTGGGAGGGAGGGGTGGGTGGGAAGGGAGCTTCTGAGGGGGGTGGGAGGGAGGGGGGCTTCTGAGGGGGGTGGGAGGGAGGGGGGCTGGGAGGGGAGCTTCTGAGGGGGGGAGGGGAGCTTCTGAGGGTGGGGAGGAGGGCTTGCTCCCGGGGCCGCGGCGCTCGGGATCTTTATTGGGAGGGGGCGGGGGCTTGCTCTCGGGTGGGAGGGAGGAAGGGAGCTTGCTCCCGGGGCGGCGGCGCTTGCCGCGGCCCCAGGAGTTTGTGGGGGGGAGGGAAGGGGAATTCCTCCAGGGGCCGCGGCAAGCGCCGCGGCCCCTGGAGGTGGATTCGCACCATAAGACGCAGGCACTTCCCCCCCACTTTTTGGGGGAGAAAAAGTGCGTCTTATGGTGCGAAAAATACGGTACTTATGTTTAAATTATTATCAATTTGCATTTTTCGTTGACTTCAATGGACTTAAAGGGGTGTGACTCTGCTTAGAATGGCACCGTCAGTCCATTTTTATTCTGCCCTTCCTCCAAGGAGCTCAGGGCAACTTTGTTCTCCCCACTTCCCTTTTATGCTTCCAACAACCATGTGAGGCAGGCTTGGCAGAGAGAGAGAGTGACTTGCAAAGATGACTTCACGGAGGAGGGCAGATCAGAACACTCTGCTCACAACACCACGTTGCTTTGTAAATGTTTAGTGCACTTTCCAAGAGTGATTCCCATAATGCACAAACTCCATACACTCCAATCCATGGGGTATTTAGGCAAACGGTTTCCCAGTTGACCAAATGGTTTCATATCCCTCATTTCAGCAATCTTTATAAGAACCCCCTAAGGTAGTCCTTTGTTATTATCCCAGTGTTACTAGCACAGAGGAAGCAAGTTAAAATAATGACTTGCTTAAGGTCACCAAGTGAAATATATCATTAGTTTAAATCATTGTGCTACTCTAGTTCCTGACAAACTCACATGCATCTACAGAGCTGATCAGACTCCCCTTAGCAAACTGGCTACATACTGCTGCACCACATGAAGACAGCAAAACTTTAACAGCAGACAGGCCTGTCCTGCCCATGGGGCAGACCTAGGCAATCACCTAGGGTACCAAAGGGGTGGGGCACCAGGGGTGGTAAGCAGCAACCCTGTGGCATGCCCAGGGCCCCCTGCTGCTGCCTGTGGCCTGCTTGCTGGCCTGCTTTCTCCCACCCCCTTGGGGGACAGAGAGAAGGAGGAAGAAAGAGCAGACAGCTGTCAGTTTTGATGCTGCTGCCGCCAGGCTCCCCACTGACCAACCCAGCATACCGGGGTGGGGTGGGGCTCCTTTCCTGCTACCCAGCTTAGGCACCACAGCCGTGCATGCTAGGGGCCACGTGTGCCCAGCTCAGGTATGACAGCTCAGGGCATGCCAGGTCCTGGCATAAGCATGGTGGCTTCAGCCCAAATAGGATGCAGTGTTTTGGGTGCAGGAGCACCCATCTAATAGCTGACCCTTGGGCCAACCCTGACTGCAAACACAACATTCAAACCTTTGCTAAAAATATGAATATTTCCAACGCGGACACCAGAATCATCCAGAAAAGAAGATAGTTCTGCTGAGATATTTCAATTTGAAGCACCCTTTTCCCTGTCCTGTGAGGAGTGTACCTCTAGCTTCTGGGACTTGGGGTGGTCAGTGTTCTACAAATAGTCAAAGATCTGTGCATGGCAGAAGGTCCCAGATACGAGCCATGTCATATTAAGATGAAAATGTCAGGTAGTAGGTAATACGAATGCCCTATTCCTGAGACCCTAGGGAGCTGGTGCCAGTCAGAGGAAACAATACTGACTTTGACAGACCAAGTATTATCCCAAATGGCCTACATGTGTATACCCTCAATGCTTGGCATGTCCCCCTCACGTGTCAAGCACACACATGTGTATTCCTGAGCAAACTTATATTACAGGATCAGTGGCAGATGTATATGGGGGCCCTGCTTTGAGTAATGTTTCAACAAGGGAGAGAAAGAGGTTACCAGAAACAGTCAAGCAGAAAATAGGCAAGAATGCAAATCTTTATTTAGAAATTAGCAAGCAGAAATAGCAAGAAGCTCAATAAGGATCAAACACATGCACAACAAAGTATACAATATACTATCTAACAGACCTACAAGGAAATTGTCAATGGTGGTTGAAAATGCCGTCGGGGAATGAAAATTAGGTCAAAGAAAAATGTAGGAGCCATGTTAAATACGGGGTTCTGGATGCACTGCAGTAATCAGCTCTAGTTTATTTAGTGATTTCAGGAACACTACAAGGACTGAATCCAGGGCTAGCTACCCTAAACAGCATGCAAAGACCACACCCTAACACACTCGACTCCAACGATAGGCTATTTACATAATACTTCATCTCTATTGGCCCACTCTTGAATCCTGGTAAGCTATTGTTCTGGGGTAACAAGCACAACTCGTTCCAGGTGCTAGCTCAGGGATGACTCATGCTTAGTACACAACAAGCCAGTCCCCGGGAGTGTCAAAGTCCAGGAAACTCTGGGGTGAGGAGGAAGTGATGCAATGACTGAGTCCCTCTCAAAGTCTCTAGAAAAGGACACGTGCAATTTCACAGGGGCAGGAGGTGGGATATCCTGCTTCCAAAGTATTTGGGGAATTGTAAATTCTGATAGCTGGATGTTTCAATCCATCCCCACTGGAACTGGGCTGTGGATAACTAGTTTGAAAGTTATTGGTAAACTTGGATTTAACTATCAAGATGGAGTAAGCAACAGAGGCCAAATTATTTGGTATCAGAGGGACAGTCTCACATGATGAAACTTGGGGATGAGTCTCTGCTGAGATGGGTCTGGATTAAAGCTAGACACTTTAGATCTTACTAGAAGGTTTGAACTTTAGGAGAATGGAAGTTAGAAAGAACTCCACATATGAGCATGAAGCATGGGGAAAGTCCAGGGCTGCGGTCACACGGCCCCTTTAAATCTGGGAGGGGTCCCGGATTTAAAGGGGCCGCATTTTTCAACCGCGGGTTGGGATGTCTATACATCCCAACCCCTGCGGCCGCGGCAGCGGCGGCGGAAGCATTGGCTGTGGCCGCGGTGGCAGTGGAAATGGCGGTGGAGGCCACGGCCACTGAAGAGGCAGCGGCCACAGCGAGAACAGCGGCAGCGGCCGCGACGGAGGCGGCCCCAGCAGCGGGAGAGGCGGCGGTGGCGGCCAAGGACCGCCAGCTGCCTGGGTGAGTTGGGGTGGTTTTTCCCCCCTTTTACACTTGGGCGCATGAGTGTCCATGCGCCCAAGTGTAAAAAGGGAAAAAAATGGCGGGGGAGGGCCATCTGGACAGCCCTGCTCTCACAATGCTTGCGAGAGAGGGCTGTCCAGATAACCTCCAATGCGGGTTCCTCCTGTGACTCTTGGGAAAACACTAGTTTTTCCCGGGGTCGGTAAAAGTGGGAGCAACCCGCATTGGAGCCCGCTTCGCCGCGGGACTCACTGCGGGCCTATGTAGACGGCCCCCAGGAGAAGTCAACCTGGGGTGATTAGGGCTACCTGCCCAGAATATCAGCTTGGGTTTGTTTAAGAAAGGACTGGGTAGTGACTTGATTATTCTCCCAGGATCTTGAATGAATTATCTGAGTGGCAAGCCTGACTAAGGTCAAATTTACATCTGACTTTCCCACCAGAATCATTCTAGTTTTTTAAAAAAACTGTCTATACCTGTTTCTAGTTTCAAACCATACTTGTTCTAGTTTATAAACTATTGTTTACATTCGTTAATTACCTTCCTGTGGTCAAGCTAGCATTACACTGCTTTAAACAAATGCTGTTGCTTAGTACTCTTCAGGCACCCTGGAGTGAAATTTGAAACCAGAGTGAAATGAGCTTGGGAAAAGACAGCAGTCAAACTACTTCAGAGGGGAAGTGTAAATTGGGCCTAACAAAGGCTGAGAAATGGCTGATGGTTCTGACCTCACTCCTGATTAGATTTCTAAGGAACTCTGCATTTTAAGGCAGATTCCTGGATAGTCCTAGAAGGGCAGTTATTGTTCAGAAAACCTTGATCTTTAAACAGGGCCTGAATTTTGATCAGCCCTCAGGAAGCCAAAAAACAGGGAGTGTTGATGCTGCCCAGTTACTTCCCCATCAGTCAGCTTTTTTGTTGCCTGCAGCCTGATCTCAGTTTCTCTTTTTTGATGTCAAACATGGATTCCCTCCCAAAATTGCAGGCAGCATATTGCCCGAGAAGTCATGAAGGTGACCCAAAAACCTGACTCCTGACTCAGGGTTGCTTCAGGGCTACACAACTGTCCGGGGTTGCCAGATGGTTTCAACAAAAATTCTGGACACACTTGACAAAAAAAAATTAACCAAACACACACACACACAAAATATGAGAATACAGTTACCATCTCCGAGTTGAGATTTTCCTTTCCTTTTCTTTTTTGCCATCAGCATTTCTGGAATAAAGGGCCTCAGCAAGCCATACATCACTCATACACATACACATCTTGTGCTCTACAAGGCTGATGCAGAACTAATCCCCCAGCACAGAAGTAACACACACACACACCCCAGCACAGAGGAAGGAAGGTGTTATGTGTGTGGTGGTGGTGGGGGGGAGTTTATTGAAGGCTTTGTTGCTCACTTGGACATCAAACCTCACAATGGTTCTATATTTTAATTCTTGCAGAACAAGAAATTCCTTGTTGAGCTTCCAAAAGTGAAAGTTTCGCATGCAATTTAAACATGCCCTGTTGCCTGGTCAAAAATGCACCCATAAAGAATAGTGATGCCTGTAGAAAGGAGTGATCATTATACTCCCTGGGACAGTGATGCAAAAGAAGACTTGCCCAAACCTTCCATGCTTCTTTAGCTTTAAAGTGGGAGGTACTAAAATGAATGGCAGGAATGGCCTTTGGGAACAATGAAAGATGTCTGAAGGACCTTTAGATATAATGAGAACCAGGGATGCCAATTGTTTTGCACGGAATCCATTGAAATACAGATCGGGGGGGGGGGGGTATATTTTATTTTGGGTATAAGCTTTCATGAAACTTTGTTGGTCTTAAAGGTGCCACTGGACTCAAACGTTGTTCCATTGAAATACATCAGAGAATACAAAAGTTACAAAGAAAATGCAGAATAGATTTAAAGAAACCAGGCCAAGGCATGGAATGACGTCCCCCAGAGTGGAATCATGGTCCCTGGGAGTAGCAGAAATGTTCTGGGACTAGTGTTCATTCCAGTCCCAGAGTACTCAGGGGGCATCATTCCACTCTGGGGGCTGTTATTCCTATGGGCATGCTTGTCATTCATTTTAGGACACGTTTAAATGGGGGATTGTGGTGACAGACATTTGCTAGGGTGCCCTGGAGGGAGACCAGCAGCCACAATGGCTTATTTCAAACCAAAACACAATTAATGGGAAACTCATTTCAAAAGTATAAGCAGGAGAAAGCATGCAGGCAAATTTTAGAAACTCATGGGACACTAATTGACAGCCCTTTTTAATCCTCCCCTCTTGGGGAGTGCAGATACCCTACAGAGAAAGCTCCCCTCCTGGAGCACCCACCTGGAGAAATTTATTCCTAAGCTTCAGCAGGGATTCAACAAAAGAAGCAGTCCCAGTTTGCCAAGGAGGGTGCCAAAGGGGAGGGGCAGTTTAGGCTGATTTGGGAGGGGCTCCCAAAATTGAACCTTCCACCACATGTTTCAGCCCCTCCATGATGTGCAGGGAATGTGCCTGTTGCTTCCCCTGTCTGTCACACCCCCAAGAAATGAATTCTGTCTATGGGCTCAGCAAAATGCTCCAGATCAAGACCTCAATTTAGATTCCATGAAGCTGCTATCAAACTGTGGTCAAGCCAGTTTTGGCTGGATTCCAGTGCTAGGCAAATCATTGCAGCTAGGAAATCTGCTTAGCAGCCAAGATCTGATGGGGCTGAGATTGGGTTAGCCTAGGCCATCCAGGTCAGGAGGTTTCTCAATACCCTGGTGAATTCATATTCAGTTGACACCAGCAAAGTGTATCCTATTTCAGAAGAGAAGATATCCCAATGAATCTCATGATTTGTATAGCTAGCTACTATTTAGGGCACACTGCAGTCTTGTGGAAAGACCCATGGCATTTCCTGGGGAAACAACATCATTGCAGAACCAATCAAATGACACTTTGACTTTCTGGAACAACTTAAAGCATCTAAAATTTATCTCCTAATTTAACGCAATGATTGTGGCCGACAAGACATGTGAGTCTAACTGAAATTCAAACAGAGAGGGGAAGGAGGAGGAGAGTGTAAGCCGCTCTGAGACTCCTCTGGCTAGTGAAGGGTGGGGTATAAAATCTCCTCCTCCTCCTTTTTGAAATAAAAATCGGGGGGCACACAAGGGGCACGCCAGAAGGTAGCCTCACCTAGTGTGCAAAAAAACCTGGCACCGGCCCTGCTCCCAGACCACCTCTTCCTTGCTGGCTTCCCCGGTGGCGGCAGCAGCACTACTTGGGACTTGCCTAATGAGGATCTGTCAGTTTGAGGACCCGTGGTGGGACCCTCCCAGATGGAGCCTCTGCAAGGGTAGGCACAGCCTCAGGGTTCACAAGACTGTTTGGGATTTAACTAGAAGATACTGGGCATTTATGTGTTCGGTACATTCTCAATTTTTTTACCAGACAGAACATTCAAATAGTGGGCCATCCAGCTCAGAACTGGACACCTGGCAACTCCAGAAGGGTCTGACTCAAAATAAAACAGCTTCATGAGTTCAACTCCTCATTTGAGTCCCGTGCTGCCTGATAAATTTATTAGATACATAGGTTCCATTTAAAAAGCTGCACCAGCACATGGGAGCTATACCTGGAGATGGCAATACTCCTGCCCAGCTTCTGCTCATTTCTGTAAAGATTGCACCGAAAAGTTTCATGGAACATGTGCCAAGAACTTTTGATCAATCATATACTTAGGGCATGCCTAAATAAAATCTTGCAGATCAATAATATTTGCTCACTTTGTAGTGTGACTATGAATTAATCTGCTCTCAGATGGAATGTAATTTTTGTCCTTCACCCACACTAAAAGCCAAGCTGGTGTATTCATTTCAGCACTGTAGTGTGAGAAAATGCTATGAGAAAACTACCTTCTTACAGATCACATTTGCTTCATATATGTATTCAGTTTAAAGCAGCTCACCAGCCTTTAAAGATGAGAAAAGACTTTCAACACTTTCCAGTCTCGATTAGTTGTGCAGAGTTTAAAAAGGAGATGGGGGACATGTTAAGAAGAAGAGAGGTGGCTCTGTTCTCCTAGAACATTCAGTTGGAGACCACATCAGATTATAATTTCAAATTTTCATTTATGATCATACCTATTTGTTTTTCAGGGCACAGTTTTGCATGGACTTCACTGAGGGCAACATCTGAGGATAGTAGGGTCATCCTCCTCCTAAAAACAAGAGTATTCAATCTGTCATTTTCTGGAGTATTTCTAAAACTAGTAGCTTCTTTCTCAGATTATTTGCTCACTTGCTGCTGACAGACCTTCCATCACTTGTCTCTACTACCTTGCTTTTGCTCCCCAGTCAGTTCTTAGTGCCACCAAGCTGGAATATCTAGGCAATGACAAGGGAAACCACATATCCAGCAAATTCATGTATGTGAGTTGTCTCATTTCTTTTGTTTTTGTTAACTCCCAAAGGGACTGTTTCCTTATTAGGTTGTTCCATATGGTTTTGTTTCATTATTGTTAATTTCATTATCATATTGTTACCATGAGGGCAGGCATGTGAAGAGTGTAGAGTTGCCAGATCCCTTCATCTTGCCAGCAGGGGATCTGGGAGGCATTCCAGGAGTAGGTGGGGACATCCCTGATGCAATGACGTCTCCTGGAAGTGACATCATCATGTCAATGATGTCAGGAGTGATGCTCTTGTTTTGGGGTGAAACTCTATGGTAAAATCAGGGTCAAATCATAGAGCTTTGCCCAAAAACCAGAATGCCACCTCGTGGCATCCCCGACACAATGATGTCACTTCCAGGTGATGTCATCACATCAGTGACATTGTGTGGGGACACTGCTGTTTGTGAGCAGGGTTTCCCCCACCAGCCAGCTGGCCAACAGCAGGTAGAAGCCTTCAAAACTGGGTGATTCCCTACCCAGACCTGGGGAATGGCAACCCTAGAAGAGTGTCCCAGACACATGTAGAACTAGAACACAGATTCTGGGCTACGGACAGTTTGAGCCCACTGTAAACACAGTTCCCAAGTTTACACAATAACAATGCAGTCCTAAAAAAACTTACAAGTCAATGGCCTTGGAAAAGTGTAACTCTGCTTAGGATTGCACTGTAAGGAAGGAGATATGAAGAGCGGGCATAAACTTCCCCAAAAGGTAATTTTTATTACCCTAACCAAAATATGCTATGGTCACAGTACAAAACAGTGAAACTGAACTAATTGATGGCAATAGTACAGTAGCAATTTACTTGTGGAAATCCAATTTAAAAAAAATCACTTCCCACAATCTCAGTGTACTACTTTAATCTAATACCCAATTAAAGTTACTGTTGCTTCAAATTATGTTTCTCCCACATGCCTATTCCAGAGAAACCAACCTGGAGAGAAGAGAAAGTTTTAAGAGTTCCCTTGAATGGGACCAGAAAATGCACAGGATGAGCAAGGAAGGGTGTTTCAAGGCAGGAAGGGAAGGAGTCCCTAGCCAAGTGGGATTTGTATTAGAGGAGGAGGAGAGGAAGAGGAGGAGGAGGAGGAGGATTGGATTTATACCTCGCTCTTCACTACTCGAAGGACTCTCAGAGCGGCTTACAATCCCTTTCCCTTTCCCTTCCCCTCCCCACAACAGACACCCTGTAAGATAGGTGGGGCTGAGAGAGTTCTGAGAGAACCGCTCTTTCCAAAACAGCTCTGAGAGAACTTATAATATATGGGGTCCGGATACACAGTAGTGAAATCAGCTCATAGTTTATTAAAGGCAGGTAAACATGAACTGAAGAGCAGGACTTGGGGGTCTGCTTATATACAGGTACAAACCACACCCCCGGTCACACCTGATCCCCACGACAGGGTTATTTACAAGACACTTTTGACCATAGGTCACCTTTAGGATCCTAAATTATGATCCGCATCAGCTGTTGTCTACCAAAGCAAAGCTCCAGTAGTTTGCCCAACCATGTGTGCGCTCCGGCCACGTGTATGGTCACCATTAGAACACAACACCCCTCCCCCACAGTTCAGACCTTCCCTAACACACAAAGTCCCTTAGGTAGGTGGGCCTCCGCCATTCCCCGGTCAACTTTTGGAATACTGTGTACAGTTCTGGTTGCCACACCTCAAAAAAGATATTATAGCATTGGAGAAAGTGCAGAAAAGGGCAACTAGAATGATAAAAGGGTTGGAACACTTTTCCTATGAAGAAAGGTTGAGGCACTTGGGGCTCTATAGCTTGGAGAGACGGAGGCTGAGGGGTGACATGATCGAGGTTTATAAGATTATGCATGGGATAGAGCAGGTAGAGAAAGAACTTTTCTCCCTTTCTCACAATACAAGAACTCGCGGACACTCCATGAAATTGCTGAGCAGTCGGGTTAGAACAGATAAAAGGAAGTACTTCTTCACCTAAAGAGTTATTAACACGTGGAATTCACTGCCACAGGAGGTGGTGGCGGCTACAAGCATGGACGGCTTCAAGAGGGAATTAGATAAACATATGGAGCAGAGGTCCATCAGTATAGATAGGAACTCTCAGTCTGGGGCAAGTGATGCTCTGTAGTCTTGGTGCTTGATGGGGGGGGCAACAGTGGGAGGGCTTCTAGTGTCCTGCCCCCACTGCTGAACCTTCTGAGGGTACGTGGTGTTTTTGGCCACTGTGTGACAGAGTGTTGGACTGGTTGGGCCACTGATCTGATCCAACATTGGCTTCTCTTATGTTCTTATGTTCTCTTAAGCGGCATAGTACTGGTTCTGTGTTGGGATGCTCGGGGATTGCCTCTGCTGGTTTGGAGGAAGTGTCCGGCCTGTTGGCTGGGGCCAGTGCAGGAGGGATGTCAGTGTGTGCTTTGGTTGATGTGCTTGGTTGGGGTGGTGCTGGTGCAGCTGCCTCACATTTGCCCTCTTCATCTAGTTCTGGGTCAGATGATTCATCCTTGCTCTCCCCAGGTGTGTTAGTGTCTGCGGGCAGGAGACAGTGGTGCTGCTGGTTGACATGACACTTCCAAAGTTGACTGTTGCCTCCCGAGACCTCATAGGATAGGGGCCCAGTCACCCAAACTACCAGGCCAGGCAGCCAGGCGGGACCCCTTGCAAAGTTTTTAGCATACACTGGGTCCCCTGGGAAGAACCCGTGGGAAGCCTTCTGTTGCTCTGGGGCTGTGCTGTGTTCTGGGGCATGGTCAGGGTGCAGGCAGTTTAACCTGGTTAGACCTCCCCATTAGCAGTTCCGCAGGACTGTGCCTGGTCGTTGTGTGAGGGGTCGTCTGTTGGCTGAACAGGAATGCTGCAAGTTTGTAATTCCAGTCGCCATGATCCATGCAGTGCAGGGCTTCTTTGGCTGTGTGCACCATGCACTTGGCCTGGCCGTTTGTGGCTGGGTGGAATGGGGCAGAGCGTACATGCCAAATCCCATAGTATTTCATGAACTCCTGGAACAACCCTGATGTAAAGGGCAAACCATTGTCAGTCACAAGGGTGTCAGGGATGCCGTGTGAGCTGAAGATTCACCACATGGCACAGATGGCAGATTTTTGCCCTATATAAGGCTATTTTTACATCTGACTTTCCCGCTGGAATCATTCTAGTTCCAAAAAACCTGCCCATACTTCTGTGCGGTGTGAAACCGTGCTGCCACTGAAATGTCCACATCTACTAATTGCCCTCCTGTGGTCATGCTAGTATGCAACCGGCTTCATTCTGCTTTAAACAATTGCTGTTGATTAGTGCACTTAGACCCCTGGAGTGAAATTTCACACCACTGTGAAATCAGCACAGGAAAAGACAGCAGTCAAACTACTTTAGAGGGGAGGTGTAAAATGACCCTAAGAAACCCAGATTTGAATACTACATCAAACTAAAGAATTTCCCCCTTCAAAAAGGGAGGGCTCTCTTCTGGCCTCTGTTCCAGTCAGCAGAGGTAGATATACTCAAAGGCTTAACTTCAGTCATCTTGTAACACATTTTCTATACTACTTCTATAATAATAAAAGGAGGCATCTGTCCCTCTGTGACAGGCATACGTCATCAGAAAATAACTCCAGGATTCTCAAAACTGGGAGTTGCAGTGCCAAAAATGAAGGGAATCTGAACATTTGGGCCCAGATTACCTTCAGAATCATCCTCGCCCTGTGCTATTTGCAATGGAAGAGATGATTATCTGTTTTTTTGACAGGCATAACTTATCAGAACACATGCAATTTGGTGAGTGCATACACAGACCCATAGTCTAGGACAAGCAAAATGATAATGAAATGCCTATGTTCCTGTACAGTGTTTCATCTTACCACCTAATAACCACAACGTTCAAAAAAGTTTGCATCCTCGTCTCTATTGGTTCTTAGTAAATCAGCCACTGGCTAGACCAGCTTTCACAAGCTAAATCAACACTCAGTAAACCAGGGCATTCTATACATATTGGACCTTCCTTTGTAGTTAAACAGAAGCCATCAAATTCTCCTTCACATGATATTTTAGCATATGAAAAGTAATATACCATATTGTTTTGTAATCTGATCACACAACACGGAATGATAACGGTCATCAATGTCTGTTTAAGCTTCTACACAAGGCAACTCCCACGTTTTCTGTCTCTGAATGCAGGACTAGCCATGATTGCAGCTCTACAATACTGCAAAGCTCAAATTGCTCAAAGACTGTGTGTTGAGACCCCAAAGGTGAAAGTAGCTTAAAGCTCCATTATACCGTAATAATCAAATAAGTATTCTTGGTTTTTTTAAATTCAATGCCCTGTAATCCTGTTTTCATTTCAAGGATTCCCTGCAGATATAAAGGTTCACAATGTCACATCTTATTCTAAATACACTTATGTGAAAGAATAGTTAACAGCAAGGGCTTAATACTAAGATTTATCATTAAACTTATGACTTCGGTAAATTAAATGCTGTAAATTTCTGCAATCCAAATCCATTGTTTATTAGATGCGCCAGACATTGATCACACTGACTTATACTGTGTAATCCACCTTGAGTCTCAGTGGGAAAGGCAGACTGTAAATAAATAAAAGAAACCACACATCTGAATAATATCTTTTGGAAGAGTATGCAATACATGAACTACTTGTCAAGGAGGAGATTGGAGGTGTGCAAATGCAATATACTAAATACTGTCCCTGTGAAACATCCTGAATTGAAGGCCTGACACTTTCCCATGTGTTAAAGGAACACACATTGTATTTCACATTCTTCTATGTTAAAAAAAATGAATGTTTCCTTAAGTTGAGAGGCTAGGATTGCCAGGTGCCTTCCTCCTGCCAGTGGGGGGATTTGGGGGGCATTCCAGGGGTGGGCTGGGACATTGGCGATGTGCTGACATAACTTCCAGAAGTGACATCATTGTGTCAGTGATGTTAGAAGAGAAGAGATTGGATTTATACCTTCACTCAGAGTCTCAGAATGGCTTACAAACTTCTTTCCCTTCCCCTCCCCACAACAGACACTCTGTGAGGTAGGTGGGGCTGAGAGCTCTTTCCAGAACTGTCCTCAAGAGAACAGCTCTGACAGAACTATGGCTTGCCTAAGGTCATCTAGCAGCTGCAAGTGGAGGAATGGGAAATCACACCCAGCTCTCCCAGATTAGAGTCTGCACACTTAACCACTACACCAAACTGGTTAGTGCAATGCTTTACTTTTTGGGCAAAACTCTATGGTAAAAATAGCTACAAACAATAGAGTTTTGCCCAAAAAGTAGAGTGTTGCCCCCCACACGATGATGTCACTTCCAGAAGTCACTTCCAGAAGTGACATCAGCATTTCACTGACATCACATGGGGGACCTGCTTGGGGGTGGGGTTTCCTCCACTAGACAGCTGGGATATTCCCCCACCCCGATCAGCAACCTGGCAAGCCTATGAGATGCAGACAACAGTGAAAGCAAACAGACAGAGGGTGTAACCCAACATTTCAAGGGTGGGACCAGAGTTGGGTTATGAGTAGAGCCAAACTAGGATCACATAGTTTATAAGAAGAAGAAGAAGAGAAGAGTTGGTTTTTATACCCTACTTTTCATTACCCAAAGGAGTCTCAAAGTATCTTTCAATCGCTTTCTCTTCCTCTCCCCACAACAGACACCCTGTGAGGTAGGTGGTCTAAGAGAGCTCTAAGAGAACTGTGACTGACCCAAGTCACCCATCTGGCAGTATGTGGAGGAGTGGGGAATCAAACCTGGGTCTTCAAATTAGAGTCTGCCACTCTTAACCACTACACCACACTCGCTGTGTGAAGCCTGGCAGAATCCAATGAATCAGATGCAGAGTCAGCATTGAATTGGGAAGAACCTTGCAAATCTCAGGTGGAGCATGGCAGAAGCTGACTTTTTGAATAATCCTACCGGATACCTGAGAACATATATTACTGGCTGAACCAGTAAAGTGCTGGCTGGGTGGATGTACTATTTCAAATACGTGCCTCCGTCATACCTGACAATCCTTGTGTATATTGTACTGAGATGTGTGTTTCCCAGCACAAACTTAGCACACAAAGTTGTTCTCAGTAATGGCAGACTGAAAATGTAGTGCTTCTTCTTAGTAACTCTGAATGGGACATTGGTCTTACAGTTCCCATATTTGTGGATGGTGTGCTGAATCAAAGTAGCTCAGGTAGCACATCCATGCTTGAGGTAAGAGCTGAACCAGGGACTTCCCCATCCACAATCTTAGCCACTACATTCCATCAGTTCTACATCAGTGGTACTTGGTATATGACTTGTGATGTTTGAGTTTTAGCTAATGATTTAATAGCATGCTGAGGAAGCCATAGCACAGAATTCTAAGAAATGAAGAATCTCCTACAAATAATATGCAGTACTGGAGCAACGTCTGGGTCGCCAAGGGGTGATAACTCAGGGTGGCAACCATGAGTGAACAACCTCTGAAACAACTTCCCTGAAGGATTAAGACAGTAGGAAGATGTCAGTGCTGAAGGCCTACTGTAAGGTAACTGCATCCATTTATTGTTGTGGCACTCCAAAAGGGTGTTTGCCTTGGTACTTGTTTTATATTCTTCATCATATACACACTAACAAAACCTCTCCCTGCGACAGACTTTGTCAGGAGGCCTACACTGTTTCAGGAAAGAAGAGAAGCTCACAGCCATTAAAAGACAAATATATATGCATGGAAAATCCAGATAAACCATCTTGGAGGCCCTGTTTGGGCAGAAACATGAGATATAAATGTTGTAGATAAATAAATGCATATATAAACATGGAGACTCTTTTCCCTTTCTTGTGCAACTTCAGTTTTGTTGACCAGATCCATCCTTTAAATCTATCCAACATCCTCCATGACTACACCATACACAAAGATTTCTTTCCTCCACAAAAGGATCTCTACAAGTTTTGCTGGACAATTTGGAAGTATTGAAAAAGACTGTTGCTTCTTCACAGCTATATTTGCACAACAGCTCTGAATTAGGTTTGGAATATGTTTAGGAAATATGGATCATTGGCAGGGGCCCTAGCTCAGTGGTCCCAAATTCAAACCCCAGCATCTCCAGGTTGCTTTTTTAAAGGTCGTAGGTGATGTTGAAGACCTCTGGAGAACTGCTGCCAGTTTGATTAAACAACTCTGACCATGATTGGCCAATGGTCTAATTCAGTATAAGGCAGCTGTGTGTGTTCAGGAGAATCCAAGCAGTCTTCTAAACTGATGATCGGTGATCGTATTTTAATATTTCAGGTTCTTATTTGTTTGAACATTAAATATTTATGCATAAACTCTGTCGACCATGGCAGCTCATCAGTATTGTTCTTGTCATCTGACTGCTGCTCGTCATGCTTTTGGCAGACCCTATCTCGTCCTCCATAGCATCCAAAATTTAAGATTATATCTACTCTAATTGAAGGTTATCGCTTCCAGCAGGAATGCAAACCTTCAGTCAAGGCATAAAGGAGTAAGGGATGAAGTAGTTTACTATAGGATCATATCTGTTACATCCTGGCAACCAGTACTGGACCAAACTACCACATTAATCTCAGCAGGGTTGCCAATCAAATAGAGTGTGGGTTAATTTAGACTAGAAACAGAACTGGCTGGTTTAGCATCAGGTTTCACTACCGATAAAAAAATACTATACGAACATCACAAAGAGGTCCGCTGAAGCTGTTCTACCTGGGAACTGTTCAACCTATGGATTAGCTCGGTTTCTCCATGCCACTGCACAAGGCCTGCTGTGAGAAGAAGGAAATTTCCTAAAGCACATGGGGGGTAGCATGCCATATGGAGTGAGACATAAGCAGGGGGCTCTTTAACTCCTGCGAGGTGTAAGGCAAGAGAAGCTTTTGCAGAGGCTACTTCTTATGTCCCTTGGCTGCTCATTCCTGTGCACAAGCCAAGGCAGGAGGAAATGGTAGTGAGTACCTAACAGGCCTAAAGTTCTCTGCAGAAGCTTCAGTTGCAGTTCACATTGGGAGAAATGGGGTTAAAGAGCTTTTTGTATTGGTATCTTGCTCTGTGTGACTGACCACCATTTGGGGCCTTCTGCCTTTATCCAGTTTAAAATGCAACCCTAATTAAGAATTAGAAGCTGACCAAGAGTTGTTCTAAAAGCCCGCGTCGTATCTGTTTCTATGTCTTCTATTTCTGCACCTTGAAATGAAAACCAGAGGTTGTCCATTTGCTATCTGAAGCATAAGAGATGGATTGTTTTGTGGTTAATTTCAGGCTAACTGCAGTGTATAGTAGTCAGGAACACAGCTTCTGCTTCTAACTCAAATGCTAGTGTAGATCCAAATGTAGGTGCTAGGAAGAAGGCATCTTCTCAGCATGGCCTATGGAAATGGTACAGTGACCACTCTTGGCAGGGAATTGCTCTTAGGAATTATGTTGGTCCAGGTTTTATTTGGGGCAGCTTTTCTGCCTTCCCTGCTCAAGCTACCCAGCCAATCTGGAATTAAGGGCAGGGTAATACAACTTTGAAAAAAGTTAGCAGACTCAGCCGTCTGCTGTGAAACCCGACCCTCAGCAACACTGCATGGAGACCCATCATGGTTCAAAGGTATTTGGAGAGAATGAATAATAGGCACTGTTTACCTTAGATGGTCTCTGTCCAAAACATATGATCCTTTAAATCTGAATATTGGTGAGATACTGTAGTCTGGTGAGTAGAGGGTGGGTCTTGGATTGCTGTTTGCTTGTTTGCCTATCTATTTGATTTATTTCAGTATTCTTAACTCCAATTTTCTCCCACATGGAGACCCAAAGCATCTTAAAACATAAAAAACACAGTATTGAAAATACAATTTAAATAAAGTAAACAGAAAAATAAACAATATGGTATACCACATCCTGGGAAAGTCCTGCTAACCTGGTTCACTTAGGAATCTCTCTTTAAAGCATCTCCACCCATATGA
This sequence comes from Lepidodactylus listeri, assembly GCA_029233225.1. Taxonomy (NCBI): domain Eukaryota; kingdom Metazoa; phylum Chordata; class Lepidosauria; order Squamata; family Gekkonidae; genus Lepidodactylus; species Lepidodactylus listeri. Next base: position 150,077,762 of record JARCFY010000001.1, read on the forward strand.
TACTGGGCCAGGTTCAGTGAGGCCCTTTGACGTCTTGCTCTTTGCCTTCTCTGGTTCTCCCCCCCCCCCCCAAGTCACAGCTGTCTTATGGAGATCCTGTGGGTGCTTTTAGGGCAGGAAACATATTTGCCATTGCCTGCCTCTGCATTGTGACCCTGGATTTCCTTGGTGGTCTCCCAACCGAATACTGATGTAAGAACATAAGAAGAGCCCTGCTGGATCAGAACAATAGTCTATCTAGTCCAGTATCCCATCTCATGCAGTGGCCAACCAGTTCCTATGGATGGCCAACAACAGGGCATAGAGGCTGAGGCCCTCCCCTGATGTTGCCTCCTGGTTTTGGGATTCAGAGGCTCAGATTTAAAGGATCATATGTTTTGGACAGAGACCATCTAAGGTAAACAGTGCCTATTATTCATTCTCTCCAAATACCTTTGAACCATGATGGGTCACCATGGTTAGTAGCCACTGATACACTTATCTTCTATGAATCTATCTAATCCCCCTTTAAAGCTGTTATTCCTGCAACCATCACTGCTTAGCTTCAAGATCAAGCTAGCCTGGTCTACCCAGGTCAGGGCTCTCTAGTCCTACCCAGGCTAAACAGAGAAGAAAATTAAACACGGCCATAAAGATGTTTCCCACTTTCCTTTCCTGATAGAAATGTCTCTATCTGCACCCTGACTAAATACCTGCAGCAGAGAAGGAATAGATTCTCAGCTGAAATCTTATTCAGCTCCCATAAAGATACTGTCCTCCTTCCTCCCTTTGCACATACCTTTAGCACTGAGGCTGCCACTGCCCCCAAAAGTCCTCCCTTATCAATCCAGATAGAAAGAAAGGCACATGCCTCCTCCCCTCCCCCTTTTGGTGTGTTTACCCAACACACAAGTAACACAACTGCAGAATCTGGATGTCACTACATAAATGTTTGACTAGGTGGTACAGAGGCTTTTTTGTGTGCCTGGATCATCATGGGAGGAACTCAGGAATCACAGTAGTAAAACTGAATATTACAAGGAAAGGCTGTAGAACCTGGACAAATTGATTGATGTCTCCCATATTTCTCCATGCAGAAATCATTATCTCTTCCTATTGATTTCATGCATGTACTAAGAATAACAGCAAATTATCTCATAGGATTTTAATGAGGATGACGGTTGTACATTTAAAGATCAATACATGGTAATTAATACAATTTGAGAAAGAGATAAATCTCATGTTTGCAACAGTTTATTCTCAGTATCTTTAATGAAACCTCAAAACGCATTTACTTGGAAGCAAGCCCTATTGATTTCAATGAGACATGTTTCCTGGGAAGTGAGCTTAGAGTATGAACCTGGCAGGCCTTGGCAGAGCCTTACTGAATATAAACAATAGACCATTTGTCTATATCTTAATCCTGCTCTCTTGGGTACAGACAACCTGTTCTAAAATGCAACTGCAAAAATTAGAACTGTTGGACACTGTGCTATTGTTCCATTATAGCAGTTATTCACCTCCTGGGTGGTCTTGTCCACAGAGGAAAATCCAGTTGTAAATGTTGGCAATACAGTAATAATAGCATAGTATCTAGTGATGTGTGAATGCAGCCTAAATAAACAGTGTAAACTAAACAGGATAATATATTACCTAATGGTCACCAGAATACTGCTTCCCAAGTTCATTGTAGTTGGACAGCTCCTCTTTTTATTGGCTACCTTACTGTGTTCTGAAATGGACAAAAAAATAGCCACAATTACTTCTTCATGTAAAATCCATAACCCAAAACCATGCAATACCTTTATTACAGTTCCAGTAACAGCGTTCCGTGCGCCTTGGCATCTAGTCATGCTGGCCACATGACCACGAAAACATCTTTGGACAGCGCTGGCTTTTCGGCTTGGAAACAGAGATGAGTGCCGCATCCCTAGAGTCATATTTGACTGGCTTTTGAGCAAGGGAAACCTTTACCTTTACTACCTTTTATTAATTGGTTTTATTAATCAAAAACAACACAACAGAGTGTGCAAGTTTTTGATTTCCCCAGAACTCTTCATCAGGCTGGATTTTTAAACTATTGGCCAGACTTACATATGTCTAGAAACTGCATTGAATTAATATCATTTTTCCTATTTGCAGCTAAAACATTCATAGCACAACATTGGAAAACTAAAAAGATTGTGTCTATATGCCAGTGGTTCTCGAAACTATGGGATCTGGCAGCGATGGATAAATTGGCAATTCAACTTTCAATCATAGAAACACCAAGGAAGAAAAATAACTTCTTGGAAAAACTGTTTCCTTTTTTTGAGTATGGTACTAAGGAACAAAAGAAACAGAGAGCGCTCCCTAAGAAATATACTGATTTTGTATTTTATTGAAGTACAGTTATTGAATGTTTCAATATATATATATGTAAAGGTGCTAGATGAAACAATTCTACTAACTAAGTTAAAAGTTGATTGTTTATAGTTTTGTTAATGCATGTTTTTTATTGAAAATAAAAATTAAGTTATTAAAAAAAAGAAAGCAAAGGGGGTGGGTGGGGGAGTCTTTCAGGTCATGACATTCTTTTGACCTCTTTGTTCTTTCTTTGTCAGACAGCGTGAGTTGTGCAGTCTTCCCTCCCTAGCCACAGCCCACCCTCACAAGTCAGGAGAACGGTCTTGGCAGCCTGAAGGTGGGACTGTCAGTAAGGTTCCACAGGCCCAGCATCTCCTAGTTTATGACTTTAACAGAAACTAACATTTCAGGCTTCAAATAAACCTTTGGGAGGAAATACATTTTTCTGATCATCACTAGTGTCAGGAATTCTGAGCTGTGCAGAGGCAGTCAAAATGATTCAAAAGAACATAACTGAATCGTGCTTGGGTACTTATAGCTGCCATTTATTTTATGTTATCTATTTATTTGATTAGATTAGATGTTTAGGCCACCCTCCCCTGCAAGCAGTCCTCAGGGTGGCATACAACAAAAGTAAATACAATAAATAAATTAAATAAAACCAGCAGTAAAATAGCAAATACATATATCAATAAATAAAACAATCCATTCCAAGATGGTGGACAAATTTCAACTTCCACAAGCCTCCGGGGGGGGGGGGGGGGGCTGCAGAGAATGGAGGCTGTGAAGATGCCAGACCATGGCTGCCGTCACACACACAAAATAATCCACTTTCAATCCACTTTCAGTGCACTTTGCAACTGGATTTTTACTGTGTGAACACGCAAAATCCAGTTGGAAAGTGCTTTGAAAGTAGATTGAAAGTGGATTATTTAGTGTGTGTGACTGCAGCCCATGTGTTGTCCTGTTGCTGTCCTCAGCCAAATGCCTGGTGGAACATCTCTGCCTTACGTGCCCTGCAAAATCAAAAATAAATGTGTAGTCAAAGTACACTAAATAAATGCAACAATAATGATCTAGAAAACAAAGTCACTAATAGTGCCAAACTTATATATATATTATATATATAATCACAATCATAATAAAGAACAATTATCCAAAAGTGGGAGGTAACAAATTCAAACCCACAATAAGTCACAGAATATCTCAGAAGCAGCAGACTTCCTTCATAAATAGAACAAGTAAATAAATAAAAAAAATTGTTTATATAAATATCACATGTCCTTGAGTTGAAGTCCAAACATCTATATATTGTGGCTTGTAGTAAATAAGATCCATTTCAAGTGGAAACTATGCCATTCCAGATAATATAATCAGCGTTTCAGATCTATCCCTTCATCAGGAAAGTCTTCACTAACATACAATGAATACACATGTATAAACAAGGTCCCAATCAAAATATTCCAATTAGGCACAGCTCCATATCTCTTAGAAGTCGAAATAGCCTTATGCCCATGCCTTGTTCCCTTTGCCTCTCTCTTTCTTGGTGTCTTCCCCCTATGAAAAATGGAGTGAGATCCTGGAAGCAGGGATCTATTTTTTTTTGTTTCAGAAATGCCACAGTCATAATAGTAATATTTAACAATCTATGTATCTAATAGCCAAGGAGCCATGAGTGCGGATATCTAAATCCACACATCGGGGGCACCTAGGGGGCTCCCCAGGTGTGCAGAAAAATCCAAAAACTTAAAAAAAAACTATACAGGGGATATTTAAATCCCCTCAAAAGTAAAAGAGCGTTCCCTGCACATGGGCAGAGAACGCTCTGGGAACTGTGACAGGCTGGCAGCTGGGAGCTGCTGAGGCCTTGCCGCTGGTGCCGGGGGGGGGGGGGGGAAGATCAGTGAGTCCGGCTGCTGAGAGCTGCTCAGGCCTTGTCGCAGGTGCCAGGGGGAGATCAGCAAGCCCGGCAGCTGGGAGCCAGTCAGGCCTCGCTGCTGGTGCCCATGGGGGGGGGGGGGGAGATTGGCAGGCCTGGTGGCTGAGAGCCACTCAGGCCTCACCACCAGTGCCCGTGGGAAGGGAAAGGATTGGCGGGCCCGGGCCTCACTGTCAGTGCTGGGGTGGGGAAAGGCTCCCCTGAGGGTGCTTCCTCCTCCTCTACTTTGAGCTCCTTCTCCCCCCCCCCCCCGTGAGTATCGCGGGTCCTCCTGCTTGTAAGTGTCCTAAAGCCCAGATGCATAATGTGGTCACCAGATAAGGAATGTTTAACATATAACTGTGTTGCTTTATAAACTGCAATGGAAAAAAAATCCTGAGCAATAACAGTCCCCGAGAGCCAGTGTGGTCTAGTGATTTGAGTGATGAGCTTGGATCCAGGAGACCCAGGGCCCAATCACCAGTCTGCTGTGGAAGCTTGTTGGGTGACCTTGGGACAGTCACTGTCTCTCAGCCTAACTTGCTTCACAGGGTGGTAGTTGCAAGGATAAAATGAAGCAGGGGATAGGTGGGGGGAGAATGATGTTGCAGGCCACACTTGGGTCCCACTGAGGAGAAAGTAAAGGTAAAGGTTTCCCTTGCTCGAAAGCCAGTTGAATCCGACTCTAGGGATGTGATGCTCATCTCCATTTCCAAGCCAAAGAGCCAGCGCTGTCCAAATATGTTTTTGTGGTCATGTGGCCAGCATGACTAGATGCCAAGGCGCATGGAATGCTGTTACCTTCCCACCAAAGCAGTACCTATTTATCTACTTGCAATTTCTTGCTTTTGAACTGGTAGGTTGGCAGGAGCTGGGACCAGAGACGGGAGCTCACTCTGTCATGCAACGCTCGGGTCTCGAACTGCTGAACTACCGACCTTCTGGTCTGCAGTTCAGCGTCTTAACCACTTGAGCCACAGCCGCCCACTGAGGAGAAAAGCTGGCTACAAATACTTAGAAAAATAAAAATAGCAGGGTTTATTTCTGAATGCATAGGCCTCAGCTACCTATCTATAATTAATTATGTTGCTGTATTGGGCACTAATGAGACCTCATTTGGAATTGTCACAGATGTAGCCAGCAATATAGTGGAACAGTTGCTGGACGTGATGGGGGGGGGGGGGGAACCAAGCTAGCCTGACTTCTCAGTGAAGCATGCCAAAAAGGGAGTGTAGAGACTGAGAATAGAAAGCTGCAAGAAAACACAGTAGTAACATAATTATATAGCCTTGTGTAGATTAGAGGCAGTCTAACATATACGAGTAGATACTATTTGTTGAGGCCCAGGTGCTGAGAATGTCCAACTTCACAAAAGTGAAGATAGAATTCAAAGATTGGTGTGTTGGTTGAGGGCCAAAAGATATTCATGCGTATGAGAAACCTGTAATCATTATTTTTAATACTTTGTTAAGATAAAAAGTAACAAGAATAAACTACCTGTTTATATACTTTAAGAAGAAATGTCAAGTATAGATAAATGTGTATGGTGTTCACAAAGTTATAAAATAATGATTTAGACTAGAATGTACACCCTTTTAAAGTGAAAGAAGTAGCTATTTTAGGAGATGTTGTTAAAGTCCTATAAATATTGGAAATTGACGTGACTGAGAGTTTCTTCTCAGAAGGGGGTCTATCATGGGCAACGATGACGGCCCTGAGTCCCCACCTGAACTGGCACTGCAGCCAGAGAAGCTGGCATTGCCAGAGCCAGAAGCCGGCCCCTCTCACTCCTCAGGAGTTGACAGCTTGCCACCGCCAGCACCTGAGCCTGTAAACCCCGCATATGGTCCTGCAGCAGCCAATGAGGTACATGTGCAACTGGGGAGCCCACCTGACTCACCTCCGTGGGTGGTTTGGCTGAGGGGGCAGCTCCACAGGGACTTAGCCACCCACCGCTGAGACACATACTGGCAGGGAAGGCAAATGCTGAGTCCTGAGTACTAGCAGGAGTGCTGCCGCTGCCAAGGGAAACCTGGTTGGAGGCCTATATAGCTTCAACTCTGGATTGGACTCATCGTGGAAGCAATGAGTCACCTCCATGTGGACCTCGCATCCACCTTCGACTCCTGCCCTAAGACTCCCACTCTCACTTGGATTCCTGGCTTCCTGACCTCTGCTTCGGACAACCCCTCTTTCAGACTCACAGTCTGGCTCTCGCTCTGACTCTCTTGGCAATGACCTTGGACCGAACCTGACTCCTGCCTCTTAGCCCAGCCCAGCCCAGCCCGTGATAGAGTCCTTGCCTGTGACTCGCTTATGGGTAAGATACTTTCATGGACTCATGAAATTGCTCTCCTTTAATTATCTATGTAACCGTGATAGATGGTTGATATAATGTCTTGTTGATTTCGTCTATATTGAGAATGCTATAGGTATGCTTTAATAAAAAGCTTAAAATAGCAGAGATTCTCTGATAGTATTTACTTATGTACTGTACCCAAAATGAACCTGAAGCGTTATTGAGGTTCACCTCTGTCTAGGAGTTAAATGATTTGATATAGGAAAGCTAAATAGATGCCTAGGGCTTCTTAAGTGCATGCTTATATCTGAATAAGGCCTGACCTGAATCATCCAAATATCTGAACTTCAGATCTGGGCACTTCAAATTCTGTTGGTTGAAAAGAATTCAGATGGGACTTGCAAACCTGATGGATGAAAGGAAGTTTAATTCCACAATATACCATACCCTTCACAGAGAAGATTATGATTGCATCCACATATCTATGGATATTGTACTATCCTACCATCATTTACTTCCTGGACTGTCTAGTCTACATGGGAGAATCCAGTTGGGTCAATATTGCAAGGCCAGCAGAATATCCAACAAGTGGATCCAGTCACTGTGGAGATAGAGGGATGCACTGGATGTTGGTTAGAACAGGGGTATAGCTGTATGCAGTTGAGAGGTTAATGCTGTTTTTGAAGTTTTTGATCCACTCTTCCATTTCCTCTCCCCCCAAACCTAATTCACTTCTTTCCATGTGGGAATGAGAAGATTTATATATCTTCTGTTTCAGGATTATGAACTTTGATTTTCAGACACTGCATGACATGACAAAATAGGTCAATATTTTCACTGGAATCACCTCAGACAACTGCCTCCACAAACTAAGTTCTATACAATGGCCTGCAGGCTGTCATCTAGCATTACTCCCTCTGTGCACCCACATTAGCTGAGTCCCTCCTCCCCCCTTTGCCTTTTGTACACTGAAGGCATTTCAGCTGTATCTGTTAACACTCTTTAGGCTTCAATGGCTACATAAATTTCGGTAATCTGTGGTTATTGGAACTAAACCTCATTATTATTCTCCCTTTGTCGTTCAATGCACTGCAGTTTGATTTCATTCTTTGTATTCTGTAGCATAAGGTTGTTCTCTCTGTTACTAGGCACCTGGGCATCAAGCCTCAGGCTGCTTACTTTGGAGTAACTGGCAGATTGCAATGGGACTGCTTCAGGTTTGAGGATCACAGCCTCGGCAGATGACGCACGTTTGGCTGCCTCTATTAACCAACAGATGTCTGCGTCATACGCATCCCCCACACTTTTTTCACAGAAAACATTATGTTGGCTTGAAATGCATCAGATTGCTTAATAGTTGAATATAGGGAGGCATTTATCACATAGGCGTTACTCAGCCGCACAGCTAAAATGCCAAGAATGGGATGAACTTTTTTTAAAATGACAGCGATAAAAAGCTCCAGATTTGATAGCTCAAATGCCATCCAACTTCTCCCAAAATGTATTGATGTAATGATAATTTATGCCTCTCAGAGCTTCCCTCTCAGATATGACAAGAGTACAAAGGACTTCATGGGGTGAAAGTAAAGAGTCATCCATATGAATTTTGGCTGGGCTCCCTATGGCGCTGCAAAGGCAATGCTACATTGAGATTACAGGAGCCTCCTCGATGCTTTCTCAAATCCTACAGCACACGTCAGTACCAACTGTTCATCCCCACCCCCACCTCCCCGCCTTTCCCTTCTGTTAACTGGTGGGCACACAGTGAAGTTCACAAATGTTCTTCTAGGAGCTGGTGGGGAGCGGAGAGAAATGGCGAGGACAGCAATCCTTTTGTGAAGGTGAAAGGAAACTCTCTAATTAACTCACAAATTGGGTTCCAGGCAAGATTTTTGCCAACATCCATGAATTCAAGAGGAAGAAACGATACTTATGAGTTTTTATTCTGTACATTACAGGCAGGAAGCAGTTGTCTGCTAAGGGCAGACATTTTATATAACATGACAGGAGGACGATTCTTGTTTAGATGTCATTCCATTTGCTCCTCCTGCTAATCTTTGCCCTGGCCAGATCCTTTTCTTTATTGCATGGTCCCTCATTCCTTACAGAAGTATCTTCTTGAAGGGGCTTTGACCTCTCAGTAGGGTCAAACTACAATCAGCCAGTATTTCTTGAAGAAGGTAAAATATTTGAAAGACTCAGAGGCACCTGCCACAGTTCTATTGGGGAAGCACAAGGGCACACTGGTATCTTTAAGTGCACAGAAATACTGTCCAGCTCTGTGTTTTTATTTCCCATGCACAGTTCCAGACACATTATACCCAGATAAATTTCTTTGGACGGATAAAGGACCTTGCTGTTTATTAAATACATGAAGGATCTGCAAAGGGCAGAATAACTTAATCAACCTTAGTCCCTTTCAGTGGGCTGCTAACACTACAAAAGCGGCTCAAGCCACCTCATGCAGACATCCCTGCTCTTTGGGTGACTCCTCGTGACTACCCTTGTTGGTTGGTCAGCACAAAGTGTCACCTCACGACAGCACTAATGGCTCTTCTCTTGCAGCCTCAAGATCCCCTCCTCCAATTCCCTAATAGGGAAAGGGTAGGAATAAAATTCTTGGGATCTACTTTTAGAGCATTGCCAAAGGTGCATTATTTCTTGAAATATTGTGGTCGGGGGGGACCAGTGCATTTTTAGTTTGTATAGCATCATCATCTAAGAATTGAAAGTAATTATATCCTTCACATCTGCACATGGAAGAGCACAGCTGGAATGCAGTGTTCAGTTGTTGACACTGCTGTTTAGGAAGTCAGCATTTGGGCAATTTGAGAAAGGCTGCTAGGGATCTACAAAAAATCCTCAAAGAACAGGAGTGCTTAGTCTCAGAAAATAATATTTAATTTGGGAGTGGGCAAGAGAGTGTGCTGATAGTTTTTAGATGCTTTTAAAAAATCCTGGAAAAAAAGGGAAAATCAATATGTGCTGAGGAGATATCACACTTTTAATTACAGGCACATATATTGTGGTTGGCCCTCACCTGGATAGCCCAGGCTAGCCCAGTCTCCTCAGATCTCTGAAGCTAAGCAAGGTCAGCCCTGGTTAGCATTTGGACTGGAGACCAGCAAGGAAGTCCAGGGTCACAACACAGAAGCAGGCAATGGCAAACCATCTCTGAACATCCCTTGTCTTGAAAACCCCATGGGGTCGCCATAAGTCAGCCACGACTTGAGAGCAACCCCCCCCCCCAACTCATTACTGGATGGTATTAAGAACTTCCATTTTCTACAAGTAACTCAGCAAAAGAACAACATTTGAGTCCAGTGGCCAACAGAGTTTTATCCAAGGCATGAGCTTTAGTGTGTGCACACACTTCTATCCGAGGAAGTGTGTGTGCACACGAAAGCTCATACCTTGGATAAAACTTTGTTGGTCTTAAAGGAGCCACTGGACTCTAACTTTGTTCTGCTGCTTCAGACCAACATGGCTACCCACCTGGATCTATCAGGAAAGAAGAAGAGAGCTTCCTAAGGAGCTTGAAGGTCATTGAAAGAAAGTTGTAAAGGCTTGCCCTATTCATGGAAAACAGTGCTTTGGAATCTGAGTTGAGCTTCTACCTGAGCTTTCCTTTTTTTCTGTCCTGGGTTTCTGGAAGCAACTGTGAGAGCCCTGGAAATAGACAGCTGTCCCTAGTGGGTTCCTCAGCAGTCCCAGCATCTGACATAGGCTTCTCCTCATGTGCCACCTGGGCTTCTGAGCCAGCAGCCCATGACTTCTGATGGATCCTGGAATGATGCATGTCTTCTGATGCATGTCTTCTGATGGATCCTGGAAGTCAGGGGGCCTGGGAACAGGAAGGTTCTCTAGGGTTTTGACTTCTGCAGGTTTAGCCACCACAGCATCCTTATCCTCCAAGGAGGACTCTTGAGACTAAGCCCTGACACAGACAAGTGTTTCTGTGGGCACAAGGATTTCCATCCATGAAGGTCAACTTTCTAACCTCTCCAATCACAGCAGCCTGAAAGGCCCTCCCAAATCCTGTTCCTTAATCCTAGCCATAGTCTACACACATCTTTTGACTTCCCATCCATGTCTTGGGGGAAAAAAACATTATGTGAAAAGCAACCCTTTATATAACCATGATAGGTTAGTATCAGCAGCTAGTGGGACACTGAGAGCTATTATTATAGTTTCCAGGTGTTTCATCTTTGGGTTTTATTCTACATTTAGCAAAAAAACACCTGGATTTCAACTAGTGTATTTCATAAGATCTTAAGTCCTTTAAACTGTCCCTAATGCCTCTAATGAATATTTTCAGCAAAAATCAGAAATAGCTCTCACTCCATAAATTCTCGTTCCAGTGCTCACTAGCAATAATTGGATATTTTGGAAAGGTAAGATGTGGTTCAACTTCCGCTTAAGTAATCCTCTAAAGAATGAACCCTGACTGTGAGAAACATTTAATCTCTATAAAAAGGGTGGCTGAGACCTGTTCCACATTGCTGGATTTCAAGCATACCTTCCCACAGGCCAGTTCTCCTGCTCAACATCATTTGGCACATAATTATCTTCATGAGGGAAGATATTATGTGCAATTATGAGCTGAACCTCATGATCAGAAGAGCAACATGAAGAAGGGTTTTTTCCCCCCACTGCAGGCAAGAGTATCTTATCTTTATACCATCATCTCCATTCAAACACAGGGCAATATATATGTTTCTCCTCCCTGACATTTTGTACTCACAGTAACCTTGTGAGGTAGTTTAAGGTGGGTGATAGGTCCAAGGTCCTGCTTAGCTTCAAAATTCCGACCCTGCTTAGCTTCAAAATTTTGATGAGATCGGGCTAGCCTGGGTCATCCAGGTCAGGGCAGGAGATGAACAGAGGTGGTTTGCCATCACCTGCCCCTGCATAGCAACCCTGGACTTCCTTGGTGGTCTCCCATCCAAATACTAACCAGGGCCGACCCTGCTTAGTTTCTGAGATCTGATGAGATCAGGCTAGCCCGGGCTACCTGCAAACTATGAAAAAAGCAACCCAGCTTTTAAACCATGCTGCTTCTGACCTTCACTGCCAAGTAGGGATTCAGACCTGTTTCCTGGGTCCTAATCTGATGCTTGGGAAGTAAGGCAATATGGTATAGCCTGATCTCCTCAGATCTCAGAAGCTAAGCAGGGTTGGCCCTTGGAAAGGAGACCTCTAAGGAAGACCCTATGGAGGAAGACGGGGGCAGACCACCTCTGCTTCTCACTTGCCTTGAAAGCCCCTTGCTGGGGATGCCATAAACCAGCTACAATTTGACAGCACTTTACACACACACACACAATCCAACACTCAAATCACTATACCACACTACCTTTCCCACACGTATCAGTTTTGCATATTCAGGGAGTTGTTTTTTATGCAGGAACATTTCAGACATGATGCCCCACTTGCAGTCTAAATTGGTACAGCCTTGCAAGAAGACCACCACAAAGTATTCCCAGTCATATGTCCCAACTTTTAGATATGTTCCCTACATTTTATATCTACAGCAGTTTACAAGCCAATATTACAGGGCCATAGAACCAGTAATGGCTATTCAAATTCCATCTCTGACAGTACAGCACAAATGCCATCTGCTATAGCATTGTGCTAGCAGATGGGCCCACACACCTGAACCAATGTGATACTTGGTCAGCATGGTAATTTATAGAAACAAAGCATAAAGGCCATGAGTGGGTTATCTGCAATGTTTAAACATACTTTGTATGGCAACTAGTGAGTTTAGGTTCTTAATGAATAATATTTATATGGTATTAATTTTCCATATGCATATGTAAATGTTTCCACTGCAAGCTGGGCTTTATTTGAATTCTGCTGTGAAGTTGCCTTATAGCAAGTCGGCCATTGGACCATCTAGCTCACTGTTTTCTAATCTCAGCAGCTCCTTGATACAGCAAGAAGTCTTTCTTACCACCTGTTACCTGTGATTCTTTAATTGGAGATGCGAAGAACTTAAAACTTTAACAATGAAAGTAAGTACTATACTACTGAGTTATGGCTCCTCCCCTACCCAATTCACTCCTGATTTGTTTTACATGTAAGCCATGGAACACATGAAATTATAACAGAGTGCCAATGCACATGTTCAGAACGCTTTCCATCTCAAACTATGTAACCATGGCAATTTCATATACATCTCACGTTTGCCTGGTTTCGAAGGCTGGGACACACAAAGCAGTCCTGAGAAGATGATTAATAGTTGCGTATGGTGATATGGGAGCACGCAGTCCACAAAATACCCCTATCCCAGAACATTTAAAGGAAAGAGAAGAATTGTGCCTGAAAACAATCTACCAGCCAGTTAAGTTAAGACTGGTGAGATGTCCTTCTGCTTAGCTTTATTATTTGCATATGCATTCTGAATCAATTGACATTTTTGAACAGTCTTCAAAGGCAGATCTTTGTAGATCTCATTTCAGTAATCTAACCTACACATGATCAGAGCATACCTAACTATGGCCAGATCATGCTTTCCCCTGAAAAGGTGAACTAAATGAAATTGGTTAAAGATGATGCATGCTACAAATGACACCTGGATATCCATCTGCATGAAATAATCTAATATCAGCTCTCCTACACAGAACATCTGATCTTTAAGGCAAGTGCAACTTCACAAAACATGCTGAAGCCTCAATCCTTAGGTAAGTACATTACCAACCAAAAGCACCTTGGTGTTGTCTAGATTGAGTTTCAGTCTACTGGCTGACATCTAACCCATTACTGATGTCCATTACTGCACACCTGTTCAGGATATCCAGTGCCTAAGGTGAATATTCTAAAAAGGAGAAATAGAAGCACATCATCAACATATTGCTCTTTCCTCCAGTCCTCAGATGACATCTCCCAATGGTTTCATGTAGATGTTAAGCTACACGGGAGATCATATGAACCTTGAGGGGGCCCGTAGCACATATGCCATGAGGTCAAGCAGTCATCTCCAAACAAAACCTTCTGGTATCAATCAGCCATAAAAAGGTCAGGAACACAGGACTGCAGAGCCTCCAGTCTCTTATCACAGACAGCTGGACAAGATAGCCAGCATGAAATCCAGAATGATCAACATATACACACATAGTCACTATGCTGATGAAGGCCATTAACCTACAGGACCAAGGTAAGGTGCTCAATGCCTGGAAATGATGATTACTTAAAAGGACAAAGCATTCTAGATAATGTTTTATTTATTTATTTAGACCTGGTCAAGGTGGCTTGAAAGAAACCAAGGCCGTAAAAATAAGTCAATAAAAACAAATCATGCTCATAAAAACAAGTCAATAAAACAGGGCAACTCAATAAAACAAGTAAATAAACAGTAGTCAATAAAAATGTGAGTTAAAAACAGGCCAAGGTATAAAAACAAATAAAACAAACAAAATAGTCTAACAGGATATTTATAAATGTCCTCAAGCTAGCAGCAAACCATAAAACAATTAAAAGGCTGGGTGAAGAGAAATGTTTCAGCCTGTGCAATGTTCCCTCTAAGCTGTGGAGTCTTGTGAGCAAAAAAAATCTGCTTTGTGAGCTACTGGCATTAAAGTTGTGAGCAAGTGATTTGGCTACTGCATAAATTACTTTGCTCTGGAGCCATCCTTCCTGAGCGAAGACAAAAATGTGTGAACTGAAGGCTAAAAAACTGTGAGCTAGCTCACACTAACGCAGCTTAGAGGGGAAACTGGTCTGGTGCCTGAAGGAAAGTAGCACAGGTTTCAGACAAGCCTCAAGGCAGAGGGCATTCTAAAGGCAAGGTGCTGCCACCAAAAAAGCATTGCTACTGGTTGCCACTCATCTCACTTCTGCAGGCGGGGCCATAGAGAGCAGGGCTTGAAAAGAGGATCTTGACTGGTGAGCTGTTCTAGATTCTTAGACAGATGGCATCAAAGGTTAGGTAAAGGAAATTGTATTGTGTTTGCAAACACTTAATATGGACTTTATTATATAAAAAGTAGCAATGCTCTACTAGCTTGGTGAACCAAAATAGAATATCTGTGCCACTGAAATTTTTTTCAGTGTGTGTGTGAGGCAGGGGTTAAAGAGATCCAAATGGAAAGACTGTAAAAAGATTAAATATATACCCAAGAATAGGGATGGGCAGAAACTGGGAAAATGTGGTTCACCTTGTGATGTGCCCCATTTGCAAACCACTGACTGTGACAGTTTTTAGCCACCTCACAAACCGGTTCAGTTCGTGAGGTCCGCAGTAGAACTCCCCGCAGCAAGCTACATACACCAAACTCACAGGGGATCTCCAGCCAATTCTCCTCTATCTGCCCTCCAAATTTGGTGAAGATTGGCTTTACAGGGTCTCAGTTACACCCCCCTCCCCAAGTTGCCCCTGGGAAAGTGCTTTCTGGGGAAATGAAAGTTTGTGGAAAATTTCTGCCAGTCGCCCTGCCAATAACTTGACTTCATGAAGCATAAACTGGTGAAACATGCTCATCCCTTCCCAAGATATTGAGGTGTAGTTATGTCACATTGGTAGGAGGGAAGATAATCTTTCTATGGTTGTATTTGCTCAGTTATGGGTGAAGTTACTGGTGAGAAAAGGGTAATCAAGGGTAATAGTTTCAGAAAGGGAGGGACAATGGCTGATTGCATGTAACTGTCATTTTAGATGGCTGAAGGTGGTGTGAAATGGTCACTGTTGTCTAAGGTATGTACATGCCTCTTTTTAGGCAAAACTGTATCTGATGTGAAGTCCTCTGATTCTTCCTTAGAATTGTTTTGATTGAAAAGCAGCTAAGGAAGGCAGGATTGGAAATGGAGGAAGGAAGGGCTGCTTTACTGCTTCTTTCCCCACATGTTATCCTCTCAAAATTGGCTCCTTTTCTTTCTTAGGTGAAAAAAAGGTATGGGGTCCCAATTTCAATTTCCCACTCCACCATAGATAAGAAAGTAGCCATGGGGGGGTAATGCTTAGTGAATGAAAATGACCCCCCTCCTTTGTTGGGCCCTTATTCCTGCTTTCAGCCTTGTACGGCTGTTTTCATTAAACAAAATAATTAAGAAGAATGGTGGAGCTGCCTATCCCAAACATTTAGAGCCTTTGATATGTAAGACTGTAAAGCAGTGGTTCTCAACCTTTCTAATGCCGTGACCCTTTAATACAATTCCTCATCTTGTGGTGACCCCCAATAATAAAATTCTGCCAACACACACAACAATGAAGCCACTTTTTCAGATGTTTTCTCTTGCATGGCAGTTAGCACCAAACAAGTTTAATATAGACTTTAGACCAGTGGTTCTCAACCTTTCTAATGCCACTTTAGACACACATATATTTGCAAGCTAGTCCCAACAAGACACAACAAACACTCAGGCTTCAGACCTACTTTTCTTCAACAGAAAATGCCATGAGAAAACAAAGGTAGGTGGGGGGGGGGGAGAGGCTGTTGCAGGTGGGGGGGGAGAGAGGGGAGAGAGAGAGAGAAAGGGGGAAAAGA
Organism: Lepidodactylus listeri; assembly: GCA_029233225.1. Taxonomy (NCBI): domain Eukaryota; kingdom Metazoa; phylum Chordata; class Lepidosauria; order Squamata; family Gekkonidae; genus Lepidodactylus; species Lepidodactylus listeri. The sequence goes on from JARCFY010000001.1 coordinate 150,093,789, forward strand.
GGGGGGAAGAGAGAGAAAGAGAGAGAAAGGGGGAAGAGAGAGAGAACGGGGAAGAGAGAGGGGAGAGAGAGAGAGAAAGGGGGAAGAGAGAGAGAGAGAAAGGTGGGAGGGAGGGAGAGAGAGAGAGAGGAAGGAAGGTAGGTAGGTGGGGGGGGGGCTTTTGCCGCTTTTCCTGGGCTCTGCGCCTCAGCCCAGGGAAGGTGGCGGGGGGGCTTTTGCCACCTTTCCTGGGCTCTGTGCTTTGGTGCAGAGCCTAGGGAAGGCAGGGGGGCTTTTGCCGCCTTTCCTGGGCTCTGTGCTTCGGCATGAAGCCCAGGGAAGGTGACAGCAGAGCACCCTAAAGGTGGTGGCGGGGAGGGGGAAGTGGCCATTGACTTACCTGCTGGCTTCTTCCTCCTCATGACCCCTGCTGGAAGGGCTGCTGCAAGCAGGGGGTGGGGCTCCAGCCCCAACCAACTCCTGCTCTTTGCCCTTAAAGGGAAAGCTCCCTTTGAGGGCAAAGAGCCGGGAGGCCAGACCTCGCACTCAATCGAGCGCTGGGCCATTTCCTGCTGGTGGGGAGGGGCGGGGCGGGCTCAGACGATCCCCAAAGGGGTCCCGACCCCCAGGTTGAGAACCACTGCTGTAAAGCTTCAAAACCTGGGTGAGCATGTGACAGTGGATCAAAAGAAATGGCTACACATCATGGTAGCATAAGTGTAGTCAGGATTGGCTGCACTGATGTACCAAGAATAGGTGGGGCAGCAAAGCCAGTTCTAGAGCACTTCAGTAGCTGTTTGGGCTCTGCTGTTGCAAAATTTTCCCAGGCAAATTTTTCTTGTGCCCCAGAAACCTGAGCTACCTGGCTGGACAGCGCTTCTGCTATGTCAGAAATCTTGCTCTGAAGATGACTGGACAGCTCCCCTACACCTCTGTCCATGCTTAGGAGGAAGGAGAAGCCAAACCAGCATGCTCCAGTGTTGGTAGTACACGGCACCAGGAGGAGGGTGCAGGAGGGGGGTGAGGAGGAGGAGATTGGATTTATATCCCGCCCTTCACTCAGAGGCTCAGAGCAGCTTACAAACTCCTTTCCCTTCCCCTCCCCACAACAAGACACCCTGATATCTGTATTGTGCCTGCCTAATTTCTTTGATGAAGTTTAAATCATGGGGGGGGGGGGACAATTTACAGTTGGGGAAATGGCACAGGAGGGAGAGTTAAACTCTGCTTTCCCTGATATTGCAGCTTGGAGCCATATGGAGAGCATGGCTGCTCTGTGCAGCTAAAAGACACATTTGAGGATCTTATGACACATCTGTAGCATTAAATGTGGTCTGGCCTTCTGCCATTCCACCTTCTTTTTATGTTTTATAGTTATATCTCACCTTTCTTCCAAGGTTCTAAGCAGGTATTCCTTTGAAGCACTGACAACACCCCTAACTGCTTCACTTCAGCAAGGATGCGGGATCATGTGGTTTTGCAAGTACATCCTAGTCTTAAACACTATTGTCTCTCTCCAATCAGGAAGAAAATAAATTTTCTGTCTAGTTGAAAAGGGGACAGTGAGGGGAGGGGGGGAGAGAAGCTTGCGAAAAGTGTGACGCCTCCTCTATGAACTCAAAAGCACTCAAGCACAACCATATAGCTCTGTGGCCAGCTGTAGCTGTCATTCTGTATTACACACAATGAAATATGAATGGCCTAGTATTTCCCCTCTTTTTTTAAACAAAGAAGAATGACCTTGGACCACTAATTAAAGCTGAAACATTAATAGGAGCCCAAGGGAACAGGAGGAGCAAGATAAGGCTGTGCTAATCTAAAGAACAATTTTTTTAAAAGTTTATAAGGAGCATGTTCTCAAGAGAGGAGCCAAAGAGCTTCACTATCAGAAGCCTAAATTTGTTTCAATGGGACTTACAATTGAAAACCAACCTGGCCAAGGTATCTGATGATGGCCGTTTGAAAAATATATGACTTGTTTTTAATGAGGATTTAGGGTGTGCAACACAGAGGAAAATACAGTCCCCTGAATATTTAATATCAGTGCAATCGTAAGTGGAGTTACACCTTTCTAAGTCCATTGCAATCAATGGGGTTAGAACAGGGGTGTCAAACTCATTTGTTATTAGACCAGATCTGACATAATTGGGACTTTGTCAGGCCCAGACCATGTGTGTCATAAAATGTAATGCCAGGTACCAGTGATATAAACTTTACAAAGGACACAGGCAAATAATATTTTTTCTTAAAAGACAAACATGCTTAAAACACTAACACTCTTGCAATATTTTGTTGAACAGTCTTTGATAACTGACACATCTTGCTCTGAATTATTGCATCAAAATCTGGAGGCAATGTCTATGCTGTAGCAATCCTGAGTACGCTGTTCAGGTATCTGTAAGCTGCAAATGTACTTTTAATTTTTTGACATTCATTACAGAAAAGACCTGTTCACAGACATACCTTGTCCCAAACATAGAAGTTTAGAAGCAAAAAGACTTAAGTTGGGGGCAATTAGGACCCAGAAACGGCTAAAATTTGCTAATGCCAACTTCAGGAACTTATCTTTTAGTACAACATCACACTGCAGATCAGTTATTTCCATCTGGCCCTGATGTGGATAGCCCCAGCAAGCCCAATCTTGTCAGATCTTGGAAGCCTGACAAGTACTTGGGTGGGAGACCTTCAAGGAATACCCGGGCCAGAATGCAGAGGCAGGCAACAGCAAGCTACCTCTCTGAATATTCAAGCCCCACTAGGGGTCGCCAGAAGTGAACCATGACTTCCAGGCGCTCTCTCTCTCTCTCTCTCTCTCTCTCACACACACACACACACACACAGAGAGACACAGAGAGAGAGAGAGAGAAATTATTTCCATCTGGAACTCCTTTGGAACCTCATGAACATCCACACAAAACTGATTATGGAAAATTCCAAAATCTCTATTCTGTTCCTAGGGACCATCATTCCACTTTGGGGGCTGTCCTTCCATTCCCAAAATGCTTCTGCTACTCCCAGGGACTGTCATTCCACTCTGAGCCTTGTCATTCCAGTCCCAGAACAATTCTGCTACTCCCAGGAGCTGTCATTCCACTCTGCGGCCTGTTGTTCCAGTCCCAGAGCACAGATTCTATTACTATGGACTGTCCTTCCACTCTGGGGGCTGTCACTCCAGTCCCAGAGCACTGTTTCTATTCCTAGGGACTGTCCTTCCACTCTGGGGGCTGTCACTCCAGTCCCAGAGCACTGTTTCTATTCCTAGGGACTGTCCTTCCACTCTGGGGGCTGTCACTCCAGTCCCAGAGCACTGTTTCTATTCTAGGGACTGTCCTTCCACTCTGGGGGCTGTCAGTCCAATCCCAGAGCACTTTTTCTATTCCTAGGGACTGTCATTCCACTCTGAGGGCTGTCATTCTGCCCCAGAGTAGTCGTCTATCTGGGCCCAGAGGCCTTAATGGAAAATCCATTCTATATTTTCTTTGCAACACTTTTGTGCGGCAATGTATTTCAGTGGAGCCCATGCAAGTCAATTGGCATTCCTGGCTCCCATTATCTTATATGGGCCTTCAAATGTCTCCCATTGTTTCAAGTGGGCAATCCTGTCATTCCTTTTAGTACATCCCCATTCCTGGGCAAGCACCAATGAGGGTTACGATGCAAAGATACCACAAGCAAGCCTGGACTTAAATGGAACAATTATAACAGAAGGACTGATTCCTACCATAACAGCCAAACTATAATTAAGAGAACCTGCTTAATAATAAATGCAGCTTCCTATAACTACAACAAAACAGAGTGTTACTTAACATATTCAAAGAAGTTTTGTTTGTTTGTTTGTTTTTAATAACCTCAACTAAATAACCACACTTAATGGCAAAAAAACAACTCACCCCAACCTGCGATGCTTAGAGAACCACCCACCCAGCTGCAGCAGATGATTGTGCTTCTTTGGGCTCTGCTACTTTTGCAAACACAGTACACAACGCAGCCTCTGGCTGCAATGGAAGCAACCAGCCCAGAAGGTTCCACTGGCTGACACTGTAGGAGAATCCCCGAAGCTGCCAGGGAATCAAACCCGCTGACCAATTAAGAAGTCTGTAGGAGCTGAAACGCTGCTTAGGAGCTTTGGAAGCCAGAGGAGGAGCCACGCAGAGCAGAGCCAAACAGAACAGAGACAACCCCACATAAACTTCAAACATCCAGTCCAAGCCAGTCTTCCGAATGGCATGAGGCCAGCCAACTCAGTTGACTGAGGCTCCTCCTGCCTTTGCCAAGCTATTTAGTGGGGAGGGAAGGAGTTTGGTAAGGTGAGGGTGCATCGTGGGCTGGATTAAAGCCTTGGGCAGGTCTATTCTGGCCCGTGGGCTGTATGTTTGACACTCCTGGGTTAGAAGGATGTACCTCTGTTTGGGACTGCACTGTTAAATCATCTGCCACTTTTGGTTTCAAATGCTGCAGTCCTGTGCACACTTACCTGGGCTATGACTATAGCTCACCTCTATCCTGCCCTTCCATCAGAAGCTCAGAGGAGTGTACTTAGGGATTTCAGTATAATCCTCACAGCAACTCTGTGAAGTACATTAGACCCTCACCATTCACAGATTCATGACTCACAATTTCAGTTCTTCATGGCCTGTGGCCTGATCATGTGATGTGACATGACACCTCCCATTGTTAAAGATGCCAAAAAGAAAAGCAAGTGACACAGAGCATGATAAGGGGAAAGGTGATTAGCAGGAACAAAGCACTGGTTCGAATTTTACTGATATTCCTGTATTGTCTCCAGCCTGATTTATTCCTGCTAAGCATCACTGTAATTATTATATCAATATATATTGTGGGAGATGTAGATGTCTTGCTAGTGGGAAGCAGCACCCACCCTCCAGTGTTTGCAGATTGTGCCATTTATGGTGATCTCAAGAACAGCAAGGTTTGGCTATAGAGACTTCAAAAAGTTATCTCCCCTTCTAACCCAGAGGATGCAACCCAGCCTTCAGCATTTGGCCTGCTGGATAGCCAGTCTCTTATTGAGAAAGACCTGGTGGCATACTTCATCACAGGGAAGGAAAACTCTCAAATTCCCATTTCCCTTACCTACAGCTCTATGCATTTCCCCCTCAGGGATCCACTGATTATTATTGCACCACACATTACCTCTTATCAGAGTACCTACTGGAAAACCCATTCAGCAACTTCAGGGAGAATTGTGGGAATCCAACTTTTCTCCACTGTCCTCCATTTTTGAGCAGTCCCAAGCAGGTTTGGGAAGTTAGGCTCCACTCACTGGGCTCCTACAGGACCTTCTTACCAATGCTCTGGAGCTCCTCTTGATCATCCTGCTGACAGCCTGCTTGAGCCCAGAAGAGTGATTTTATATTTCCCTGCATCAGAGCCACAACATTAGCATGTTTTCCCAGTGCTGACATCACGTCTGGGTTTTGACAACCCACTTCCAAATGCAGGATGGGCTCCAGAGTAAACTTGGAGTAGGAGAACAATGTAAGCCACTTTGGGTCCCCATTGGGTTGAAAGGTGATGCACAAGTGAAGTAAATGTATAAATTCTCTCCCAAGGTCCAGCAGTGAGCTCATGGCAGAATGGGGATCTGAACCAGATCCCTCTTAGTTGCCATCATATGTTCATGAACATTCTACCTCTCCTGAGTCTTAAATCTCTGGCAGTAATAGCAGGATTGTAAGCCACCTTGAACCACAAGGAAAGGTGAGATATAAATGTTTTAATTAATAAATAGGAGGAGTCCCAGTGACTTAGGTGATGTGAGATGACAACACATACATTGTATATAAGGATAACAGAAAGCTCTGTTCTGCAATTTTACCCAATCAAAAAGTTGAAAATGAGGCTCACCATGAACCAAAAAAAGATATCCCTTGGAACAGGAAGCTTTTTGTCCTAAACCGTGATACAGACATTGTTAAACACTACAGAGTTGCACCACTTCCCTTCATCAAAGCAGCATACATAAATAATTTAACATGGATTTATCATTCCACAATGCCATAAAACCATCATGTAGAATTCATGGAGCTGCCTTATTCTGAATCAGACCATTGGTCTATCAAGGGCAATGTTTTCTACTCTGACAGGCAATGGCTGTCCAGGGGCTCAGGTGGAGGTCTTTCACATCACCTTTCACATCATTAGAGATGCTGAGGAAATGAACCTGGGACCTTCAGCATGGAAAGCAAGGTGTTCTACCATGGTCCCTCTCATCATGATCTAAAAATGTGATGTTTCCCTTCACCCTTTCAATATATGCTTATGGCTGATGAGATTCTAACTGGTAGTAGTAATGGTCAATAACCAAGGAGTGGTGATAGTTATTCCATGGAATGAATCAACATATTAATAGAGTAATCTTACCCATGTGGTAAAGATATTTCTTGTGAGAGCTGCTAGGGCACCTATTATTGAACTAGAAATCCTTCCCTTGCCTGCTCACCTTCCCTGTAGCTAATCAAAGGGCCAAGGCACAGTATTGCTCTCACACACTGCCCAGGTCCCTAAAGCCTCCTAACCACATCACAGCCAAAGAGAGAGGTTGTCTAGAATATGGTGGTTATCTGCTCTGAAGGAAGATTATGCAGTTCCAGTTAATTTCTTCGGTCCTCTTTCTCTTTTTTAACAATGGAGACATGCACTACCCTTTTAAAATTGCTTCATAATGCAGTTTTTATTAAATAACTACAGGGAGCTATTTTTGAATGGCATCAGGCCATAATAAGAGTATCATGAATCACTCCTTTAATACATTGTAGATTATCCAGCAGTAAATGGCTGAACGGCACAAGCGTCATATTTTAAATGTGTTTTCTAGAATTTGCTGCTAGAATACCTTGATCTGAATTGTCCTGAGAAATAGTGGGTAGATGGTTGTGCTGAGTACCTGGCACATGAATCACCCCCCCCACACACACACACACACAAACACCACCACCACCAATTGGTCAGCTGAAACCAGTTTTGATTCCCTAGTGAGCATGTTCCAAAAATGTTAGCTTGGATTTGGCTAGTAGACACAGTTTTTCAGGGTGGCAAGGTTGTATGCCTTAGGGTTATGCTTCCTGTATGCTAGCTTGTATCCTCATAATGCCTGCTCAGCCAGTTTGGTGTGAGAGCCAGTTTGGTGTAATGGTTAAGTGTGTGGACTCTAATCTGGGAGAACCGGGTTTGATTCTCCACTCCTCCACTTGCACCTGCTGGATGATCTTGGGCGAGCCATAGCTCTGTACCAGCTGTTCTCTCAACGACAGTTGTCTCAGAGCTCTCTCAGCCCCACCTACCTCACAGGGTGTCTGTTGTGGGGAGGGGAAGGGAAAGGAGTTTGTAAGCTGCTCTGAGACTCCAAGTGAGTGAAGGGCAGGATATAAATCCAATCTCTTCTTCTTCTTCTTTATTAACAAAAAAACAGACCTACTATATGTAATAGGAACTGAAAAACTAGAAACCACAACACTGTGTTGCCTTATATATGAGTGCAAATTAATTATCTAATTCATGATTGGGTATTTTTACAAAAACGATTAACCTACATGCTGACACAACAAAAGAATAGCTTGTTAGCATGTGAGGACTTAGCAAGAGTATTGGTTCCAAAAATAATAAGGTGATCTTGAGGAAGAATTGAGTTTGGAAATGGTCTTCGTATCTGGATGAGTCTGTTGGTCACTGCTGCATGAGCTCTATGAAGAAAACAACCTGCTGTGAAATTAACAAGGGACTTTTCACTAGAACTTTTGATGGACTATATGAATACTGTTAATCATTTTTGTAAAATTAATATGAAACAATGAATTAGACCATTAATTTGCATTCATATATAAGGCAACACAGTGTCATGGTTTTTGGTTTTTCAGCCTGTACATTGGACACAATAGATACAATAAGTCTGCAGTATTCTCTTTTTCAAACAAAACTTAACATTAGAAAGGCTGCCTTCAACTTCCCAACATTTGAGGAAGGAGCATTATAATACGGCTGCTGTCATAGGGCAATAAATCATACAGGAAGTACAAAATCCTGTAATGAAGCATCACAGTTCTGGAACTGAGGTTATACTAATGAAAAGTAATATATTTTTATCTGTTGTATTTTAGAGTTGGCATGGGTTTTTTTGCCTGAACATTTATGGCTTGCTGTGTTAATGGCTGAACTCACCAGAAATTGCACTTCATAGATACAGTATTTTGATTGTGCTAAGTTCTGCACAGCCCATCCTTTGCATCCACAGAAATTTGGATTTAATCATAAAGTATTTGTACTCGCTGCAACTGAATTAGTGGGAGATATTCAATGGGTTTATTTATCTCAATGGCTATGGATATTCAAGGGGGTCAAAGGTTTTTTGTCGCCAGTTGCCGGCATCCTGTTTCTCTAATTAGTGATTTGGCGGTAGTTGTGTTTAACAGCATATAGAGTTGGCTGGTTTTTTCTAAATCTGTTCCAAAACCTGCCAGGGAATGAGCTCAGTTCTCTGGATCATGCAGGGATGTTCTCAGCTTTTCTGTACAGTGAAAGGACAAACCATTAAAAATCCACCCTCACTGGCAGCAATCCTTAAAATTCCAGTATTGGCTCACTTGTTTGTAGGGTTTTTTAGTGTATTGAGTCAATGTGATCCACTAGTTGCCCCCATTGTGTCTAATTTGCCAGAAGCATGTAGAGAACACCTCGTTTTTCTTACAAAAGCATCCTTTCTTTTTAAAACTTAGAAATAGTCTGCAGAGACAACAAGGTGAGGTAAGAAACAATTTATCTTGATCTAACAATACCCATGACACCTTTGGTTTTCACAAGATGCCTTTCCAATATTACTGATGATACCGTAAAGCCTTGCAATTCACCTTGAGGAAACATCGCTGCCAGCAATGCCTAATGTCGTGGCACTGCTAGATTGTTTTTTTACTGTTTGTATACAGTGCAAAAGGGTTGCGGTGGCTCACAGGTTAAGGCTCTGAGCTGCAATAGCTCGGCAGTTCGAGACCCTAGTGTCGCATGATGGAGTCTCTGGCCCCAGCTCCTGCCAACCTAGCAGTTTGAAAGCAAGACATTGCAAGTAGATAAAAAGGTAGGTACCACTTTGGTGGGAAGGTAACAGTGTTCCATGCGCCTCAGCGTTTAGTCATGCCGGCCACATGACCACAGAAAAAGTCTTCAGACAGCGTTGACTCTTCGGCTTGGAAACAGAGACGAGCAATACCCCCTAGAGTCGGATTCGACTGGCTTTCGAGCAAGGAGAACCTTTACCTTTATACAGTGCAAAGGTGCATAATTTGGGGCTCTGAGAAGCAATTCTAGCACTTATACAAACCTTCCTAAGTGCTCGGATCCAGTCTCAGAGCTTAGAAGTACACACTTTTGAGGTTTGGCAAAGCAATTGTGGCATTTGTAAAACCATCTCTAAGTGCCAGGGTCAGAACATTTTTGCCCTACTGTCTGCAGTCTGCATAGACAATAGAGGGAAAGGTTTTAAAGGAGGGGATGGGCCATTACCTCTGTACTCCTAAGGCTCAGCTTCATCAAAGTTCATAAACTTCAAGGTGAAATCTTCCTCATTCAGTGCCAGGATCAAAAAATTTTCCTTAATGTCTGCCTCCTCTGGATGTACTGGTGAAAGAATGGATAAAAAGTAGGGATATTGTGAACTTCCTAGTAAACTGGTTCAGCAAACATTCCTGTCCAAAAGTTTCATTTCCTTCCACCTTGCAAGTTGCTTCTGCATCTGCACAGTAGGTGAAATCACTCTTTCCCCAAGGTTTTGAATGGGTGGATCAGGTAATTCAATGGCAAAATGAGGCTGTGCCACATTTCCTATTATAAGCCAATAGTGTTAGAGTTCATGGGAAGAACCCAAACAGATGTTAAAATCAGATAACTGTGTCTTAAGGATACTTCTTTCATTACATTTATCTTGTGCTTAGATAATGGGGTGAATACAACCAACTTTTCTGCTGATAAAAAGGGATGGAAAGTCCTTTTCACCACCCATGAAGGTTATGCTGGGGATCATGGGACCTCCAAACTCAAAAGCCATGTGAGACAGCAGCTGTGGTAAGGAAAGGAGTTTAATGAGGCTGCATCCAACCTACTACCTATATGAGGTGTTGTGACAAGCTGTTTCCATCAACTGAGGGGACCCACACAGCTTCCTATGATTTCTGGGGAACCTTGTTTACTTTAAACTATAAACTGTCCCCTCAGGTACCAGGTAACAAGGGTCTAGGTTCTGGGATTGCTGCTGTGAGGTAAGTTTTGTGCTGCACAAGTGAAATATGGAGGTCACTAAAGCAGGAATTCTATATCAACTACAAAGAAGATTTATTTATTTACAAGTAGGTTTCAAGGAACAGATCAGCAGCACAGGTTTCCAGATAGGCACCAGAGAAACTTGGCTGAAACACATTAATTTAGAGAGTAGTTTCAATTTTCTTTAATACTGTCAAGCATAGGTTTTTACCAATTAGCCACTAAGTTGGATCCTTACACACACACACATGGGATTCCACTCACACCATCCTGCCCTTTCCCAAGAGTCAGACTAAATGGCACCAAGGTCTGCTGATTGCCAGAGAGAGGCCTAACAATTGGGTACTCTATTCTCAGTCAGAAGTAGAGCCAAACCACACTGCCACACTACCAAGCAGACCTACCCTTCCCTCTGTTTGCTCTGTCCCTGAGGCAGGATGGAACTGAATTCCTCCTGTGTTTTCCCACAACATTCTACTCCCCCCCCCAAAGTTATTGGATGCTGGAGTAGCACTCCCATAGGCTCAAGTGAGTGGCTGTTTTCCCCTACAGAGGTGGCACAGCCTTCTGTCCATCACAGGTGTATACCACAATATCTGAAATGTAGAAGAAATGCTTTCTGTTGCTGCTGCAAGTCCACAAATCAAGTTAAGTGATGCCTGTTCAACTACGCCATGTTTCAGACATTGCTAATGATGTGTTTTGTCCATGTAGGAATATGTAGTTTTGTGAAGTGATGGTTAATTTGTGGGGGGAAATGTTAATTGGTTTTTTTGTGCTTGACTGCAGACTTGTGGGAGTGTGACTATGGCCTAGTTCTCACACATATACACAGAGCAGATAGAGTAGAGTTGCTGGCCTCTGTGAGGTCTGAAAATTTCCTGGAATTACAATAGGACTCTAGAATACAGAGATCAGTTTGCCTGGAGAAAATGGAAGCTTCGGGAGGGGGGGGGGGTTAGACTATATGGCATTATACCCTGCTCAGGTCCCTCCCCTCCCCAACCCCACCTTTCCCAGGCTCCACCCTCAAATCCCCAGGAATTTCCCAACCCAGAGTTGGTAATCCAGGTCTGGACTTTAAAAGATGGACTCGTATTCACAACTGACTCTACAGTTAGGCAGCTCAAAGGGTTGCCTGTAGTACCTTATTCTGTACAGTAATATCCTACACTGTTTGCTGTCAGTGGCACCAAAAAAAGAAGAAGAAGGGATTGGATTTATACCTCGCCCTTCACTCCCCAAGGGAATCTCAGAGCGGTTTACAAACTCCTTTCCCTTCCCCTCCCCACAACAGACACCCTGTGAGGTAGGTGGGGCTGAGAGAGCTCTTTCCTAAGCTGTCCTTGAGAGAACAGCTGGTACAGAGCTATGGCTTGCCCAAGGTCATCCAGCCAGGTGCAAGTGGAGGAGTGGGGAATCAAACCCGGTTCTCCCAGATTAGAGTCCGCGCACTTAACCACTACACCAAACTGGCTATCAGTGGGTTCTAGCTGCCACTATTGTTCTATATGTAGCGACAGGTTTTTGTGGGTATCCCTTCCATCATTTAAGCCTTTACTGGCACATTTTCAGTCAGGCAGTCAATCAGAGAAGCAGGATTATTGGATTACACCTGAGCATGGATCAGCCCTTATGAGATGGCTCAGGCTAGCCTGATCTTGTCAGAAACTAAGCAGGGTCAGCCCTGGTTAGTTCTTGGATGGGAGACCACCAAGAAAGCCCAAGGATGCTACACAGAAGTGGGCAATGACAAGCCACTTCCGATCATCTCGTGCTTTGAAAACCCTGTAGGTTTCCCCAGGGGTAATTTCGTAGAAAAAGAGGTGCAGGAGCTCATTAGCATAACACATTTGCATAACTCATTTGCATATGCCACACCCCCTAATACACCGGAAGTGTGTCAGAAGGCAACGCCCACCCCTCAGGCTCCACTCCACAGGTGAGTGAAACTGGCCTGCTCTTCCTCCATTCCCTTCCCCATCCAATACTTTGTGCAATAAAAATAAGCGTAAAGAACACACCTTCATTCTCTTCCTGCTCCCTTGAAACCACCAGGTTTCAAGCAGACTTGAGATACCAAGGACATGTGCACCACCCATCCCTTCCCCTTCCCCTTCCCACAACAAGACACCCTGTGAGGTAGGTGGGGCTGAGAGAGGTCTTTTGAGAACTGCTCATGAGAGAACAGCTCTGAGAGAACTTGTGACTGGCCCAAGGTCACACCAACAGTTGCATGTGGAGGAGTGGGCAATCAAACCCGGTTCTCCCAGATTAGAGTCCAACTCCTGACCACTACACCAAACTGATGGGGTGGAAGCTGCTGAAGAGTTGGTGAAATTTCTCCAGTACTTATGTGCCATGTGCCTCAATAAAAAATGGTATACTTAGAAAATTTATATGCCACCTTGAGCAAGTCTCTGGAAAAGCAGCACACAGTCATAAAAGGAACAATGATAAAATTATCAATATTAAAACAAAACATTAAAAACAATAAAGACCCTAGCAGGGCTTTCCCCAGGGCACTGCGCCTCTGCACTGCTTGGAGAAGCCGAGGAGGGGGCGGGGCTTGGTCATGTGCCCGCCCCTGGGCTCCTCACTCCCGGAGCTGCGCTCCTGTGCGCTCCCGCTCCAACGGACCCCTGGGTTTCCCATAAATCAGCTGTGACATGAGGGCACTTTCCTCCATCACCATGGATCAGCACAGGACCTGTTCATGGAATCTTGAATGAGGGAAGTGTCAAAGACTTAGAAGCAGACCTACAGCAGAGCTATCCTGTCAGAGCCCTAGAGCAAGAACTGGTCACAAAGAAAGTTTCACCAAAAGAGGCCAGGCTTCAAGTGCTTGGTTGCTGAGCCTTCCTGTTCACTAACTAGAGACCTGATCCTGACAAGGCTCAGAGCTCATTTCTCCACCCCTCAATAAGAAAACATGATGGGATGACCCAAGTTATTAGTTGTGCCATGTCTTCTTGCTCAGGCTTCTACTCAGACCTCCTTCCTCTTGTTGGGGTTCTGGAAGTGACAATACATTTTCCAGAAGGAAAATTGATCCAGTTGGGGGCTCCTGTTTTCCCACTTCTAGTGGATCCCTGTATGAAGCTTCCTCCTGTAAGGTAAGGACTCCCTCTGGGGGTCCCAACGCCTCTTGGTGCTTGGGGGCACAAGGGACTTCAAGAGGAATATTCTTTGGAGGAGGAAGTTTGATGCCATTATAGCATGGGATATAGGTTGTCCCAACTCTCTGAAGTGGTACAGTCCAGGCAGAGGTTTAGCCACTCATCTTTGTGAGCATTAGGCCTTTGCTATGGTAACAATCATGTCCTCTGGGCCTTGTTATGTAGTTTAAGAGCTTTTCAAAGAGCAATAAACTGGAACATGAATACCTGTCAGTATAAGTGCTTTTACTTACACCCATATTAATTGATTTCTAAATGTGTCCCTTGCTGATGCAAGACTTATATACAGCTAAATTTAAGCCTTCAAGGTATAGTTGGCTCCCACTGCTTAGCCATCTAGTGACTGAAAGGAGACATTGCTGGTGGAACATCAAGCATGCTTGCTGAAAACAAGGAAACCCTTAAACATTTAAATCCAGTTTATTAGTTTGCCTGCAACTTTTGCCTAGTAAACCAATGTGCATACACATACACTTTGTTGCATATGGGTTGTTATAACATTAAGAATTTTCCTCAAGAGGATAGCAATGAAAACTTCTGAATGGGGGAAAGAGTTTATCTACATGTCATATTCCTGGTATTTTGTTGAAAAAAAATCTTAATGGTATAATAGATTTTATGTGTAGATATACACTGTGCATGTATAGAGAAACAAACATACTATTTGAACAACAAAGAGCATGTATTGGAGCCATTCAATTGTGTGTTTTTCTGCATTAGATCTATTTGCATGAGGAGGCAGGAAATTCCCAACCTGATGGGCCTAGTTTGGAGAGCAAGCATAAGTAGGTCTGGTCAGAAGTCAGTCCCATTTTTTTACATTGGGCTGAGCCCCAGTAAAAACTCCTTAGGATTTGCAGACTTTAGCTCTTTTATGATAGGGGATACCTGAGATCATTCAAATTAAAATACATGGAAAAGATTATGACAAAATGTACGATTAAAAGCTGCTGGTTATAGGGTAGAAGCTACATAAGAAGTGTCTACTTGAGTGTAGGCATCTTCCAAGGTACTTCCAAGGTGGCAGAATTCATAGGCGCAATAATCAAATATACGAAAAATAATACTGAGTAAGGTCTTTTAAAATAAATTTTGGCTCTAACTTCTGCTTAAGGCGATAGCTGTATGAACAGTACTAGATAGATGATGAAGAAGAAGACAGACAGGAGGTTTCCAGTTGGGAGAATGGAGGTCTGACACGCTTTGCAAATGCGCAAGGCGGACAGCGGCTCTTCCTGACAGCTTGGGTGGGTTAATCCACCCGACGCAACCTCACACAGGTAGTGTGAGGACCAGCAAGCAATATAATCCAGGTTTGAGCAACCTCGGTGAAGGGAAAGTCTCGGAGGAGACTTTTCCGACACCTTGAGCACTGCAGCCGAAGAGGATTCTTGCGAGTATCTCTAAGGAGCCGAGCTGAGCTGAAAAATTCAGCATAAAACCTCCAATTCCCCTGATTCCTTAACAAAGAAGACAAAGTTTAAACGTTGGGACCACATCTGAAGCGAAGTAACAACAAAAGGTAACGGAAAAAAGTTTTTTGCCTTACCATTGCCGCGTTTTGAAAGATGAAAAACAGATCGGGTGAAGCAATAGACTGATGTTGATTGGATGAGAGCAGTTTTGAAGTGCTAAAAAACCGAATTTGAACTTAAAAAGCCAAAAAAACAAGTTGTTTAACATTCCTGCGGTTAAAAGGAGTCGGGAGGG
This sequence comes from Lepidodactylus listeri, assembly GCA_029233225.1. Lineage (NCBI taxonomy): Eukaryota > Metazoa > Chordata > Lepidosauria > Squamata > Gekkonidae > Lepidodactylus > Lepidodactylus listeri. The sequence continues at coordinate 150,108,923 of JARCFY010000001.1, forward strand.
GAAGCCAGGCATCGCGAGACAAAGAGGGAGAAGGGAACCAAGCATCGCGAGATTAAGACGTGAGGACTGAATCAGGAAGTGACGGCTAGAAGAGCAGACAAGAAGGAAAAAGGAGAAGAACCGGAAGAAGGTAAAGGGGACTCTAAATACTGCCGGACCAGAAAGGGGACTCTAAATACTGCCGGACCAGAAAGACCATAACAGGAAGTGACGTGCAGAGAGCAGACAAGTAAAGAAAAGGAAGGGACAAAGGGAAACTACGGCAAGCCAGAAGCAAGGTAAAAAGACTATAACCTTTGACATTAACCATAGAGAAGTCGCGGCCGCCATTTTGGATTTATAAAATTTTTAAACTGCAATATCTCAAAGATTATATAACGTAGAAGGCTGAAACCAACATAATTTGACTTGGCAAGATTAGCTTGTTTGAATGCACTAATTGGTGTTTGATTTGGAAGACAAGATAAAATCGATCCTTTTAAAGAGGCAAAACGGACCGAGGACTAAGATCGAGAGCAGCCACATGGTCCTCTCCTACAATGGCAGCAAAAAAAGAAAAAGAGCTACTAGCTGTTATGGAAGCAATGGAAAAGAAAATGTTAGACGCTATAGGAGAGGTAAATGTTAAAATGAATAATATAGCGGCTCAAGCAGATAAAAATTGCATGGAATTAAAAGCAGAATTTCAAAAATTATCCACAAGAACACAAGATATAGAAACTAAAGTAAAAGAACTGGAAGAAAACACCCATAAGACAATGAGAGAGAACGAGAGGATGGAAAAGATGATGCATTATAAAGATATGCAAAACCACTTGAGATTTCGAGGGATTGAGGAAAAATTGAATGAGGATATTTTTACAAGAATGCAAGAAGCAATAGCAGATTTTTTACAAGAACAGGAAGAAGTTGTTAAAGAACACATGGATCTTGTTTATAGAGTTAATTCTACATATGCAAGAGACAAAAACATACCAAGAGACGTGGTTGTCCAATTTACAATGAAAAGAACAAAAGAACAAATCTACAGGAAGTGCTTTACTGACCCCTTTGTAATAGATGGAAAGAAAATCATAGTAATGAAAGAATTGCCTAGAGCAATACTGCAAGAAAGGAAAAAATTCAAGCGTCTGACGGATAAACTGAAGGAGAAAAAAATCAGATTTCGTTGGGAAATACCTCAAGGACTAAGTTTTTATTATGGCAGCTCCAGAGTGGTGATTAAAAGCACAGAAGAAATGTATGCATTCCTGGGAGAGAATAAAGACGATTTTGGAGATATTTAAGAATATATCAAAATGGATTACAAAATACTTACATGGAATGTAAATGGACTAAATTCACCCCAAAAACGTAGAATGGTAGGTCACTGGTTGGAAAAACAAAAATGTAATATAATTTGCTTGCAAGAAGCTCATCTTAAAAACCAAGACCATAAATATTTAATAAGGAAAAAATTGGGAGAAGAATTTTATTCTTTAGCAAGCAATAAAAAAAATGGTGTTGTAACATATGTCAAAAAAGATTTGGAACCCAAAGTAATATTCAAAGACAAAGATGGAAGATATTTAGCTATTGAAATTTTACTGCAAGGAGTGAAAACTTTGATTGTGAACATTTATACTCCGAATGGAGCTAAAGAAATTTTTTTTAAAGAACTTCAAATGGAATTGGACAATGTAAACTATGATCAAATTATGATGTTAGGAGATTTCAACGGAACTGTAGATAATAAACTAGACAGGCGCTCTAAAAGAAAGGATGAGACGTTAGGGAAGCTTCCAAAAAACTTTTTTGAACTGATAAAACAAGAAAAGTTGGAAGATATTTGGAGGAAAGCTAACCCACAAGGAAAAGACTTTACCTTTTACTCTAACAGACATGACTCACATTCAAGAATTGACATGATTTGGATGACTATTAACCTAACCTTTAAGACAAGAAAAGTGGAAATTTTACCCAGAATAATCTCAGATCACAATCCGTGTTTATGGACAGCTGGGCAGATTAAAAAACAAAAGAGATGGAGAATAAATGAGGACTTATTAGATAATCAAGAAATAATTAAAAAATTACTTGAAGAAACAGACCTATACTTCCAAGTAAACATGCAGAAAGAAGTTAAAATTCAAACCGTATGGGATGCATATAAAGCAGTGATGAGAGGACTATTGATATCGTTAAATGCTAAAGATAATAAAAAGAAAAAAGAGCAATATGAAAATATTTTACAAGCCATTAAAACAAAGGAAGAAGAACTGAAGAAGAAACCAGGGAAAAAGAAACTGCAAAAGGAAATTTGGATGCTACAAGACCAAGCAAAAGCCATTTTGAACCAGGAGATGTACTGGAACTTAAAAAAACTTCAACAAAAAGCATTTGAAGGTGCAAATAAACCCGGAAAATACTTAGCATGGCAATTAAAGAAAAAACGTGAAAATAAATTTATCACTAAAGTGATAAGAGATAATATTGAGATAATAGATAACAAAGGAATAAAAAGAGAATTTTTTAAATACTACGCAAAACTTTTTAAGAAGGAAAACAAAGACAGAAGAAAGATTAAAGAATACCTGCAAACATTAAAGCTACCAAAACCAACAGAGAAAATTAAAGAACTATTTAATAATCCAGTATCATTACAAGAGATCAAAAATGCAATAAATGACTCAAAATTAGGTAAAGCACCTGGACCGGATGGATTTACAGCGAAGTTCTACAAAACGTTACAGGAGTCAGTTTCACCGGTGTTACTGCTATTGATGAACAATATAAGAGTTACTGGAGAGGTACCAGAAACCTGGAAAGATGCATCCATCTCACTGATCCCGAAAGAAAATCAGGATTTGACCAATGTTAAGAACTATAGACCGATCTCTTTACTGAATAATGATTATAAGATTTTTGCTAAGATTATAGCGGATAGACTAAAAGAGCACCTTAAAGAGACTATACAAACAGAACAAGCAGGGTTCTTACCTAATCGACAAATAAGGGACAATCTAAGAGTAGTAGTGGACGCTATAGAATATTACGACAAACATCCTGAAAAGGAAGTGGGCTTTTTCTTTTTAGATGCGGAGAAAGCGTTTGATAATTTAAACTGGGATTTTATGTTTGAAGTTTTAGAACATCTTGAGATCGGTGAATATATGCTTAACTTCATTAAAGCAATATATAAAGAACAGAAATCCTCAATAATAATTAATACTGAAAAGACAGACGATTTTAAAGTTGAAAAAGGAACAAGACAAGGATGCCCGCTTTCGCCGCTGCTATTTATTTGGATTTTAGAAGTTCTACTGTTAAATGTGAAGGAAGACAAAGATATTAAAGGCTTAACAACTAAAGGTTTTTCTTTCAAATATAGGGCCTTTGCAGATGATGTGATGTTTATAGTGGAAGACCCCTTATCCACATTACCACATTTGTTACAGAGAGTAAAAGAGTTTGGTGACTTAGCAGGATTTTATGTAAATAAAAACAAATCGAAAGTAATGTGCAAAAATATGTCAAATAAGAAACAAAACGAGTTACAAAAACTTACAGAATGTGAGGTGGTGAAAAAGACAAAATATCTGGGTGTAAACCTAACTATGAAAAATATTGATCTTTATAAAAATAATTATGAAAAATTATGGTTGCAAATTATGCAGGATATTAAAAAGTGGAATGTATTGAATTTGTCATTGCTGGGTAGAATTGCGGTGGTCAAGATGAATGTGTTACCACGATTAATGTTTTTGTTTCAAACTATTCCAATTGTGAAAGATGTAAAAACATTCAAATGTTGGCAGAAGGAGCTGTCTAAATTTGTGTGGGGAGGGAAAAAACCAAGAATTAAGATGAAAATAATGTGTGATGCCAAAGAAAGAGGAGGGTTTCAACTACCAAATCTAAGGTTATACCATGATGCAATATGTTTGACCTGGGTAGGGGCATGGACTATGTTACAAGATAGAATGTTATTGTCCCTGGAAGGTCATGATTGTAGATTTGGGTGGCATGCATATTTGTATTATGGCAAAACAAAAATGGACAATATGTTTAAACATCATTATTTGAGAAGAACACTAATGGATACGTGGACAAGATATAAAAACTTTTTTTCAGAAGAGATACCCATGTGGATTGTACCCGCAGAAGTCTTACATCCAATATCAAGATATAAAGGACAAGATTGGCTGAAGTATAGAGACTTATTAATAAGACATGGCAAGGATTTCAAACTGAAGGAGCAGCATCAGATTGATTTTGATTATGGTTGGTTAAGATATAGACAAATATATGACTTGTATAGAAGTGATAAAAAACACGGTTTCAGGGGAAAAAATAATGAAATAGAACAAGTTTGGGAGGAAGGTGGGAAAAAAATGATTTCTAAAATGTATAAAGTCTTGCTAAAATGGTTTAATGCTGATGAAATGGTAAAAGAACAAATGGTAAAATGGGCGATAAACTTTAACAAAGACATTGAAATGGAATCTTGGGAATTTTTATGGAAAAATGCTATGAGTATATCTACGTGTTATAACTTAAAAGAAAATTGTTTTAAAATGATGTATAGATGGTATATGACACCAAAAAAAATTGCAAATATTGGTCAAAATATGTCTAACAAATGTTGGAAGTGTAAAAAGAAAGAAGGGTCTTTTTATCATATGTGGTGGACTTGTGATAAAGCAAAGACTTATTGGTCAAAAATACATGCAGAAATGGAAAAAATCTTGAAATGTACATTTAAGAAGTTGCCTGAAATGTTATTGCTAGGACTTAAACTAGAAGAGATAAATGTAAAGAAAAGGACAATAATATGGTATATGATTACAACAGCAAGAATGGTGTATGCACAAAACTGGAAAAATGAAAAAATACCAGAGGTGTGGGAATGGTTGAAAAAACTGTTATATATGGCTGAAATGGATAAGTGGACTAGAAAATTGAATAATCTCTACTCAGAGACCTTTCTGGAAGACTGGAAAGATTTGAAAGAATATGTTGAAAAGTATTGGGATATGAAAAACTATATCTATACATGGTTATAATAGCATAAAGGAATAGAAATATATTATATGAATGTTTTAGTTAAAATTAGACAATGAAACTGTTTTTATTTAGAAATACATAAGAGTATAGAAAATAAGAATTGGTGTATAAGTATAAGTATTTTAAAGCTATATAACCGTTACCAGAAACGAAACATAGATATAAGTATTACTATTTTGAATAAAATGGAAAATGTGTTATGCTTCAGATGTGGTGGGAAACCACCAAAACAAGATAAAAATAGAATGTACAAATAGAACAAAATGTTATCTAATATGGAAAAAGGGATTTGTATAAGGTTAAATGTATTATTTTCGATGTTTTTTTTTTTTGAAAAATAAAAATTTCTTTACAAAAAAAAAGAAGAAGACAGACAGACAGATAGATACTTGCCAAGGTTAGCCCTGCTTAGCTTCTGAGATCAGACGAGATTGCCTGGGCTGTCCAGGTCAGGACATATGCTGAATCAGACTATTGATTCCCATGCTGCCCAGTCTGACTGCCAGTGACTCAGCTGGAGATTCTGGAGACTGATCATATGACCTTCTACATATAATGCATGTTCTCCACTCTTGAGTCTCCCCTATTGTGGCTGCTGTCAATGTAGGCCAGGAGTAAAGGAATTATTGTTATACGTAGTCCTATTAGGCAGGTATGACGTGCGGCCTAAATAAACTGCCGCTTTGCGGCGTTCTATGAGGTGACTGATCAGGATTGGCTCTACTTCACTCGACCAGCACCCTCTATCTTTGTAATAGTCTCTTCGGGGTTTGATTTTAATAGGTAGTCACTCAGGCTTTTTCTTTAACATAAAAAAGAGCTTTATTTACAGAACCAAACAGAGGGGATGGGGGAGGTATTTACATTGGACATGTTGTTTCGGTAGCGGCTGACACATTTGGCTTAGATGATACTTAGGCAGTAGGCTATATTGTTTGCTGTTTCCTTAACCGTGCATAAGCTCACTCAACACCTTCCTCAGTACACTCTGCTGTCCTGCTTAGGGGTTAGCCTTTTGACTTTGGTTTCCTGGCCCTTAACTGGCCACGAACCAGCTGTCCAGACTCTGCCAGTCTTTGCCTCAGCCCTCCCTTAACCTCCTATCTCAGGTTCCTCAGGAGTGATGTATTTTAGGTTTGTGACCGCTTATGTGTTCTGATTTTACTAGTCTGTTCACTGTCCCATGAACCAGACTATCCAGCACCCAGTTCTCAGCTTAAACTGGTATTTTTGGCTGCTCACACAGAGCTAGAGAGACACTCAGAATCCTCACAGAGCTACCCAGAGACTGTTCCCTCACAGACTCTCACTCTCCGCTCTCTCTTCAACTGTCCGACCCAAACTGTCAGTTGTGCCCATTAAGTGTCAATCATTGAGGGTTCCAAGCTAAATGGCCCCCTCCTCACTCAGTCATGTGACTCAGATTTTTATCCATCACAGCAGGTTTTTATGCTTTTTTATACTGTGGCTTTTTATGATGTGTTATACTTTTGGTTTTTATTGGTTGGGTTTTAAGTAGTTGTTAATTACTTTATACTGTGTTATGATTTTATTTTGTAGGCTGTCTTCAGAATGTTTTATGGAGAGATGGCACAGAAATGTTCTAAACAGATAAAGAGGAGGACACTAATAGGATACAGAAGCTAAAGCAAAGAAGGGATCTTAATAAGGGAAGTTTGGATTATAACAACTTTGTGCGTTGGGCTGATACACAGACAGTGCTTATGTTCAACTAGAATTTAGCCCTAGATCTAGCCCTCAGTGTCATGGATTCCAACTTGGAAGTAAAACAGTTTTCCTCAGCATTGAACTGTGACCTGTTGGTATGATGGGGCTATTCATGTTAGAAATGTGATCACTGGTATAAAGTACTGAAGTTGGAGACACGTCGAGTGAAAACAGCTCAAACTTTATTCAGAGGTCAGAAGGTCTGCTTAAATCCCATTCCAAACCACACCTGTGCCCACACCCAACACTTGTGATTGGCTATATACAGTAGTTGTCTTTAACCATTGGTTACTCTCAGGATCCGGTGCCCCCTATTGGGCTGCACTAGGATCCTGTCTGGCTATTGTCTATTGGGACAAAGCTCGGTAGCTTCGCCAAGCCATGTGTGCATCCAGTCTCTTGTGAGGACATAACAACTGGTGTGCCTAAGCATATAGAGGCACATTTCCAGGACTAATATCCAGGGATTGCTCTGACTCTAGCTGATCTTGGAAGCTCCTTGGTACACCATTACACAAAGGCAATAGGGCAATTTGCAGAGGGAAAAATTGCTGTGAAAGGACTCCTCAAGGCTATACGCAATTTCCTTCCTTTATGCAGTGTGAAACTGCTTGGAACAGGGCAGTAAAGGTGACTGGGTAATGCTGTGTTAGGTGTACTCTTACTGAACTCCACCATGGCTTCTATTAAGCTCTTCCACGCACCTCATCAGTAAAACAAAATTTCATTCCCAAGCTCAGGTTCTGCTTGCCAAATGCAAGCTCACAGCATTGTGGGGGTTTTGTTCTTTTTAACAGCCTTGTCTATAGTCTCCTCTGTAAACCACAGCTTTATAGAGCTAGAACTGCATACGTTTATAATGATAATGGCACTTACCAGTAACCCTATAATTCCTTTAATGCAAACCATCATTAATGTACCCTCAGATCTCTTCTGGCCGCAGACACTGCGCTGACTCAGTGCTGCTAACTCAGCATCTTCAGTTTCTGTTCCGGACTGTCATTTCCTGCTTGCTTAGCAACTCTAATTCACTGTAATTCTTTTTTTAAAAAACTGCCCTGCCTTCTCTCTAAGGGTTTATTTGACCAGCCATATCCAAGTTGTCCAGCCCTGCAGCATTAAAAAAACCCTTATAAAAACCAGTACAAATTACAATGTTACAATTTATGGAGGATAAGAAGACCTAGACTATGTGCATGCAGCGTGATCAGTATGGTTACTCAGACGGGACTCCTTCTGAATTTGAGGAGATAACACATACACACATACATACACACACAATGCAAATGGTTGCAGTCTAAAATAGCCAAGAAAGAATTGGGGAACCTGTTTAGAACTCCAGTCAGAATGAAGACTGTTCTGTCAAGATTATGAAAGGTAAATGCATCTCATTTAATTCCCCTCCCTAAGCTGTAAAAAAATCTCTTTACCTGGTAAAAACAGCATTCTTTATGGGGGAATACAGCAGCAATTGCCCAGCTGTACCCTGGATACCGCTTGAGTATTATGGCAATTAATCACACATACACAGAACACGGCACCATTTGCAAACTGTATCATATTAATACAATTAGTTTGCAAAGCAGCTTAAAAAAAAGCCAGCCTGGTATCAGTTTTTCTCAGTTCTCCGTGAAGAAAGAAATGGTGTATTACTAAGGATAGATTCACACATGGCCTCTTGCTATATGGCTTATGAGTAGACAGGTGTGGAAGTGAGCCCTGATAACTCACTGCATCTTCACTGCGTGCATGATACACTGACCCCAGAGTTATACAACAGTATTTATGTAGACTACATTCATGCTATCCATTCATACTGCTTTGGGAAAATAATGGAACATGTGGACAGACATTTGTATGGGCCTTATTATCCTCTGCATCAAGGAGGGGCATGCATGCGGCTTGCTTCCACATTTAACAATGCTTGGATCTGGTCCTTATTGGAAAGTCACCTGTGAAGTACAACAGAGCTACAGGTTATCTGATATCATCACTACTGAAGGGGATTGTTAATGGTTGAAATGGGAGGCTGCATTCCCCTGGAAGTCCAGAAAGGATGTTTTTGGGGGATAGAAGTAACATTTCTGTACTAATCAAGTATCTTGTGTGCACTCTTCTGAATGGGAAGGAAGACCAGCAGAAATGTTGCTCAGTAGCCCTCTCCCAACGTTGCCATTTAAGGAAACTGAGAAAACAGGAAGAGATCTGAAGAACTAGAGGTGCAGCTGTAAATGTGGACAGCAGGAGAGTAGAGAACCCTCTACTTTCTCCCTCACAGTAGCTGGGGGGGGGGGGAATGGACCAATCCAACCCATTCCTTGTACTACTCCCACTGGAGTTCCTCATAGAGTTCCTTGTACTACTCCCACTGGAGTTCCTTCCTTAATGATAGATTTCATCCTCAAGAGAGTATCAACAAGTTAGAACATGAAACAAGCAGAAACTCTACTGGCCTCACCAAAGATAAAGAAAGAGCTTGCATCTTTAATGAATTCTTGCTAAGACATGCTTAGAAATGTCATTTCTACCCTCTCTTACCATTAGTGCACTTCACATTACCTTTATAGTCAAGTATTGTGCACTTAGTGAGAACTAGAAAGGCACATCAGCTTGTTGTATTCCCTCATTCCTTTATCCAGCAGCTATCCTAACATCTGTCATTCAGTTACTCTTGAAATGTTTATTTTATTTATAGTCTGCCTTTGTCACAGAGACTCAAGGACGATTACACATAGTGAGTCAGTACAATTTACAAAATGGGACATTAAATAAACAATGCAGTAAGACTGTAGAAGTCTGGAACCACCAGAATGAATGGAAGCATAGCATAAGTGCTCATTTGACATATTAAATGGTACAGAAATTGTATAAATAAGATCCTACATGCAACAAGCTATACACAGTAATATAGACTGCAGTCCCTAATCATTTATCCAAGCTTGTAAAATCATTTTTTTTAAACAGTGCAAACCTACTGAAAAGCCCTCTTTGCATAGTTTGCGGAAAGTGGGAGCTAGCTTTCCTGGCCTACTTGGGCAGGCCATGCTACAAGAGAGCCAGTTTGGTGTAGTTGTTAGGAAAGTGGACTCTAATCTGGGAGAACCGGGTTTGATTCCCGACTCTTCCACATGCAGCTGCTGGCATGACCTTGGGTCAGTCATAAGTTCTTTCAGAGCTGTTCTCTCAAAGACAGTTCTCGAAAGAGCTCTCTCAGCCCCACCTACCTCACAGGGTATCTGTTGTGGGGAGGGGAAGGGAAAGGGATTGTAAACCGCTCTGAGACTCCTTTGGCTAGTGAAGGGTGGGGTATAAATCCAATCTCTTCTCTCTTCTTCTCTGCAAGGCTGGAGCCACAATGGAGAAAGCACATATACAGGCAGCTGTTGATTTTGCCCATTTGCAGGTTGGCACCCGCAGAAGCCCCTGCTGACATGAGCAAAGTTGTCATAGCGGAGCATAGGGAGAGAGGTGGTCCTGTAAATAAGAGGGGCCATGGCCATAAAGGGGAGTTGTATGTGACAGTCAATACCTGAGCCTGGTAATAGATGGGCAGCCAACAGAGCATCTGCAGAATGGGAGTCAATATGCATGTTCTGACTAGCTCCCGTTAAAAGCCGAACTGTGACCAGGTGAATTTTCTTAGCTGATTTTTAGGGGAGACCAATGTACAATGCATTACTGTTGTCTGGTCTCACCGTGACTGTGGCATGAATCCATGAGTCCAAGTAAGCTGTATCAAGGTAAGGGGCCCCTTTTACAAGCTATAAATAGAAATAAAGGTTAAGCATGTCGTAGAGTCGCAACCAACTCATGAGGACCCCATGAAGTTCCATGGAGGTTTTAAGGCAAGAGATGAGCAAAGGTGGTCTGCTATTGCATAGTGACCTCAGTCTTCCTTGGTGGTCTCTCATCCAAGTACCAACCATTGCTGACCCTTGCTTAGCTTCCAAGCACTGACAAGATCAGGCTAGGCTGAGATGTTAGGGCTACTTATGCTTGAAATGGTGGTGGAATGTGCTGTCAAGTCACAGCTGACTTTTGGCAACCCCTTGGAGTTTTCAAGGCAAGAGATGTTCAGAGGTAGTTTGCCATTGCCTGCCTCCATGTCACGACCCTGATATAAGGTTTCCCATCCAAATACTTGTCAAGGCCAATCCAGGCAAGAGGCATCCTTAAAGACAATGACATAAACAAATCTAGATCTACCAATTTAGTTTGCATGTGGTGGTTAGTGTCAGACTAGAATCTGGGAGACCCAGACTCCAAATTCCCACTCAACCAACGAAGCTTGCTGGGTGACCTTGGGCCAGCCACAGACTCTCAGACTTTCCTCCCTCTTGTGGTTGTTGTGAGGATAAAATAGAGAAGGTAATAATGATGTAAGCCACTTTTTGCCTGTATTGGGGAGAAAAGTGGAGTACAAAGGAAATGAACAAACTATAAGGGTCTAGCTGCAAGACCTGATCAAAAACGAAACAAAACAAAATGGAATTCGTAAACATTTATCCACATGGTTTGCTGTCTGTTCTGTTAATACAAAAGGGAAATTATTTAATAATCTGTGGAACTGCAGAGAAGAATAAAGGTGACCCTTTCTTTAGAAAATTTGTACAACACTTATAAAACTTTTCAAGTTTTTTCCTTTGCTCACCAACAAAAAAACTTCCAGTTTTTGCAAAGAAAAGTCTACAAAACTTTTTCTCATTCTAACTCCTCTTCTTCCCAGATATCAGCCAGGATTGGGTGATATTTGCCAATCTATCTCGTCATTAAGATGACTTTCTGAGCATGTGCTGACTGCCCTTTTCCCACTCCCCTGACTGCTCACAAAATGTGATGCCCAAGTTGTAAGGTACTCAGTGTATATGAGCGTTTGGATCTCTCTGACCCTGGATATCGAACCTATCATAGAGGGAAGAGCAAATATTTAGAAATCCTTGCAACACAATCAGTTATATGGAAGGAACTGAATGACCTCATGAACTGAAATAATGAAAAGGGATAAAATAGAATAGCACAAAAAAAAATTTAGGTTACACAATGTAGATACACAGCACCAGTGTAGTTATCAGCTGGCGGATCACAGCAGCTGGAAATAGCAGTGAAAGGAAGGGATGTGTGTACTTTGAGCCCAAGATGGTCATGTGAAGCAGTCCAAAGGCAAAGGCAATCAATCTTTTTATGTACTGGGATTTTTAGCAGGGTTGCGAAAATATTGATATTCTTATTCAAGGCCCTGAAGCATTTGTCCAGATCTTTGTTTTTATGTTCAACAGGGATAAATTAAGTGGAACAGGTGAGAAGACGAGAGCAGCTAGAATGATTAGAAGACTAAAGAAATGCTTTTGATAACAGAGTTTAGAAAGAAAAGGTTATACTGTGACAAAGCTGACTCATTACATGTTGTTAGGGATATGGCCAGAAATATAAGGGAACAGTTGCTAGGTTTTACCCACAAAAAAAATATTAAAAATGTCTCTGTGCATAGAAACAGAGCTAGGCTGAGGACAGACTGGGAATCTGACGCGGAATGGCAGCAGGGCAAAAAGCCCTGAGGCAAAGTGGCCTGGGGCTGGCCGTTCACACTGGCCAGACTCCTGTGGGAGCGTTCTGGGGAGGAGGCGCAATGATGCGTACACACTGCTGCGGAGCGTCCCCTGGCAGGCCGGCCTCTGCGGCTCGTGGTGGGGCTGTTTTGGCAACTGGCGCATGGGCATCTATGCACATAGGCGCATGGTAGCAGCAGCAATTTGGCCACAATCCAGTGGCACACAGAGCACATATGCGCATCTCTCCGCGGCACATTCACACTGCCGCCTCCATCTGAATCCCATTTCTTCCTGTCCACACAGCCAGGAAGCGGGATTCAAGCGGAGGAAGTCCCCTGGACACCACTTTCATCTGTCCTCTTAGTGAAGCATGCCAAGGGGTTTAGAGACCCAGAATAGAATAGCCTTGGAGAGGAACAAGAAAACAAAGTAGTAGCAAGGTCTTGTGTAAGTTAGAAGTAGTCTAACACATGTCAGTGAGGCTTAGGTGCAAAGGGTTCCTGAGAATGTCCAACTTCACAGAAGTGAAGATATGATTCAGACTGGTGTGTTGGTTGAGGGTCAAAAGATATTCATATATATGAGAAACTTGTAATCACTATTTTTACTAAAGATACAAGATAAAAAGCAGCAAAAATAAACTGACTATGCATTTTTAGAAGACATTTCAAGTGTAGATAGCCTTGTATGGTGTTTGAAGTTATACAGTCATGATCTAGCCAAGAATCTGAAGCTTATCAAGTCATACAGTTAGCTATGATTAGGAAATGATTTATACAGGGGAAGTAGAACTGATTGAGAGCTTCTTCTCTGAAAGGACTCCTTGCCTGCAACCCACTTATCTTTGGGTAAGAAACTTTTCTAGATTCATGTAATTGCTTTCCTGTAATTATCTATGTGACAATGATAGATGGTCTGATGTTTGTTGATTTAGTCAAGAATGCTGAACAGTTATGCTTTAATAAAAAGCTTAAGATGGAAGCAGAGATTCTCTAATAGTATTTACTTGTGTACTACTCGTAACAAACCTGAAATGTTACCAAGGTGTATCTCTGGCTATCAGTTAAATGATTTGATCTAGGAAAGCTAACTAGATGCTTTAAGGCTTCCCATTTGTGTGCTTATATTGGAAGCAGGCCTAACCAGAGTCATCCAGAACAACGTAACGATATTTGCTTCTGTTCTTACGAAGTCAACGGATACCAGGCTTAATGTCTAAAACCTGGACGCTCACAAATTTAAGTTGTACATCTTATTTCCACCCCCTCCCCTTTCCCCAGTACTTGGATGTTAAATTTTGTAATATAGTAGTTCTCCTGTGGGAGAATAAGCATTCTCTGGTCTCGAGACAGACTAATATTTATTTTATTTATTTTATTTAAAACATTTCTGTGCTGCCTTTCCACCCATTCAAGGTCTACAAGGCACTGAACATAAAAACTGAAAAGCATACAGTTAAAATATAAAATTCCTTTAAAACAAATCAATAATCACCACCAGAAGGAGGGCCAAAAACCATTATTGGGGTTATGCCCAATTGTGGGTTTTTTAAAAAAATTTTAAAAAGTTTTCATGCTGCTGGCAAAAGACACCAACAGAGGGAAACAGCTGAATCTCCCTGGGGAGGGAGTTCCAAAGTTTTGATGCCACTATAGAGAAGGCCCTTTCTCAGATTGCCACCTTTCTCAGAAGGCTGGGGCAACTAAAGCAGGGCCTCCAAGGATAGCCAGAGTACATGGGTATATTCATACAGGAGCCAGTGGTACATATGAATATACATGTATGTATGAATATAAATGTCTGAAGAATGCTTTAGGATTAGAGAGAATTCTCTCCTAGGATTTTGATATTTAACCCTTTCTTACTGATTCAGGAAACTAGGAGATCAGATACTAATGTTAACAAGAGATGGCTTTATACTTGATTGAATGTAATTCAGAAAGATGCAAGCACGTCACCTAGACCCTGCGGTGATCTCTGTACCTTTTACAGTTTTTTTTAGAAGGCAGCAGCTGTACAGTGCAAAATGCCATAAGTGCTGAAATTTCTTCCTTATCCTTGTTTGTATTTTATTAAGAGAACATCAGCAAAAATCTCAGTGCTACAATTGGGAAGATATGAAGGGATGCAGTTTTGATGCCTCTCAATTTAGCAAGTCCCTTTGACCTTGTTCTCCTGTCCAATCAACATTTTCCAGAAGAACACAATTAAGAAAAAGAGAATTTAACATAATGGAAAAAATAGTAAAGGGGGGGGAGAGAGAGAGTGGGAAGGTTTATGCCGAGATTCCAGCAGATTAATGATCAATTAGAGAACATTCTTTCTAAAGCCTGCCAAATTACATTCAATTTCTCCAATTTATTTTCTCTGCAATACAAGTATCGTTCTTTAATGGACAGGTCTAAGAGGTCTTCAACCCAATTTTCAATTATAAGTGTAGAATGTGATTTCCAGCACTGTAAAATTACAATCTAGATGTGGCAGGTTTGGGCCTCCTGGGAACTATAGCTCAATCCAGTCAGTTCTACACATGTGTGCCATCATGATCAATGCCACTGACTTGATGGATGCCAGCTGAGTTGTTACAAAAGCATACCATGCACACTAACACACATGATTTTCAATAGGATATGAACTACCTATGACAATTGCCTTGTGGCATACACAATCCAACTAAGCCAGTAATTGTGAGCAAGTAATATAAAAGATAAAAAAGATCTAGCCATACATAAATAATGAAAATTATATTCAACAATCAATGAGTAGAATAATCTAAACCTATATAAATAGAGTAGTTTTTCAAAAATACAATATAGTAAGCAGAAACTCAAAAGTACATGGTCCAAATACAAAAACAGTCTTATTAATACACCTTCAGAAATAGTCAAAGTCAAATTCCTCAGAAAGTGAAAAGTCCAAAAATAGATTTTTATATATTGTATATTACTATATAGTTGAATATAGTTTTCATTATTTATGCTCATTTTGATCTTTTGTATCACTTACTCCCTTCCGTGCAACACTGCTGTTTGGGTTTATTATCACTAGCGTAATTGTGAGCAGGCATCAACAGTGGCTACCCAAACACTCCCTATGTTGAATGCTGCCACTGCCCAGATGCTAAACTTCTCAAAATGCTATTTGTGAGCAAATTTATCAAGGCCTTCAAGTGAGGTGCTCCATTCAACACAAAATGAGCTCAACGAACAAGGCATGTTTGAATATTTAGGGGGGCAGCGAATTGCAGCATTCCTCATCCAAAGCCCCTTGTTTTGCATGCTCAATACTGCAATGCACTTGTGGCGTACTACAATATGAAGATTGATCTATGGGGACTGAGTACAGGGTTTATTCTAAGCTTTTTGCCCCTGTTGTACAAAAAGCCAGTGCAATCCTGTGAACACTTCCTAAATTTGTTCTAACTGAAAAAAAGAATAATGTGAAAGAGGGAATGGGAAATGAGAATGATTAGAGAAATTAAGAGAGACTGACAGGAAGGAGGAGAGGATGTGAAAATAAGAGGACAAACTGAAAGAATGTCTTTATCACATAAATGATTGTTGAGGATGGAGACTCCCTGTAAACCTGAGAAGAATGCTCTCCTCTGATTATTATTGTGAGTTGTATATGGTGTACTAGGGACAGAAAGATCTAAAGGTATCAAAAAATATAGAGTCCTCACAAAATAGCAGCTCAGTGTTGTCCTTATTTACTTTATCTGCGTATCTGCTGTAAGGGCTTGGGAGAAACAGGTTTAAGCAGACCTATCAAAAGTTTAAACAGAGGCTGGAAAACCATCTCTTGGGGACATTGTAGTTGAGGAGTGCATGCGCTGGCAATGGGTAACTTGGACTAGATGATCTTGGAGAGTCCTTCTCTACCTTTATGATTCTCTAAGTGCAATGTGGAGAACAGATCTGCCCGTAAAACAAAAATATCTAATTTTTATCTTACATGATAACACATTTGGGAATAAATCTACCAGAACTGGTGGAGAGCCTTTTAGAAATCAGGTACTTTACAGAATGGAAGGAGACTGAGTTAGAAGGCTGGGAATTCAGACAACTAAACATTTGTCTTATTGACAATCCTCAAAATGCACAAACATTTTTACATCTCTATAACTCACTGTCCATGGTGTCTCCAGTATTCTCTTTGGCCACATTCATTTTGTAAGGCCTAGCAGTTTGCTGGCCTGGGCCTGGCTGGGCAGAGGCCTAATTAAAGTCTCTCTGGGTGCATTCAGATTGCCACATTTGAGCCTTTTCTAAACGCCTCAAAATGCTCAAATGTGAGTGATCAGACAGCCGCAGCTGCCTCCCGTCCCCAGCTGTCGCTTACCGCACCAAATTCCGGAGCAAAGCGTTGTATTTTTGAGACTAGCTCCCGAGGTGGTTTCTCCTGTGCTCTTCTGGCTCAAGCCGCTTTTTTCGCTGTGTGATCGCAGAGCCATAGTCAAGTCACTTCCAAGTCTTTAACCCCCCCCTCCCCCATGAAAGCCTCTGGCTTCCACTTTTTGCCCACCATTTTTTTTGTGCATCGGCGATATGCACATAAGCACTTCTCCGCTTTTCCGTAATTTTTTTTTTTATTTAATGGCCACTACTTCTCCATTCAGGATCCCAAGAAGACCAGTTTTGGGTTAAAAGTTTAAAGGGACGTGTTTTTTCAGGGCAAGGAAGTCGCGGAGCTTGTGTAACTGAGAGGCTTTGCTCTCCTGCTTTTGTGCATGCACTAGACTGTATTTTCAGATGATTGCTTATGCGCATGCGCAAGTGGGGAAATTTTTTTTTAAAAGCCTGACACACACTCCCGTGTAGACGCCAGGGAGCTGCTTAAATGTGCATCGAACTGGGGTGAGTGTGATCGCGATAGTCCGGAGAGGGGCGTTTTGAGCCAACTCCAGCCAGCTCCAGCACACCA
The DNA here is from genome assembly GCA_029233225.1 of Lepidodactylus listeri. Lineage (NCBI taxonomy): Eukaryota > Metazoa > Chordata > Lepidosauria > Squamata > Gekkonidae > Lepidodactylus > Lepidodactylus listeri. The sequence goes on from JARCFY010000001.1 coordinate 150,126,169, forward strand.
TCTGAACGCACCCTCTGAGATGTCACAATCATATGATATGAGAGTTCTGAGGGAGGTGGAACAAAATGGATACTTACAAACAAGAACAACAATGCTTCAAAGGAGCCTGAGAACTGAAGCATGGCACAGTAGACCTCTGGCCTATACTGTTGTCCCTGCTGTTGCACTTCAGGCCACTTCCGCACTGTCATTTTCATCACTCATTTGTCCCTATTGCTTTGGGGTCCCCCCCTTTCCACATATGTTTTGCTCCCTCTGGGACTACTAGAGAGAGCAAAACACATGGGGGGGGGGGAACCCTGAAGCAATAGGGACAAATAGGTGACACAAATGACCGTGCAAAAGATAGTAAAGTAGGAGTTGGAGGCAGAGTATAAGGGTGCTGACACAAACAGCTGGTGAAAGTTGTTACAAGATTTGGTGATGAAAAGCAGTATTTTCTAGGTACCAGTGAACTCTGTAGCTGTGGTATAAGAGAAGTGCTGGATAAAGTTGAGAATGCCTGCAGCAACACAGTTGGATCCAAATCGGCAGACAGATCTTCATGTCAGTATACTATAATGTGACAGGGCAAGATGACAGCTAAGGCATGTGTAGATTATGATGATCTGACTGACAGGTGCTGGATCACATGACTGGGATCATGTGGTGTAAAGGTTGCATCAGCCACAATGACTCAGCGCTGTGGCCTGATTGGCTGAACCGTGTATATATTGAATGCTTGTACAGTAGCTTTCCCTTCTCTTCTGAATCAATTGCCAAGCGGAGCACTTTGCCAGTCTGTGTATTATTTTGTGGACTATTTATTTGTATAATAAATCACTGTATATATTTTGCACCAAACAACCTGTTGTTCTCATCGTTACCTTACGCTAGCTGTGCATTACACTCACCACTTCGCACACCGTCACTTCATGCACGTATTCTCCTTGGTCACAGATAGAGCATCTGTTAACACAGGTAATAAGGCAGGTTTTTGGATTCTCTTCCAATCCAAAATGAGGGGTAATGGTCAAGAATCCTCTGTCCCTCTTCTGCAGATTTGGTGTGGGTCCAATGGTCAAATCATGCATGGACATCTACAAATAACTCAATCTGTAAAGTTGAGCACATGTTCAAGCAGTTTATAGGGCTGAGCACACATCAGGACTCAGATCCAGAGAACTTTGAGACACTGCATAAGCCAACCACTGTTCCCTCCTTGCACTCCCCAAGCTTTTTGAAATTGGGTGGACAGAGTTTTCCTTCTCACTAGCACATTGTCCTTGTGTCCTGGCATTCCCTAGTCCTCTTCATGAAGAAGTCTGAGGAGAAGGCAGCTCATGGGTTACTTGCATTTCTCCTTGATGAAAATAACTGCTTACTTATGTCCTTTCTGGTTAATGTACTTACTGTAGGCAGCAGAAATAGCTGCAAGGAAATGGTATCACCATCCTTGATATAGAGGAGTTGACATTGTTGGTAAAATCAAAGCTGTTGACACTGAAAAAACAGCACTTGCTTGGTGGGTGGGTCAAGGTTTTTAAGGATGACGCTGCTGCAAGGCTAGATGGAACAGTGATCAAATGGTAAATGGTCAAATCATACATGGACAGAGGAGCCAGTTTGGTGTAGTGGTTAAGTGCACAGACTCTAATCTGAGAGAACTGGGTTTGATTCCCCACTCCTCCACTTGCACCTGCTGGATAACCTTGGGCAAGCCATAGCTCTGTACCAGCTGTTCTTTCAAGGACAGTTGTCTCAGAGCACTCTCAGCCTCACCTACCTCACAGGGTGTCTGTTGTGGGGTGGGGAAGGGAAAGGAGTTTGTAAGCCACTCTGAGACAAGAGAGTGAAGGGCAGGATATAAATCCATTCTCTTCTCTCTCTTCTTCTTCTTCGTCTTCTCTTTAGTGATACTGAAAGGAATTTAGCTGGCAAAAAAAAGTGGATGAAGAGATGCAAGGAACACCACCAGCATATACCTGACAGGAAGAAGATGAAGTAGAGTTGGTTCTATACCCCACCCTTCACTACTCAAAGGAATCTCAAACAGGCTTACAATCACCTTCCCTTCCTCTCCCCACAACAGGCACCCTGTGAGGTAAGTGGGGCTGAGAGAGTTCTGAGAGAGTTGTGACTGACCCAAGGTTATCCAGCTGGCTTCATGTGGAGGACTGCAGAATCAAACCCAGTTCTCTAGATTAGAGTCAGGCTGCTCTTAACCACTACACCAAACTGGCTGGAGATGATGGTACTGGAGAGATGTTAGGGCTGTCTGTAATAAAGTCATTGACTCACTTGTTGAGTTCCTGAATCAGCGCTTTGAAGTTGATGCCAATCTGTTGCTGATTATGAAGCCAGTTGCCACTTTGCAAACTTCAGTAAACCTGGAAGCTGTTCATGAGTTGCTAGGTACAGACCTCAACCTAGTGGAACTTTCACTAGACTATGATGAGATACTTCAACTTGAAAACACTGATGAAGCTCACAAGATGACATTGTCCTTCTGGCAGCTAAGCCTCATAGTACTGTTGAATGTCTCATCAGTATGAGGGTCACACTGAAGTCCATAAACAGAAACAGAGTCTCTGTTGGGTCAGAAAATGAATACCCTTCATCTATCACAATATGCCGCCAATGGGATCCAAGGGCATCAGTGCTTCTATGGACGAATAAACTAAAGCACAGAATGAAAGACAAAGGTAAAGCAAGGGAGCAGATGTGATATAAAAGAATTTTCTCAGAGGCTGACGACCTCACCCCGTCCCAGATGCTGATGATTCAGCCATCCTGAAACAAAGATTTTGACATGACACATGGCACAATGGGAGAAGTTTTCTTTTCTGCATTTGTATTGCTACATAACTGTTGCATTTATAAAATGCTTCATTCTCAAAGTTCAATATGAGTTAATACATTTGACTAGTCTCAAGTAGTTGGTCCCAATAATATACTATTAATATGGTTATGAAGACTGAGGTAACAGTAATCATCTGTCTTAAAAAATAACCTTGTTCCTTTTTAAAGCCCATATTGCCAACTGCACAGAAATGTTTTCCTACTGCACATTTTATTTTCTTACTGCACAAAAATGCATCCCACTGCACATTAGAATAAACCCTGATCAAGTGTGAGAGGTTTAGATTATTGTATGTTCATGGATGAAAATGAATGACTACTTAAGAGAATATGGCTGTTTGGCTATCATTTGGCAAAGGACAGATAGAACTGCCTGTCTGGCAAAGAAAAGACTACACTGCTGTGTCCACTCCTCCCATTGTTCCCTTTCTTTCTACCCGAGACGGGACTTTTTCTTCCAAAGTTGCTCCACTGTTGAGCCCTACATATCTGTACTTCGCTGGTTATTGTGGTCTTGATTTGGATGAATTGAGTTTTTTAAGCTACACACACACACATACACACACAGAGCGTTTGTTCCAGTTATTCAAGTTGATGTTCTACAGAAAGATGTATCCTTAGTCTTTCTTTTAATGTTAATAGCTTCCTACAATCACTTTCTTAACCCTTCCAGTTGTGAGAGACACATTACAAACCTGCTTTTTGGAAAATCGAAGGTGAGGACCTCTGAATTCTAATAATGGTGGTTGGATCAGTGAAACTGTATGGCTTGTGGATAGTCAAAGCCCACCTGGATTTTAAACCATAGAGTAGCAACACACACATACAGATTTTCTGCCATTTGTCTCCCTTGATACTGTGCAGAAAGATCGCTAAACTTTTTTTTTATGAGTAGCAGCATTTCTTTCATGCAGGGCATATATTTAATCTTTTCCAATCATCGCTAAAACGGGTGATGCTAAGACCATTGCAAGGGGGATGAGAGGTGAACAGCTAAGCTGCTGTGTGTTCCTTGAGAAAGAAAGAGATGAGACATACCTGCTGGGGCACTATAGTCTATTACAATTGGACTGCTACACCCGTCCTTGGAGTGTATCATTGAGAGTTCTTATAATTGAGCTAGTAGGTCACCAGAACAGCAAGGAGCACTGCTTCTTTTTTCTGTCAGTAGCAGGGCGATAATACCAAAGAACAGATTGCTCCATGCCATAATGTGATGCATGTTCTATTTCTGTCTTCTTTTCATTCCTGCCAAATCCTAGCGTGACCGATTTCAAATGCCCCATTTACGGTGCTTTTCAAGAGAACGTGTCTCAGTTACCACTGCTCTTCATTCCATTCTAGGATCACAGGCCAGTACCACAAAGGGAGAGAAACTCTTTGTTCAGCTGCAGCAGATTTACATCTATAGCTTTGTGAGATCACAGTCTGGACATGTTCTTCCTCCAGTTTGCATGAAAAGTGGATTTTTCCTAGCTACTTTTTTTTAATCTTTTCCCCATTCCTACTCAGTTGATTAAACAAAGGCATTTGAATCATTGTTTATTTTAATTTATATCTTCATTTGCATTTTATTATAAATAAAGGGGAATGGGAAATATAGAATAGGAATCAGTTATTCTGAAACTAACCATGCCAATAGCCTTTTAGAACTATTATGTGCCTGTTTTATATGGCACGTATAATTTATTTTTTATTTTTTTACATTAAGATGTGTACAGTTTCCTTCTACTGTTAAAATTATGTGCTTTGAACAAGAAGGCATTCTCTAACAGCCTAACATTTCTTGCATCAAAACGACATCATAAAACATCAAACTACATAAAAGAATAATACCTATCCAATGTTTCAAAAGACTTATATTTAAATATAAGAAAAGAATAAAGGAATGAAAACTAGACAATGTACTTCTGATTCTTTAAAAACAGACCCAGGTTGTTTTGGCTCAACACACAAAATCATCAGTTAACTCTACTAACAATAGTTTAAGCAGAACAATCTAAGAACTTGGATTATTCCTTTTCAAAACATCTGCAATATTTACTTTTTGAGACAGATTAATTTTGTTAAAACGAATATCACTTGACAGTAACTAATTATTACCATTAAAACTTAATTAGCCATGGATTGTGCTTGAAATTAAAATACCACCTCCTATTTACAATTTAATTTGTTGGTTTATTTTAAAAAACCTGAATATAGTATTGGCTGCAGGACTCATGCTTTATTGAGCAAAGAGGACCTATGAGTTTGAAATAACAGCTGAGGAAAGAAAGCTTTATTCATTTATAAAAGCAATTAGCAAGTTATCCAGCTGTGTGACCCAGAGAAGCCTCAGCATGTAAATATAATCTTATAATTGGACCATTCAGGGAAGTGTGTGTGTGTGTGGGGGGGTGTAACTGAGATTTATTTTAATTTGAAATTTATTATAATTTGAATAATTATTAAAAGCTTGAGTACAATCTATGTAATGGGATTTGTAGTGGTTTTGATCAATTACATGGAAAATAGAAAAACACCAGAGGCCATTTGGGCCTAAAGAATCACCACAGGAGAAAGCTTTACTGTCATATACATATTCTTTTCCAGCACAAACTTCCCAAACCTAGAGTTAGAAAGAAAAGGGGGAAAGAGGAAAAAGAGACTGGGGGGGGGGGGGGGGGGAGATATTGGACTGAAGGTAGACTTGCCAACAACCATGTGGGGCCTGGAGATTTCCTGGAATTATGGTTGACCTCCAGACTTCAGATCAGCTCCCTTGGAGAAAATGGCTGCTTTGGAGGAAGGGCTCTATGGCATTATATCCTGTTGAGGTTTCTCTCTTCCCCAAACCTGACTCTCCCCAGTCTCCACTCTCAATCTCAATGGATTTCCCAACCCAGAATTGGCAATCCTAGTTGATGGGGACAAAAAGGTAAGAAATATCTCCAGGCAAAAATCTGCCAAGAGCTGGGCCTACCTTGTAAGGACAAGGGGTATGATCAATGAGGTCAAGGAACAAAGCCTATGTGTCCAGACAGAGTTTAGGGATCAAAGGACAGAGTTAGAGGATCAGGGGACAGCACCAATAGAACATTATGTATATATCTAACTAGGAATAAGGCCCGTTGTGCAAATAAATACAACGGGCTCTAGAAAGAGGCTCTGGGAGAGTGCCCCGGCCTTGGGCACTGAGTGTCAATTTGCTGTGGCAACCTCAGCAGGGGATAATGACACTGAGTCCATCATTTTCTCCAGGGGAAGATCTTCCATCCGAAGTTGTAATTCAGCGTGATCTCCATTTCTCCCTTGGAGACTGGCAACAATGGTTCCCCATGAGGGAACGGGTGGTTTGAAGGGTGGAGTCAATGGCACTGAACCTGTCTGAGGTCCCACCCCTGCTGATACCTCACCCTCTCCAGGGTCCACCCCTCAAATCTCCAGGAATGTCCCCACTTGGAGTTGGCAACCCTACCTCCCAGCCAACCATCAATGTATCGTTATCTGCCCCCTGGCTTCAGCTTTCCATCTCCTCCCCCCTGAGAGCAGTTGTAAGTCTGAGTGATCTCCAGCCCCCACCTGGGGATAAGTCTGAGTGATCCCCAGCCCTCATGAGGACTCGCTGGCTTGGAGGGTGGAGTCTATGGCATTGTACCTGTCTGAGGTCCCACTCCTCCTCAAACCTCACTGTCTCCAGGCTCCATCCCTTAAGTCTCCAGGAATTTTCCACCTGGAGTTGGCAACCCTATCTCCTTCCTAGCCAATCATCCTCACTCTTCAAGTTTCCATTTCCCTCCCCCGCAGCCTCCACCGTGCTCTGAAGCCCTGACTGCTATGTCACATTGGCTGTCATAAAGGGTCCATCTCAGCAGGGTATAAGGAAGTAGAGTCCACCGTTTTCTCCAGGGGAACTGATCTCTGCCATCTGGAGAGCACTTGCAATTCTGAGTGATTTCCAGCCCTCGCCTGGAGATTGGCAACCATACTTCCCCTGGAGGAAAAGTAGTCTTTCTCTGCAATGGGGACCGAAGCTGCGGACATCATTCTCCTCTCCCCCTCTTTGACTTGCACAACAACCCTGTGAGGTAAGTTAGGCTTAAAGTCTGTGACTGGACCAAAATCACCCACTCAGCAAGAACCTGGGTCTAGCAGATCCTTCTCTGAAGCACTGACTGTTGCACAGTGCGTCTGGAACACCCCTTCAGCCCCTTCAGCCACTAGGACTTTTCCAGCTACTCCAGCACTTCAGCACTTCAGCTCTCCCCAGCTCTCCCCAGCATTCACTCTGTTGAAGCTCCTTATAGCAACCACACTTACACAGTCCAGTGGTAAACTATATACAGGATTTATTATTTACACCAACAAAATGCTCCACCAGTACCGTGATACAAGAGAAAGAGAATACATCGATACTGTACAATTCCATATATACATATCTCAACCAATCAGCTGCATGCTGAGTCATGATGATTGACCTTGCTTTAGTGCCAGTCATAACTGGTTGGGACTTGTCCTGCACAGCTACCAACTGACTGATAGCTGTCAGCTAGATCCTGGTGATCTGAGTGCTGAAGATTAACTACCAACACTGACTGCTATGCCTAGGGTAGCCAACCTCCAGGTGGTGCCTGAAGATCGCCAGGTATTACGATTAAACTCCAGACAACAGATCTTCCCCCCTTCCTTGGAGAAAATGACTGCTTTGGAGGGTGGCCTCTATGGCATTCTGTTCAGCTGGCCCCAATGAGTTTTCTCCCAGAGGCCAACATAGGTGTGGAAAGGGGCTTTCAGAGAAGCAAGCTTGGTTGCCTAGCAACGGGCACTGAGGGGATTGTTGCCGGCTCTGATGATGGAATAGGGTTCTCAACCTCCAGGTGGGGCCTGGGGATCTCCCGCTTTTACAATGGATCTCCAGCTGACAGAGATCAGCTCCCCTGGAGAAAATGGCTGCTTTGGAGGGTGGACTCTATGGCATTGTACCATGCTGAGGCCCCTCCCCTCCCCAAACCCCACCCTCTCCTGGATCCACCCCCAAAGTCTCCAGGGATTTTCCAACCCAGACCTGGCAACCCTGTGATGGAATTACCTGAAGATTTGGGGGGGGGGATCCTGTGGAGGGCAGCATTTTTTGGGGGGGGGAATGGAAGGACTCAGCAAGCTATAATGCCACAAGATCTACCCTCCAAAGCAGCAATTTTCCTCAGGGGAACTGATCTCTGTCATCTGGAGATCAATTGTAACAGCGGGAGATCTCTAGGTCCCACCTGGAGATTGGCAACCCTAGGGGGAAAGTCAGCCACACAGCAGGGGGTTGAAGGGAATGGTCTGATGGTTGCCGGCCCACCTCGTTAGCCAGCCAGCCATGGTGGAGCTAAGCAGGAGAAAGAGCCTGAGGAGTTTGACACAGCCAATATGTTCCGTTTCAGGAACTCCTCAGTAACGGTTTCTGTCAGGCATTTTACACAGAACCGTATTAGTACCGGTTTCCTAATGGAACATATTGGCCCTTTCGCACAGCAACGTGCCTCTCCCGTTGGGGAAGTGTTCCTGAGCCGGTTTACCTTGAAACCTCCTCCCAAGCGTTCTTCAGTTCTTTGTACCGGTCCTGAAGCACTATGGGGTGCTGTGTGAAATGCCCCCTGTTTCTGACAGTTTATTCTGACAGTTTATTCTGGGCACGCTAGCAGTGTGCGGGGGAGGGGGTTATGCTGATAGTCCATTGTCTTTTCACTGACAGAAGCAGGCCACTGAGGGAACAGTTAGACCACCTGGCAGCAGGTGGAGGAGAAGAGTGGACCCAGCCTCAGTTGGTCCTTCCCCTTCGCTGGCTGTCTCCAGACTGAGGCCAAGACACTGGCCGATGGCTCTGTGGGTGGGACTAAGGCAAAGCAGGGAGAGAATGCAGCCAGTGGCCAGAGACCCCCTGTTGAGTGTCAATCCGTCCAGCAAATTGATTTTGGCGCCCCATGGAATTTTGCCCCTTGGAATCTTGAAATGGCTTTATATAATAGGATACTTATTCCCGCAGATTTGAAGCACATAGGGAGCAAAGAGATCTTCCAGCATACTTAGGGCACTCCCCAGGTGTGCAGAAAAGCCTTACATGTTTAAAAAAAGTATATGGGGGATACGTAAATCCCCTCCAAAAGTAAAAGAATGTCCCCCACACATGCACAGAGAATGCACTTACCACTGGGAACTGGTGGCTGGGTTCACTGCCATTGCAAGTGTTGTGGGGGGGAGCCTTGGTGGCCTGGCAGCTGGGTTGTGCAGGGCTTGCCACCATTGCCATGGGGGGGGAGCCTTAATGGGCTGGGCAGCTGGAAGCTGTGCAGGGGTTGCCACCATGGCTGCTATGGGAGAGGGAGAAGCCTTAGCAGGCCGGGCAGCCCCAACTGCTGGTCTCACCTGTGGTCACTTTCTCCTCTTCCTCCATACGGGTCTCCTGCTGCTTCAGAGAGCTGTGCACCTGGGAGCCACAGGGAATACTCCCCCCCATGAGTATTGCAGGTCCCCACTTCTTGTAATTCAGCTAATGTGCAAGACATTCTCCCTGCCTCTCTCTGGCTGAGGTAGGGTTGCCAGCCTCCAGGTGGGGCCTGGGGATCTCCCACTTTTACAACTGAACTCCAGTTGACAGAGATTAGCTCCCCTGGAGAAAATGGCTGCTTTGGAGGGTGGACTCTATGGCATTCTACCATATGGAGGCCCCTCCCCTCCCCAAACCCCACCCTTTCCTGGCTCCACCCCCAAAGTCTCCAGGTATTTCCCCCCCCCAGACTTTGCAACCCTAGGCTGAGGAGGTATTAGGAGAGAAAGGAAAACTGAAAAAGCAGAAAATGACCACTTCAGTCTTAAGAGAAGCTGCTTTTGATGTACAGAAAATATGGTGAAAATGAAACTGAAAACTGGTTGTAAGCTTACAACTGTAAAAGCCTTAGAAACTAGCACAACAAATTCCTTTGCAATTTAAGGTGCTAAATGGTTGAAAAGTGGCCTGGAGCTTGTTTTCGTACATAACCTACATTCCCAAACCCTGTGACAGATCTGTACTCAGCAGATCTATCCTTCCATTAGCAACTTCTGTATCTTTGTTGTTGGCCTTCAGGACTCATGAATTAATTATAAGGTTGCCCTATGCTAGCAAAGATTTCCTTTACCATTCTTCTCACTCTCAAGTTTTGTTATGTCTTATTATATTAAAAGGAAAGCTATAATATCCCAAGAGGTAAGATGCAAAGCTTGGGAAGGAACATCTTAATGATTATCTTTGACCTTCAGAGATTCAGATCAAACTTATCTATGAAAGAAAGCCAATTAATTGTCTGGGAGGATTAAAAAAACCCTCCAAACCTATTTAAATATAAAATGAATGCATGAAGGATATGCCTTTCAGATCTCACTTGCGTCAAACTGATGGTACATTCATGATACATTCTAAAATGCTGTAGAAATATTAGTTGAGCATTCACCTGTGGACCTCTTTGGAGATGAAAGACTGGAAAAATACACTCACTTGTCAAAAAAGAAACATTGCTTTTAAAAAGTTTAATTCATTAGACAAATGTTTTCTCAACAGCATAACGATCAGCAGGGGTAGACAGGGAAGTTAAAATGGCCCAAGAGCCAGCCAGGTTGATTGGCTACTGCACCCCTGGCAGAACTATTGGGCTTTGCTCTACTCATCCCCTGAGTGCCAGCCGTCCTCCAAACAGCAGCCCAAGGAAACTTTTTCAGTAACTTAAAGGGCCAGGACTCCTTGAATGTCGGGCTGAAGGTCAGAGTTCAGATGTGGACCTTACAATCTGGATGCTAGTTGGGGTGGATTGGCTGAAATGGCCAATGGGACTTCTACCAGTGAGCCAACGGCCTACTCTCCCCCCTGGACCAGAAGAGCCCACTGGACCAAAACAGACAGCGCATGATATGGGAAAGGCAGCACCTGGGTGAGCCCTACATGGTGCAATGAAGGCAGTGCCCCCACCAAGTCCCATGCAGCATAGAAAAGGCAGCACCCAAGCCCAGTGCAGCAAAAGAGGCACCCAGTCAAGCTGCACGTAGCACAGGGAAGGAGATGCCTGGCCAAACTGCTCGTGGTGTAGGGCTGTTTGGGCAAGCAAGATGACAGTTTTTCTGTCCCTACTTTGGGAGCACAGGGCCATTCTTTCCCTCCCATTCTTTCCCTTAGGGCCAGTTCATAGAGACAACAGAATCTGATAGTAAAGTTTTTTGCTTTGTTTTTGTTTTTACTTAATACTGCTTCAGACTGAAGGTACTGATATTGCACCTGAATCAGTAAATTAATATTTGTTGCAGCTATTTGATTAACAAAAATGAAAGGGGATTAGTGATACTGCTGAGTCATTATGATTCCACAAGGTTCCATAAATCACTGCTGGCTCACCAAGTGTTATTCAGCAACAGATATCAGCTTCCTAACAGGAGAAAGTGGAGGAACCAAAACTGTTATTGTAAAACTAGAGCTACTGAGAACCACCACAGGGCTCCAGACAAAGACTCCCTTTAGCACCTCCTCATAACACTCTGTAGGGCCAACCAGGCACACCTCCCCAGCCTCCTTCTCTACATCTCCAGGAATTTCCCAACCCAAAGATGACAACCCAAGTTACAGGCAACAGTGGATTTTATACAAACAAACCTCAACTACACCCTAACAATCAAGCACAGCACTGAGTCTCTCACTAAATAAAAATGTATTAGGGTTGCCAGGTCTGGGTTGGAAAATACCTAGAGACTTTGGGAGTGGATACAGGAGAGGGTGGGTTTTGGGGAGTGGAGGAGCCTCAGCATGGTACAATGCCACAGAGTCAGCCCTCCAACGCAGCCATTTTCTCCAGGGGAGCTGATCTTTGTCAGCTGGAGATCAGCCTGCAGGGAATTGTGAGTTTATACAAAAGAGAAACATGGAACCTGTGAAGAATTCACTAATAACTCCTCAAGGTGATAAAGGTGTTTCATACTTACCCTCAATAGGGGGAGACCTGGCATACCCACCACTCAGACCCTGCCCCAACATCATATGAGAGTAAGTAAATTAATGTGTCCAACTCCATGGACTCCCAAGTAGGAATGCTATGGCAGGAGACCTTGCCCATCTGTATCTCAAAGGCTGGAGGGTGGGAAGAGAGTAGGTATGCTGGCCATACACCAGCTCAGGGTTACCAGGTCTGTGGCTATGACAGAAGGTCTCCAGTTGGCAACCTGCTTTGCTCAGAGTAACGGCAGGAGAGTTTTTTTTTTTTTTTAAAAAAATGGAATTGTATGTGCCATGATGTCACTTCTCAGTAAAATCCAGAAGTGACAATTGGTAGCTCTAGGAATCAGCAGAAACTCTATGGTTTTAAATCATGGCACTCACAATGCAATGTGCCCTCATGTACCCACCCTCCCACTTCCCACCAGTTGCCAGACACGGCCTGACTAACCTAATGATCAATGTGTAATGTCACTTCTAGCAATAACCAGAGGTGATGTCATGACATCATTGGTGATACTCTAGGATTTGCCAGAAACTCTGTGCAAGCATTTCTGTCTCCATCCCCCAAATCCTTGCTGAGGTGCCAAGTGGCAGTAACTAGGAATTTTGTTTCTTAGCCTCTTGGCAGCCCTACATGGAATCACCAAAAATGTTCTCCACTTCACATTCCTTTCGTTTGGTGCCTCTGGATAACTTGAAATTGCCAGAATTGCCAGAATGGACACATCAAACTTTACCGCTTCATTCTCCACTCCGACAGGTTCAGGCTACAACAGAATTCCAGCGCAAGAGAAGGCCTTTCGGTATTATTTAATATTTATTTATTTATTATTTCACATTTATACCCCGCCCTCCCCGCGAGTGGGCTCAGGGTGGATTACAGGGGCACATAGTGCCAAATTTCAGCCGACTCCGCCTGAGCCAACCAGCCACGGCGTGCAATGCCCAGTCCAGATCTTCTGGGCTGGAGTCCGACTGGCCACCCAACATCAGATAGAGCTGGGTGTCATCAGCATACTGGTGACATCCCAGTCCATACCTCTGGGCAATCTGGGCAAGGGGGAGCATATAGATGTAGGGCTATCACAATGATAATGCTCACTTATAGCCTTACACCATTATTTTATTGTGGTTTAAGGTCATCATTTTTATTCATTTAATTATTAAAAAATTTGACTTTTCTGCCACAGTGGGGGTATTTACAATACCTGAAGATAATAAGGTAAAAATAGAATAAACTACAATAAAAAGTAGCTACCACAAGAGCAACAACACTAATTACAGCAATGAAAACCAAAACTGATAGGAGCAACAGTCCATACAAAAAAGCCACCAAAGGCTTCAGTAAACACAACACCTAAAACATAACAAAGATGGCACCAAATAAACAACATTTGGTCTCTAAGCAGGGTGCAACCACATAAAAAGTCTTTACTTAACTTCCCAAGGGGAGGCCTCTGATGATTTCAGTGACTGAGTAGGTATATCTTGAACAAGACAAGAGATACTCTGTCTCCAGATCAACTAGGACTCTGAAGGTCAACTTGAGCTCTCTGAACTGTGCCCCGAAAGGAACGGGAAGTCTTTTCATTTCAATACAGAACAGAACAGAACCTTTATTGGCATATAAAATCAGTAAGATAAAACTTCATCAAGCTAAAATTACAACCATAGATTTTAGAGCACACCAATATTAGGAATACGCTCATTGCTACAAGTTCCTTTAGTAACTTGTTTGCTGTCTCCTAGACTAGCCAGAGTTTCTGAAGACTGTTCAGATGCTGTGTTGTTTTCAATGGCTGTTCTTCTGTTGCTTTATTTGAAGGCTTGACTTCACTTGTGACCCACTTTTAAGGGACTTCTGGTGAGTCGGCAGAAAAGATGGACACGTGAGTAACACCCCCCTCCTTTGTCTATGTTTACAAAACTGTCGACTTTATGGCCACCATTCATTTTTGCACTTTAAGAAATAAGGGGGTTGCTAACATTTGGCACTCTGAGTTGAAAGAAGTTGCCTTTGGACAAGCTCTTATTGGAAAATCACAGCAAAACAAAATTACTGCATCAGCAAATAACATCCCTCCATGATTTTACAAGAAAAGGAAAATGTTGTTCTGAAAGCAGAGTAGTATTTTTGGCTTCAGAAAGCACAACTAACAGGTACCCAGCATGCCGTATTCAGAAGGCATCCAAAGCAAAGTAAGCAAAGTGCTGCAGAGCAAGAAATAGTAGGTGTTTGTTTAGATTACACTGAAGTGTGGAGTGTTACAGAGCCACGGATGGTGCTTTTCATGGTAAGTTTCATAATAACTTTCCTAATAAGCTCTTCTTTCTATTTTATAACATTTTCACAGTAAAGGAGGAAATGATGCATCTCAAACTATTTCACAATAGATGGGCATCCATCCTACATAATTAACAAATGTTTTCTCCAAATGAAATGGAGCTTAAAACCAGCAAAGGAGGAAGCTGGCATCTCTGCACATGGCTGCTGTTGCTATAAAGCTGCAAAATTAAATGAGAAAACTTCAGTCAAACAGATAAAGAGCTAGCTGTGGATGTGTTTGACTAAGAATCAGACCCAATTCCTCTGGCAATGTGAGGAATTTATATCATCTGCCAGTCACTACCAGATACCCATGTCAGGGTGTGCACAGGCACAGGTCCTAGAACTAGATGCAGGGAGTTTAGGGCTTAACTAAACACTACTCTGTGGAACCAGAAAAAAAGGGGTGAAAAAGCTCCCCCTGCCACCCTCTCCTGTCTAGGAGGGAAACCAGAAGTTCCGTCTCCTTCGCAGTGCTGAGTGGACAAGCATTTTGTAAGATGAGTTCCCCCTATGTACTATGTATCTGACTGTGAGTCCAGTTGCACACCTGTGGTCCAACTTGCGTTGGGTGTATTGTGTAGTCTGGCCCTTAGTCTGTGTGTACACCAGTGCAATCTTGGGGGGAAAGGGTGACATTTTGGGTGAAATTGATACAGAGAGTCAAAGGGTAACTTTGGCTTGAACTGGATTTGATCTCTATTGAACACTAGGAGCAAAGCCCATTGTAGAAACAATACAATGAGCTCTAGAAAGATGTGAGACATTCCCCCCTGACCCCCCACTTTCTACCTGCTCCCCAGACCCTGTGGGTCATGGGGTGATGGGACGCCCTGGCACCGGCTCTCTGCTTGGCCATGTCTGGTGGCCTCTGGGTCACCTCTACCACCCTCCAGGCCACCTCCATGGCCCTCCACCCCAGTGGTCTGGTGACTGCTGCTGCAGTGGCAGGATTGACCTCTGCCTGATGACCCTCCACCTGCTGGAGCGTCCAAGCCATCTGTTGCCTCTTAGCACAGGGAGGCCCAGCCCCCCACTTTCCCCCCCTTCCCGAGACCCTGGTGTCAAGGGGCAATGGCATGCCCTGCCACTGGCTCCCTGCCCAGCTATATCTGCAGCCTGCGGGCTGCCTCCGCCACCCTCTGCCCCTCAGCCCCTGACCCTTTTCCCTCCACTTTCTCCCCCCAGCCTCCCGACCCTCTCCCTTCCCCATGGTCACGTCCCTGGCTGCGTATGCTGTTCCTGGGGTGGCTGCAGTGCTGCTGCTGCTGCTGCCTTCCTCCCTCTCTCCCGCCTGCCCTCTGTCCCTCCCTCCCTCCCTCCCCTCAGATGCCTCCTCCTCCTGCTGCTGTGGCTGGGCAGAGGTGGCAAGCATGGCAGCAGAGAGGAGGCCACACTGAGCAAGGCCATGGCACTCTCACTGTCTCCCTTGTCCTCCAGCTCTCCACCACCCCCACTCGCAGGAGGGAGGGAGGTGTGAGCAGGCTGCGACTGGAGCCTGCTAAGAAAGAAGGCAGCAGTGCAGCCAGTCCTGCTCAGCCTGGGGCAAGCCACCAGGCCACACTGAGGCTAGCCAGGCCCATCCTCCTGCCTCTCTGCCACCATTGGGGGGAATAGCCAGTAAATATGTACACATCTTGCTGCCTCCCCCAGCAACAGGATTGGCCTTGGCCCGCTTGGCCCTTGTCCATCCTGTCTGGCAGCTCCATGCATACTGATGGTGAGATGCTGGCTGGTGGCTCTGTGGGCAGGACTGAGGCAACACAGCAAAGCAATGCATCCAGTGGATACAGACCCTGGTGAGTGACACATCAGGCAGCCAACTGATTTGGGTGCACATAGAATGTTGCCACCCGAAAATACAATTATACAAGATGGGGCACCCGTGATTCTCACGGGGGGAATACCCTAGTCCTCCTGGCCCCCCCTCCCTGGGGCAAGTGGCGGTGAGCCTCACTCTCCTCCACCCCCCTTCCCAGAGGCAAGCGGCAGTGGCAGAAAGCCCCGCTGCTCCTCCAACCCCCCCCCCCGAGTCAAGTGGCGGCGGTGAGCCCCGCTCTTCTCCACCCTCCCTCCCCAAGGCAAGCGGCGGCAGCAAGCCCCGCTGCTCCTCCAACCCCCCCGAGTCAAGCGGTGGCGGCGAGCCCTGCTCTCTTCCACCCCCCTAGCCTAGGCAATTGTGCAAACTGGAGAATAAGCAATCAACAGACAATTTAAACAATTCCTAGGGAAGCTGTACCATTAAACAACATGTATTCATCCACAGCTAGTCCAAAAACTGGATCCCACAGGTTGTTATGAAGAGAGGGAGAGAAAGAGAGGAGGAAAGAGGAGGAGGTAGGGCATTGAGGATTAGGAGAGAGGAACAAGTTCTAAGTTTGGGACTCCTCCAAGTATGACTCAAGAAGAAGTGTGCCGCTGGCTCAGCAGGTAAGGGTGGCCATGATGAAGGAAGCTGTAGACAGGAGGAAAGAATGTGATGGGCCAACAGGGATTTTTAGGAGGATACACAGCCTGGCCTGTAGTGGGAATGTGGTCTCAGAGTTCCAGAATGGCAAGGGAATGATCCAGCCAAATAAAGCCTTTTCTTGTTTCAGCTGTGGAGAGATAGCTGGACCTCAAGAGATGGGAGAAGGTTAAGTCTTCAAGAGTCCAAGCAGCAGATACATAGTCCAGTGAGGAGACTGAGCCTAAACTGCCAACTCAGAGGAGCAGCTTAAATACGCAAGTGCCCAGGCCCGTATCTACATTGGATCAGGAATCATTTCGTAGAAAAAGAGGTGTGGGAGCTCATTAGCATATCTATTAGCATAACTCATTAGCATAACACATTAGCATATGCCACGCCCCCTGAAAGGTGGGATCCATAGGTGGACGTTGTGGCTGAGGACCCGGATGTGGCGTGTGAGGCGCCGGCAGGCTGCTCACCCATCTCTCCAGCAGCTGGCCTTGGCCTAATCCTAGTGGTACACAGCGCACCGCTGCCCCTTCCACTCGCTCCACAACTTCAACTGGGAGCCACTCTCAGCACAAGCACGTCCGTGGGCACTCATGCTGCAACCTCTGGACAATAGGTGGCAGGCCAAGGGGCTTCAGCCTCGACCTGCACCTCCTTGAGGACTTCTTCAGCAGCCAGGGGAAGCCTGTGCAGCCACCCCAGCAAACAGGTGAGGGCCACCGGGAGCAGGAGGGGATGCAGAGGGTTGGTGCCTGGGGATGCTGTGGGAAGGACGGAGGAGTAAAGACTCTGTCTGGACAGCCTGAGATCTTCAACTCTAAGTAAATTAACTTTAATTAGCCAGTGCCCCCCCAGAATTTTAAATGCCTCCCAAATTAGAAATTCCTGCAAGTGCCACACCCTTTTTCTTCAGTGGCAGGAAACTGAGATTCAGTGTAGTTATATTACTTTGAAGGGGATAATAATAGGGCAAGTCTGTCCGTGCCTCCCTTAGAGATGAGTCATCCTCAGTAGATTTTTCCAAACTCCAGCACCACTTGCTTAATGAATTAAGCAATATCTTTGCTCAAACTCACCACTGGATTTTTTTCATGCATATCTTTGTAACTTTCCATTATCAGTCTTGTGTACTTTACACTGTCACCCAGCAAAGATGACAGGATCAAACATATTACTTAACAGACTGACCTTTGATCACAAGAATTTTGAGTTCTGATTCTGGTTACTTTATATATCTCATGGCAGTTCCCTGAAATTGAAAACAGACACAGTTCGACAATTCTACCTTTCACTTCAGTAGGAAAATGCAAACATAAAATGTGAATGCAAAATTAAAAATATGGCCACTCCAGTTCCAAGGACTGTAGACCTTGGGATGCCAGTGGCTTCCACCAATAAACACAACACAGCATCAGAAATCCCAGAATCTCCTAGCTCTCCCTTTGGTGCTGAATCTGTTAACCTTTTGGCACCAGGCTAAAGCTTTTTTGTTTGGTTTTTAGGGACTTATAAATTGCCAGTTAGGTTGGGATGCTTCTGTCATTTAAATCTCTTATTATTGCCCTGGATAATTTTATTTGAATACTGGCTTCAGCAGTGTAGACTGAGGAGAGATGCTGAAAGCAGTGGAGAAAGCAGTGTAGACTGGAGAAAGCAGTGTAGACTGAGGTTGACCATCTGCTGGCAACTCCTGGGAAAATTGCAAGGGCAGAGCCTGGGGAAGGCTGAGTGTTAGCAGTGTCACAACATCACTCCTGGGTAGAAACCCAGAACTGAAACCACCACATCCTGCGACAATCTAGGAATTGCTCCAAGCTCTATGGTAAAAAATACAGAGAGATATTAGTGGAAGTCCTAGAGTACTGCACAACATGGTAACATTACTTCCATATTTTCGTCAGTGCAGCAGTGCAGAACAAGGTAATTGATAAGCTGACACTGTTCATCATTGTTTCTGAATGATCCAAGCAAGTGGACACTGGGGGCTTGCTCTGCTTGCTTCTCACCCCCTGTGGTCAACTAGGGCAGTGGCCTATGGGGCAATTTGTCAGTAAATTACATGGCCAGTCTGTCCCTGATTAGGTGTGGGTAAGTCCAGGCGTCAATTCATTAGAAATTCTTCCAACACCTTGCAAAAATTGGATTTTAATAAGATCCCTAGTAATAAAAAGGAATGTTCTTGGTGCTGCTGATGAGAGTGAGCAAAAACTATGGAAGGAAATTCTTCTTATCTCAAACAAATGGCTGTACTAGGCTCTTTATTTTCTTTATCTTTATGACCATAGTAGTTTTGTTATAAGGCCTTGCAAGAATTTTCTAACTTGTGACTATTATTCTTGTCCTTTTTCAAATTCTAAAGAGTCCTTATGTTATCCAATTACCTTGTTTGTCTTATCATTAGTGTTAGCTGACATGAGATTGATTAATAAATTCTCAAATTAACCAGGAAGGTTTTTAAAAGGTCTAAAAAAATTAACCTTTTTGTAACCGTATAACATCTTTGGGCTCTGAGCTGTCTGGTACTTGAGTCTAATTGATAATCCATAAACTTAATAGTTCCCTTTCGGTTGATAATATATGTCAAATGGAGTGCATTTGGGCTAACATAATAATTGATGTTCTGCTGGTTTTCCACGCTGAATGCAATTCATCCCCCAAAAGCAAAGCCATCTTTTCTGGTGAAGAATAATATGTCCTAAAGCTTTTCTTTACACCATTGGGCAGGGGCAAAGTGGCACAGAAGAAAGTTTAGCCGACCAGCCCTTGATGACAAGAGTCATTGTTGGCACTGACCAGTTTTAAACCAAGCAACCCCTGAGGTACTGCTTCCAGTGCTGTGGTTCTAAACTAAGGTTGCTAGCCAAGCACTGGAAACTGGCAAGAGGTGGATGTTCAGGGGAACAGGTAAATACATGGTATTCTGACACTCTTCCAATGCAGTCCAGAAGTGTTGTCATTGTGTCAACCCAAAACTCTTTGATTTTACGTTCTGTCATGCCATTGAAAAACCACATATTCCCCCCCATTCCCCCCTCATGCCCTACCAATAAGCAGTGAGCAGCCCAGACTGCCAGTGGGAGGTCTTCCACCATAGTGGAAGGCCTAGCAGCCCTATGGGATCAACTTTCTCATTGCTGCTGATAAACCCTCCAAGGGAATGACTCACTAGGAACTTCCCCAGTAATTTAAACAGCCAATCTGCCTCTGTAATTAGGTCAGGAAAAAGACTATTTTATTTTGGTATTTAGCTAAAATGTGGGAGTTGAGATAAGCAGTAGAACAGAATAACCATGCACGGTGACATCTCAGGTTCAAATCCCAGACTTGCCAGTACTACAAATGCACTCACTGATCATAGGCAGGTCGCTCTCTCCCAGTCCCCCTACAGCAATAAGGAGATAATAATTCTGGCTGACTGTACAGGGCTCTTATAAGGATTATGGAGATAATGTGTCTGAAGTTTTTTTAACCCAAAAAGTACTATGTGAACATGGACTTTTAGTATTACAAGGTATTGTCAGATAAACTGTTTAGCTGCACAAAATATAGCATCAGTTTCCAACTGTATTTCCCACCCCCTCCCCCAGGAAACTTAGAAAGCAATCCTGGTCAGGTCCACACAGAAATAAGCCCCATTTTATTCAATCCAGCAAACTGTTCTTGGGCTAGCAGTTTTAATATTCTGAAATTAAATACTACTGTTCCTATACCATCGAATGTGTACTTGGAGCCAAAAGTAGGATGGCAAATGTAAAAAGGTATCAGAGCTCCAGAACCTTTACTGAACTGAGAAGTTTGGCAGGGGCCTCTTGCTCTGCAGGATCTTGGATAGCTGCACAGCCTGTTGTGGGAACCTTTAAATTCAGTCACTGGAACCAAGCATGTGCATAATACAGAACCCAGTCTGTGCCCAGAGGGGATATTTATACTTTTAAATGAACACTCTTCCTTAATAGCTAATCTGAGTAGAGGTCTGTTTCCCCCCTTCGGTCCTCTCCCTGCCTCTTGAGCCAGATCAGACAAAAATATCATCTACTCCTGTATCCTTTAACAAACTGATCAAAATGAATCAGTAGGTGAAGGCCAGTATTATTTTCTCTTTAACACAGAAGGGGACTCAGAACTAAAGACTGAAAAGGTGGTCACTGGTACTTAGGACAGATTTCAATTTTTGAGTACATAAGAATATTAGAAGAACTCTGCTGGATCAGACCAGTGATCTATTAGTCTGGGATGCAGTTTCCCATGAGGTCCAACACACCAGGCATAAATATCAAGGTGTCCCCCTCTTGTTGATGCTCAGAGGTTTACTGCCTCTGTATGTGGAGACTCCGGCCAAGGACAGACTGGCAATCTGCCCCAGGAGAGCTTCGCTTGGGAAGCGGGGGAAGGGAGCCTGTTCAGACATCTGCAGCTGTCCCTCGGCTCCCTTCCGCACTTCCGCACTTTGAAGCCGGTTTCCTCTCGCTGTAGAAGGACACCGGGAGAAACCAGTGTCCAGGGGCCATCTTCCGCATGCCTCCCGCTTTCAGGAAGTGTGAACCGGAAGAAGGCGGGATTCAAGCGGAGGCGGCTGTGTGAACGTGCCATTTCGACAATTTGCGCATGAGCGCTCATGCGCACATTGCCAAAACAGCCCTGTCATAAGCTGTGGAGGCCGGCCCACCCGGGGCCGTTCCGCAGCAGTCTGAATGCTCCGTAACAGCATCCTTGCGCAATACACTGGCCAGTGTGAACGGCCAGCCCCGGGGAATTTCCCCCCACAGCTTTTGCCTCCGGATTCCTCCCACTCCAGATTGCCAGTCAGTCCTCAGCCTCCCTTTTGTCATCTCAGTTAGTAGATGCTGCTGATGGATCTCTCCTCCATGAATCTACAGCCATTTATCCATTTCTCAGGACCTTCAGTACATCCACCAGCAGTGAATTTCACAATTTATTTATTGAGTAAAGAGGTACTTCCTTTTGTCTGCCCTCAATCTATTGCTTGTAACACCTTTATCAGTTCTATTATTATAGGAGAGAGAGAAAGTTCTCCTCCACTCCATGCATAATTTTGTAAACTTCTATCATGCCCTCTTCAGTTTTCTTAGTTCTAAAATGAAAAGCCATAGACTTTTTCTAAAATGAAAAGCCTCTATCAGGAAAGGAACTCCAACCCCATAATCATCTTGCTTGCCTCTTCCATAACATTTTTTTTGCATCTAAAGTTGTGAGTCTTTAGATGTAGGCTTATTATGCATGGGCATTTTCCCTCACTTTCACTGTGCATGTCCATTGGGTTTTCTTTGTCATTCTGCATTGACTTTCCTCTCTTCAGCAATCAGTTTGGTTTCTGATCACTGTTTCCCCGGGTTTTCCGAGAGTGCTTTTTTGCTGATTTCCCCCTTGTTTTGCTTTTAAGCCAAAGGTAATTCAAAAGCATACAGATTCCCTCGGATTTCCCCCCTGCCCTTTTGTCACCCCTCGAAGGTCACTCCCTGTCCACATCAAGGTTGTTCTGCCCATCTTCCACCATCCTCCTCCCTTCATCAGTGTACAAGATCCATTTTTCCCTTGTTTTCAAATTTTTCTTTTTTTTACAAGTGGCATGAGACTAGCGATATGAGACTATCACTAGTCTTGGATCACTGAATTAAAAAAATTAAAACAACAGGGGAAAGTTTAAAAGGATCTGTGCGAGAGCATCCCCAGTGCAAAAGAAAAGCATTTCAGTGTTGCATGCAAACAAAATAAAGGGAGGGATCCTCAGCATGGAATGAAATTGATGTGAGATGAAAAGAGAGAGAAACAATTTTCCCTTTAATATTTTAGTGAACAAAGTTGGGGAGGATTTTGCCAGTCTCTGGAAGCCTAACATTAAAATGGTGGCTGAACCATGTGGGCCTTCTGCAAACTGCCAAATTTAAGAATCACTTGGAATCGATCTAATTGGAGGACAGAGTGCAATTCGCACAGGACAGACTCTAAAGAACTGCTAAGATCATGACCAGTGTGCAGGGTCAAATTAGAGAAGCACAAGGAGAAAACCATGCAAATTTGCAAGGAAGGGCAGGAAATTATTATAAAGCTGAACTAGGGCATTGGTAAAAATACCCTCCCATTTTTTTTTAATTTAGTGGCACAAGACTAAAAAAGCTCTCCAGAGCTTCTACCAGAGGACTCCGCCCCCATACAAATTGCAGCCCTGTGCAAAGTGTGGTGGAGTTGCAGCCAACTTTGCACAGGTGCATGTACATGTACACAAATTGCCAATAAGAGAGATATGCAACTCTCCTTTATGGGAAGAATAGCAACTGTCAAGATGAATATTCTACCAAGAGTGTAGAATTGAAAGAGATTGTTTCTCTTTCAAACAATCCCTATACTGAAAAACCAATTGTTCCTTAAAGAATTAGATAGAATCACAAGACAATTTATCTGACAATGGAAAAAACCTAGAATCAAACTAAAATTTCTTCAAGAAAAGAAAGAACGGGGAGGATTTGCACTACCGGATTGGAATTCCTACTATCAAGCAGTGAGTCTAACTTGGATTAGAGATTGGATTACATTATAAAACTTTAGAACGCTGAAACTGGAGGGACATGACTTATTATTAGGGTGGCACACCTTTGTAGGGTATGATAAGCAAACTACACACAGATATTTCAACCAACACATAAACAGAGCCACTTTAATGAAAGTATGGCTTGAGATAAAAAAGCAATTCTCTAAAAAGCTACCAAAGATGAAATAGTTAAAAGCACGATGGTTAGTTGGGCACAAAATTTAGGTCATAATATAAATTTAGATCAATGGTCCAAAATTTGGAAAATTAATATAAAATATACAAAAGCGGTGTCTTTCAAAGAGAATCTGTACAAAATGTTCTATAGATGGCATATAACACCAGACAGATTGGTAAAATATTACCCTAATATGTCTAATAACTGTTGGAAGTGTAGGGTCTTATTTTCATGTTTGGTGGACATGCCACAAAAGTAAAAAATATTGGACTGATATACATAGATTTCTTCAACAAATAATAGGAACTGGCACACCGTTCTTACCAGAGATTTTCCTGTTCTATATAATACCAGAACAATATAATGAACCATATTTTTACATGATAACACATGAAGTAGGTGCAGCTAGAATTTTATATGCCAGACTATGGAAAAACAAGGCATATCTCAGAAGGAAGATTTGGTTTATAAATTATTGGAGACAGCTGAAATGGACAAACTTACTGTGGCACTACAAGGAAGAGGTGATAATATTTTTGAAAAATCTTGGTCGAGACTATATACATGGATTGAAAATCTTAGTATGGATGAATAATAACTAATATGTCCTAGCAAGAGATAATTAAATAATAAATATAGTAACTCAGCAAGTGTGAAAATGTTTTCCAATTAATAAATGTGGGATGGAGATCTATCTTATGATATGTACAATCAAGTAACACTGAATGTAAAGTGTTCCCTTTTCTTCTTCCTTTTTGTTTCCCTGTTATTGGGAAAAATTAATTAAAAAACCAAGAACAAGTTGCCAATAATCACAGCTTGCAATGCCAGTGTCAGTGGGTTCTACCATACATTCTGTACACTCAACACGTTCCCCTATATTATGAGATCACATGTCTCTTTTCCATTTTCCACAGTGGCCAATAACATAACAGAAAATCTTCTAGTGCTCAGCAATGTGGAAAACTGGGCTTTGCAGCTGCTTGCCAGTTTCAAAAAAATCTAGTCCATTTCAACATCAGATTTCCCCCCTTTGCCTGCATTCTTTTCTGTTCCCTTTCATTCAACAAACGAATGCTAAAATGCATTCACAAAACCTAAACCACAAGGATTTAAATGGAAGATGCAAAGCTGCAATAAGGCAATTGCATAAATTTTAAAAATCTTTGGACGCCACCTCATACATATCACAAGTGACATTCCACCCTGATTTAGAAAAGTGCATTTTTAAAAATTGTAGCTGCAGAATAAATACCCTGGAGGAAAAAGAATGGTTTGTAAGTCAAGATTAAAGGCTTACTGTTCTGAAAATCTGCAGTAAGATGTACGTGTGTAATGAGCCATACTCAGTTACCCCTTTTAAAGAATTAGCCATTATATATGTCAATTCTAGAGCTTCAGTTAGCTGTTATAAGCCTGCCATAGGGTTGCCAAATAATCGCAAGGAAAAAAGAATCAGCCTGCTCTGCTGTTGTGTCTTTCAACTGCATCTGTCTGTTTAGAACTAAATGGAGTAAGCTTTTCATAGAACAATGATAAACATTATTTACAGATGTCTGCACAGCCAACTGCTGTTAAAGGCAAAGGAGGAAGGGCTAACTGAAAATGTTGTAATCCTACCATTTTCTTGTCCTGCCCTTTCAGCATTTTCTCTCTTCTTGTATCATCTTGGATTGATTTCATAGCTTTAATCCCAGTTTTAAAGGATCTTACTCAAGATGTTTGAAAGAAGCATAGGGAAACCAGATTCCAGGTTGGACCTGGGGATCCTCTTGGAATTACAAGTCATCTGCAGACTACAGAGATCATTCCCCCTAGTGAAAATGGATGCTTTTGAGGGTGGACTCTATGGCATTGGACCTCAGTGACATCCCTGTCCTCCCTAGGCTCCATCCCCAAATCTCTGGGAATTTCCAGCCTGGATCTGGTAACCATACCCCTCCATCCCCCGCCAGTGGGGACTTGATGATCCTAAGCATTTTTTCCATACCTCTAGTACCCATTCAGTCAGTGTGAGTGTAACACAGAAACCAACTCACAATTTGATTTGTGTGAACTGCCATAAATCACAGCAACACAAAGACAGATGGTAAACTATATGATGTGTATGCAGTATGCTAACTAGCATGAGAAGAATGCTATATGTGTGCTCTGTAATTAATGATGATAACACAGAGTACATTGGAATATGTGGAAGACCAAACTAGAACTGGAATGGAATGGAGGGGGAAACTCAAACACTATCAAACCAGCAATACCCTCTTGGATACACTACTGGAAAATCATATTATCTCACTCAACATGGCTCACTACAGCAGCACAATACCAATGCACACCTGTAACAAAGAGCTAGCAAACAAAGTTTCCCAAAGAAAAGTTTTCATGAGCAGCTGCTGCCCTCCCTATGCTGAAGAAACAGGCTAATGATTGGCAGAACAATGTGCGCTAACAGGCCTATCTCTGCAATATTCTTCTGTGGGAACAGCTGCTAGCTCTTCTGGCTGGATTAAGTGCCTGTCATTCACATAATGTGCTGACTGACTTGAAAAGTAGTATTAAACAGCCCTACTCAGAATCTTATTCAGGTTTGTTTAGTGGCACTTATTCTCAGTCACCTCATGCAACTGTAAAAAAAAAAAAGATAATGCAGGTGCCAGAAGTTGCAATGGGTATTTCTAAATATTTCCCAATTTTATGGACTAGTAATTTTGGGAAATTAGATGAAAAACATTAAATACAAAGAAAAGACAAGATTTAGGGAGTTTTATTAGTCAATTTCTGAGTGCCCATTGCTCGCACATAAAGTGATTTTATACTGTAATAAATTGATTTATTTTTAATCAATTCTGTCATGCAGTTGGACCAACACTGGTCATTAAAAGAATAGATGATGTATAATCCTGTTGTATTCAGTCAAAATTAAAATTGAAGTCTGTGTGTTTATTATCCAGCCTGTATTATTTTCAGGGGCTGAGTAACTTCTGAATGAAACAGGGTAGTAAATTAACACACAAGTGCAAGTGTGCACTAATAAGGGCTGGAAGAGTAGATTTCAATATTCCCCAATGCTGTCATTGTTTACAGTATTTGTTTCATGTGTGGTTACCTATCATAAGTTTGAAACTTTCTTACATTGTTTGATACCCTGTTAATATTCTGCCCAATTATAAATTAGACCTTGTGGGTTTTACAGTGAACCCTAGTAAGGACTTGATAATCCATAGAATTTGGTATTGCAAGCTTCACACACGTGATGTTGGTAGGGGAGCATATCTTTGCAGAACTTGAAAGTTCACAAATGTTACTATTCCACCACAATCTTTTTTAATTCACTGAAGAGGCAGTGTTGTATAGTGGCTACAGTGTTAGGACCTGGTAAACCCAGGTTCAAATCATCGCTTATCATAAAATGTAGTGGGTGACCATGGGCCAG
This sequence comes from Lepidodactylus listeri, assembly GCA_029233225.1. Lineage (NCBI taxonomy): Eukaryota > Metazoa > Chordata > Lepidosauria > Squamata > Gekkonidae > Lepidodactylus > Lepidodactylus listeri. Next base: position 150,152,932 of record JARCFY010000001.1, read on the forward strand.
TCACTGTCTCTCAGCCTAACCTACCTGATAGGGTTGTTGTGAGGACAAAATGGAGGAAGGGAGAGAACCACATATGCTATTCTGAGCATCTTGAAAGAAGGAAAGGGAAGGGTAAAAATATTCTAAATAAATCAATAACGGGCTATGAGGTCCATCATAGTATTTCTTGAAGCTGACCTAATTGCCAATTCCCCACCCCCCGGCAATGGCCTTTCTGGACAACATGCAGATATCATTTTCACTACCCTGCTCTTTTTTTCCATGTGTGTACACTTGCTTCTAGAAGAAGCAGAGTATGACGATGTGTATTGGAGAACTGGATGTTCTGCACTGTGCTGCAGTTTGGAACTTGCTGCTCTGGGAATCTGAATGAACCATTCTAGTAAAGGGACCAAGGGCATGAATAAATAACCTACTCAGTTTTTTCCAGGAAGAGTGTTTAGCATCTAACACCATAGCACCATCATCACTGTTGTCACCAAAGGCTAAAGAGGTTTCTGTGACCTGACTAACAGTATTGTTTGACTGATACTGATATTCAAAAACTTTGTTCCTATGAGTTTTAGGTGAACCACTGGCATGTATTGGTGTGTGTGTCAGTCTAGGATCTGTCAGACCCAGGTTCAGAACTCCACTCTACTGCGGAAGCTCACTGAGCTGACGCTGAGCCAGTCTCTCTCTTTCAGCTTAACCTACCTCATAAGGTGGTGGTTGTGAGGATAAAATAGAGGAAGCAAGATACAATAACTTAAACTGTTTTGGGTCCCCACTGGGGAGAAAAGGAGAGGTATAAGTAAAAAAAATGAAAAGACCTGAAAAGATTATCAACAGTGGATAAAAGCTAAAGCCAGTATCAATAAACCTTGATGACAAAAGTCCATTCATTGCACTGGATGAAAAAAAATCTGTAAAACCTGAGGAGGTAACTTTGAATTGTGAAACTATCTAAAAAAGGTGACCTTTGAGTCCTAATGATCTAACACAACTCACTTGCTGCATAAGCATGCAGACATTTTTAGACATTGCGTAACTGTAAGATTCTCACATAAGTTAAAAGGCACAGACATTTACAGGTTAAAAGACTGTAAAATAGCAGATTCCATATTTAGCACTTTCTGAACATTGTTCTGTAGAACAGGGAATTGCTTTGTAAATGGTTCCAGCTTGTGAATTGTTACCCCTGGGTTACATGATTTATTTTGAAGACTAGAGTCTATTATTAACATATGCGCTCTGTTCACACTTACACAGTTAAGGCTGTATTAGTATTCTTATTACAAAGCTTATTTGGTTACGAGTCTGTATTATTCTATGTGGGAGGAGAGAGAGGTATGCAAGGATTTAAGCCTTGAAAAATTCTGTATTTAGATATGCAGCAAGGGGAGGACACTTCTTCATGTTTTCTTTACACTTGTGAAATACATACAGGACAATACGTCCTCTCCTCTTGAAAGCCTGTTCCTGCAGATTTCTCATGGGGCGCAGGCAGGCACCGTTTGTTGCTGGAAAAACTCTTCCAAGGGGTTCTTTTGTCCATGAGCTTTCTTTAGGACCATGCCTAACAAGTCTGAGACAAAGTGGAATATAAAGACAAATCTTGATAAACTGCAAGGGGGGGGGATTAAAGGCAATTGGGTGTACATCGCATTTTTGCAGCATGGAAGCACGTAACTATACAGAGTTTCACATTGCCTCAGTATTCATGGAATGTCAAGAAGCTCACATGTTTCAAAATGCCACAGTTCTGAAAATGAAGCTATTAAATTTTTCAACACCACAATTGGAAAAGTTTTTCCCCTTCCTCCTCTCCACCCACTCAACCCCAAGCAGTCACAGGGACCGATGGAGGCTGGTCTGCTCCTGAAAAGATTTATAGATGTATGTTACTTCTGTGTTTTCTCAAGAATGTCATTTAGCAGCTTTTTCATCTAAAGGGCAGTTCCCTTTTAGTATATGAGTGACAGCCACCTCTGAGGGAACAGATTGGTGAGCATTTAAAAATGATGAGATCAAAAGACAGAGAGAGATGCCTACAAGAAGTTAGGGTTTGTGTTTTATTGATCTATTAAAATATGGCTCAGAAACCATGTGTCTCATCAAAGAAAAAATAAATTAGGGGAGTATGAACATTGTCCTATATCATTCCTTGGAGGCCTCTCCTAATGTTACTTAAATGCAAAAACACCAGTCTTCACTACCAAGTCTTAAAGGACCCATGTCTATAGGTAACAGGAGAAATCCAACTCCATATTTAATCCTTCTGGATGCATAGTTAGGAGAGGCTGTAGTAAGGCACACAGGAGAGCAGTATTGGAGCACAGAGGCCCACAGAAATAACTGAGGAATAGGACCACATTAATGATGAATGGTGAGTGGGCATTCTTAGCCAGAATGGGGAAATAGGAAAATGATTGAACAATGTTTAAATAATGAAAAAATATTTTGTATTTTAGAATGGGGGACTAGCTACACCCATTGAATAAGGATATGAAATAAGCACAAAGGATATTAGGTAAATAATCATAACAAATAATATTTTATTAGAAATGGTTGGTACATTTAAGAATGATATTAAATGATTGATGTATATTGCATAACAGCTACTGAAGAAGTGGTAGCAACGAAACGAAGGACAAATCCGGAGGACCTCATCTTTCAAGCTTTGTCAAACCTCAAAAAGAAAATGTTCAGCTTTGTTTAGCCTTCTAAACAATCAGTTTATTATTATTGCAGAGATTTAAAAGAAAATGTTCGGCTTTGTTTAGCCCTCTAAATAATCAGTTGTTATTGTAAAGATTGGAATGTAATCCGCTTTTTGTTTTATAAATTAGATAGGAAATTTATGTTAGTTAGTAGTATTATTTACATCATTAGCAGGAGTAGTAAAAAAGTTTCAGTGCATCTATTTCTACAGCTGTGGTTCTCTTTGTTATTATTGGGGGGAGTGGAACAGCAAACTGTTTAGAATATTGGTCGCAAGGCTCAGGCAACGCAGCCAGTGGATAGGGACAGCCTGAGTGACTCATCAGGCAGCCAACTGATTTTGGCAAGCATAGAATGTTGCCAGACGAAAATGAAATTATATAAAGACAGATATAAAAGTAGACAACAGTGGAGACAAAGAGGCACTCCTACAGGGCATCAGATGCCACTACATCATAGCAAATCCCTCTATAGAATGAGTGAGGAAGATCCTGCAAGCCCAAGGTACTTCATTCAGTTTCTGGCAGTGTCTATCTGTTTCTCTCTTTGTCTTTTTGCACTTCTAAAGCTGCACTTTCATTTCATACCTGCCCTCTCCCTTCACCTTGGAAGAAGCTCACTTCTTCCAATCCTTGATGGGTACTTGGCCAGAGCTACTTTCTGACCCTTAAGGCTTATTGAGGAGCTCTACGCAATCACTAAGATACACTGCCACTCCTTTTGCTATGGGCCAGTCTGACCTACAGTGATCAAAATCCAAGCATGTAACAACATATACATCATCCCAGTGGTCTCTCCTCCAGAATGCTGGTACGATATGCATATCATCAGTAATGATGCAGTGTCTGCTATTCATATATTTCATTCACTGGGTATAGCACACTGGGCAGCCCATTGCTGCATGTGAGCATCTCTAGATCAGTGCTGTGGAATGGTTTATAATATAAGAAGTAAAAGTAGCTACTGGGGGTGCAGCACTGCCAGAGAAAGGCAAGATGTGAATGGATAAGGAAGACAGCAAGCAACGGAGCCGCACACTTTAGTTTAGAATCTTACCCTTTTCCATCTATATATCTAATGGCGAAGGCGCCCCCTGCGTGCGAATAGCTAAATCCATGCGGGGGGGCACCTGGGAGGCAGGGAGGTTTTCCTACACACTTGGGGGACTCCCTAGGTGTGTAGAAAAATCTGAAAAGTTAAAAAAACTTTTGGGGGGATGTTTAAATCCCCCCAAAAGTTAAAGAGTGTTGGCGCATGCGTTGGAGAGTGCAGTGGGTGGGCGCGCGAGTCCTTCAGCAGCAGCGAGAACAACAGGAGCAGCAGCAGCGAAGGGGTGGCGGAGAAGAGGGAGACAGAGGGAAGCAAGCCGCCAGGCCCCTTCCGGCTAGATGAAGGTGAGGAGCTTGCTGGGAGGCGGCGCGGTCCCTGGGCGGGTGCTAAGGCACTTGCCGCCACTTCTGTTGTCACTCTCCTCCAGGGGAAGAAGGAAGCCTCGGCTCTTCGTCCTCCCTCTCCCGCTTCCCGCCCCCCAGCTGACCTGCCAGCCCATGGGCAGCACTGGGAGAGCCTGCTGAGCTGCTGTATCATCTCTGTTTTCTAATTATATCAGTTTTGTGTTCTGCTGTGAGGCTGGGCTCACCAGAAACTTTAGCAGGACTACAGATTTCCCCCGGCCAACTGTAATCCGAAGCACTCTGACTGGAGAAAACCCAATTGCTTCCTCAAAGGGTTAAGCTTCCATGGCTCCTGCCTGCCCCTTTAATTGCTTTCACTTTCCCCGGAGTGGAAGTTGAAAAAAAGAGCCCCTGGAAAGCAAGGTAGAGTGAGCGCGGGGTGGGTCCTCAATGTCCAGGACTATAGAGGCACCTTCCTGCTGAGCAAAGAAGTGGAGTGGAAAGACTCTACTACTACTGCATGAAATTTGTGCTCTCCACCTATTCCACCCTCTTCTTGGTAGGTGACTCAGGCGCATCTCCCCCCCACCCCCGCGCCATAGGTGGAAAGCCACCAAAATGCCGTCCTCCTTCTCCTCCTTTTGCACGGTGCTCAAAGAATCAGGCAGAGAACCGCTCTGTGTGCGGGCAAGGGAGAGAGAGGGAGTGAATTCCCCCCCCCCCAGCTCACCTGCCGGCCCAGGAAAGCAGCACAGACGTCGCTGCTGCCACAGCAGCTTTCCCAGAGAAGCCACCTCCGCGCTTCCTCCTGAGCTCCTTCCCCCCCCTCCCCGCGAGTATCGCGGGTCCTCCCTCTTGTTCCTTTCTAATGTTATACCTACAAAAGAAATAAATAAGTTAGCACACACTCCCATTAAAGTCAATGGATAATTCCATTTGACTACCACCCCAGATTCTGCCGCCAAACATAGGCAAGGTGCCAAGTGGAGAACTCTCTTCGCCCACTGAGCTACACAAGTAGAGTTGTTGAGAAATCCCTGGAGATTAGGTCGTGGCAGATTTTGAAGTGGGGAGTGAGCTCAGTGGGGATATGATGTCACTATAGGACTTCTGTTGCTCCCTGGAGGAAGCTGCCATTTCCTCCAGGGGAAATAATCTCTGTAGCTCCAGAAGAACTTCAGGCCCGCCTTGCGGTCTGTAACCCTGTGTACAGGTCATGCAATTTGTTTACATTTGATGTTTGATGGGTCTAAGTGATGTGATTTGTGCCCATAAGGGAAGCTTTTATGAGTGGTAGGACGTATAAGACTCAGTAAGGAAACTGAGCTCACATGTGTAAAAAAAGACAAACTTCTCTGCTAAGAGGTGAGGTTGGCTCTAAAGGAAAAATATTCTCACAGTGCAAAACAACCTCAGGGGAAATGTCCAGAGACTAGGGTGTGGATGGACTAATAAGAACAGAAGAGCCCTGCTAGAGCAGAACAATGGTCCACCTATTCCAACAACATATTTCTCACAGCTGCCAACCAGTTGACTGAGAGGGCCAAACCAACAAGGAACAGAGACCGAGCCCTCTTCTGGTGTTGCCTCCTAGCACTGGTATTCAGAGGTTTGCTGACTTTAAATATGGAGGTTCCCTTTTGTCACCACAGCTAGTAGTGGTTGATGGACCTCTCCTCTATGTATGTGTCTAACCCCCTCCTATAGCCATCTATGTTTGTGGACATCACTACATCCAGTGACAGTGAATCCCACCATTTACTTGCTCAAAAAGTAAAGCATGAGTAATGTATGTTGTGAATGTATTGTACACCAGCTTCACTGGGTTCTGCCAAGATCTAGTATAGTATAGAGAAAACTTCTCCCTCTCCACTTTCTTCACCTCTGTCAAAAACCTCTCCATATTCCCCACAATTGACTTTTTTTGAAACTGAAAAGTCTCAGACTCTTCATCTTTAAATGTGCTCCAATCTCTCAATCATCTTGTTTGCCCTTTTCTGAACTTTGTGCAGCTCCGCAATATCCTGTTGGAGATATAGCAACCATAATAGCAGACAGTATTCCAAATGAGGCCATACCATACAGGAGCATGACAATTAGCCATTTTTTTCTATCCCTTTCCTGATAATCATGGAATCACAGAATCACAGAGTTAGAAGGGGCCATACAGCATATCTAGTCCAACCCCCTGCTCAATGCAGGATCAGCCTAGAGCAGGGGTGGGCAAACTGTGGCTCAGGAGCCACATGCGGCTCTTTCACATATATTATGTGGCTCCTGGCAGGGCGGCTGGGGAAGCTAAATATCATTAGCACATTAATATCATTATCAATATCTGCTTTTATCCCTTTTGTTATTATTTTTGTTAATAAAAAGCAAATTTGCTTATTTTCCAATAAAAGCAGGTAATATTTGTTCATGTCTTGCGGCTCTCAAACATCTGATGTTTATTCTATGTGGCTCTTACATTAAGCAAGTTTGGCCACCCCTGTTCTAGGTGGCTCTTACGCTAGGGCTGCCAAGTCCAACTTGGAAAATATCTGGGGACTTTGGGGGTGGAGCCAGGAGACTTTGGGGGTGGAGCCAGGAGAAAGGAAGTGACATCATTTTGTGATGTCACATCCTGTGATGTTGCTTCCACATGCTGACACATGAACTCATGAAGTTTCCTAATACTGAATCAGGCCATTGGTCCATCAAGGTCAGTACTGACTACTCAGACTGGTAGTGGCTCTCCAGGGTCTCAGGCTGAGATCTTTAATGTCACCTATTACCTGATCCTTTTTTAGCTGAAGAGGCTGATACCTCCTGCATGTCAAGCAGATGCTCTATCACTGAGCAACGGCCCTACTGAATCCTTCCTCATCTCGGCAGAATATGAAGCACTAAGTGCTACACAAGTGCTAAATATGATTTTCATATCATAAGAACAGGAGAGAAGCCACAGTGGATCGGGCCAACAGCCCATCCAGTACAACACTCTGTGTCACACAGTGGCCAAAAATACCAGGTGCCCTCAGGAGGTCTAGCAGCGGGGCCAGAACTCCAGAAGCCCTCCCACTGTTACCCCCCAAGCACCAAGAATGCAGAGCATCACTGCCCCAGACAAAGGGTTCCATTTAGACCTTGTGGCTAATAATAGCCACTGATAGCCACTGATAGACCTCTGCTGGATGGGGACAGAGAGAGACAGACAGACAAACAGAAAAAAGAAAGAAAGGGGGAGAGAGAGAGAATTATGGATGTGTAAAACCAGGCATATAAATGCATGTTAGGACGTTGTGTTTAAGGTACATATTTAAGTGGTTTTAAAGCAAATTGATAAGCAAATCAGAGATAAGTCACCCAGTATCTTGAAAAAAAATTAAATACATAATGTGGCACTGTTGACCTGGGCATCATTGTAATTCATAATGAAAACTGGCTTCTGTACAGAGGACAGCAGGATAGATAAAGAAGCAGTGACTTTTCCAAAGTCTGCAGTGATGACAGAAGTTGCACATCGGTGGACAATTCACATTAATAGAAATCTCAATAAATAATAGAGGTGATAGAAAACTACATTCACAGAACATTAATACTGCAAATAGGTTAGAATTGTTTGACAATATATATAGATGGAAAGGAAGAATGATTTGGTTCATAGGGTTCAACAGAATCATTGAAAACCCTCAACTAGATGATGCGAAAAAGAAATATCTAGAATGGACTGCAGGCACTTTTATAGAGAGTTAATAAGTATGCATGTGACCAGAAAGTTTCCACTGTACTATAAAATAACAGCAATCCATGTTCAACTAAATGGGACATTATCTAAGAAGAGATGGAGTCACAGTATTCTGCTATGTGGACTTTTGGCAAAGGTCTACTTTAATCGTTTTACCCCAGCAAAACACCATACTGGTTTATGTAAATTGGAGTGGATTCCACTAATCACTCCAAAGCAAAGGAAAGGGACATGTTCCACTAGCTGCTGGATTGTAGAGCCTTCTTGGTATATAGGGCATACATTGTATATCAGCAGAAAAGGTTTCCAAGTCCAGTGAAGGCTACATAACACTGCCCCCTCTTGCTGGATTGGAAGAGGCACTGAGATCAGGTGCGGTATTTGTCTCCTTTGTAAAGTGTAGTCACTGTAAATGGTCTGCCCTAAGGCCAGAGAGACGCAGCAGGATGGGATGTCTTCAAAACCTTCTTAAATGTGCTGTGCAACAAGGCAAGGAGCAACTAAAACAGCAGCTGGAGTCCAAACTACCAACAACCCAGTTCTAACTAGTAGGAAAAGAGCTGGCAGATGCATTTACCCCAGGCCCAGCAGCAACCTTTCAATCTTACACCAGGCGCATGCAAAAGCAGGCCCTTCAGTAAGAGCTTAGTCCCTCGTTAATCTCTGGGCGGGGCTCTCTTGCTAACTCTTAAAGGGGAAATGTCTGGTGAGGCTTTTCACTGCAGGCTCTTCAGACATTTCCCTTTTAAGAGGCCTGGAAGGGAGAGGGCCCGGCAGGCTCCGACGTTCCCCTCCTGTTGGCAGCCATTGCCTCCCCCCCGGTGGCCAGTTTTGAAAAGGCGGGGGTAAGCATGAAAAATCGGTGTTCCCCCGCCCTACCGGGGGACTTGGCAGCCCTATCTTACGCTGAGCAAGTTTGCCCACCCTTGGCCTAGAGCATCCCCAACATGTATTTGTCCAGCTGCTGCTGCTTAAAGATTGCCAGTTAGGGGGAGCTCACCACCTCCATAGGCAGCTAATTCTACTGTTGCACAACTTTTACTGTAAAAAAGTTTTTCCTAATATCCAGCTGGATCCTTCCCGCCCTTAATTTAAACCCATTATTGCAAGTCCTGTCCTCTGCTGCCAACAGGAACAGCTCCCTACCCTCATCTAAGTGAAAGCCCTCCAAGTACTTAAAGAGAGCAATCATGCCCCCCCCCCTCAACCTCCTCCAGACTAAACATTCCCAAGTCCCTCAACCTTTCCTCATAGGGTCTGGTCTCCAGGCACCTGATCATCCTTGTCACTCTCCTCTGCACTCACTCCATTCTGTCCACATCCTTTTTGAAGTGAGCCCCCCAGAACTGCACACAATATACCAGGTGCAGCCCAGGGGCATAGACTTTTTAAATCCCCGGGGGGGCGTGGGCTCTCTTGTGCACACGCGCTCAGGACCATGTCCCCGCCGCTCTCCCCCCCCGCCCCAGGGAGCCGCCGCTGCCGCTTCCCTCCCCCGGGCCGTGCCCGCCCGGCCGCCCGCCCGGCCGCCTGCCGCGCTCCCTGCCCCCCTCCCTCCCTCTCCCCGCTTACCTCGGATTGCTGCTGCTGCTGCCTGCAGCCGGGGGCCGCCGCGTCGCCCTTGCGGGCCCCCGGCTCCCGCTCCGCCTCGCACGCCGAAATTTCCCGGGGGGGGCTCAGCCACCCCCGGCAAAATGGAGCGCCCACCGGTGGCCAGTCAGCCGGCCGTCGCCGTCTCTCTCCCCCCCGCTGCCCCAGGGAGGCAGGAGGGCAGGCCGGGGGTGGGGGGAAGGAGAGGCGGCGACGGCCGGCTGACTGGCCACCGGCGGGCGCTCCATTTTGCCGGGGGTGGCTGAGCCCCCCCGGGAAATTTCGGGGGGGGGGGGCTCGAGCCCTCAAGCCCCCCCGTAGTTGACGCCCATGGTGCAGCCTAACCAGTGCCGTGTGTAGCAGGACTATCGCATCTTGCGATTTGGGTGTTATGCCTCTGTTGATTCACCCCAAGATCACATTAGCCTTTTTTGTCATTGCATCACACTGGCTGCTCGTATCTAACTTACGGTCCACCTATACCCCAAGATCTTGTTCACACACAGTGCTACCCAAAAGAGTATTCCCCATCCAGTACGTGTGTTCCTCATTTTTGTTCCTCAGATGTAGAACTCGGCACTTATTTTTGTTAAATTACATCTTTTCACATCTGCCCACTTTTCCAGTGTGTTCAGATCTCACTGAATTCTAGCTCCTGGTGTGTTCACTGTTCCTCCCAATTTAGTGTCATCTGCAAATTTAATGAGTAGCCCCTCCACACCCTCATCCAGAACATTTATTAAAATATTGAAAAGTATCAGGCCCAGAACTGAGCCCAGTAGCACCCTGCTGGACACCTCCCTCCATTCAGATGAAATGCCTCTGACAACTACTTTTTGAGTGCGATTCTCCAACCAGTTCCCTATCCTCTCTGATGTCTGACGTGCAGTGCCTAGCAGCCCACAGATACTCTTCTTTAGAGGTATGTCCTTGCCTACATTTCTTGAACATCTCCTTTTTCTCTCTTAATATATCACACAATTCTCTCTTCATCCACATTGGCTTCTTGGATCCCCTACCATGTTTCTTTCTTGTTGGAATAGTGATGGCTTGAGCTTTCAAGAGCTCTTGTTTTAGGAGAGCTCACCCTTCACTTGCTCCCTTCCCTTCCAACAGTCTTGTCCATGGAATGATTCTTATCATGCCTCTGAGTTTATTATAATCGGCCCTACTGAAATCTAACATACACATGTGGCTATGAACTTCCTTGGTCCCCCCACCCCCCAGCAAAAGGAATTCTAGCAGGACATGGTTACTTCCCCCTAAGGTCCCTACTACCTTCACCCCATCTACCATCTCTTGCCTGTTGGTCAATTTTAAGTGGAGTATGGCTGAGCCCCTTGTAGTTTCCTCCACCATTTGATGAAGGAAGTTGACAGCCAGACAGATCAGGAAGTTGCGTGACTGTGGATGCTTTGCAAAGTTAGTTTCCCAGCATACATCAGGGAACTTGAAGTCACCCATAACTACCAGGTCATGTCATCTAGATACTCTGTCTAGCTGTTCAAGGAGGGCAGCATCTACCTCTTCAGCCTGGTCAGGAGATCTGTAGCAGACTCCAACCACAATACTGCTTGTCCGTCCTTCCTTCCCTTATCTTCACCCAGATACTTTCCATTGGGCTATCGCCCTCCCCCTCCAGTATTTCTTGACAAACAAACTTTCTCCTCACATACAGTGCCATTCTGCCTCCTCTTCAACCCTTTTGATTTTTCTTGAACAGCTCATATCCATCCACTATTACATTCCAGTTCTGGGAATCATCCCAGCAAGTTTCTGTAATGCCTACTACATCATATCCCTCTGTCTACATTAGAATCTCAAGCTTTTCCTTCTTATTGCCCAAGCTTTGGACATTGATACATGGGCACTTGAAGCCCCACACCCTTGGTTCATCAAACCTGGCCCTCCCAGGTGGGCCTCTGTTATTTGTTCTCCTTCATTTAAATCCCTGTGATGGTTGTCTCCTGCCCCTTGTGGTGTCAATTTAAAGCTCTCTTGATGAATCTTCCCAAGTTTCCACCAAACGCATTCTTCTCTGACCTTGACAGGTGAAGTTCATTGTGTAGCTAGTAGGCTGTCATCCAGAAAACCTAGTCTGTGGTCCACAACATGAAGTTTACATTTTTCACAGTTGCCACATACTGAGTCAACATTTACATCAAACTATCCTCTACAATGGTCTCATAAAAATTAGGTTTAAAGTGTTAGGGAAATGCATAGAGAATAGGTCCATACTATGTATGTCTATTATACATAATATTTCAAGAGAGGTAGCTAACCTCTGGATACTAAATGTTGGTGACAAACAACTTGCTATTGCAGGGGTGGGCAAATGGCGGCCCGGGGGCCACATGCGGCCCTCCACAGAGTTTTTTGCGGCCCGCCAAGACAGTTGGCCACTGTCAGCACCTGAGGAGCTGCAGCTTGAACTTATTTACATGCAGTCAGATCACACTGTGAAAGAAATGTTTAACGCTGTGAGATTAGTTGACTTTTACAAATATTTGTCTGCTGAAAAGTTTCCATGTATGAAGAAATTTGCTGGGAAAATGTTCTCTGTATTTAGGTCTACATATATTTGTGAGCAAAGTTTTTCTTGCATGAAGATCAACAAGAGTAAATATAGATGCTCTTTGACAGACATTAACTTGCAGGCTGTGATGAGAATCTCAACAAGCAACCTCACTCCTGATTTCAAAAAAATTGTAGAAAAGTGTGATAGGGTACATTTGTCTCATTAAACTGATTCTAAAATTAAATATGCTTGCAGCTATAGATATGAAATTAGCACAATAAATAAACTGAATAAAACTACCACTATTTTATTTACTTTATATTTATTGATTTTTATGATACAATTTATATCTTTTCTGAAATGCAACGTTAACTAATGAATGCAATCATTTTAAAAGGTGCAGCCCTCTGCTAACCTCCGCACCCACAAAGCGGCCCTCGAGCCAAAACAATTGCCCACCCCTGTGCTATTGGTTAGGGGAATCTTGCTGGTCACTGTGGCAGAGAATCTTGCTGGTCACTGTGGCAGAGTTCTGAATGAGACAGAATGGCCTGTCTGGCATAGGCCAGAGGCTGGACCTTTTTTATCATGGCCCCTGCTCTGTGTGATGATTTCCTGAAGCGGTGAGGGCACCCTCTCCTTGGAGATCTTCAGGAGGTGCTCAAAGGCCTGCTTGTTTGCCTGGCTTTTTGAAGGGATTTGAATGGCAGGCATCTTTAAAGGGGAGAGAAGGGAGAAAGATTGGGGGTTTGCTATTTTATTTTGGTTTTAACTGATAAAAGAGGTTTTAACTATTATTGTAAGCCACCTTGAATCATGAGGAAAGGCAGGAGATAAATGGTTTAATAAATAAATAAATGAGACTCTTGGTCTGATCCGGAAGGGCTTCCCATATATTATTAATCTGCAGATGGCTCTGGAGGGGAAAGAAGGACAACTTGGGGAAAGGAATGGATTGGTTTGGACAGTGTTATTCTCTCTGTTTTGCCACAAAGCTTGACCTGTTCCTCTGTGCTGTCTAATCACATACCTGTTCTCCCATCTGGAGCAACGTGAATAAAAACTCCAAGCAAGCCAAGTGACAGCAGAAGGGGTAGAGAGAGAACACTACTCAAACCAACCTGCTCCCCCACACACCATTTTTCTCACTCCGCTTCCAGGATTTGAACAGAAGTGTATGATGCAAGCATGATCACTGACACCAGTTAGTGGATTTTTAAAAAAGCAGAAAAGGGCTCAGAGGAAAAAATACTACCATAACTAATTGGCTCACTGCCCCAACCATTCCCAGATTTTGCGTATCTAGATTGGACGCTGGATGCAAAGGTTCCATTCTGCTATTGATGCAAACTTCCAACAATGCTTGGAGTCTCCCAGCAGTGCAATGAGCCTTCCATGGGAGGAACACTCCTTTTCCACTAGGCAACCTGTTTGCACTGGGGGAAGGCGCCATGCACAGAGGAAGTTCCTACCATTTCTGCAATGAAACCTTGGGATCCACTGATTGAGACTGGACATAAATCCTCTGTTTGTATGCCAATAAAGGTTGTGTATTGTGTGTGTGTGTGTGAATCCTCTGTTTCTGTCCTGTCCAAATGAAAAACAGACAAGTGGCCACCATATACATAAACTGTTTAAAAAGACCTGAAAGAGAAGGAGCTAATGTTTCACAAAATAATAAACCCATACTTCCTGCAACCAATCAGAATGTTTTTCACTATAGCCAGATAATTCTCCCCATGCTACCACATCTTCTTTGCCTGTGAATTTCTGAACCAGTTATATCCTGCACAAACTCATTATTTAGTTATGACAGCATTTAGACTTTCCTCATTATCAGGGCCGAAGGAAACATGATCAGGTCTGATCTTAAGCTTCTGTGCGTGACATCCACTTTTTCTAGGGAACATGTAGGACAAAGCTGAGGGCAGAAGATGAGTGTATTAAAAAAAAGCATTTTGGAACATGTGAAACAACTCTTTTAGTAATTATAGCTACTTTCTGTTCTCATTTCTGCCAGTTTCATCACCTTCACAAGCAAGAGAAAATGTAAAAGCTGCAAGCAATTACTAGTATAATGTAAAAGCCTGACATAAATGAGACCAAAAGATAGAATATGTTAATTTAAAACATAGTAATTGCTAGAAATTGGAATCTTTATGTGCGTTAATATTTCTCATCTGGTCATTGCAGCTAGAGGTGCGCATTCAGCCTATACCAAGCCGAAAAAATAGCCAAAAATACATCATTGGTATTTTTCAGAAATTTTTCAGCTGACTATAGAGCACAGTATTGATTCAGCTATCTGAAAATGGCTAACCCAAAAAATCTCAAAAATTTTCAGGATTTTTAAGGACCACTGGATAGCTGAAGGTAAAGTATTTAAAGGGATTGCAGTCCCTTTAAACACCTTCTGGGTGAACTCACCATTTTAGAGTTCACATGTAGCTTGCAAAAGGCATTTAAAGGGACTGTGATTCCCTTGGATTGGAAACAATGGAAGATGGGGGTGGCTCTGTTGGGCAGTCTGGTTTAAACTGAACTGCAAAGAGGAGCCAGCCCAGGATCAGCCGGGGCAGTGCCAAGCTTTCAGCTCCTGCCACTACAGCTGATCCTCTTGGGTTTTTCCTTCTCAAGTCCATTGGACCTGAAAAAATTCAAGAATCCTGAATATTTCCTGCATCTGAATACCATACTGGTATGGGATTTGGAAATATCAGGAAATACTAATATTTTGGGGGTTTGGTATACCCAAACCCAATAAATACCATTTTTGGCACACCCCTGATTAAAGCAAATCATTTCAGTGTTTAGAATTATGATAGTGCCCTTACTGCTTAGATAAAATTAAAATAATTTTAATGCTGCATTAGGTCAAAGTGCCTAACTGGATCAGTCCTCTACCCCTGTAGCTCCCAAATCTGAACCCATCTTCCTGACATCATTGTTTCTTCCACATATTGACACCCTGTAGTTTGCTTTTCTTCCATGTGGATCAGGTAGCATTTCCAACAATGGAAATTGGGGGGACCTGGATAGCAACCTCCTACTTTGCACCCTAAATTTGGCTACCAGGAGTTCTTTACTACTTTTCTAAATGTCATTGATAACTACAAGTATTAGGATAAATATAGTAATCACTTGATATCTGCAACCATTGTGCCAGGCAGGCAAGTCATACAAGGACCACATGCCAATCTAACTGTTTCTAACTATTATAATAGAGACCCTAGCCCAACTCCAGATGGGTAACTGCAAGAGGACTCTCCAAAAGCCCTACACTTGACAGTAAAACACCTGCTCAACGCATATATGCTGAACTGGCATACCATTTTCTAAAACATTACCTAACAAAGGTATGAACACACAAAATATTAATCCACATGAATGGTGGTACTGACCTACAACACTGTTATCACCAATTGCCTGCCCAGTTGTTGGGGAAAATTAGATAGGTGACAGGGGAGGACAGGGGAGGCCAAATCTGAAGAGTAAATTAAATAGTTTTTATTGAAGAATTTTCTTAATTACAAGCACACTAAGCATTCAAGAAAGAGCATGCAGTTCAGAACTAAGAAAATAGAGAAGATGATAGCGAATAGAAGGGTCAGTTACAGGGGTTATACCACCTGTCCAGATGTGCAGAGGTCCATGGAAAAGAAATTATGGCCCAAACAAAGTTTGGGGATGAACAACCAGTTGGCGTCTGGGGAAACAATGAGGACCAATGGGAGGCCTTGAGAGGCTTGTCTCAGGTGAAGACAAAAGACTACCTGGACCAATAAGGGGTCCCAGGGGTGTAACACCAGGAGGAGCAAAAACTAGGTGTAACCAGTGAGGTTACAGAGGGGCAGAGTCTGAATTCACAATAGCATTGATGAGATTAATCAAGTACTGGATGGCTCTACTGGAGTTGGCTAAATGCGTTTGATGCCCACTAATGGTCCTGCCGAGGCAGGTTGAATAGGTTCCCAGGTATACAAAAAGGTTGGAAATTATTCCCTGATTAACTTCAGGAAGGATTGCTAAACATTTGAATGTTTGATTGGTTTATCTCAGTATCCTGAGGGATGGAGCAGGAAGGACAGTTGTGGAGACAAAGGATTTCCACATAGACATAGGTATCACACAAAAGGGCTACGTGAAGTTCTGGAGACAGAAGGGCTATTCACCAGGTGGCCACTGAATAGCTTTAGAAATGTAGATACTGTACCTGGTGGAACTCAGCATTGTTTCATATGCATACCTTGCTGGGTAGAGGGGGAAAGGCTGGATATTGCTTCAAGGGCTGCCTTGTGCAACCTGAAAATGGAAAGCCTTTGGTGCTAACTCGGAGGCTGCAGGTGGTGCAGAATGCCGTGGCCAGGCTGTTGATGGGTCTCGCAAGGCAGGACCATATCAGGCCTGTGCTGGCGGTGCTGCACTGGCTGCCTGTAGCATACTGACTTCGCTTCAAGGTGCTGGTTCTTACCTATAAAGCCCTATATGGCCAGGGTCCAACATACCTAAGGGACCGCCTTTCTCCGTATATACCCTAGCGGGCACTGCGGTCGGGGTCATGCCATCGACTTTGTGTCCCGGGCCCCATGGACGTCAAGCTCACCAGAACTAGGGCCAGGGCTTTTTCGGTGGCAGCTCCTGTCTGGTGGAATGAGCTCCCGGAGGAGATCAGGGCCCTGTGGGACTTAATGCAGTTCCGCAGGGCCTGCAAGATGGAGCTCTTCCGCCAGGTCTTTGAATAGGAGCCGCCACCAGTGATTTTACCCATCACGTATGCTATGTGATTTGAATAGGAGCCGCCACCAGTGATTTCACTCATCATGTATGTGATGTAGCTGGCCCAGTGCAGCCCAGGCTTGGTGGTAAGGGGGCTCGGACCTTCCATTGGGTAGCCATCTGAACACATGATACTGGAAGCTTTTTATAGTAGTTTATCTTATTTATTGGAATTGTTTTAGTTGATTTTATCTGTTTTAATGTATTGAATTGGACTGTGTGCCCTTGTAAGCCGCCCTGAGCCTGTTTGCAGGGAGGGCGGGATATAAATTTGAAAAAGGAAGGAAGGAAGGAAGGAAGGAAGGAAGGAAGGAAGCTAGCTAGCTTTTGGCTAGCTCTGTGATTCAGGCTAAGAGTGCCCTCCCTGGCCTGACTTTGTAGGTCTCTGGTTCAGGTCAGAAGTGGGGTGCCCTGTGAAGGCAATGCCTCTGGGCTACAGCACTGCCCAAGGTACATAAGAATATCCACCCTCCCATGAAAGAGAAATGCTGCATATGAAAACAGGCACTTCCGATGAGCCCTCCATGGAGAACAATGGGAAGCCTTTGCACACATGGGGTCCATGTACACAGTTGAAGTGCAGCAGGAGCGTGACCTTGATTCAAACAGTGAATTTCCCTGAATGAAATGTTCACCATTTACATTCAAATCCTAAACTTATCTATTTGCTTGTAGAGATGCCTGAATTGCTGGCAATAAACCATCACATATTATCAGTTTGGGTCATGTTCAACTAGCACAGCAGATTGTACACCCCCTCATAAACATTTGTTTGTATGAACAGCAAATCTGGAGATCATAACTATTAATCATAAGAGTTTACACATACAGCCTGTAATTTACAGCAAGATCATTACATCATTCTCTACAGAATACATTTGCTTTTTGCTGAACTGTGGACCACCCTAAATCCTTATATATGTAAAGAGTTCTGATTGCTGCTCAGTTAGGGCAATAATAAATTCATAATAAAACAGTGCCAACTTTCATTAGCCTGATGCTGAAGTCATTTATATTAGACAGAAATATCCCCTTTCGTCATTTTTAAATATAAATTAGTGATAATGTGACACTCAAAGGAAACAAGGGAGGCAATCTGTTTCAAAGTGAATTACAATTCAAAATGTCTGAGCTTTCCTTAAATATTTCATTATTAAAGGAAACTGTAACAGCTATAGGATTGTATTCCTCCAAAGCCAGTGCAATTTGCACAGATTTTACCTACATTCTCCTTCCCCTAGCAGACCCCTTTGACCCCATCCCCAATATGATGCTTGGTGCTGCATCATCTGTAAGGACTAAAAGTCAGGAGGCTGCAGTAAGGAGGAGGGATTGTCCAAAATTGCCCATTGATGGGGAAATTACAAATCCTAGCTGGTTTCAAAGAAGGGGTCTGTATCACTACTAGCAACTGGAGTAGAAACTCTTCTGTATTGATTGACCATGATCAAGGAAAGCATCCATTCCTAAGAAAATTCAAGATGCTGACACTGTTACATTGTTCATCGTTAGTACTCATAACGAATTTTACATCACAAGAGAGCAGTAACATATAACCAGTCAATGCATGCATACTCAACAATGCACTTACTCTAAATCACTGGTTCCCAAAGTGGACAATATCGCCCCTGGTGGGCACCGGAATGATTCAGGTATGTGGTAGGAGCCTTGGGTGCAGTTGGGGGGTGTTGAATAAAAATAAGGGGGCGGTGGAAGCATAAAGGAAGAAGAGTCCAGAACCTATCTAAAGCAGCTTTTTCCTGCCTTCTCCTGGTCTTCCCTGGGATCAGGAAGGGAGGGGGAGGTGAAGAGGGGTCCCCACAGCCAATCACAGCCATGCATTTGCAAATTGCAAATGCATGTTCACCCTTGTAAGGCTGGCGTTGCTGCTGGGCTCTTGTGTGGTGGCTGCTGCTGGCCTCTGGCTTCAGGCCTTCAGCTGCTGCTGTTCTGTGCCTGCCTTGGCCTGCCTGGCTGCGTGTATCGTGGTGGACTCCACCTGCACCTTTTTGTCCATTTCTTGAAGGTAGATTTCCAGGGGGGCACTGAGTAAATTTTTTTCTGAAAAGGGGGCGGTAGGCCAAAAAAGTTTGAGAACCTCTGGTCTAAACCAATAGAAAAGCAACCTATACTTCCTTTGTAACACACTTTTAAGAATACTACCACTTTATCTATGGTACACTGCAAATGCAACACAACCTGCAGACTACTTTAGTTAAAGAAAACAGGATCTGTCTTAAAGGTTAGTTTAGGCTAGTTTGCCCTATAAGGCAAGGAATGCAGACTTTTGGAGACTTCAACTAAAAATACAGATAACAGTGCTGACCCATCACTGGGTTAAATGCAGGGATGGTTACAAACTGGCTCACAAACTAAAGTTTGTCATGAATTTTGGCCAGTTCATGGTTTACAGAGTGATGTTTGTGGAAGGGCGCCTTGCATGAACATTCCACAAACTTCGGTTCATGATTGGATACATTTTCAGACAGACTCCAAGGCAACAGGGGAGTGGAATTCTCCAGCCCTGGAAACACCAATAGGAGTCAAAGCTTAAAAGGTACCACCCAATGCTTAACAGGAACCACTGGCTGTCAATAGGGCTGCCAAGTCCAACTTGGGAAATATCTGAGGACTTTGGGGGTGAGCCAGGAGAAAGGAAGTGACATCATTTTGTGATGTCACATCTTGTGATGTTGCTTCCACATGCTGACACATGAACTCATGAAGTTTCCTAATACTGAATCAGGCCATTGGTCCATCAAGGTCAGTATTGACTACTCAGACTGGTAGTGGCTCTCCAGGGTCTCAGGCTGAGATCTTTAATGTCACCTATGACCTGATCCTTTTTTAGCTGAAGAGGCTGATACCTCCTGCATGTCAAGCAGATGCTCTATCACTGAGCAACGGCCCTACTGAATCCTTCCTCATCTCGGCAGAATATGAAGCACTAAGTGCTACACAAGTGCTAAATATGATTTTCATATCATAAGAACAGGAGAGAAGCCACAGTGGATCGGGCCAACAGCCCATCCAGTACAACACTCTGTGTCACACAATGGCCAAAAATACCAGGTGCCCTCAGGAGGTCCAGCAGCGGGGCCAGAACTCCAAAAGCCCTCCCACTGTTGCCCCCCAAGCACCAAGAATGCAGAGCATCACTGCCCCAGACAAATTGTTCCATTTAGACCTTGTGGCTAATAATAGCCACTGATAGACCTCTGCTGGATGGGGACAGAGAGAGAGACAGACAGACAGACAGACAGACAGACAGACAGAAAAAAGAAAGAAAGGGGGAGGGGGAGAGAGAGAGAAGGAAAAGAGCTGGCACAGGCACTTACTCCAGCAGCAACTTTGCAAGCCACATGCAAAAGCACGCCCTTCAGTAGAAAGAGCCTAGTCCCTCCTTAATCTCTGGGCAGGGCTCTCTTGCTCACTCTGCTCTTAAAGGGGAAATGTCTGTTGAGGCTTTTTACTGCAGGCTCTCTGCAGACATTTCCCTTTTAAGAGTTCAGGCTGCGTTCCTGCTGGCAGCCATTGCCTCCCCCGCTGGCCAATTTTGAAAAAGCGGGGATAAGCTTTAAAAATCAGTGTTTCCCTAGCTGTCAATAACAGAATTCCCATTCTGCTCTCTGGGATCAGAAAGCTATATATACGTTCTGCTCAGTTCCACACCCTTTTATCTGTCACCTGTTTGCATTGCAGTTACACAGAGAGGCAGAAAACTTGTTAAAAGCTGACTAACAGAACACATTCACTTTTTCCCTCCTGATTGTGAACTCCTCTTCCCTTCTGGGGTTCCCTCCTCGTTCCCTCAAGGCTCTTTGCTACCCTGTCGCTCTGCTTAGGTCAAGAGGTGGGGCTTAGCTACTGGGTGCCTTGGCTAAGTGAGGACCCATGTTTAGACCCTCCTGATTGTG
This sequence comes from Lepidodactylus listeri, assembly GCA_029233225.1. Lineage (NCBI taxonomy): Eukaryota > Metazoa > Chordata > Lepidosauria > Squamata > Gekkonidae > Lepidodactylus > Lepidodactylus listeri. The sequence continues at coordinate 150,173,557 of JARCFY010000001.1, forward strand.
AATCTCTCTACCCTGCTAGGGTTTAGGTGTGACATTGTGTGCAGTGCTCTTCTGCTCCACCAAACGCACAATCATGGTACAGGTGGAATTCCTCATCCCCCTCCCCCACCTCTTTAGCCACAGACAGGCAGACTTGATGCTACATGAGAAGTCTCGAGCAAGGACTGCATCTCAAGGGGGGCAGTGTCCCAGGTGGCCTTGACAGTGCTTCCCAGCCCTAAAGCATCCTTCATTACCAGGTGAAGTGTGCGCGCCAGGCAGACAATGCCCTTGAGGGGCATACACTTCACCTCTGCCAGCATGTTGGCATTGGTATCCATGACCACATAGCCATGGACGATGTTGCCACCACCACTTCCTCATTTGACCCAGCTGCCTCCCCAGCGCCCTCTTCACCCCCTTGGCTCCCTGGTATATGGTTGAACTAAGGATAGTTAAAAAGGGGGGCTTAGACAGCCAGAGCGGTGCTGGTGACTAACTCATGATGAAGCAACAAGAACACTTTCTAGAGACCACTTGAAGGCCTATAAAGCTGTGGTGAAGGCAGCAAAGTGCTCTTCTCTGCCTCCATTGCATCTGCCATGTCATGTCCAGCTCAGCTGGAAAACTGGGCTAAAACAAATACAGTGAATTTCAGTGGGGATAAACATAAAGTTCTGCACTTAGGTAGGAAAAATCAAATCCATACTTATAGGATGGGGGAGACTTGTCTTAGCAGTAGTATGTGCGAAAAGGATCTAGGGGTCTTAGTAGACCATACACTGAACATGAGTCAGCGGTGTGATGTCATAGCTAAAAAGGCAAATGCGATGTTGGGCTGTAGTAACAGAAGTATAGTGTCCAGATCATGCGAAGTGATGGTATCACTTTACTCTGCTCTAATTAGACTTCACCTAGAGTATTGTGTTCAGTTTTGGGCACCACAATTTAGGAAGGATATAGACAAGCTGGAATTGTCTACAGATCCTGCTGGGTCTGTCAGTTACCTTTGACACAGGAGAGCATTTGGTCATGGTCAACTGCCTAGCCTCCCTGGGTGTGAGGCCTTGAGCTGGTTCTCCTCAGTCCTCCATGGTCAGTCCCAGAAGGTAATCATGGGTGGAGACAGGTCATCTTTTGGGTCCTAACCTGTGGAGTTCTGCTACTGGGTGCAGGAACTGATTATCTCTCCAATGTTATTTAACATCTACATGTGCTCTCTGGCAAAGATTGTCAGAAGGTTTGGAGTAGGGTGCCAAAAATATGCATATGACACCCAGCTCTACCTCTTATTTAAGGAGTGACTGGTAGCTGGAATTCCAGTCTTGGCCTCTTGCCTGGATGCGGTGGTAGAATGGCTAGGTGAGAGTTGGTTGAAGCTAATTCCATCTATGACAGACATTAAATGTGTGTCCTCAGCAGGGGTGTCGAGTTTGGAAAATCCGGGGTGGGTGGGGGCTCTTCTATGCACGCGCGCAAAGCGCGCACGCCCGTCGGGACCATGTCCTCGTCGCCACCTCCTCCCCCCCGCCTGACCACTCCTGCTTCCATCCCTCCCTCCGTCCGCCAGGGTGGCCCCTGGACGGACGGAGGGAGGACGGAGTAGCCAGGCCGGGGGGGGGGAGAAAGAGAGACGGCGGCCCCAGGTAGGGCCCAGGGAGGTGCAGCGGAGAGTGCTCCATTTTCCCAGGGGGGCCTCAGTCCCCCCCTGGGAAATTTCCCCCTGGGAAACCCCCCCGTAGTTGACGCCTATGGTCCTCAGTGACAAAAACTGCATTTTACCATCTATGCCACACCCACCAACTGGCTCCCTATCTGTCTTAGGAGGACCTTGCCACAGTAATTTAGGCAACAGTCACCTCAAGACTGGACTACTGTAACATGGTCTACACAGAGCTACATTTGAAGACACTTTGGAAACTGCAAGTGGTCCAGAACACAGCTGCCAGATTGCTGACCGTAGTGTGCTGGACAGCGCATATAATACCCATCCTACAGCAGCTGCACTGGCTCCCAATTAGTTTCTGGTAACAATTCAAAGTATTGGTACTTACCTTTAAAGCCCTAATTGGCCTATGACCTTCGACCACCTTTCCTGGCATGATCCTCCTCATCTTCTCCGATTTTCATCTCAGAATTTATTGAAGGTCCCTTGTCCATGAGCTGTCCGCCTTCTGTCAACAAGGGTGAGGGCCTTCTCAGAAGTGGCCCCTGTCCTGTGGAACCAGCTGCCTGAAGAGGTTTTGTGCCTTGCGGGACCTCCCTAAGTTCTCCAGGGCATGCAAGGCTGCTCTTTTTCCAGCAGCCTTTGGGTGATTGTGATCCACCAGACAGCTGGTATGCTTCAGCGGTGTCTTCACAAACATGCATCCTACCCTGCTTGTTAGTGCACGAATTTTAATGGAGATAGATTTTTAATCATTTTATATTTTGTATTGTTTTTATTGGGTGTATTTTATAAACTGTTAGCCAACCTGAGTCCCATTCGGGGAAGAGGGAGCTGGATATAAATTTGATGATGATGATTAATAACAACAACAACAATAATAATAACAATAATAATAATTTGCCATACCAGCAAACAAACCTGAGATCAGCATATCATAATCACTCCCGTCTAATATGGTATGTTCATCTGATTAATCTAATATCTAATCATCTAATATGGTAGGTTCATCACTCATTTGCAGCAAAGTTCACAGCATAACTAATAGTAAAAACCGTTACTAGGCAGAAATTGTCCTAATAATTGTCAGCTGCCTATCAATGAAGTTGATGCTGTACTGTGGCTTAGAGGAAGCACTGCTCTTACTTTCATTAGAATTCCCCTGAGCACAGTCATTCGTTTGGTTTGAGCACTGTGCCCATGATTCAGACTTATATGAACCGATGAAAAAAGATGTTGTGGTCTTGAACAGCATCTCAGTGCTGCTCTCCATCCAAGAGGAAAAGAATTTGATTAAAGTGCACTCTAAATAGTTCATTCCATTCCAGATAATCTAATGCATGATTATTAAATGAGACAGCATTCACAAAATGTCAGTGATTTTGGCCAGAGACATAAACAATATTTCCCAAGATGTATCCTAGAATCAACATCATGTTTTAAATAATGCTTCTCTTTTACCTAGACTCCATTAGAAGATTTAGGGTAGCCACACAGAACTAGAGTTGCAAAAATGGTGTATCTGCCTAAATTCTCACTTCTATATTATATTCTACAGCTGAGACACCATACACCTTTGTCTTTATTCAGTTGAATAATTACATTTCCTGATCTATAAATGACCACTGTGGTTTGGGGCACAGCCGCTGGAGCAAAACCACTTTTTCCAGGGTAAGTTTTCACAGGGCAGGGTGGAGTAGTGGTTAAGAATGATGGACTAGTATCTGGGAGACCCAGGTTCAAAACCCCACTCATGCCGTGGAAACTCACTGGGTCCGGTCACACTCTCTCAGCCTAACCTACCCTTCTGTGTTGTAGTGAGGATAAAATGGAGGAGAGGAGAATGATGTAACCCGCTTAGGGACTCCATTGGGGAGAAAGGGGGGTATAAATGAATAAAATAAAGTAACATTGAATCAGAAAGAAGTTGTAGCACTGATCATATGGGTGGGTGTTCCCACATCATCCAGACCACCCATATAATCAGTGCTTTTAACGACAAGAAGACTAACCACTGGGAAGTATCCTTTCCAGTGGCAACCAAAAGAGAAGCAGAGACCCTAGAGCATCCACTATCTGCAGCCCCGCTAGGACTTCCCTTTCTCCTAGACTCTATGGTATACCTTAGTCTACTCACTGAAGCTGCCAGTTTCTCCAGGGGACCTGATCTCTGTAGTCCACAGGTGACTTGTAATTTCTGGAGAACTCCAGGCCCTAGCTTGCAGTTGGTCTCTGTATTCATTATACTGTAGATATGCCCCGAACCTCCAGAATGATATTGATATTTTATCTGGCAACATACTTCCCATTTCCTGTGATATCTGGAAACAGATGCATCAGCATAAGGTAATCATTTTAGAAGTCCTAAGCTTGTCTACCCAGAACCATTCCAGATAAGTTTGTCTACCCAGAACCATTCCAGATTATCATAATGCCTCATGACTTCTTCCCATGCCATTCAGGTAACATTTAAATTCAATATTTACATGGGCTGTGTGAATCATGGGACATATGGGGGTCCATAGCACAGTGCTAAAAAGACACCTTGGAACCATAGGCATAGACTTCGTGGAAGCTGGGGAGCTTGAGCGCCCCCCCCCCCAAAAAAAATTTCCATGGTTGACTCAACCTCTCCCAGGGGCCACCAATGCCAGCCACTGTTCCTTCTAAGACAAACTGCAGCTCGCAAGCCTTCCCCTCCGCACCCCACCCTCACACCCACCAACTGATTTTAAAAACAGAGGGGGGAAAAACCACTTTGGGTGGGTTGGGGGAAAGTCAGGGTTCTTGCTTCCTGAAGCTAAGTCCCACCCCCACCTCCCAGACGTCCTCCGTTGGGCCTGAAGGAGCTGGGGGCACTACATGTGGTTTCACTTTTTTCCTGTGCTGCCACGCAGCAAGCTGGTCTGGGGCTCCAGCAAGGGTAGGGTGGGGAAATGTTTTCAGGGGTGGGGCCAGAGAGCCTTTGGTCAAACTCCTGTTGTGTCATGCAAATAAAGAGAGTGCAGGCAAGGAGGAGGGATTCAGTCTCTCTGGGTGAAAAAAAGGCCAGAGAGGGGGCATCAAATGGGGACTGGTCCCTCCTCTGAGGAAAAGCTAGTCTGGTTTCTTTTCTGAGGAAGGGAGAAGTTAGCAAAGCAACAGGAGCCTTTTGAATGCCACCTCTTTCCCTTCTCTCCCCTTCCCCAGGACAGTGGGTCCCCCCCCCCATCCCTCACAGATCACCCCTCACATGCCACATCAGAAATGAGCCCACGCTTATACATGGTTATAATAGCATAAAGGAATAGAAATATATCATATGAAGGTTTTAGTCAAAATTAGACAATGAAGCTGTTTTTATTTAGAAATATATAAGAATATAGAAAATAAGAATTGGTGTATAAGTATTTTAAAGATATATAACCGTTACCAGAAATGAAACATAGATATAGTATTACTATTTTGAATAAAATGGAAAATGTGTTATGCTTCAGAGGTGGTGGGAAACCACCAAAACAAGATAAAAATAGAATGTACAAATAGAACAAAATGTTATATAATATGGAAAAAGGGATTTGTATAAGGTAAATGTATTATTTTTGATGTGTTTTTTTTGAAAAATAAAAATTTCTTTACAAAAAAAAAGAAATGAGCCCACGCTTTGCCTTCCTTGCCTGCAACTTTCCTCCTTCCCCTCCTGCTTAGGCGCTCCTACTGCTGCTCTTGTTTGCACCTATAGGTTCTCCCCTCCCTCTGTCCCACGGTTGCTACCATAGTGATGTGTGGAAGCAGATAGTGTGTATACCCAGGGGAAATGCAGCTGCCACCACATGTGAGTTTCTGTTCCTCCTCCTCCCGTGTCAGGGTGAGGGAGTGAGGAGGCCGCGAGCTGCTGCTCCTTCCAATTCTGCGTTGGGAGATCATGCCAGCCGAAAAAACCCAGCCTGCAGAAGTTTCTGTCAGCTTTCCAAGTAAAGGGCTTCCAGGGTTTGGGGAAGGGCGAGGGCATGGCTGCAAGGAGGAGCGTGTTTTGGTGGGGGGGGGGGGGGGTTGACTTTTGTGAAATGAAAAAAGGGAGCACTTCAGAGCTCAGCAGGTCCACACGGGAAGTTTATAGCCCACTGAATTTTGGAGCCCAAAGAGATGAGGGGATCCTTTGTACTCCCCCCTCCCTCCATCTCTCCCCTCCTCCCTCCCTCCCTCTTTTTCTTCCTTCCTTCCTTCCTTCCTTCCTTCCTTTTTTTCTTTGCTTCCTTCCTTCTTTTTTTTCTTTCCCATCCATTTACTTTCCCTCCCTCCCTCCCTTTTCTTTCCTTCCTATTTGATTTCTTTCCACCTCTCCCCTCCCTTGTTAAAACATCCCTAATTAGGGTTGCCAGGTTCCCCCCTGTCCTCCTCTGGAGGATGGGGGGGATGGGTGGCCCAGTACAGGTTGGGAAACTCCTGGAGATTTCAGGATGGAACCTGGGGAGGACAGAGACCTCAGTGGGGTACAATGCCATTGAGTCCATCCATTTTCTTCAGGGAAACTAATCTTTGTAGTCTGAAAATGAGCTGTAGTTCCAGGGAATCCCCAAGTCCCTCCTGGAGGCTGACATCCCTAGCTCCAGTGCTGAAACTGCAAGCTCTGGTTCTGCTGTGTGAGTTGGTGGATGCAGACCACTGGCATTGGCTTGCACCTGCTGCATCACCCTGCTTCATGTAGGATGCGCAACAGTCAGGTGGAGGAGGGGAGGAGTGTCATTCTACCAAAAATGAGAGTGTTTGGGTTTGTCATTCCAGTCCCAGAACACCTGTGCTACTCCCAGGGGCCATCATTCCACTCTGGGGGTTGTCATTCCAGTCGCAGAGCACTGAGCCTATTCCCCAGGGCTGTGATTCCACTCTGCAAATTTAGAAGCTGCAGGGATTACATGATTAGGCTATTCCCTGCTATTTTATTATTCGCAATTTCTCCTCCTTCAGAATTCTGATATTTTTCTTTGAATTATTTTCAGTCCAACCCCACCCCCTGGAAAATTGGAAAGTCTATGCCCATGCTTGAAACCAGTGTTTGTGAGTTTAGATTTTAATTGTTCTGAAGAAAGAAATAGAGAGCAGGCTTTGCATACAAAGTTCTCAATAAGTTCTCTTTGATCTCTTCAGGTAGTAGAGCTGGGAAGGGTAATGTAGAGATTGCACCGGAATGGTGGATACAGTTATTATTGAACTGCTCGATGGGGCTTTGGTTTTGCTAGATGTATCTTTCAGCCACTGTACTAGCATTGTACCAGCTTAGTTGGTATCCTAAGCCATTTAGAGACAGACATATATTAGGATTGTTAGCTAACATATTTTACAGGATTGATGTAAGGATAAAATACTGCTCTAAGCTCTCTGGCAAAATGATAGCATGTAAATAATAATAATTTTATTTCATTGTTGCATTCTATTTTTTCTTTTTGCTAAGATAATGATCATTCAAAGACAAGATATGATAAAGTTTTCCAGCTGTATAATTTAAGCCTTGAGATAAAAGATTCAAAACAAGAATCCTGAATTACAGTTGTTTGCTGATATTTGAAATGTAAATTGACTGATTTTGCTAATTTATTCATTAAAGATGTTAAATAGGGCTGTCAAGCGATTAAAGTTTTTAGTGATTATCTTCTGTTTTGAACCAATTCATTTATTAATTAATCCAAAGTAAATAATACAGTATTGTGATAAAAGAGATATCTTGAGGATATTTAACTAAACTACCGTATTTTTCGCTCCATAAGACGCACCTGATCATAAGATGCACCTAGTTTTAGAGGAGGAAAATGGGGAAAAATATTCTGAACCAAATAGTAGGTAGGTGGGGGGGGGGAGAGAAGAAAGAAAGGAAGGAAGGAAGGAAGGAAAGAAGGAAGGTAGGGGGAGAGAGAGAGAGAAGGAAGGAAGGAAGGTAGGTAGGTAGGGGGGAGAGAGAGAAGGAAGGAAGAGAAAGAAAGGAAGGTAGGTAGGTAGGTAGGGGGGAGAGAGAGAGAAGGAAGGAAGGAAGAGAAAGAAAGGAAGGTAGATAGGTAGGGGGGGGAGAGAGAGAAGGAAGGAAGGAAGAAAAAGGAAGGAAGGTAGGTAGGTAGGTAGGTAGGTAGGTAGGGGAGAGAGAGAGAAGGAAGGAAGGAAGAGAAAGGAAGGAAGGAAGGTAGGTAGGTAGGGGGTAGGTAGGTAGGGGGGAGAGAGAGAGAAGGAAGGAAGGAAGAGAAAGGAAGGTAGGTAGGTAAGTAGGGGAGAGAGAGAGATAGAAGGAAGGAAGGAAGAGGAAGGAAGGAAGGTAGGTGGGGGGGAGAGAGAGAAAGAAGGAAGGAAGGAAGAGGAAGGAAGGAAGGAAGTTGGGGGGGAGAGAGAGAGAAGGAAGGAAGGAAGAGAAAGGAAGGAAGGAAGGTAGGTGGGGGGGAGAGAGAGAGAGAAGGAAGGAAGGAAGGAAGGAAGTTAGGGGGAGAGAGAGAGAGAAGGAAGGAAGGAAGGAACAGGAAGGTAGGGAGGGAAGAGAGAGAAAAAAGGAAGGAAGGAAGACAGAAAGAAAGACAGACAGAAAGAAAGAAAGGGTGTTTCCCTCCCCCCCCTTGCTTGGGCCTGAGTGGCTTAACGCCACTCAGGCCCAGCTATTCCCTCCCTACCTCCCCCCCCCCCCCCCCGCAGCCCAGGAATGTGTGAGCTGGAGGCTGAAAAACTGAGCTAGCTCACACTTAATCGGCATAGAGGGAACACTGCTCCGAACGTCTCACTATATACAAATGAACAGACCGGAGAAGAAAAAACAGCGCAGAGGGAATGCGTGCACCCTGAAGGCTTGACTCCTCAGCTTCTTCTCCAGAGCAAGCGGTCGGCGCATAAAGGGCCTTAGTGAGCATTCCATTTAGGCCCCGCCAATGCCAACGTTCCTTCCTACACTGGAGTTGAAACCTGATGTTGCAAGGATCAAAGCCGCCGCCACCGCCCATGCTCAGCTTCCCCCGCCCCACGAGTCCGAAAAGTAAACAGCCCAACCCCTCCCCCCATACATACACAGCTGCCTTGCCCCCTCCCAGGCTGGCTAATCAGGGCAGCGCGGCAGTTGGCGCGCGCTCCTGCCATTGGGCCTAGCTTGGCATGTCCCGAGGGAGGCAGGGAGGCCAGAGGCTGGCCATGGCTCTGCCCCCGCTCTCCCCCCATCTACCCAGGTGAGCCAGGAAGGCGTGGCACCGGCCACTGTTTCCTCGGCACCTTCCGCGGTGACAGTGGTGCGGCATCACCGCTGACGTGGGGGCGACGTGCAGCTCTCGCCTGGTCCAATCCCTCCTCCCCCACCTACTTCCCCTGTGATGGGGACGCCACATCCTTCGGTGAATCTCAAGAGGGGGTGGGGACAAGACGGGCATGTGCAAGTCGGCCGGGCGCTTCTCCCCTCCTCAGGGCAGGCGGAGGTAGCTGCTGTGGCAGCAGCTTGGAGGGGGAGCGCGGCATGGCTCAAGCACACTGGGGGGCATGGGTAGGGCTCCGAGGACACCCGCCGGCTCTCCGCCCCGCGTACGACTCGAGGGAAGCGGCAGTGCTCCTGAGCATGGACAGAGTGGCCTTTCCTTTCACTACTCTGCGCCCCCCCACCTCCATATTGCCCTTCTGGCGGGGCGCAGGGCTGCTTTACTGTGTTATCTGCACACTTATTTAGTTGGCTGCTTCTTTTCAAAGCCTCTGCCTGGTAGCGCCTGCTTCTCCTTAGGAGAGGTTCGGCAATGCTACTGCCATCGTTTGCTCAATTGAGGCTGGAGCCTTTCAGCATGCGGAGCATTAAAGTGGCTTTTGGAAAACGCGTAGTGTTTCCTGGGGCTGCTTCGTGCGTCGGCGTTAATTTCAGGGTGATGTGTTTGGAAGCAAAACGGCCCGCTCGCCAGTCGGGTGACTCTGCCAGGTCCTCGGTGAACTTTCGATTCGGGTGGGCTTCTCATCTATTTTTCTGGGAAAGGTGAGCAGGGGAGGGAGGGGGGGTTCTTCCCGGGCCAGCGGCCATGCCGCGGCTCGGGAAAGGTGAGCAGTAGGGCTGCCAAGTCCAACTTGGGAAATATCTGGGGACTTTGGGGGTGGAGCCAGGAGACTTTGGGGGTGGAGCCAGGAGAAAGGAAGTGACATCATTTTGTGATGTCACATCCTGTGATGTTGCTTCCACATGCTTCCACATGAACTCATGAAGTTTCCTAATACTGAATCAGGCCATTGGTCCATCAAGGTCAGTATTGACTACTCAGACTGGTAGTGGCTCTCCAGGGTCTCAGGCTGAGATCTTTAATGTCACCTATTACCTGATCCTTTTTTAGCTGAAGAGGCTGATACCTCCTGCATGTCAAGCAGATGCTCTATCACTGAGCAACGGCCCTACTGAATCCTTCCTCATCTCGGCAGAATATGAAGCACTAAGTGCTACACAAGTGCTAAATATGATTTTCATATCATAAGAACAGGAGAGAAGCCACAGTGGATCGGCCCATCCAGTACAGGCCATCCAGTACAACACTCTGTGTCACAACAGTGGCCAAAAATACCAGGTGCCCTCAGGAGGTCCAGCAGCGGGGCCAGAACTCCAGAAGCCCTCCCACTGTTGCCCCCCAAGCACCAAGAATGCAGAGCATCACTGCCCCAGACAAAGGGTTCCATTTAGACCTTGTGGCTAATAATAGCCACTGATAGACCTCTGCTGGATGGGGACAGAGAGAGAGAGACAGACAGACAGCTTTTTCACTTACTCTTGCCCAATTCCCAGGCTTTATTTCTGGCCCTTGTTTCACCCAGCTGTTGTCCATGTAAGTCCCATAACTTCTCCCCCCCCCCCCAGCATAGGCTTTTTGGTGGCTAAAGAGGACCTTTGTCCTCCCCTTTTCGCCAGCAGAAAAGCTAGTTGGATCCATCCCTAACTTAAAATACCGGTTACTTGATGTACAAATGCTTTTAAAAATGCAGATTTTTACTGCTGGAGGGGGACACATGGTTGAAAGAAACAGAAAATTGGCATAAAAATGAGGAATCCCAACTTTTATTTGCAGAAGGGAAATGAGGATTGGGGGGACCCAAACAGCCACGACAAGACATTTTAAACAATCCCACTCCCAGACCTTCTACAGGCAACCTCTCCTTGTGATGTTTACCTCTTTGGAAGTGACAGTTTATTCCTTTGACAAAACCACAGTGGACAGACAGACAGAAAAAAGAAAGAGGGGGAGGGGGAGAGACAGAGAAGGAAAAGAGCTCGCAGACCCCAGCTTACCCAAGCAGTTTACTCAGCAGCAACCTTGCACGCAGTAGAAAGAGCTTAGTCCCGCCTTAATCTCTGGGCGGGGCTCTCTTGCTGGCTCAGCTCTTAAAGGGGAAATTTCCCTTTTAAGAAGTTCAAGAGGCTGGCCAGGGCAGGCTCCGAGGTTCCCCTGCTGGCAGCCATTTTGTCCCCCCGGTGGCCAATCTTGGAAAAGCGGGGGAAAGCTTTAAAAATCGGTGTTTCCCCCGCTCTACCGGGGGACTTGGCAGCCCTAGTGAGCAGGGGAGGGAGGGGGGGGGTTCTCCCCCAGCAGTATTCACTCCATAGGATGCACACACTTCCCCCCACACTTTTTTGGGGAGAAAAAGTGCGTCTTATGGAGCAAAAAATATGGTAGTATTTTATCTCAACAAACCATAGAATCTTTTAGGAATGGGAGATCTGAAATCTCCTTTAGCCACAGCTGAAATAAATGCCAAAGTGCAAGATTTTAGAATATATATACCTTCAGTCATGCATGATTTAGGTTGACAACTGTCAACCAGACTCCTAAGTACTCTGCAGAAGTAAATGTACAAAAGTGTACCCTTACGAGAGCAATCCAAAGCAGGTCTACTCAGAATCTTACTCAGGTCTATTCAATGGGGGTTATTTCAGGAATGCATTTTTAGGATTGCACGGCAAATTATGTTCTGATAGTACTTCAGTGGCTCATGTGTATCCTGCTTCAGCAATGTTGGACCCAACAGGTCATATGGGATGGCTGTTGATGTCCCTTCCTGTGAGCTATGTTCATCCTTCCCTGGGAGCCACCCTGTCACTGATTCCTTCCACATGAACATAGGGGTCTCATATGAGTGAAGCAGTTCTGATAATGTCTGTAGGTGGAGTTAGAAGAAGAAGAAGAAGAGATTGGATTTATACCCCACCCTCCACTCCCCAAGGGAGTCTCAGAGCGGCTTACAAACTCCTTTTCCCTTCCCCTCCCCACAACAGACACCCTGTGAGGTAGGTGGGGCTGAGAGAGCTCTTTCCCAAGCTGTCCTTGAGGGAACAGCTGGTCCAGAGCTATGGCTTGCCCAAGGTCATCCAGCCAGGTGCAAGTGGAGGAGTGGGGAATCAAACCCGGTTCTCCCAGATTAGAGTCTGTGCACTTAACCACTACACCAAACTGGCTCTGATGTGGTTGTTTCCCATGGCAATATTACCGATCTCCATCATTACAGCCTGGGTACAGATGATGAAACTCCCATAAACAAACACACAGAGAAGGTAAGAGACTCTGTCCTCTCAGGGAATTCTCCCAAGCATGCAGGAAAATATGACTTTTTAATTAAACAAAGAAGAAAGAACAAAAACTTCCCAAAACAGCTTGCAGTCTGAAAAAGAAATGAGAAAAAAGCAAAACGGAAGGATAGGTTCATCAGATACCAAGGTTTTGTCTTTCCTGCCTCCACAAACAGCGGCCTGCCTCACAATTTGCCAGACTTCTGAATGGAACAGCAGGTTAAAAATTAGCTAAAAATAAACATGGAGGAAAATGGGGGACTGAACATAAAAGGAAACTATTCCAAATAATCTGAAGGGGTTTACACTAGCCTTTCACACACACCCATCCCCCTAAAGTTGCCAAGTCCAAACAGGGGACTTACTGGGACGCTCCGGGAGAGGTGAGGGAAGAAGCACACTGCACCTACGTCACCCCCAATATAGGAAAGTTGGGGGGTGACATGCCTACATCACCCGGAAGCATAGGCGTAGACTACGGGGGGGGGGGGCTCGAGCCTCCCCTGAAATTTCCCGGGGGGACTGAGCCCCCCCCCCCCGGGGAAACGTAGTGCCTGCCACCGCACTTCCCAGGGCCCTTCCGAGGCCAGCAGCTGCTGCTGCCCCTGGTGCCTCTCCCCCCCCCACCTGGCCACTCTTCCATCCTTCCCTCTTCCTCCCTCTTTTCCCGGCGAAGAGAAAGGGAAGGAGTGAGGGGGGGAGAGAGAGAGGCCCCGGCAGCAGCAGCTGGCGGGCCTTGGAAGGGCCCGGAGAGGCGCGGGGGTTTCCTGGCAGGGGGGGACATCGCCCCAGCAAGCGCGCGTGCTTTGTGCGTGCGCTAAAGAGCCCCCTCCCCCCCGGATTTTACAAAAGTCTACGCCCCTGCCCGGAAGCAATACAGGCACATTGGAGACATCAGGAGGCGACACTGGTTTTTGGGCAAAACTCTATGGTTTAAAGCTAATTCCACCATAGAGTTTTGCCCAAAAATCAGAGTGACGTCACCCCCCAACATCACCCACATGCCTATGTCACTTTTGGGAGATGTAGGCACATTGTGTTTGGGGCAGTAACTCTCCCCCACTGGCCTACTGGCCAGTGCTGGGGGGAGCACTGGAAACCAGGGGATCCCCCCATCCCAGGGGGGACCTAGCAACTTTACATCCCCCACCGGTGTCCAGGGGGGACCTGGAAACCCTATCTTAGCAAACCTCTCTGTTCTCTGTGGGATTTTACCTATTAAATAGTTTTCTTTTGCAGGCTCTGAGCACAAAGAACAGCCATTGTGATCAGAGCATAGCTTTTAGACTGTAATACGCTCTGATGGGTAAGGCATTTCTGCTCTTTGGCTGTAAGAGACATTTATTAATGGATGGGCTGATAATGCTTATTATGTGCCTGAGATCATTTCAAAAGAGCTCGAGAATACAACTGTAGGCAAACAATGTCTATTCTCGTGAAGGTTCCTTAGCAATAAATGAGGTTTTTAATACAAAATATATCTGATTTTGGGAAGCAAAAATGCAATTGGGTTTTGAGAGTGTATCACTAGTAGAAGTATTAGGAAAAAGAGAAGGCACATACACACATGGAATGCCTTTAGTGTCCTGCTACACCAAAACGATATCAGAATTTGATTTTTTTTTAAAGGTCAGCCATCTAGGTGTGTCATTTAGGTGTGTCATCCCCCCCCCCCCCCAGATCTGATTGACTTATGGGGGAAATAATACATTGTTAGCATTTAAAAGCAATTATAAAAGGGGACAAAATACCATAATAAGTGGTGACAAAGTTTGAGCAATTTGAATTCAAGTGCCATCCTGAGCAGTTACGTCTATTGAAGTCAGTATGCTTAGAAATCTGGAACTCCGCTAAGGATGGCACCATTAATATATGAACACTGCTTTTAGATATTAAATAAATGCCTCTGATTCCTAGCAACAAACATTATTGCTGCTACTTATGACAAAACATATGGAATGTAGGTACATATGAACATAAGCTTCTAACTAAATCTATTATTTCAGGCTTATCCTTTTGTGTTAAAAGAAAAAAAAACCCTACAGCTCCTTGGGGATATGCAAATGATCAGGCAGTACTTGATGGCGTTTTAGTAATTACAACACCATCTGAGTCCTCAGCATTACAATAAGATAAAAACATGGACTGTGGCGTCAACGTTCCAGATGTATGCCTCTAAAATAAGGTGCTTATACAGACAAGTGTAAAGTGATGCTCTTTGAATGTGCAGCCTAAGCTTAGCTACAGGCCTAAGGCCACAGCCTGTTCTGCACACAAGAGATCAGTTCAATACTAGGCCCATTTCACTAAACACTGCTGAAACATTTTGTTTTAATCAGCACACAAATCTTTTCTGAAAGTAAACAAAATATTGATACAGCATTTCCAATTATTCAGCAATAATGTGCTTAAAGCCTCCATCCTTTATCTTGATTCCATTATCCTGAATTTCAAATTCTGTACACTGAGGAGAATTAATCATAACTTTTATAAATATGAGTGAAAAATAATTTCTTTCAATAAACTCCTTGGTTATGAGGAGGTAGTGTTATGTGATGCACAAATAGACACCTACCACAATAAACATCATTTGTTGTACATTAATCCATACTGCTGAATTTTGTATGCTCTCTAGGAGTGGTGAGGTCTTTGTAAAGCAGGTATTTGAAAACTGAACTGACATCACTCACAAAGTCAATTTTCTCTTGAGCCAAGCACCCACTGAGTCACACCAACAATCTGTTCACAATTTTAAATTTTTTTTGGATCTGTGTAGCTAGTGGTATTCAACATAGAGAGCCACTGGGTCTCTGCTGATGATGGATAAACAGAATTGACTGGTTTCCTTGGATCATGTGAAATCAACCACATTAGAGTGGATGTGCTACTCCTTGGCCTGCACAGTCAATGGTATTTGTAAGCGAGCAGTTTCTTCATTTCAGTACATGCTCTGAACTTAGTTGAGCGAACTATCGTTTCCCCCAGCACATAAACACACAGATAAACATACCTCAGCAGGACTGAGGCAACACTTCTGTAAGTCATAACCAGCAATACATATTTAGCAGAGGAGGGATGAGGGACATGGAACAGCTACAAGGAAAATAGTGTGACAACTCACATACACAAAAAGCTTGCAAAACAATAAAGAACAATATTTGAAGCACTGAATACAAGTATTGTTTCAAGTGTTCAAAGGTACTGCTGCTTGCAATTTATTGTCACAATTCAACCTGAAGATTATTTCCCACATCATTCAGATTAGAACTACCTATTTGTAGCACTTATTTTGGGTACCTAAAGTATTGGTGCAGCACATCTGATCTTCTCATAGGTTGCCAGCTCTGGGATGGGAAATACCTGGAGATTTTGGGGGTGGAGTCTGGGGAAGGAGGAATTTAGGCAGGGGAGGGACATCAGCAGGGTACAATGTCCAGAGTATACCCTATAAAGCAGCCATTTTTTTCAAGGGGGTCTGATATCTGTAGTCAACTGATGGTGAGAGCTCCATTTAAAAGCAGCACAGGGGCCTGATTCAGCGTGGGACCTCGACACACAAGGAGGAGGGGTTGCTGCTCCCCCCCACACACACGTCATTTCCCCAAGCAAAACAGTGCCAGGGGCATTATTTGTCCCATAGGGTTGCACATTCAGCCCCTAGTGGGGCAAGTAACACCTCCTGCCAGCATTCAGGCTTTAAACGAGGATTAGACAGATTTATGGAAGATAGGTCTACCAGTGGCTACTAGTGAAGTTCCATGTTCAGAGGCAGTAAACCTCTGAATACCAACGCCACAAAATAACATCTGAGGAAAGCCTTGGCCCCTGACCCCAGAGGAACTAGTTGGCCACTGTGTGAGACAGGAGGCTGGACTAGATAGATCACTCATCTGATCTAGTAGGCTCTTCTTATATTCTTATGCTAACTATTACAACTTCTGAAAGCATTCTAAGGCAGGTAGTATAGGTATTACATTTATGGGAGATGGGGTAAAGAGTTATTTTTAACTGCACTTTTGACAGGAGAAGATTGATATGGATTGTTTACAACATGACAAGAGCAATACTGATCTGCCATAGGAGAAAACTCCCATTAAAATACATGTTTCAAGTCTCCAGTTAATGAATTAAGCATTTCATTGCACCAATTAATTGTATATCTGCCTTCCAGGCAGACTTTGCATTATAAGAAGAAAGCGGTAAGAAGGTAGCAAAGGTAACTGTGCCCTGAACAAAACTTCTTGTAGTTTTCCCATGATCATAATGGCTCTGGGTTTAGTCTTTTCTGGTAATACAATGGGATGCCTCAAGATACTTCTCTCGGGAGCCCTTGCTGGGGTTATTTTGGCTTCTCCTTAATCTTTGCAGGTGGCCACATCCAACATTCATTATGATCCTGTTTGTTCCTAAACATTACATCACTTAAAATATTGATGGTTCAGTTGTACAAAGTGCTTTTGCAATTGGAATCATGTATGCTTGAAGATATGGCCATAGACTTTCACAGATATGGGCAGGGACTTTCCTTATGGGAGAACAATGTTACAGTGTCCATAGAATTCACTGCTGCATATAACCATTGAGCTTCTAACTATTTTTTCTCATTTTTGAATTCTTCTGATGCTGCTTCTTCATTTTTTTAATCTGGTCTGTTGTGTACTTTTAAAAAAAATCCAAAGTAAGGATAACCAGAGAAATGTAAATTTAGAACAAATTCAATGCAAATTGGAATAGCAAATGTACAGAAGTCAAAATTATTTCGTACAAAGCTTCAGAAATGTTTTCTCATTGCTTAAAAGATCCACTAGAAGCTTTATATAAGATAACCCAGACCTGGCATATTACAAGAATTGAAAAATCATAAACAGCACCAGAATGCAAGAGCGAACATTCAAATGTATGTTTTCCCCAAGCAACTGTATAACTCAGCCACACTGCATATGTATAATAATGAATGCATATATTAAAAGTGCTAGTATAAGTAGGTCATCTTTATCTCTAGCTACATTTCAGAGCTGAAATCAGCCATTTGGGGTTTTTTTCCCAGGGATAAAACTGTTTGATGCTTATGCAATACTTCATCACTTGAAGCTGGGTAATGGCATTTCATTTTCTCTCTCCTAAGGCACAATGGTTTGTTTAATCAAAGGTGTTAACGTCATCACAACAGGAGTGGATACGTGAGGGATTAGAGAAATAAAATGAAAGCAGCATTCATGTACGAATAAAGGGCAAACAATTAAAATCATTAAGAAGATTTGCAGAACAAAAAAAAATCCTTAGTAGTAGGTCATGATTTTTGTGAAGCAGATTAAAGAAAGAAGCAGAGAGGCACAAGAGTTGTAAAGGTTTCTAAGGAACATTTACTTCAGTCCCACAGCTACATTTAAAAAAAAAAAAAATCTATTGAACCATGCAAGACATTGGCCTATCCTTTTCTAAGGCCCTGTCAACCCAAGCATCTGAGAGAGGCTTTCCCAAATGGCTGGAGTATATGTGTAAATCCTACAGCTCTTTGGGCAGGCCCTATCACATGGGTTTCCACCAACCAATCAGCATTGAAATCTGTGGAAAGGTGGTGATCAGTAGTGAACAGCTAGAAAAGAACCCAAGCCATACCACCAACAGCTAGAAAAGCCACCCAAGCTAGAAAAGAACACCGCCCACTCCTAAAAAAGTTACATCTGGACCCGGCAGAATTGGCAAATTATAGGCCGGTGTCCAATTTGCCCTATTTGGGCAAATTAATAGAGAGGGCGGTGGTGTTACAGTTACAGAGGTATCTGGATGACGTTTCGGTTCTTGACCCCTTTCAGTCCAGCTTTCGCCCGGGCTACGGGACGGAGACCACTTTGGTCGCTCTAACGGACGACCTCCGACGACATCTGGATCAGGGCGGTAGGGCGGTATTGCTGTTGCTCGACTTGTCGGCAGCGTTCGACACAGTGGATCATCGGCTGCTGTCCCGCCGCCTTGCCGACGTGGGAATCGAGGGACGGGCCTTGCAATGGCTCATCTCATTTCTCCAGGGTCGGGGACAAAGGGTGGTGCTAGGGGAGCAGCAATCCTCGAGGCAACCCGCTTGAATGCGGTGTGCCGCAGGGGGCAGTGCTCTCCCCGATGCTGTTTAATATCTACATGCGCCCCCTTGCCCAGATTGTCCGGAGGTTTGGGCTGGGATGTCATCAGTACGCGGATGACACCCAGCTCTATCTGATGTTGGGCGGCCGGTCGGACTCCGGCCCAGACGATCTTGACCGGGCATTGCATGCCGTGGCTGATTGGCTCAGATCTAGCAGGTTGAAATTGAACCCGGCGAAGACGAAGGTCCTGTGCCTGGGTCGTTGCGGTCCGGAGTGGGGGGTCCCGCTCCCGAGCTTCGACGGGACGCCATTGGTGTTTGCGCCGAGGGCGAGGAGTTTGGGAGTGCTCCTGGAGCCTTCCTTGTCAATGGAGGCCCAGGTAGCAGCCACTGCCAAGTCAGCCTTTTATCACCTACGGCTGGCGAGGCAGTTGGTTCCCTACCTTGACCGTGATGGCCTCGCCACAGTGATCCATGCGACAGTCACCTCGAGGCCGGACTACTGTAACGCTCTCTACATGGGGCTGCAAATCCGGAAGCTGCAGCTGGTGCAGAATGCCGCGGCCAGGCTATTGATGGGACTCGCAAGGCGGGACCACATCGGGCCTGTGCTGGCGGCGCTGCACTGGCTGCCTATAGCATACCGAGTTCGCTTCAAAGTGCTGGCTCTTACCTATAAAGCCCTATATGGCCAGGGTCCAACATACCTTAGGGACCGCCTTTCTCCATATCAACCCCAGAGAGCACTACGGTCGGGGTCTGAACACAGGCTACGTGTTCCTGGCCCCAGAGATGCCAGGCTGGCCAGAACAAGGACCAGGGCTTTCTCGGTGGTGGCTCCTGTCTGGTGGAACGAGCTCCCGGAGGAGATCAGGGCCCTGCGGGACCTGATGCAGTTCCACAGGGCCTGCAAGACGGAGCTCTTCCGCCAGGCTTTTGAATAGGAGCCGCCACCGATGATACTGGGATACCATCTGACATCGTAACCATCTTGATGTGCCCTGGTCCAACACGGTCTCGGCGATGGCCGGGGGGGGGGGCAGACCTGCCACTTGGTTGCCATCGGATGCTGTTTCATGGAAGCTTTTATGAGTATTTATATGTTTAATGTTATTTATTGTAATGTTTTAAATGATTTTATAGGTCAATGTATTGATCAGGCCTTTGGCCCATGTAAGCCGCCCTGAGCCCGCTTGCAGGGAGGGCGGGATATAAATGCAAAAAAATAAATAAAATAAATAAAATATAGCTGGGCTGTACGTATCAGTGCAACTGACCTCTAGACTACAGAGATCAGTTCCCCTGAAGAAACAATAGCTTTGGATGGTATACTCTATGATATCATATCCCCACCAAGCTCCCACCTTTCCCTAAACTCTGTCCTCTCCAGGCTTCAAAAAAATAAAAATAAAACCCATTTCCAGGAATTTCACAAACCAGAGCTGGCAACCCTGTCTGGAAAAGTGCCAGGAAGAAGCAATTCCAAGCAGTTGGTGTGTGTGTGTACACGCGCGTGTGCACGCATGCACATGGGGGGGGGGGCCTAAACACTTCCAGAACTCTGTAAAAAAATTATTCCAGTATGCTATCCGATCTAGTATAGTACTGAAACACTGAGAGCCATTTCACACATACTAATAACACTAACAAATTGTGAGTTTTGGAGCCCATAATGCAACCCCAGCTCAGAAAGCATTTGTCTGTTTTCAAACTGGGCCAATACATCTTTAAAACTGGGTCTGTCTTAAAATGGACCTTGCTTCAAAAACCTGCAATGCCTGTTTGATTAAAAAAAAAACAGAGATGTGCTCCTTTTTTGTTGTTTATGTTTCAAATAATCGTTTGTTTTCATTGTAATCCTTATTATGTTATGCTCATTTTCATTATGGTATTCATTTTTATTCCCTTGGAGATGCAGCCATTCTCCTCTTCTTTCAGTTTGCTGTGTGGGCCCCTCTTGCTGCTGTGGCCAGCCAGGTTTGCTGCAAATAGCTGGCCATCAGAGAGCTGGCCAGCCTGCCAGCCCATTGCAAGAAAAGCAGGAGGAATCTTTCCTCCCTTTTTCTCTGATGCCTTGCCTACTGTTCCCCTTGTGTTAGATGTGATATACTGTGATTCACTCTGACCTTGAGATGTTCGGGTATCAGGCACCCCAAGGACTATATTTCCCAAGGTACATCAAGGCCTCAGTAACAGAATTTGGAGGCAGGTGTAAGGGGAAGGAAATATTCTCTTCTACCCACCTGCTTGACTGGCTGACTGATTCAACAAGCCTGTCTAGCTGAACAGAAACCTGTAACATGGTAAGTGAAGGAAAAACGAAATAGAGATGGAGGGTGGAGTGGCAATAAAGTATCCAATGGTATTTATTCATTAATTGTTTTTCCCAATCATTTTGTTATCCATTTTGTAATCCAAACAGATGTAACAGTTCCACAGGGCCTGTAAAATGGGGGTATTCTGCCAGGCCTATGGTTAGGGATCCCAGCACCCCCCACCCTGGTCTAGGAGGGGGATCCCTGATTTGGAGCGGGCTTCCCCAACAAAGGCCAGCTGGCCAGTAGGGGTAAATACTGCCCCCAGATGACATTTTTGGGCTACTTCCAGTAAAACTGGAAGTGCCACCCCGATGTGATGATGTCACCCAGGAGTGATGTCATCATGCTGAAAATGTCACGCTGGGGATGCTCTGGTATTTGGGCAAACTCTATGGTTTTGAGCGTGAAAACCCATAGAGTTTTGCCCAAATACCAGAGTGTCCCCACATGGCATTTTCAGTGTGATGACATCACTTCCAGGTGATGTCACCATGTCAGGGACATCATGCGACATCCCCCTCACCTCCTGGAATCCCCCCCAAAGGCCCCCATCAGAAGCAGTAAGGGACCTGGCAACCCTACCTGTGGTTGAGGCCACAGAGCTCTATTTACTTGGCTTCCCCTTCACTGCACTGCCTTGCTTTGCTGGTCTGGTACAATCTCTTTCATCTGCCTCATCAGCATCAATTACCATCCATCTGCGCACATATGGGGATCTGCACGGGAGCAGATAGAAATGAAAAATTGGACAATGCCTTCAACTATTATTGCTGCATTTATTGATAGGATTTTATTATTGAGTCATTATTATTGTTAATTGGATGTTTTAGAAAGTGGGTTCTGTATCTGATGCTTGTTATAACCTGCCCTGAGCCTGCTTGTGGGGTAGGGTGGGCTAGAAGCCCAATAAAATAAAATAAATAACAAACCGGGATTTTCCATTTTGGTTTCGTTTTTAAATTATTTTTAGAAATAAATGCATATTCTTGCCAGTGGCACAAAACAGGGCTGCTGAGAACCACCATGGGCCCCCAGGCAAAGTTTCCACCTGGGCCCCCCACAAAATGCTGATTCAAACCAAATGTCATAACAAAACAAATTACTTGGCTGGCTTTTACCATGCATCTATCATACTAAAAGAATCTGCATGTCCATCTGTCGGTCCATGTGTGGTAGGCAAACTCATCAGGTAATAAAAGTAGGAACCTCTGGCCGCCAGTTTCAGCATGGTTGTGGGAGTTTCAGGCCCCAAAATCAAAGGAATCACAATATCCTGGTCCAGGTTATCTCCACACACACACACTTTTGTTCCTCATTTATTACCACTAAGGCACATTAACATTGTATCATCATGCATGTAAAGGATGAAAGGGGGAAGCAACCTTTTACTACTTTGACAGATTATGGAGAAATATTAACTCTCATCTTCTGTTCATAATATTAATAAAGGTTTGCTGCTATACTGCTACATTCTAAGTAGCCAATCAGGATGGATGAGAAAGAGTTGAGACTGAAAAATAAGGAAGGAGGGTTAGAAGTAGGGACAGATGAATAAGAGGTCATGAAAGGAAGACAGCAAAATGAAGGAGGACAATACGTGTGAAAAGGAGTTAGAGAAATTAAGGGAACCAAACAATGAAAGGGTTTTTTTTAAAGTTTTTTTGCTACCGCACACTAATAGGGCTGCCTCTTTGCAAGATCTGGCTGTGCAGAAAAAACTATGGAACTATGGAGCTGGATGGAACTGAAGGAAGGAGGAAACCATAGACTGATGCTGCTAATGACCTTATTAGGAGTCTGCATCCTGGCAGTAACTGTAGCTTGTCCTGACTGGTCTTGCCTTGCTCCAGTGCTGGCTTGGTTGATGGGTTTAGCAGGATCTGAGAGGCAAGCGTTTTCCTCAGCCTCCTAGTTAACATTGTAGAAAGGCTGTGCCTGCAGAATCAAAACAACTCGTTTATTGTGCTCTGCTTTCCCTGAGCCTCTAGTGGCTACAGTTCAGAACTACATGAGTTTTGGGGGGCGAGTTTAAGTAAATACATTCCGTGACTGCATCATGACTCTGGCTTCAGGGGCCCTCCATCTGTCTTGGGCCCTGGGAATGTTGTCTCCCCCTGCCCCTTAGCAACCCTGGTGCAAAAAAGAGATAACAAATGTAGGAATCAATGCACAGGGGTGACTTTATTTAGATATAGGGTTGCCAGCCTCCAGGTGGGGCCTGGGGATCCCCTGCTTTTACAACTGATCTCCAGCTGAGAGAGATCAGCTCCCCTGGAGAAAATGGCTGCTTTGAAAGGTGGACTCTGTGGCATTGTACCATGCTGAGGCTTCTCCCCTCCCCAAACCCTACCCCCTCCTGGATCCGCCCCCAAAGTCTCCAGGTATTTTCCAACCCAGACTTGGCAACCCTATTCATGCCCCATTTTTCTCCCCAACAGAGACCCAAAGCAGCTTGCAACATCATTCTCTCTTTCTCCCTTTTATCCTCACAACCGTGTGAGGTAGGTTAGTCTGAGAGAAAGAGTATCTGGCCCTTGGTCAACTATTGAGCTTCCATGGCAGTCTCTAAGACTCCAGCCCAACATTCTAAGCACTACTCCATATTGTCTCTTTTGATCCTAAGTGATGGATGAATCCCCTTTTCCTGGCTCATTTTTCTGACACACACATATGTACACACACTTCCCAAGTAGAGATCCTGTACCGGCCTGGAGCAATTCATCATAAGCCCTCTACAGATGGTACTATGCAGGCTGAAATCAATTAATATAGGGAAGAGCAGGCCCAAGGACACCGGGCCCAATTTCCACCCATACACAAGTGCCTGCTCATGAGCATGGAGTCTCGGAATAAAAGGTGTACACTTATTTGTTTGTTTGTTTGTTTGATTGATTCAATTTCTATCCTGCCCTTCCTGCGAGCAGGCTCAGGGCGATTTACAACCTTAGTATAAAACAATAAAATCAAGATTTAAACTATAAACTTAACCCTTACACAATGGCAATCAAACTGCGTCACAACCAGGGCTCTTTTTTCAGCAGGAACAGACCAGAACACCATTCCAGCTGGCGTCCAAGCCTGCCCTGCCCCCTCCCTGCCGGGCCTGAGCTGTTTACACTTAAAGGGAAAGTTCCTGCAGAGAGCCGGCAGGAAAAAGCCCCACCTTGCACTTTCCCTTTAAGTGCAGAGAGCCAGCAGGAAAAAGCCCCGCCTAGAGATTAAGCGCCTGGGCTGGGCTCTTTGCACTGAAAGGCCTGGCTCTGCATTTGGCTTGCCGAAGTCACGTCACTCTCCCTGCTCCGGAAAGTGCCTCCCACATCTCTTTTTCTTCTCTCTCTCTCTCCCCCTATCTATCTATCTATCTATCTATCTATCTATCTATCTATCTTTCTTTCTTTCTTTCTTTCTCTTTCTTTCTTTCTTTCTCTTTCTTTCTTTCTCTCTCTCTGTCCCCACTTTCCTTCCTTCCTTCCTTCCCTTCTTTCTTTCTCTCTCTCTCTTTTTCTCTCTCCCTCCCCCTTCCTTTCTTTCTCTCTCTCTCCTCCACCTTCCTTCCTTTCTCCTTCCTTTCTTCCTTTCTCTCTCTCCCCTATCTATCTATCTATCTATCTATCTTTCCTTCCTTCCTTCTCTCTTTCTTTCTTTCCTTCTTTCTTTCTCTCCCCCACCTACCTACCTACCTTTCTTTCTTTCTTTCTTTCTCTCTCTCTCTCTCCCCCCCACTTCTTTCTTTCTTTCTTTCTTTTTGTTTCATTTTATTCTTTGTGTTTTTATAAAAAAAATTATTGAAAAGAGGGGAGATGTAAAAAAGCAGAGAGCCCAGGAAATGCTGGTTTTGACAATATCTTTAATTTTTGAGAATCTCTTTAGTTTTCTCATGGCATCTTCTGTTTAAGAAAAGTAAGTTTGAAGCCTGAGTTCATTGTTGTGTCTTGTTGGGAATGGCTAGCAAATATATGTGTGTCTAAAGTCTGTATTAAAGTGGTTTGGTGCTTACTGCCATGCAAGAGAAAACATCTGAAAAAGTTTGTTGTGTGTGTTGGCAGAACGCTTGACTGTTGCATGGGGGACTTTGGGGGACATCTGCAAAGAAACAGAGTTGTAACTAAAAATAAGCATGGTCAGCAGCACTTTGGAGATTGCCTGTTGTGTAAATTTAAAAAGTGGACAGAGTTTCTGATGAAGATGATTATCCCTCTTCTCCTGCCACTGGACTGACATCTGCCTTTAATCGGCCAGCAAAGTTGATGTTCTTAAACCTCCTAATAAGAGAGATTTCTGCTTCTGAGGAGTTGACTTCCAATGATTGGTGATCTTGTGATGGTAGTGATACTTCTATGTGGTAAAGACCACCTGTTCACAGGATAATTTTACCTGTGGGACAGACTCTGCATGGTAACCACTCCACTGGTACATAATTGCTTGTAAAAAGTTTTATAGTGTAATAATTCAGGTGGGAAGCCGTGTTGGTCTAAAGCAGCAGAACAAAGTTGGAGTCCAAAGTTTCATCCAAGGTATAAGCTTTTGTGTGCATGCACACTTCTTCCATCTGAAGAAGTGTGGGGGGCACATGAAATCTTATACCTTGAATAAAATTTTGTATCTTGAATAAAATAGTCCACAAACTACTCCCGTTCAGTGCATCCACAAACCTAGAAGAAGAGGAGATTGGATTTATACCCCACCCTTCACTACCCAAGGGAGTCTTAGAGCATCTTACAAACTCCTTTCCCTTCCCCTCCCCACAACAGACACCCTGTGAGGTAGGTGGGGCTGAGAGAGCTCTGAGGCAACAGCTGGTACAGAGCTATGGCTTGCCTAAGGTCATCCAGCAGGTGCAAGGGGGGGAGTGGGGAATCAAACCCGGTTCTCCCAGATCAGAGTCTGCACACTTAACCACTGCACCAAACTGGCTCCTAGCGTTGTTCTGCTAGTGAACTAGGGTTGCCAACTCCAGGTTGAGGAAATCCCTGGAGATTTGGGAGTGGAGGGTGGGGTTTAGGGGAAGGAGGGACCTAAGCAAGGCATAATGGCATGGACTCCACTTTCCAAAGCAGCCATTGACCTGATCTCTGTAATTTGGAGCTCAGTTGTAATTCCAGGAGATCTCCAGACCCCACCTGTAGGTTGGCAACCCTAAAAAATCATATTCAGTGTACTAGTTTGGTGTAGTGGTTAAGTGCGTGGACTCTAATCTGGGAGAACCGGGTTTGATTCCCCACTCCTCCACTTGCACCTGGCTGGATGACCTTGGGCAAGCCATAGCTCTGTACCAGCTGTTCCCTCAAGGACAGCTTGGGAAAGAGCTCTCTCAGCCCCACCTACTTCACAGGGTGTCTGTTGTGGGGAGGGGAAGGGAAAAGGAGTTTGTAAGCCGCTCTGAGACTCCCTTGGGGAGTGGAGGGCGGGGTATAAATCCAATCTCTTCTTCTTCTTCTTCTTCTTCTAGTTCTGCAGGAAGGCAAGCTGATTTCCATGGGAATCTAATCTTTAGGAATTGATTCCAATCCAGTGTGGGAATAATTGTTGGACATAAGATATTGGTTCAGGCAAGATTTTGTATAGATGGGACGGAAAATAATGTTTTTATTGGTTTTGTCAAAATTGTTTTGACAACAAGGTAAATAGAATAAGAAGCAAAAGGTGGATGTGGCTGGATGACCCCACTTCTGGTAACATCGGGTGTGGCCTAATATGCTAATGAGTTCCTGCTGGGCTTTTTCTACAAAAAGAGCCCTGATCACAACTATTACAATGGTGCCCTGGTGTTAGACAATTAAAGACAGAAAGTGCTAGATCCCATAAGGGATTCCAGATTATAAGTACCATACCTTGGGCAAACCAAGGCAGTTGTCATTCTGGGTCTGAAAATTTAATACCAGGGTACAGATGGTAACAGAAAGGTGACAGGAGGGGCCAGATGATATTTGACGTCCACTGCCTTACCCAAAAGCCTGGTGGAAGAGCTTCATCTTTATATATAGACTGTATCTCTGTGATCAGGAATGTTAGAAAATGAAATCTTGATCACTTAATATGCACATAGGCTCTATGCTCATGAACTGGCAATGACACTAAGATTGACAACAACCTGGAAAAAAATGTCTTGCCCCTTTAACAGAAGCTTAATGTGTGGGAATGGGCCGGCCAAGTGTTTTATGATAGACGACATCATGCAGTAAATAGCATCCTATTAAGCCTCTGTTAAAGGGGCAGGCCATATATTTTTTCTCCAGGTTGTGAGCAACCCTAAATAATGAGTAGACAGAGGGAGGGGCTAGGGTGCTTATACCCACTCCCTTGCTAGACACATTGATTTCAGCATTCTGGGTTATACTTACTTATCATCAGGTAATGCCAGTTCTACCAAGAATCAGCTGGAACTAAACAGGCTTAAATCATATGTGCCCCTGCAGTTCAAGAACCTCTGTTACCCCTTTAAGTCCCTGAAAAACTACCCTCTGCACCCAACCACTGGAGCTAGATCTCATCAGAAATGTCTGGATCTCAGTGCTGCAATGCAAAAAAGCAATGCTGAGTCTAATGAAAAGTTTCTCTAAAATCCAAATACCCTTTCATGCACGCTTTATTACAGCCCAAGATCCAAGCTTCAGGCTTATAATAGTGGAATGTCTAGAAATGAAGTTAGTCATGCTCTTTGAGAGGTTAGTTGTGTGATGTCACAAATACTTCTGAGAAGCTGATCTTGCTTTGGAAGTGAGTGATTCACTGTATTTTACAAAGCAGCTCTTATTCCCCGAGATTTGTAAACTTATTTCTGCTGCATAACCCTTTCATGTTAATCACTATGTGAACCTTCCCACGTGCCTGTCCCATATTTTTGCACATTCCTTGTAATTAGACCCAAGAAGTTTCAATGTGTGGGGCATTGCATTGACCTGTTGCCTACTTCTCCCTTTCCTCCACTCCTATTCTTTCAAGGAAAGTGGCAGATGGTAGTGAAACAGGTTTGACTTTTCCTTTCCAGAGCCACATTTGCTTGCTTCCGTGCTGTTCCTGAAAGAATTCCTTGGAAAGTATGCCTCATTCATTTCACCTCTTATCTTGTGTGGATTCAGTGGCCACTTGTCCTGCCTCTTAGTTGCCTGACCACAGACTCAAAGTACCAGTTCAGAGCCAGATGGATACATCTTTAGTAGAACCAAGTGGGAAGACTTTTCCTGGACTGTCCCACTTCAAGCTTCAGGGAGTGTTTGAAGCCTGCCTCCCAGAAGAAAACTCCCTGCACAGGTATGAACAGGAGGAAGCACAGTGCATCATTGTTCCAAGAAGTACATTGGGTACCTATTTGTTTCTGGGGACAATTCACCAGGTGCTGATTTTGACCTTTAAAACAGGAAAGCATTTAGGTGGCTCACAGAGCATTTACTTCCATATGAACCTAGCCAGGGCCGGCCCGCCCGCTAGGCAAATTAGTCAGCGGCCTAGGGCACCCCCTGCTGATGAGCGCTAAACTGGTCTCCCATCCAACTCCCCCCCCCCCGCCCCAGAGAGAGACAACAAAAGAGGGAAACCCCTGCCTGGGAAGGAGAATAGCTGCTGGAAGGAAAAATGGGAGGGAGAGAGAGTGCCCTTCTCCCCAGAGGCATTTAGGAGCCAGCCGGTGTGTGTGTGGGGGGGGGGAGATGTTGCTTTTTGCATGGAGGGGAATGCATCTGAAGCCACCAGCTCTTGGGGCAGGTGGGCAGGATTTATGCAATGGAGCTGCAAAACAGAGAAGGAAAGGGTTGCAACGCTTTGAGGGGCAGCTCAGGGAGGGTTGCCAACCTCCATGTAGGAACTGCAGATCTCCCAGAATTTGAACTGATCCCCAGGTTCCAGTGTACCCTGCAGAGATCCCACTGCTCCCCAAGCCCCTCCATGCCTAATCTCCGCCCCCAAAATCTTCAGCTATTTCCCACCCAGGGAATAGGGAACTGGGAACCACCTTTTGTCTCCCTTATCTAAGATGGCAGGGAGCGCTAGTTACTCCAGAACAGCCCCATTGAGCTGCATAGGGTGTAGCCGACAGCAGCCTGGCTGAAGCTCCTCAGGGGGGAGACAAGAAACATTTCTCTTTTTCTGCAGCACTGAAAGGGTTAAATCCATAGTGCTGTTTGCTAGAAAGGCTGAGCAAGGACCGTGGGGGGAGCAGAAAAGAGGAAAGGCTCTGTTTTTCTGGCGAGGAGGCGGGGTTTGCTTCTGAAACTGGGGGCGACGGTGGTGTTTTTTCTCACTGTTTATGGGGTCTTTCTGGGGCTGGTTGGCCCTTCCCTTCATCTGGTCTGCAACAGCTGGCATTAACTGCTGCAGACCAGCAGGTGGCCAGCAGGAGCCGCCCTTGCGGCTTGCCTTTGCCGTTGCTGATGTTATCTGGGGCCACCTGCTGGGGGTCGCGCTTGATTCCTTCCCTCACTGGCCTCTGCTTCCTGGGGTTAGTCAGGCGGTCTGCTCTGGCCATGTGGCCTGTCCTGTCAGGCATAGAAGCCTTATCATCACCTGTCCCACCACCACCATCTGGCGGGTTATAGGGCTCTCAGTGGGAGGCTGGTGGTGCAAGGACTGGACTTTGAGGGTCAAGAGTGGATGGCAATGACCCCGGACGATCTTGGACCATCTGCCAGCAGTCAGATTGTGGAGGTGCCTTAAGCAAACAACCGGCTTGGTCATCTGGCACATGGAGAGACTGGGCTCCTGTTGAGATCTTTCACAGCTCAGGACTGACACCATCCTCCTACTTGGCAGGTTATTGCCAATATTAGGTGGGTTTTTCCCCACCCTTTATTTTTTGTTGAGTGTTATTCTTGCCGCCGGGTGTGTGGGTGGGTGTCAAGAAGGGAGGTTAGGGTGGGCAATGTCAATTTTTGTCTATCTGGGTTGTTAGGTTTTATATTGTTTTATATTGTTGCTAGTCAGGATCTAAATTTGTATTTAGACAGTCAGGGGAGGTTGTTTTGTTGTCCTGGTTAGTATAGGATTAGGTTGGTAGCAGTGCACTGTGGGACCCTTGCCCAAGGTGCGTTATCTCCAGTGCTCCCCGCTATATCAATCTAGGTGGTTGGCCGGGACACTGCACTTTCGCATGGAGGCCATCACAGATGGGGGAGCTAGGACTAGGGATACCAGTGCTCCTTGGGAGGGGAAGGTATAGCAGTGGGACAAGGCATGTAATGAACGGAAGGGGGCGGAGAAATAGAGAAGCTTGACCCCCTTGCAACCTGTGTCCCATCCCGAGGGTGACTGACAGTGGGGCTTGGATTAACCCCCCTCCGACATTGGTGTTGTGCAATGCCAGGTCTATAAATAATAAGACCTCTACCTTGCGAGACTTCTTGCTCGAGTAGGGAGCAGACCTGGCATGCGTGACTGAGACCTGGGTGAGAGATGGGGAGATGGTTGCTCTCTCCCAATTGGCTCCGCCTGGGTTCTTGGTCCTCCACCAATCATGGACTGAGGGGTGGGGGTGGAGTAGCGTTGTTCATTCAGGAGGCTTACTCCTACAGGGTGCTCCTTCCGCTTAAGCTCACAGGCATAGAGTGCTCTGGCCTGGTGTTGGATGCTGGGGAGAATTTGGCTATTTGGGTGGTGTACCGGCCACCCAATGCACCACCCACTAGCCTGCCATCACTGGTTGACGCTGGGTCTGGCTGGGCATTGGAGCACCCTCAGCTTATAGTCTTGGGTGATTTCAATGTCCATGCCGATGATGCAGCCTCTGGGCCGGCAATGGACCTGGTGTCAGCCATGGCGGCACTAGGACTCTCCCAATATGTAACGGTACCCACGCACCGGGCTGGGCACACGCTCGACTTGTTCTTTGTGGTGGGGGTTACAGTGGGTCCGGTTGCTGCCTTGGCAGTACCATGGTTGGACCACTATGCCCTGAAGGCCCGTCTGATGGTGCCGCTCCGACCCCATATGGGTGGCGAGCATATTTTGGCTCGCTCGTGGAGTCAAATGGACACTCAGCAGTTCCTGATGGCTCTGCGGATCCCATGTCCCCTGGTGGTTCATTGGATGAGCTGGTCGAGGACTGGCAAGGCCAGCTCTCGGCAGCCACCAACAAGATCGCTCCCCGACACCCTCTGCGCCCTCACTCTAAGCGGGTTCCCTGGTACACTGGGGAGCTGTGGCAGATGAAACAGGGACTCAGACGGTTAGAGAGACAGTGGCGGCAAGCTCGCAATGAAGCATCAAGAGCATCTTATAGGACGTTTATGAGATCCTATGAGGTGGCAGTCAAGGCCGCAAAGAGACAATTCTACACAGCCACGATTGCGTCTGCAAGCTCATGACTGGCACAATTATTTAGAACAATTCAATCTTTAATGGAGCTGCTGCAGGGCAGACTAAATGATAGGGAATTGGATATTGGCTGTGAGGCTTTTACAAGCTATTTTGCAGATAAAATCTTGCTGCGCTACCACGACCTCCCAGCCACGGTTGAGACAGTTCGTGAACTCGAGGCTCCATGCACGTCTTCTAGTTCCATTCTGGATGGCTTTGGCCCACTCAGCCTGGAGGAGGTCGACAAATTGCTCTTTACTGTATGCCCAGCCTCTTGCAGCCTTGATCCGTGCCCTTCGTGGCTTATAAAAGCTGGCCGTGAGGGGTTGCGAGGTGCCCTTCGGGATATTGTCAACAAGTCCTTCGCTGAGGGACTGTTCCCGGGGACACTCAAGGAAGCAATGGTCCACCCTCTTTTGAAAAAACCATCTCTGGACCTGGCTGAATTGGCCAACTATCGGCCGGTGTCCAACTTGCCCTATTTGGCGGCAGCGGTTCAGTTGCAGGGCTTTCTGGATGACACTTCCGCGCTGGACCCATTTCAGTCCAGCTTCCAGCCAGGTCACAGGAAAGAGGCGGCACTGGTCGCCCTCACAGGCAATCTCCGTCGGTATCTGGATTGGGGCAGTACGGTGGTGCTGGTGGTAGATCTGTCGGCTGAGTTCAACACGATCGACCACCAGCAACTGATGCACTGCCTTGCCAACACGGGGGTTTGGGGGCTTGCCTTGCAATGGCTCACCTCCTTCCTCCAAGGTCGGGGACAGGGGGTGGTGCCGGGGGAGCAGACGTCCCAGAGGCACCCACTGGTATGCGGAGTTCCACAAGGGGCGGTGCTTTCCCCGATGCTTTTTAACATCTATATGCTCCCCCTTGCCCCGATTGCTCAGAGACACAGGCTGGGCTGTCACCAGTACGCTGATGACACCCAGCTGTATCTGTTGTTAGGCAACCAGTCTGAGGCCACCCCAGATGATCTGGATCGGGCGCTGCAGGACATAGCGGGCTGGCTCAGGCTGAGTCAGTTGAAGCTGAATCCAATGAAGACAGAGGTCCTGTGCCTGAGTCGGAGTGGGCCGGGGGCAGGGATCCCATAGCCGGCCTAAGGGGGGGCACCGTTGGTGTCAGCGCCAAGGGTCTGGAGTTTGGGAGTGCTCCTGGATGCTTCCTTATCTATGGAGGCCCAGGTAGCAGCCACTGCCAGGGTAGCCTTTTACCACCTACGGCTGATAAGGCAGCTGGTTCCCTTCCTCAAACACAATGACCTGGCATCAGTGATCCATGCAATGGTCACCTCGAGATTGGACTACTGCAATGCTCTCTACATGGGGCTGCCCTTGTCTCAGCTCCAGAGGCTGCAGCTAGTGCAGAATGCTGCAGCCAGGCTGTTGATGGGCCTCTCAGTACGAGACCACATCCAGTCTGTGCTGAGGGCCCTGCACTGGCTACCTATAGCGTACCGGATCCGGTTCAAAGTGCTGGTTTTAACCTTTAAAGCCCTATATGGTCAGGGGCCAGCCTACCTAAGGGACCGCCTTTCCCTGTACATACCCCAGAGAGCACTGTGGCCAGGCATGCAACATCGCCTGACCCTACCTGGTCCTAGAGAGGCTAGACTGGTGACCACCAGGTACAGGGCCTTCTCAGTGGCGGCTCCTCACTGGTGGAATGAGCTCCCAGAGAACATCAGGGCCCTGCAGGACCTTTTGCAGTTCCGCAGGGCCTGTAAAGCGGAGCTCTTCTACCAGGCCTTTAATTAGGAGCCGCCACTGGGGGGAAATGGTCCCTGGGAACCTGGTGAGTTAATTTCTAGCCTAGGAAATCGGTGTTGGAGACCTTTGGCTTGGGCTTGGGACCTAGGCTATGCTGCTGTGTGGGATATTGTATAGCCGCTTTTGCTTGTTAACTTCTGCTGATGGACTGAATTTTAAATTTAATTTTAACTTAACTTAAAATGTATGGATGGGTTTTAATATTGTTGTTAGCCGCCTGGAGCCGGTGTTTGCTGGGCAGGTGGGATATAAATCCAAAATAAATAAATAAATAAAAATAAATGAAGGGGGGAGGGAGAAGAACATGAAAGGCTTCAGTTATGCATTAAATGGAAAAACTGTGCAGTCGAATCCTGGAAAGGATTACTCAGAAGTAAGTCGTGGGGGATAAACTTTTAGATCTTGGAAGGGTGGGATCATTCTCAGCCATGGTTGCCATCGGGTTCCTAACTCCTAGCTGGCAAAATGCTAGACATTGGGGGGGGGGGGGGGGTTCTGGGAAAGGCATGTTTTAGGATAGGACAAGACGGGGTGGGGGTTGGACGACCTCATATGGGAAAAGGGGCATACAGTCCTCCCTCCAATGCAGCCATAAGAACATAAGAGAAGAAGAAGAAGAAGAAGAAGAA
Source organism: Lepidodactylus listeri (assembly GCA_029233225.1). Classification (NCBI taxonomy): domain Eukaryota; kingdom Metazoa; phylum Chordata; class Lepidosauria; order Squamata; family Gekkonidae; genus Lepidodactylus; species Lepidodactylus listeri. The sequence goes on from JARCFY010000001.1 coordinate 150,206,809, forward strand.
GAAGAAGAGATTGGATTTATACCCCGCCCTTCACTCACTTGGAGTCTCAGAGCGGCTTACAAACTCCTTTTCCCTTCCCCTCCCCACAACAGACACCCTGTGAGGTAGGTGGGGCTGAGAGAACTCTTTCCCATGCTGTCCTTGAGGGAACAGCTGGTACAGAGCTATGGCTTGCCCAAGGTCATCCAGCCAGGTGCAAGTGGAGGAGTGGGGAATCAAACACGGTTCTCCCAGATTAGAGACCGCACACTTAACCACTACACCAAACGAGAAGCCAATGTTGGATCAGGCCAGTGGCCCATCCAGTCCAATGCTCTGTCACACAGTGGCCAAAAACACCAGATGCTCTCAGAAGGTCCAGCAGTGGAGGCAGGACACTAGAAGCCCTCCCACTGCTGCCCCCCATCAAGCACCAAGAATACAGTGCATCACTTGCCCCAGACCATAGGCATCAACTACGGGGGGGCTCAAGGGCTCGAGCCACCCCCAAAATTTCCCGGGGGGGACTGAGGCCCCCCAGGAAAATGGAGCGCACAACGCCACGTGTCCCCGGGCCCTTTCTAGGGCCGCCACCGCTGTCTCTCTCTCCCCCCCCCCCGGCCTGGCTGCCTCCGTCCCTCCCTCCCTCTGTCCGTCCAGGGGCCAGCTAAGCAAATGCCCAGCTGGCCCCTGGATGGATGGAGGGAGGGATGGAAGCAGGAGTGGCCAGGCCAGGGGGGAAGCAGCAAAGGCAGGGACATGGTCCCAGCATGCGCATGTGCTTTGCGTGTGCACACAAGCCCCTGGGCCCCCCAGGGATTTTAAAACTTGACGCCCCTGCCCCATACTGAGAGTTCCAATCTATACTTTGTGGCTAACAGCCACTGATGAACCTCTGCTCCATATGTTTATCCAATTCCCTCTTGAAGCTGTCAATGCTTGTAGCTGCCACCACCTCCTGTGGCAATGAATTCCACGTGTTAATCACTTTTTGGGTGAAGAAGTACTTCCTTTTACCTATTCTAACCCGACTGCTCAGGAATTTCATTGAGTTACCACGCATTCTTGTATTGTGAGACAGAGAGAAAAGTACCTCTTTCTCTACCTGCTCTATCCCATGCATAATCTTATAAACCTCAATCATGTCACCCCTCAGCCATCGTTTCTCCAAGCTAAAGAGTCCCAAACGCTTTAACCTTTCTTCATAGGGATTTCTTCATAGCCATTTTCTCCGGGGGAACTGATCCCTGTCAGCTGGAGGTTGGTTTTGCACCACTATCTAAGCGGAAGGGGTGGAATAATCAGTGTCTTTCATTGAAAGAAAAGTGAAATGTATGAAACTGACCTTCAGTTTGGTGAGTACAAAAGGAGCATGGGAGAAAGGAACTTCTGCCTACACTGGAATCAGCAGTAGTAAGAATCCAGATGCCTTCCCAGTGTGGGGCCAGGGAAGCCAGCTGGTGTCCAACAACTATAACACTATAATTCCCTCTTTGGCTTCCTGTATGACATATACAGTATTAAAGGAAAATGCTCAGAAGATGTACAGAAGGCTTTAATTTCTATATCTTGTGTTCTTGTGGATAATTTTTGAAATTCTGCTTTTAATTCCATGCAATTTTTATCTGCTTGAGCCGCTATATTATTCATTTTAACATTTACCTCTCCTATAGCGTCTAACATTTTCTTTTCCATTGCTTCCATAACAGCTAGTAGCTCTTTTTCTTTTTTTGCTGCCATTGTAGGAGAGGACCATGTGGCTGCTCTCGATCTTAGTCCTCGGTCCGTTTTGCCTCTTTAAAAGGATCGATTTTATCTTGTCTTCCAAATCAAACACCAATTAGTGCATTCAAACAAGCTAATCTTGCCAAGTCAAATTATGTTGGTTTCAGCCTTCTACGTTATATAATCTTTGAGATATTGCAGTTTAAAAATTTTATAAATCCAAAATGGCGGCCGCGACTTCTCTATGGTTAATGTCAAAGGTTATAGTCTTTTTACCTTGCTTCTGGCTTGCCGTAGTTTCCTTTTGTCCCTTCCTTTTCTTTACTTGTCTGCTCTCTGCACGTCACTTCCTGTTATGGTCTTTCTGGTCCGGCAGTATTTAGAGTCCCCTTTCTGGTCCGGCAGTATTTAGAGTCCCCTTTCTGGTCCGGCAGTATTTAGAGTCCCCTTTACCTTCTTCCGGTTCTTCTCCTTTTTCCTTCTTGTCTGCTCTTCTAGCCGTCACTTCCTGATTCAGTCCTCACGTCTTAATCTCGCGATGCTTGGTTCCCTTCTCCCTCTTTGTCTCGCGATGCTTGGCTTCCCCTCCCGACTCCTTTTAACCGCAGGAATGTTAAACAACTTGTTTTTTTGGCTTTTTAAGTTCAAATTCGGTTTTTTAGCACTTCAAAACTGCTCTCATCCAATCAACATCAGTCTATTGCTTCACCCGATCTGTTTTTCATCTTTCAAAACGCGGCAATGGTAAGGCAAAAAACTTTTTTCCGTTACCTTTTGTTGTTACTTCGCTTCAGATGTGGTCCCAACGTTTAAACTTTGTCTTCTTTGTTAAGGAATCAGGGGAATTGGAGGTTTTATGCTGAATTTTTCAGCTCAGCTCGGCTCCTTAGAGATACTCGCAAGAATCCTCTTCGGCTGCAGTGCTCAAGGTGTCGGAAAAGTCTCCTCCGAGACTTTCCCTTCACCGAGGTTGCTCAAACCTGGATTATATTGCTTGCTGGTCCTCACACTACCTGTGTGAGGTTGCGTCGGGTGGATTAACCCACCCAAGCTGTCAGGAAGAGCCGCTGTCCGCCTTGCGCATTTGCAAAGCGTGTCAGACCTCCATTCTCCCAACTGGAAACCCAACTCCCAACTGGAAACCCAACTCCTCCATTCTCCCAACTGGAAAGTGCTTTACTGACCCCTTTGTAATAGATGGAAAGAAAATCATAGTAATGAAAGAATTGCCTAGAGCAATACTGCAAGAAAGGAAAAAATTCAAGCGTCTGACGGATAAACTGAAGGAGAAAAAAATCAGATTTCGTTGGGAAATACCTCAAGGACTAAGTTTTTATTATGGCAGCTCCAGAGTGGTGATTAAAAGCACAGAAGAAATGTATGCATTCCTGGGAGAGAATAAAGACGATTTTGGAGATATTTAAGAATATATCAAAATGGATTACAAAATACTTACATGGAATGTAAATGGACTAAATTCACCCCAAAAACGTAGAATGGTAGGTCACTGGTTGGAAAAACAAAAATGTAATATAATTTGCTTGCAAGAAGCTCATCTTAAAAACCAAGACCATAAATATTTAATAAGGAAAAAATTGGGAGAAGAATTTTATTCTTTAGCAAGCAATAAAAAAAATGGTGTTGTAACATATGTCAAAAAAGATTTGGAACCCAAAGTAATATTCAAAGACAAAGATGGAAGATATTTAGCTATTGAAATTTTACTGCAAGGAGTGAAAACTTTGATTGTGAACATTTATGCTCCGAATGGAGCTAAAGAATTTTTTTTTAAAGAACTTCAAATGGAATTGGACAATGTAAACTATGATCAAATTATGATGTTAGGAGATTTCAACGGAACTGTAGATAATAAACTAGACAGGCGCTCTAAAAGAAAGGATGAGACGTTAGGGAAGCTTCCAAAAAACTTTTTTGAACTGATAAAACAAGAAAAGTTGGAAGATATTTGGAGGAAAGCTAACCCACAAGGAAAAGACTTTACCTTTTACTCTAACAGACATGACTCACATTCAAGAATTGACATGATTTGGATGACTACTAACCTAACCTTTAAGACAAGAAAAGTGGAAATTTTACCCAGAATAATCTCAGATCACAATCCGTGTTTATGGACAGCTGGGCAGATTAAAAAACAAAAGAGATGGAGAATAAACGAGGACTTATTAGATAATCAAGAAATAATTAAAAAATTACTTGAAGAAACAGACCTATACTTCCAAGTAAACATGCAGAAAGAAGTTAAAATTCAAACCGTATGGGATGCATATAAAGCAGTGATGAGAGGACTATTGATATCGTTAAATGCTAAAGATAATAAAAAGAAAAAAGAGCAATATGAAAATATTTTACAAGCCATTAAAACAAAGGAAGAAGAACTGAAGAAGAAACCAGGGAAAAAGAAACTGCAAAAGGAAATTTGGATGCTACAAGACCAAGCAAAAGCCATTTTGAACCAGGAGATGTACTGGAACTTAAAAAAACTTCAACAAAAAGCATTTGAAGGTGCAAATAAACCCGGAAAATACTTAGCATGGCAATTAAAGAAAAAACGTGAAAATAAATTTATCACTAAAGTGATAAGAGATAATATTGAGATAATAGATAACAAAGGAATAAAAAGAGAATTTTTTAAATACTACGCAAAACTTTTTAAGAAGGAAAACAAAGACAGAAGAAAGATTAAAGAATACCTGCAAACATTAAAGCTACCAAAACCAACAGAGAAAATTAAAGAACTATTTAATAATCCAGTATCATTACAAGAGATCAAAAATGCAATAAATGACTCAAAATTAGGTAAAGCACCTGGACCGGATGGATTTACAGCGAAGTTCTACAAAACGTTACAGGAGTCAGTTTCACCGGTGTTACTGCTATTGATGAACAATATAAGAGTTACTGGAGAGGTACCAGAAACCTGGAAAGATGCATCCATCTCACTGATCCCGAAAGAAAATCAGGATTTGACCAATGTTAAGAACTATAGACCGATCTCTTTACTGAATAATGATTATAAGATTTTTGCTAAGATTATAGCGGATAGACTAAAAGAGCACCTTAAAGAGACTATACAAACAGAACAAGCAGGGTTCTTACCTAATCGACAAATAAGGGACAATCTAAGAGTAGTAGTGGACGCTATAGAATATTACGACAAACATCCTGAAAAGGAAGTGGGCTTTTTCTTTTTAGATGCGGAGAAAGCGTTTGATAATTTAAACTGGGATTTTATGTTTGAAGTTTTAGAACATCTTGAGATCGGTGAATATATGCTTAACTTCATTAAAGCAATATATAAAGAACAGAAATCCTCAATAATAATTAATACTGAAAAGACAGACGATTTTAAAGTTGAAAAAGGAACAAGACAAGGATGCCCGCTTTCGCCGCTGCTATTTATTTGGATTTTAGAAGTTCTACTGTTAAATGTGAAGGAAGACAAAGATATTAAAGGCTTAACAACTAAAGGTTTTTCTTTCAAATATAGGGCCTTTGCAGATGATGTGATGTTTATAGTGGAAGACCCCTTATCCACATTACCACATTTGTTACAGAGAGTAAAAGAGTTTGGTGACTTAGCAGGATTTTATGTAAATAAAAACAAATCGAAAGTAATGTGCAAAAATATGTCAAATAAGAAACAAAACGAGTTACAAAAACTTACAGAATGTGAGGTGGTGAAAAAGACAAAATATCTGGGTGTAAACCTAACTATGAAAAATATTGATCTTTATAAAAATAATTATGAAAAATTATGGTTGCAAATTATGCAGGATATTAAAAAGTGGAATGTATTGAATTTGTCATTGCTGGGTAGAATTGCGGTGGTCAAGATGAATGTGTTACCACGATTAATGTTTTTGTTTCAAACTATTCCAATTGTGAAAGATGTAAAAACATTCAAATGTTGGCAGAAGGAGCTGTCTAAATTTGTGTGGGGAGGGAAAAAACCAAGAATTAAGATGAAAATAATGTGTGATGCCAAAGAAAGAGGAGGGTTTCAACTACCAAATCTAAGGTTATACCATGATGCAATATGTTTGACCTGGGTAGGGGCATGGACTATGTTACAAGATAGAATGTTATTGTCCCTGGAAGGTCATGATTGTAGATTTGGGTGGCATGCATATTTGTATTATGGCAAAACAAAAATGGACAATATGTTTAAACATCATTATTTGAGAAGAACACTAATGGATACGTGGACAAGATATAAAAACTTTTTTTCAGAAGAGATACCCATGTGGATTGTACCCGCAGAAGTCTTACATCCAATATCAAGATATAAAGGACAAGATTGGCTGAAGTATAGAGACTTATTAATAAGACATGGCAAGGATTTCAAACTGAAGGAGCAGCATCAGATTGATTTTGATTATGGTTGGTTAAGATATAGACAAATATATGACTTGTATAGAAGTGATAAAAAACACGGTTTCAGGGGAAAAAATAATGAAATAGAACAAGTTTGGGAGGAAGGTGGGAAAAAAATGATTTCTAAAATGTATAAAGTCTTGCTAAAATGGTTTAATGCTGATGAAATGGTAAAAGAACAAATGGTAAAATGGGCGATAAACTTTAACAAAGACATTGAAATGGAATCTTGGGAATTTTTATGGAAAAATGCTATGAGTATATCTACGTGTTATAACTTAAAAGAAAATTGTTTTAAAATGATGTATAGATGGTATATGACACCAAAAAAAATTGCAAATATTGGTCAAAATATGTCTAACAAATGTTGGAAGTGTAAAAAGAAAGAAGGGTCTTTTTATCATATGTGGTGGACTTGTGATAAAGCAAAGACTTATTGGTCAAAAATACATGCAGAAATGGAAAAAATCTTGAAATGTACATTTAAGAAGTTGCCTGAAATGTTATTGCTAGGACTTAAACTAGAAGAGATAAATGTAAAGAAAAGGACAATAATATGGTATATGATTACAACAGCAAGAATGGTGTATGCACAAAACTGGAAAAATGAAAAAATACCAGAGGTGTGGGAATGGTTGAAAAAACTGTTATATATGGCTGAAATGGATAAGTGGACTAGAAAATTGAATAATCTCTACTCAGAGACCTTTCTGGAAGACTGGAAAGATTTGAAAGAATATGTTGAAAAGTATTGGGATATGAAAAACTATATCTATACATGGTTATAATAGCATAAAGGAATAGAAATATATTATATGAATGTTTTAGTTAAAATTAGACAATGAAACTGTTTTTATTTAGAAATACATAAGAGTATAGAAAATAAGAATTGGTGTATAAGTATAAGTATTTTAAAGCTATATAACCGTTACCAGAAACGAAACATAGATATAAGTATTACTATTTTGAATAAAATGGAAAATGTGTTATGCTTCAGATGTGGTGGGAAACCACCAAAACAAGATAAAAATAGAATGTACAAATAGAACAAAATGTTATCTAATATGGAAAAAGGGATTTGTATAAGGTTAAATGTATTATTTTCGATGTTTTTTTTTTTGAAAAATAAAAATTTCTTTACAAAAAAAAAAAGAAGATGTACAGAAGGCCTGCAAGAATTTGGAACAAGCATTGGTGCACAATGGAAACAAAGACATTGTTGCTGAAGATCTGTGTTGTGAACTGCAATCAGTAGCTCGAAGACTTCCAAATTCTATGCCACCACAAAGAGTACTTCTCTACATACTTTAAAAAACCCTGCAGGATAGTGTGCCTAGTGTTTCTGTTGCTCTAAGGATCCTCCTCATACTTCCAGTGTCAGTGCAAGTGGTGAACGCAGTTTCTCAAAACTCAAACTTATAAAAACACACATACGCTCAACAGTGCTGCAAAAGAGACTACTTGGTTTGGCAACTATTTCAATTGAACATGCTGAAGCATCAGCGCTTGACCTGAAGGAATTGGTGACAACATTTGCTAAAGAAAAGGCACGCAAAATTAGATTCTGATGTGCCTGAAATGGAAAAATCAAAGAGACTTAAATGGAACATCACAACTAACAGGATTTATCAAAAAGCTTTGTGATTTGTGTTTTTCTGCTTGAGAAAATCAGAGATTGTATTCCTTGTTCTCAAAATTAATTTTTTTTTTAGCAATTTAAAATTTTGTTTTTGCATTTATTTTTGAAAAATGGTGGGCGCACGGGGGGGGGGGGGGGGCGCCAGAAGGTATCCTCTCCTAGTGTGGAAAAAAAACCTGGGGTCAGCCCTGAACCTAGCCATCCTTGTATGGCTAAGGTTCAGTTTTGTCTATCAGCAGGCTTTACCCAGGGCAGAAACCATAATGTGTAAGTACCTGTATATCGACCAAAGGCCTCTCAGTCTGATGGGCAAGAACACCTGCAGGCTATAGAAGACTTTGAGCACCTCCCTGGTTTTGGGGACAAGGGTCGATTCAGAGATTGGGAGATAGCACTGCCATTTGCTTTGCTTCAAAGTGGGCAGGTCAGTCAGGATTAACCTTCCCTCTAATGATCTAGAAAGCAGTTACAAACTCTCTTTCCATATGATGTGCCTTAAACTCACACTTTAAGATATATCATATTTAAAGCAAGATCATTGTTCGCTTAGGGCACCAAGCAAAGGCCATAACTGCTTAAACTCACAGTTTAAGGTCCAAGTGTGGATGCAGTTAAGCCTAAATAGCTCAGAAGAGTAAGGACAAGAATTGCATAACCACTGAACTACCCGGTGACTCTGTAGGGCAGTCGAAAGACAAAGACCATTCATCGTTCTCATTTTATACAGGAGTGCAAGGACCTGTGGGGCTCTTCTGAATGATGCAGCTTCTAATCAAATACAAAAAAGATGGGCAACCAGAGAGACCCTTCCTCAGCCTAACTTGCCTAGGCATTTAGCATGGCACAACTGACAAGCTGAGGCTATTGCCCAGTGCCAAACTAGAATTGGACAATATTGCAATGGCTGCAGGGCAGTGTCTCCCAAAATGTGAGCTTGTTGGCCAGCAAGGCACTTTAAGTGCTCTTATGGATTTTAAGATTCATAATCTTGAACTTGAGTTGCTAGCATTGGAAGGGCCATGTGCATTCTCCATTGCAGGGGAAAGTTCCAGCCCATGCCAGGAGACCGACACCCAACATAGTTCACAAAGACAGAGACAAAGACTCCTTCCCTGAGGTTTCTTTCTGTCACACCATGCTGGTCAACCCCTGCCCCCTCCAACACACCTGAATGGATTATGCTAACACGGTTGCCTGGTAACTGATGGTCGGGCCATCACCCAGTCGGCCAGGGCCATTGACAGACAATGAAGTGGCCCCGGTGAGTCATCAGGCCTCGCCCAAGGTGTGTTCCTGGTGAGATCATAGTTTTTGCAATATTGTCCACTCCCCGGCCCTCCTCCTTTTTGTTTACCTTTGCCCTATGGTAGGGTCAGAAAGGGACGGACCGCCTAGTAGGTGTGTTAGTGGGATGTGGTTAGCGCTGACTGCCCCCAAGACCACCTAATAAAAGACCTTGCACAGAGGCAATCGGTCTCTTGAGCCATCGTCCCCTATCTGCTTTACCCCCCCCCCCCTTTATGTCCAGCTTGCTATCCCACTACCTTGCCTCCCTCTTTAATCCCTGGTTTGCGCAGTCAGGAAGAAGCATGTATCTGCAGGTTTAGATCACGCTCCCCCATTTTTCCTTTCCAATCCCTCTAATCTTCTTTTGGAACAAGGATCCATCTCCAGGATAGGTAAAGTATCATCCATCAATGAAACTCCTGCTAATGCAACAGTGCTATTTTCTATCTTTATTTCCTTAGACCTGTGTGTTTGTGTGTGAGATTCTGTTTTGTGTATGCTTGAACAACAGCATTCAGTAAACCGCATTTAATTTGCCATCTGCCTCACGTGCCTCTTTCCTTGAGAACTCCTGGGAGGGGTGGGACCCTGGTATAGTTGGCAAGAACCCATGTATTTTGCCAATTGCTAACTTTAAATTAAAGCAATTCGGCTAACAAGCTGAGACCCGAAAGTGGGTCAGAAAGCCTCTGAAAGTGGGTCACAGGCCAGCACTTCCTAGTGGCAGCTCCTGACCCTTGCATCTTTCTCTTCCTTTCCTCCTCATCAGCTTCACACATTCTCATTCTTCTTTGTTCTTCTTTGTGACAATAATGAAGGGGGGAGGGGAACCTTCTAGCAACTAATAACTTCACAGTAGTAGCTAAAAGAAGGGGGAGAAGGGCCAGGGAGTAGTTGGGAGCTGTTTAGCATGTCATGGAAAAACCAGAGGAGGCTGGAGGGGGGCTCAAGGCTGGAGGAGGGCTCTAGCCTGGCACTGCTCCTTCTGCAGCTCAGCCTCTTGCCCAGCCCACTGCATTGCTTCACTACCCTCTACCTGCTGTGGGAGGCGTACTGCACCAAGCCCCTTGGTCCCAACCTCTTCACTACCATCTGTCATCTTCATGTACTTCCTCAACTCAGTGTCCCCCAAGCACACCTCTTCAAACTCTGTCTCAGCTGTCAGAGGAGGATATGAACTCCCACTACTGGGAATAGCTGCACCCTCTGTGTGATGTTTGTTGTTTTCTCAAAAACATCTGGTTGGGCACTATAGAAGATGGAATACTGGAATAGATGGGTGCCAAGGTCATTGTTTGCTTAGGGCACCAAGCAAAAGCCAGCCCTAGATGGATCACCTCAGTGTTCCCTCTAAGCTGAGTTAGTGTGAGCTAGCAGTTTTTTAGCCTCCGGCTCACAGATTTTTGTCTTAGCTCAGGAAGGATGGCTCTAGAGCAAACAGTAGTCAAATCGCTTGCTCACAGCTTTAATGCCAGTAGCTCTCAAAGTAGAATTTTTGCTCACAAGCCTCCACAGCTTAGAGGGAGCATTGGCCACCATGCAAATTAATTTGAACTTGTGGGTCACCATACCAAAAAAGGTTGGGAACCAGTGCTCCAGGGCATTACTCAAAGCTCTTGTTGTCACCAGGCTAATAGGATCCAAAAGAAGAATGTAAGCAGCACTTTGTGTACGAGGGCCAGTGTATTATACACATAGAAGATACCTTATGAGCATTAATGATTGTCTTTTAAAAGAGTATGGAGGTCACCAAGTCACACAGTGCCTAAGTGGAGTTACAGCCTGCTGAGTCTTCTGAAGAAAATCCTAAACACAGCTACACCCTTCTATGTGCATTGAAGTCAATGGAGGCAACTCTGCATTAGGATGTCACTGGCAAAGGAGCAGACATCCTAAGCATGGGATCATTAGTGATATGCTATGTTTGCAGCATAGGGCTTCTATATTATCTATATGTGGAGGCACTGAAAGAAGAAGGGTGGCTCAGTTTGCCTATTGCAAGGGTGGCTAGACACCTCTATGTGGAGGTTTGTAACAACCAGAACTAACCAAAGATCCACCAGTTGGCATCAGATAGTAGAAGCTTCTCCAGAGGCACACATTTGTACCAGGTAAAGCAGACTTGTTCCTGATGATTTCCTTGTCTCAAGATTGTGGTTTCAGCCGGTAAGTGCATGGACTGCCAATAGCATCATGCACTGTAATATGAATTTTGTTGACTTAAGACACCATGTTATAACTGGGACACTCATTAGTAGCATACTTTGCCCGAAGATTAATCCAGCCTTGAGAGATACAAAAAGAAAAAGAAAATGAGCACAATTGTAGCACGGAAATCTCATGCTTGAAGGCCCCAAACAACAGGAAGATCGGCACCGCACACAGTAGTACAGGAAGAGCATTAGAAGCGTACCACCACCTGAATTATAACCACATTCTTTTAATTGGAAGCTGCATAATCTTGTATGTGCTAAGGTTGACTGCTTTACCTCCAGAGCTTAATTAGCAAAACTGGAAATAGAATGAATGCTATATGATGCTCTGTGCAATAAGCTTGTAATTGTGCCATAAGAATATCCCCTGGTTTAAAATATTAAGCAAAAGCCAGAGGGTTTATTAATTTTCAGTTAAATCTGACACAACTGGGCAATTACTTTAAAATATGTGTGTGCTTAAAGCTCGCCTCACCTGTCCTGTATCCCCAGCTCTTCTTTCATCCAAATCAATAGTGAACCCACTCATTAATCTACACAGTAAAGTGACCCTTTCAGCCAGACCCTTAAGGAGAAGTGCTGGGGAAGGCACAGGAGTTGGGGGAGAGAGACTTATAGATTAATAAACAGTAGAAGATGGTTGTTCAATGTTACAACTTGAATTCCACCCATCAGGAGTAGAGGAAACGATTCCCTTCCAGTTAAATTGACTGAAACATTCTGCAACAATGGAGAATAATAAAGCACAATTAAAAGTGAAAGTGACCTGAGGCTGTTAAAGTGCTTGCAGGCTGTTTTAATGGAACATGAAGGCCATTTAAAGGTCACTGGGCTTTGGAGCAAATTCCTCTGTATGGTTTCTAGGAGGAAAAAAAATCACAGGTCTTTTCAGAGTCATCTTTTAGTTTCTAAAATGGAGCAGCCCTTCTTTCCGAGGAAACCAAGCAAATTAATGTGCTTCTGCTCAACTTCTTTTTTCCCAAGGACACCTGGGAAATCAGAGAGTTCACAAATGGTATCTTGTGCTTTCTGGGGGCTGAGAAGAACAGAGATTATTGCTACATTGCCTTCCAGCAATTCCCTTTTCTCCATGTGTAAAATTGCCTAATTCCCTGACTCTGTATACCCAAAGGAACAGACGATTTTAATAAACATTAGTAACTTTTTAAAATTTATGTTAATGTTTATCAGTGCTGCATAATAGGGGTGCATCATTTGGTTGGATTCCACCACGACCATTTAAGAAAAGTGACAGCAGTTGGAAAGGATCCATTACCCATTTTCAGATCATAGAAATCCAGGGTGGCTTGCAAACTACGGAGATGTTCAGTGATCTTGAAAACAGTGAAATGGGGTCCAACAAGGATAAATGCAAATTCTGATGTAAAATAAAGAAGCATAAAACAGTTATTTGGCAATGGTGCCACCTGGAAAGATTTAAGGATGGTTGTGAAGATTGGCTTAACATTCAGTTGCAGACAAAACATGAGCTGGTTACCTTTGATCGCTCATTAAGTTCTTATAAATGAGGCCACATGAAATACCAGGAGTAGTCACAGTTACAAAGGATGAGGCAGGCATGTGGGTTGTGTAACAAGTAATAAGGAATCTAAAAAGGAGGCACTGTAGGGGAACTAAGATGCTAGGTACTAGCAATATATTGTTTGAACTTTGTAGTGAGCATTGATTGGTTGCGCGGGGAAAGGGTTGGTGTCAGGTGTCCTTGTATCAGAGTAGTAGGGCTCCCATTCTCAGAGGGGGACACATCTAACAAGTCCCCGAGAGTTTTATCCATGTGCCTGACTGTCTCTGCTTCTCCAGGTCAGCCATCTTGGCCTCGACGGTGCAAATGCATTCCCCGAGAACTAGGAGCTCCTTGCATCGAGCACACAACCATGATTTCGGTCCAGTTGGCAGATAGTCATACATGTTACACTCATTGCAGTACACTGGATAGCCCCCAACACCCTGCTGGGACTCTACCTTCATAATTGCTTTTTTCCCCTTTTAAATAATTTTCCTATTTATGTAGATCTGTTTGTGGAAAGTGTTTTTACCCTTGTAGGGATGTGGAGAGACTATATATTTATTTATTCATTCACTTCATTTATGCCCCTCTTTCCTCCCCAATAAAGGTTCTAAAGCAATACATTGTTCTCCTAGCCTCCGTTTTATCCTCACAACATCCCTGTGAAGTGGGTTAAGAGTGTGTGCTTGACCCAAGGTCCCCCAGCAAGCTTCCATGGCAGTGTGGGGTTTCAAATCTGGAGTTTCCCAGAACCTAATCTGAGGCTGTGGTTAGGCAAGCAAAAAGATCCAGTGTGGCCCTGATTCTAATTGATCCAGGTTTTTCGTAACTGAGAGTTTTGATCAGACTGAACCCCCTTAACCCTCTTCACCACATCCTTGATCGATCAGACACAGCAGCCAGGGATTGTGGCAGTCAGGCAGCTTTTTTAAAAACATTAGTCTTCCAGGCATGTGCATAAGCACTGATGGAAATTAGCATTTCAAACTCCTGGCAGAATGACAGCAGCTGGTGGCCACTGGGACTGCTGAAGAAGGCTGCTGGGAAATGGAGTCCAGTGTGAGGGTAGTGTTTTTGAAACTATGCTTCTGAGAAATTCCACATTTCAAAATAATAATAATAATAATAAAAAATTTAAAAGTGGGGTGGGGGGAATAGAGAAGCTTCATCCTGTGTCCTGTGTGCTGCTGGTGTTCTTATTTAAAAACTTGGAGCAAAGCTGGAGTGACTGGCTTTGTTCTCATACTCCCTCCCTCCCTCTCTGAAACAAACTCATCTTGTCAGTTAACCCCTTCCCTACTCTGTGTGTCGCAAAGCTGTAGGCAGGAGACAGCTGAAACACACAAATGGCAAAAGTGCAAGGAAAACATTCAAATGTCCTAAACGCCAGGAGGCAGTCCAGACAGGTGGAAATGCGGGGTGAAGCTGGAAACAACCATAAAGTACCTGTTTTTCCTGATGTCGAGAAAACCGGGATGGAAGAGGGTTGATTGTGGGAGGTTGATGCATGCCGGACGAGATGCAGATGTGGCCATCTGATCATGCATTTTAAATCCATTAGGGAGTCGCAGCAGCTCTGGCACAAACGGACCATGTGATCGCAGCCTGACACTCTAACGACTATGCCTCTCTGACTCTCATTTTATGAAGAATCAAATGCTTATAAGAAAAGCTGTGATATTTAAAGGGCTCAAACAAAGGACTTGTGAGGGAGCCAGGTTAACACTAAATCAGATGTTAGTTGATAGGGTAAACGATAATCCTTAGAATTTGGCATTACAGAAAGATGAGTCTCAAATATTGTTCACTTTCCTTCTTTCGGGCAATTGCTGCTTCATGTGGTATGAAGAATATATCAGTTTATATGCCCTTTGAATCCAGCCCATGAAGTAATATAAAGATAATTCTTCTTTCAGTAGGGAGTTTGTGTTTATTTAGCGAACAGTGAGAAGCTGTAGGCTCACTTTAAACCTTTTGAAATATCTAGGCGACGATCTGCACACTCATTTTCCCACTGCTGGATCAGGGATTTAATTTGTGGTTTTATACAGGGGTTCTGGTTCCCCTATGCTCTAATGGACCCCATGAAACTCATCTGTACTAATTATGGTACAGTTCCCATGTGATCTGCTAATAAGGAGATATTTTCATGATGAGGGCATATACCTATAGCTCAATATATGTATTTTTCCTGGCAGTTATTTAGCAATTAGTAATAGGTGTGCCTAGGCCTCTTGACATTAAAAAAATCAGGCCCTATGACACACAATGTGGTCTACTTACGCCTTTAATCTTTTAAGGAACCAGTTTTAAATGATTTCCTTGCCAATTTTTCAGGAATGCCCTCCCAAGAGAACCATAATCAGTGCAATCCTAAACAGAGTTACACTCTCCTAAATCCATGGAAGTCAGTGTGCACAACTAGGCCATCTCTCCTGCTATTTTCAACCACAGCAGCTTCACTAATCCAAGCAAGGCCTTCTGCAAATGCCAACCAGAAAATGGGCAAAATCAACACATGCCATACATGTCCCTCCTCCATTGTGGGCCACACCTTGTGGAATGGCCTCCCTGAGGAGGTCAAAAAGACTTCCATTAGCCTGGCTTCCCACAAACTATGCAAAACTGAACTATTCAAGTGGGCTTTTCTACACAGGCAATAGGTAGCACTGAACAAAAGGCTTCACAAAGTTACTTGGATAAATTATTGGGGACTGGTCTGTACTACTGTGTATAGTTTGCTGTGGGTTGGTTCCCATTGTGTACTTCTGCATCATTTAATGTGTTGTGTTAACATTTACGCTTTGCTTCAGTTCTGTTTTTTAGACTTCTGGTCAATTCTACAACCTAAATCCTATTTAATTGTTTACTGAATGTCCCATCTTGTTGATTGGATTGACTCATTTGGTGTAATCCACCTTGAGTCCCAGTAAGAAAGGCAGACTACAAACAAATAAATATGTTTAGGATTTCACTGAAAATCTCCAAAACTACTTCCAAGCACATCTGCTGAGGAAACCTTGTTACACAGATAGGCTGGGCCAAACTACTGAGAAACCATTTGTGGTAAGTAGTTCCCATCATAATGAGTGGACACAGAGCAGGATCAAATCACCAGTGTGGGGGAGGACTGAGATAGGAAGAAGGTAAAAAAGACAGGGTGAGAAGGAAATCTATAGGAGCAATATGCATGGGAAGAGAAGAACTGCAAAAATGGGTGTTTTGAGTACTGGGCTATGGATCCCAGCTCAGATACAGAAACAGTCAAACCCAGCTCCCACACTGAACTTTGATAGAGATAGATTTTGCTTCTGCTGAATCAGTATTTCCAGTTAGGAACATCACCAGCTCTGTAGCAATGCCTGGGATCTATAACTTTACATTGGATGGCTGTTGTTAGCAACCAAACGTACAAAAGGTACTCTTGTCATTCATTTGTTGTACATCCACTTTTTCCTTATCTCAAGAGAATATAGTGCAATTACTCAAGTGCTGGATTCTGACTGTGGAGACCTGGATTTCAGCCTCCACTGACTGCTCGACTAAACATGATAGCATCCCTATGTCTGCTACAGGGATGCTCCTTCATTTTAAGGCTGGTAGTTTCTCCTTTCAAAAATGCTGTTTGGGGGGGAGATGATCCTTAAAGCCAGCCCAACACTGCCAGCTAAGTAGAACCTAGGCTATCTTTCCCTGGCTGAGGAGGACTGGAAATGGTGTGGGCAGGAGACAGGAATTCCAGCAGTAGCAAAGGGGAGAGAGGTGCTAGCCAGGCAATGGAGATGCCCACATCTCCACCCCTGGCTGTTCTCTCATTGCCATACAAGCACCACCTGTCACCTCTGTTGCCACTGGAGCACCTCCGTCCCTACTGCACTGTTTTCAAGCTTCTTCAACCTGGGGATGACCACCTGGGTCTCTGCAAAGGGTGTGCAGCAATTAAAAACAACAACAACCCAACAGCATTTTTCAAAGAACTGAAAAATATCAGTGTTGCCTGTTTCCCAAGCTCCAAATGCCATTATGGTATTTTGATCTGGGTTTGTCTGTCTGTCTGTTTGTTTATTGCTCTATTATTCCCTGTGGGGAAAGTTTCCTGGGGGATGAGAGGGTTTTTTAAAAAGGTGTTGGCACCAAAATTTCAGGGAAGCTGCTAGTGCCTGTTTTTTAAATAACCTCAAATTTCAAGTTGATTGTACCAAGGATTCCAATTCTATTGGCCCCTGAACAAGGTGCCCTCAACAGGAGAATCTACCATTAAAAAAAAAAAAAACTGGAACAAACACAAACCAACTCCAGCAAAGAACAAACTTTTTTAAAAAAACCAAAAACATTTGAAAATAACAAGAGTCTTACCTGAAGCAGCCTGGCAAGCCAATACCAAGCTGGGAGACACAACAACACGAGGGGGGGGGACAGCCCTGGGGGCCTGCAAATTCTGACTCCTGATACTCCTGGTTAATCCCAACTAATCAGGACACTCTTTTTTTGGTATCCTGAAAAATCCTGGATTTATTTGAAAAAACATACACACCAAAAATACCAATAATATATAAAGGAAATATTGACAAGGTATTTTTCAGATATATTTTTGGCTTGGTTACATCCAAGCAGACATTCCTACCCAGCTGTGGTGCCATCAGGTTGGCTTTAAGGAAATGAGAAAAATCTCATTTGAAAACAAACTGTTTTATAAGGGCTTGACATACAACATTACATTCAGCTGGCTATTTCTATCTGAGCACTAATCTTTCCATGTATTAACTTGTCATTTAAAAGGGAATGGTGAGCAGCAACTACAATTTTGCCTTGATAAAGACTCTGAAAGACCTTAAGCAAGACTCTCGAGAAAAATTCAAGTGGGAAAATAATGGTTGCTGGCTGGATGGAAGACGTCTAATGTGTTCTGGAAGTGTTAATTAAAATTCCTAATAGCTGACATTATGGCCTTTGCATCAGGAATATATTTAGTCCTGAATGCCTTACTTATCATCATAGAGCACATCTGCTATATTGCTCCCACATTTATTCCTTGAGGCCTAAATATTTGAAGCTAAAATGCTTTGACCTCATTGAATTTGTTGCCAGAACAAGTGAAAATTGCACCCATGATTTGCTGAAGTACTCCTTCTCTTCTGGGAAGGTCCTGCTAAGTAGTACTAATAGTACTAGTAGAATCTGTTACCTGCTAAACAGGCTTGAGGCGGGTTTGTAAGAGATGAATGATCTAGACATGTTTCCTTCTGGTATGGCTGGCTAAATTATGAGTGGTAGGCACCATGTTTCGGTGGATCCAGTCTTACTTGGCTGACAAATTCCAGAAGGCGGTGCTGGGGGACGCTGCTTGGCCCGATGGAATTTATGGTATGGGGTCCCAACAGGATCTATGCTGTCCTCCATGCTATTTAACTTCTCCATGAATACAGTGGGAGAGATAATCCAGGAATTGGCCAGCAATATGCAGGTGATATCTACCTCAGTTTTTCCTTGACAGTTGAGTCAAGTGGATCTGAGGGAGGTCTGAACAAGTTTCTGGAAATGAGATATATGACCATGAGAGATGGAACATGCTAAAATACATCTACCTCTGCCTCTTCCCATTAACCCAAGTGCTGCTCAGCCTTGTGGCATTTATGCTATGGGGTCCTGCAGATATCCATCTTCTCTCCCATGCTGTGGGATATCTACATGAAATCACTGGAAGATTATCCAGGGAATTGAAGGTGGGGTGCCACCAATATGTGGGCAACCCGCAGCTTTGTTTCACCTAAGCAACTGAATCAGACTGCTCTCACATGGACACACATGAAGCTGCCTTCTACTGAATCAGACCATCAGTCTATCAAAGTCAGCCGTGTCTGCTCAAACTGGCAGCAGCTCTCCAGGATCTCAGGTAGAGGTCTTTCACATCACCTATTACCACATCCTTTAAACTGGAGATACCAAGGATTGAACCTGGGGATTGAACCTGGGACATTCTGTATGCCGAACAGATGGATTTTTAAAAATTTCTTTTTATTAAGTTTCCAGAAAAGAAAAAAGAAAGAAAAGAAAAACAAGAAAAAACAAGAAAAAAAACACAAAGATAAAAACATACTAACAGATATGGAATCCGTACAGAGGTTCTACCCCTGAACCATGGCCTCTCCCCTCAATGTGTGTTTATGCTGTTTTTATGTCCTGACCTCTTCTTCTAGTGGTTTATTTGAATACTTCCATCTTTCTTTTAGTGGTTTGTTTTAATTACTTTATTTTGTGTTTTTAAGGTTCTGTTTTAATGGCTTTCTTTTGCTGTTCTACTTGTAAACCACCTTGAGGAGGTCTATGGAGAGCTGGCATATAAATTATCTAAATAAACCAAATCAATAAAATACAATAGGAAAATACTATATGTTTGATAGCTTAGATTCTGCCAAAAACTACTGCAGGCAGAACTTTTTCATCTCCCCCAACTCGCTGCAACCCAAAATGACCCCTGAAATGCTGCTCTTCCAGGATGGGGGACCACTAGGAACTATGTGTGGGAGGAGTCAGAGTTTTGCAATGGGAGGGGAAAATTAATAAAAATCACCCCCCCTTCTGCCCAAGGAAATGTTGAGCAGCATATAGCCCAGTGTATAATGATGTGACTGATGTTGTAAGCAGGGTCTATTATTAATTAACAAAGTTTGAGAGCCAGTTTGGTGTAGTGGTTAAGAGCACAGACTGTAATCTGGGAGAATCGGGTTTGATTCCACACTCCTCCACATGCAGCTGCTGGTGTAACCTTGGGTCAGTCATAAGTTCTATCAGAGCTGTTCTCTCAACAGCAGTTCTCGAAAGAGCTCTCTCAGCCCCACCTACCTCACAGGGTGTCTGTTGTGGGGAAGGGAAGGGAAAGCAGATTGTAAGCTGCTCTGAGACTCCTTTGGGTAGTGAAGGGTGGGGTATAAATCCAATTTCTTCTCTCTTCTTAAGGCCAAAAGGGTATTTTAAGCATACCCTGTGGCCTTCGGTGTTTCTTTTAATGTCACACATCTGCGCTATACCATAAAAATGGTTCTGAAATTCCCCCTCATCACCCCAAACATGATAACGCATGTAACATATGGTATAGCCAGTAGCTATACCAGTCAAATTGCTGGGTAACAGTGCATTCCCAAGCAGAGTTGCACCTTTGGGCTTGGATGTGATTCTGTTTAAAATTGCAATATTGGTCTGTTTCACTCTATGTAGTCCTCAAAACCATACACAATAAAGACATGTTCTCTTATGTGTCACAAGACTCCTGGTTGTTTTTTCTGTCATTTTAGAATTGCAAGTTCAAAGGTCTCTCAGATGCATGGAACTACTCCTA
This sequence comes from Lepidodactylus listeri, assembly GCA_029233225.1. Lineage (NCBI taxonomy): Eukaryota > Metazoa > Chordata > Lepidosauria > Squamata > Gekkonidae > Lepidodactylus > Lepidodactylus listeri. The sequence continues at coordinate 150,226,911 of JARCFY010000001.1, forward strand.
CCACTCTCAGGATCCGGGTCTTCATTCAATAAGAACCTCAGAAACATTCAAACATAGCCTATTACTCATAGGTCTTCCAATTCACACATGTATTTTAGTTTCCTATTGACTTCATTGGATGACTTCATTGGATGACAAGCTATTCACAAGTTAATCACCACATCCAGAACTTTTGTATGGTAAATACAATCATTTTCAATGGTTTGGCTGAATCACCAAGTGTTGGCTAATCATGTTAGGAGGAATCTATGAATTGACATATGTGTGTGTGTGTGTGTACCAACTACTGGTCTATAACAGGCTTATTAGATGGGAAGCGAGATGGTGAAGCCATCTTCTTTGTTCACTTAATATTTTGGATCTAATGTCTCACCTGAGAAGTCTTCTGGCATGTGCATAAATACACTCCAGGTGCAAATGTGGAACACTAAGCTTGTAAGTAAAGTCTGCCACTTTAAAAACTTGTTCACCATTCTCCCACTGTTGATGTGCACATTTTAAAAACAGAAAGGCAGTTCAAAATACACCTGTACCTGATTTCTAGATCAATTGTTGGTAGGGTTGCCCTGAAGCTATGGGGGTAAACCCTGGGGAGGCACCTCAGAGGGCTGTAATGCTACCCTCCAAAGCAGCATTTTCTCTGGGGGAATTAGTATCCATAGATCAGTTGTAATTCTAGGAGATCTAGCATGTTGGCAACCCTAAATTGGTAAAGCAGAAAGATAGAATTACAGTTGCATTTCAACCCTCCTGTGCTTTACAATACATGTCTGATTTCTAATAAAAGTAATATGTACTGGTGTTTAACAGAAGCAAAACCAAAACTCTGTCAGTGTAAGCGTAATCTATATGTACCTACACACACACACATATTTTAGTGCATTTAAAAGGAGTATATTTTGCCTATTGTGAATGTTTCACTAAAAAATATAAATTTTGTTAATTAAGAAGTATACTCATCAGCAGAAGAATCTTAGAGAATCTGAATCAGCAATCAACAAAAGAGTTGGGGAAAGAAAGAGAGAGTGGTAAGCGATTCAGGCCCACTCATGAGCAGGTGTGACTTCTTCATAAAGCAATTATGAGGAGGATCGCTACAATTATGCTGCTGGTAAATAACAAATTGCAACTGTCTTCAAATTAAAAAACGCATGTATTTTCTTCCTTTGATATTTAGATTAAAATAATGTACTTTGCTCAAATGCTGTACATTTATTACAGCTAATATTTAAAATAACGAGATAAGACCATTTTTGTAAGATTAATTCCTGCTCCCACCTTAGATTTTATTTTTTTATTTATTTATTTATTTATTTATTTGTGTTATTTATAGTCTGCCTTTCTCACAGGGACTCAAGGCAGATTACACAGAGTCAGTACAATTGACAAAATGGGACATTCAATAACCAATGCATTAGGATTTTAGAAGTCTGAAACCACCAGAAAGAACTGAATCATAGCATAAGTATTCACATGCCACATTTGGTGTAGTAGTTAAATGCACGGACTCTAATCTGGGAGAACCAGGTTTGATCCCCCACTCCTCCACTTGCACCTGCAGGATGATCTTGGGCAAGCTGTAGTTCTGGCACAGCTGTTCTTGAAAAAGGGCAGTTTCTGTCAGAGCTCTCTCAGCCCCACCTACCTCACAGGGTGTCTGTTGTGGGGAAGGGAAGGGAAAGGAGTTTGTAAGCTGCTCTGAGACTCCCTTGGGTAGTGAAGTGCGGGGTATAAATCCAATCTCTTCTTCTTCTTCAGAGCAGAAATTATATAAATAAGATCCTACTTACAATAAGCTATACATAGCAGTATAGAACACAGTCTCATCCAAGCAAATTTGTAAAACCATTTTTTACAGTGCAGCCCTATTACCTGCACAGAAAAGACCTCTTGAATAGTTCAGTTTGGCATAGTTGGTGGAAAGCCAGGGGAGCCTTCCTGTCCTCCTTGGGCAAACTGTTCCACAAGACAGGAACCACAATGGAGACCAATGTACAGTGCATTACAGTAATCTAGTCTAGATGTTACTGTGGTGTGGATCCAGGTGGCCAGATGAGCCGTATCAAGGTAAAGGGTCATCTTACAAGCAGGGGTCATTTCGTAGAAAAAGAGGTGCAGGAGCTCATTAGCATAACTCATTTGCATATACCACACCCCCTAACATACCGGAAGTGTGTCAGAAGGCAACACCCACCCCTCAGGCTCCACTCCACAGGTGAGTGAAACTGACCTGCTCTTCCTCCATTCCCTTCCCCATCCAAGACTTTGTGCAATAAAAATAAACATAAAGAACACACCCTCATTCTCTTCCTGCTCCCTTGAAACCACCAGGTTTCAAGTAGACTTGAGACACCCAGGACATCCCTTTCCCTTCCCCTCCCCACAACAAGACACCCTGTGAGGTAGGTGGGGCTGAGAGAGGTCTTTTGAGAACTGCTCATGAGAGAACAGCTCTGAGAGGACTTGTGACTGGCCCAAGGTCACACCAGCAGCTGCATGTGGAGGAGTGGGGAATCAAACCAGGTTCTCCCAGATTAGAGTCCAACTCCTGACCACTACACCAAACTGATGGGGTGGAAGCTGCTGAAGGGTTGGTGAAATTTCTCCAGTACTTATGTGCCATGTGCCCAGATAAAAAATTGTATACTTAGAAAATTTATATGCCACCTTGAGCAAGTCTCTGGAAAAGCAGCGTACAGTCATAAAACGAACAATGAAAAAATTATCAATATTAAAACAAAACATTAAAAACAATAAAGACCCTAGCAGGGCTTTCCCCGGGGTGCTGCCCTTCTGCACTGCTCGGGGAAGCCGAGGAGGGGGCGGGGCTTGGTCATGTTCCCGCCTCCTGGGCTCCTCACTCCCGGAGCTGCGCTCCTGTGCGCTCCCGCTCCAACAGACCCCTGCTTACAAGGTAGGCTGAGTTGGTAGAAAGTCTTCTTTGCAGCTGCATTAACTTGCTTCTCTAGTAATAAAGCTGGACCCAGTATGACCCCAAGAATTTTAACTAAGGGTGCGATCACACGGATGTTTATTGCGTGTTCCCCATCGCAATTAAAGGGGCTGACTAGACGGGCCGCATCTGTCTCCCGTCTTGAAGCCGCCCCCCCCCCGCACTCGAGCCCGCTTTTCCAACCACCAGGAAAAACAAGTACCTATCGCGCTTGAAAGAGCAGCGCGGGAGAACCCGGGTTTAAATGCCCGTGTGATCGCACCCTGAGTCTGCAAGGTTCAGTTGAACTCCATCAAAAGTGGGGAGAACAATGTCCTTCAAGACCTCCTCTTTCCCAACCAGCATTACCTTTGTCCTTAGTATCTAGCAGTATGTAGAGGAGAAGAGCCATTCAATTCATCTTTAGTCCACTGCCAGAGTCCCTTTAAAATGTGTCAGCTCTGTGATGATTTCAAAGGAGTAGCCATGTTTGTCTATAGTAGCAAAATAAAACAAAAGTCCAGTGGCACCTTAAAAACTAACCACATTTTTTTCAGTATAAGCTTTCATGAGTCACAGCTCACTTTTTCAGAGAGATATGTGAAGGGAAAATTGTACTGGGAATTCTCATGGGGAAGATTATGGGACGGGGAAGCCACAGTTTAGCGTGAATTACACAGGAGTCCTTCAAGCGTAAATGCTTAATGTATATTGAGAGGATGTAGAAAGGTTAGGTGTGAATCCCATCATAAATCAACAGACTTAGTTATTACTAATATCAGCTAGTTGTGAGAGAGGTCAGAAGTTCAAACAGATAAGCAAATCGTTTAAGTGAGAAATTAATTGATATTGGTACCAGATTATAGTCTAATAAAACATGTTAAGAACAGCCAATTAAAATCTCTAATGTGGTTCTTGTAGAACTATTGGATAGTATAGTGAGTATGGAAATTCAAGTTTCTATTTCAACCAAGATGACATGTAGTGTTTAATTTTTTTATGAACTCTAATTGAGTACTTTCATGTTGTATATTCCCTTTGATTATTTTTTTTTGTACAACAGTGATGTTCAGGTTTGGAATAGTATGTCCAAAAAGATTAAAATGCTTCCCTAGTGGTTTCTGAATGTTGTAATTTTTATATCCATTTTATGTTCATTGAATCACTTTTGCAGAAACTGATACATTTGTCCAATACAGACAGTATAATATCTATAAATATAGGAATATCTTTAGGTTCACATATATGCAACCTTGAATAAGTTGAACAAGATAAGAGTGCTGTGAAGAATTTTCAAGACCAGTCTCTGATAACAGAAACTCTCTGTTACATGGAAGCTAAGAGGATCATATAGAAGCCAGTAGGGTTGCCAGCCACAGCTCTAAGCAGTGGCAGGAGAAAAATTATTTTAAAATGGCCATTAGGTCAATGGTGTGATGTCACTTCCAGAAAAAAACTGGAAGTGATGTCACACATCTCTAGGAATTGTCAGAACCATAGGGTTTTTGGCAATTCCTAGAGGGGATGATTGTTACTTCTAGGTTTTCCCCATAAGTGCATTAGTGCTCTCACCATTGTTGATGTCCATTCCCATGTCCTCATCCTAGTCTCTTATTCATTGCCAGGCAAAGTCTCTTATTACTAGAGAAACTAATAAATCTTAGTTTTCAGTTTAGAACATATAAGTACCTTTTGAGAATGCTGTTTCCCCCCATTCTCCCCATCCCTTCATCGTATACTTTGACATGAACTTCACCTTGAACAACACACTCAGAACTTTTGTGGGAAGAGGAGGGGTGGATGGGCTGTTGGCCTTTTCAATTTATTTACAGAGAGAGGAGAAGGCAGTCAAGCAAGGTAGACAGCAGTGTCTTTAAAATATTTCCCCAAAGGTTCTTTCTGTATCTTTATGCACCTTTATGTAGACCCAATCAGACATTTTCTTAGACTGGAAATGTCATTTATGTTAACATCTGTGTATCCAAAAGTAGCCGCACCTATAATCCTCCAAGTGCTCAGTAAGCACAACCCACATTCATTTCAGGCAGGCCTCTTGCGGTTTCAGTGCTTTGAGGATCTGAGCTGCCTATTTCAGCATAGCTACACCAGGGGACAAAACATGGGTTCTTTTAGAACCTTATATAAACAGAGATTTGTCTATTCTAATAAGCTTTGAAAAGCTGAAAATCCAAGCTCAAGAAAAATTATTAGCTGGCCAGAAGTTCCCTGAGGGCATCTGTAGAATGAAAACATTTTAGATCAGCATTCCAAATACCAAGCCAGCCTCCCATGAAGAATATTTTGATTTAACTGGTTCATACAAAGAAGTAATCCTGGGGACTTGCATTTTGTCATTTTGCTGTGCAAACAAAGCAGAATAGGGTATGGTTCTTCATAGCAGAGGTGAAGAAAAAAATTCAGTGTTCTGTACTAAAAAGATGCTCAAATGTCTTGTGTTTCTGTGCTTGTTCTTTCATTTAATGGATTCCTGACAACTCCAAAAGATATGTCAGAATTATATGGAGAATAGGCCAGTCAATGGCTTCTAAATATGGTGATTTCATGTTCAGAACCAATAGACCACTAAGTGAATACCTGATGCCAAGGAAAAACAAAATGGGAGGAATGTTGCCTTCCAGCCAAGGTTGTGGGTTTCATGGAAACTTCTGGCTGTCCACCAAAAAAGATGCCCCCAGGAAAGGGCTTTTGGGGAAAATGTCAAGCACAGGTTCAAAAGTGTATACAATGACCCGCTGCAAGCTACACACACCAAACGCATAGGTTGGAGAATTCCGCCCCCCTCCAGTTGCTTTGAAGTTTGGTAAACATTTTGATTGAGTGGAGACAGTCTATCTGGAAATGTATCCATTCACAAACTACCACAAACCGCTTGAAAGTTTGTGGAAAGTTTGTGCTGGTTGACCCATCACGAATTTCAGTTCACAAACCACGAACCAGCCAAAATTCATCACAAACAGGAGTGTAAGGGCAATATTACATTTTTCTGCAACTTCCCCATTGCCATCTTGCAGCCTCCTCACACAGAAGTTGAATGGAACTGTTCCCTGGAGAATATAAGGGTAGGACATTGAAACAACACATACATTTTTTGAGAAAACATTTCCAGGATATGGACACAAGAGTACCTTCTTCAGACATTCTTCTATACATTAACTATATATACAGAGAAGGAAGTGGAATGATAACCCCTAGCCCTGCCCTGACATATCTACATGTGAAGGTAAATATCTTCAGAGAGCCCAGTATTTGAAACAAATGTACATGCATAGATGTTCTAAATAAATGTATATTGTACACCACTAGCCAAAACACATTTGGCATTTCAGTGCCCATCCCAAGGACACATGCTCTCTGCAAAAGTACTTTTAAGACTTCTCACTAATTTACACCACAATAATAAGCTCAGTTGGTAACATGCACACCTAGAAATTATGCATCTATTATCTAATGAAAAACCTTCCTTTGCACAAAACACAAGGATGGTAGTTACCAATGTTCATTCATTATCTATCAAGGTAGGTTGAGATTGTCAACCCTGATTATGCTGAATTGAGCTCTGTTGATATTAGTAGAACTTACTCCAGTTGTGAAGTAATAGCCTAAGAATGTTTTAGCTTCCTGGCCCAATAAATCCTTTCTGCAGCTTTCCTTCAATAGAGCTGAAACAAAAAATATCATTTTCCTTTGTTTTTCTTCTTTGTTAACCACTAGATGGTACTAGCTGGCTGATTGCTTTTTCTCCCCCTTTGTTTACTGTCTTTCAGCACTAGCTCAAGACAACTAAAATTTTTGCTTCTTTTAAAAAACAAAGAATATATTGTTCTAGCGCTTCACTGGTAATAACCTTATACACATAATCCCCTCCTCATTGTTTATTGGCATACCTGTCTTAAAATACTAGGGACTGATAGAATATGCAGTGCAATCCTATGCAGAGTTACTCAAGTCCAAGTCCATTTTAATCAATACACTTAGGCTGAAATTGGCTTGCAGGCTGTGATGGATTATATTTAAAATGCTGTTTCCTAATGCAGCAAAATCAGAGCAGGGAGGTGAATAGTTAACCCTGCTCTACTCTAGGCTGCTCCTTTTCTCTGATTGGTCAGCACCAACTGAGGGAAGTATAAAATCAGTTGTGTGCTGAGGGGAGAGTGAATTTGTTTTGAGTTCAGCGGCAGTTACTGTTCAGTAAAGGTAAAGTTCAGCTAAAGGAGTAGATGTCTGAAGAGGCTGACTAAAAAGTCGGTCAGACAGGTTTACCTTTTGAATAAAGGGAGAGACTCCTGGTCATAGCTGTGTTAAATATAACCTGAGAAAGAATTCAGAGTCTAGCATCAGCTAAAGCTGAAGTTTTCACACAAACACCAAGAACTGAGGTTTGAGATTCTGGCAATGAGTGACTGGGTAGCAAGCTGAAGCTCCAAATCATACCAAAAGGAATAGGATTGTATTTTCAGGGAAGAAATATAGGTCCTGTCCAGTTATACAGGAAATTGGCACTGAGGCAGTCCTTGGTCTGTTGTGGAAGGAAACGATTATACACTACTCAGGGAAAGAAGACACACTGTGATATCAGAAAAGAGGAACGAATTTGATACACAAAAAGAGTGCCCTTTCCAGAAAACCTAAACAGTTAATAGGAAACTATATGCAGAAACATTGTAACTGAAACTTAAGTACTCTGTCAACTATCTCTCACTGATAAGAACCAAGAATTTGTAAAAATAAGCTGCTACAAAACCATCTTGTCTGTCAACTGAAAAATATACTGCTTTACGAACAATGTTTACCTCAGCCTTTCCAGTTCCTGACTACCCCATACCATCCCTGCTTATTAAATAAAATCTTCATTATTGTTCACTGTTACAGAGTCTCCTCCAGTGCCATTTCAAGGAATCTAAAAAGAGGGCTCTGTATTCTCCTGACAAGTTCCTGGGCTGGGCAAAAGTCAAATTAGATTCTGTCAAAGGGTAGGACATTCAGATTTGTAAAGCCACAAATATTATCGTGCTATTGGAGGTGATCTCAGTACCTGAAGGGAACTAAGAAATTTGGCGGGGAAAATCCTCAGAGTGGGGAGAGTAACAGCGTTTATGCGTGTACAAAGTATGCATGTGTAGGTTCCACCCCTGTAATAGGATACACTGCTTTTTTGAATGTTCATAGTCATGGAGAGAAAGCTGAACATGCATACATTTCCTACTCACAAAAACTCCAGGCTCCTGAGGCAACGATCACATGCAGGGGGAAAGGGCAGCACACTCATGCCTGCTCCCCCATACACATGTTGATTTTAACATATGTAATGTTGTCTTGACCTGGATGGCCTACTCTAGCCTGATCTTGTCTGATCTCAGACGGTTTGCAGAGTGCTCCTGGTTAATGTTTGAATGGGAGACCACCAAGCAATACAAGAAACGCTAAGTGGTGACAGACAATGGCAAGCCAACTCTGAATGTCTTTTGCCTTGAAAATTCTACAGGGACTCCAGAAGTCAGCTGTGACTTTCCACCACAGTGTTGCCTACCGACAGAGGGCTACTTAATATTGAGAAGGAATAGACCGAGTTGGCAAGTCACAATCCAAAAAACCTGCTTCGGGGGGAGGGCAGGGTATAAATTAAATAAATAAATAGTGCCGCTGTGGTCTTTGTCACATTGTAGGTCAGACTAGCCACTGTTTTGCCCCACCCTTTTGGTCACTGCCACCACTTCAGGTAAAATCCAGCTCCCCCATCATAGTTGCCCGAAGCCAACCTCACAAGAGGATCATTCAGCAGCATGCCAAGGAACCAAGCAGGTGGGTAAGGACTTGTGCAGACTCTCTCAAGTTAAACAAGACTTTATTTCCCCAAGACACAAACTCAAGGGAATTGCAAAGGTGAGAATCTAGGCACACTAAGGAAAATAAACAAAATTATAGGTTCTAAGTAAAGTACTCACAATCTATGTTGCGTATGATCTGGGTAGAAGCTGGATGCCTGCTCTGGTGCATCCGTGTCTTCCTTTTGTGTCATTCTCCCGTCATCCTTCATGGCAAAACACACAGTTCTTGGAGTTCCCAATCAAGAAGAAGCCCAGAAGGAAGCCCAGAACGAAACCCTGAACAAAGGAATAGCTCTCCTTTCCAGCCCCCTGTCCCACTTGTGCTCTAAGGTCTTCAGCCAAGCTGGGTGCTATGCTTTGTATCTCCAACCTGTAGGGTTGCCAAGTTTGGGTTGGAAAATACCTGCAGTCTTTGGAAGTGGAGCTGGGAGAGGGTGGGGTTTGGGGAGGAGAGGGGCCTCAATATGGTACCATGCCATAGAGCCCATCCTTAAAAGCAGCCATTTTCTCCAGGGGAACTGATATCTGTCAGCTGGAGATCAGTTGTAAAATCAGGGGATCCCCAGGCCCCACCTGGAGGCTGGCAACTCTACCAGCCTGCCAAACCTGCACCCTCAAATCAGGAGGTGTTAACACCTCAAAGGGCTGGCGTGTTATCTCTCCCAGCTGGAAATGATTTCCTGTTCCAGTTAAGAGCATATTTTCTTCTTAGCCATGAAGACTCCTGGATTTCCTTCTATCATCATAGCTGTCAAGGCATCTCTGCCCCCACCCCCCGCCTCTCATCTCACTACAAATGCCCTGCCTAGTGATGAGTAGACATAACCTATTTTGTCACTGCTTCTCACTCTTGCTTTTGTAGATTCATTTATACTGCATTTTGAGTGTATATATCATTTAGATGTATGTACGATATACTCTGCTTAAATGTATTTATTTATTATTTTGCAAGCATTACATCTCCTTCTGCTCTCAGTTTATTTTTTCAGTTATCAAATAAACTTGGGATGCACTATTAGTGCATGAGAATTTCTTTTCCTGAAGTTCAATATTTACTTTTATAATAGATTAGAATTTGACATTGTTTTTCTGCATGAAATTAATCTGAGTTGATATAAAATGGCCGATCTGCTTAGTCCGTATTGAGCCAGACCCAAGCCACAGAGTTTAAAGCACTAAAGCACTGGACTTAAGCCAAGGTTTTAATTCTTGATACATTAAATTTATTTTTCTTTTCTCTTTTTAGTCCATTCATATTTTGTTCTTTCTTGTAGGAGCTTTAAGGGTGGGGGCATGGTAGGCATGTCATCCGTGTCATGACATCACTTCTAGGAAAATGAAGAAATGATGTGTAGCTGAGCTCTAGGAACTGCAGAAAGCTCTATGATAAAACTATAGTTTCCTGCAATTCTTATAGCTACCCAACTTCTCTTCTGGGTTTTGCCCAGAAGTGATGTGGCAGTGCACATTGACACCAACTTTCTTTCCTCTTACTACCAATCAGAGTGGCAGTGAGGGCTGATGGTGAGATGCCTCCCACCATAGTGGAAGGCCTGACAGCCCTAGATGGAAGTCATTCAGATCTAGATGGAAGTCAGTTGGATCTGATACATCGTCTACCGAGTTTATTTTGTCCTTGGTTTCCTCGCATAGCCAAGAGTCACTTCTAAGCATTATCCCCCTCTTCCATACCTGAGTCAACCATATGTGAGTTTATTCAGCCTGAGGCTTTATATGTTCTACTTTCCAGGTGTTTATTTTGTGTCTCAGTAATACATTAAAACTTGAGACTTTTATGTTATAAGCTAATTTTCCCCCCAGATACTGTGTTTCTCCGAAAGAATTTTACATAATTCTCCAGTCTTATCTATATAAAACACAATTTCATATGCAGGCCTGCAGAGTGAAGAGCAAGTTTGTTCCTGGTGCTGCCAAGAATACAGATTTGTTCAAAAGGAAGAGTTTTTTTTGTTTTTGTTTTTTAATGGTCTTCATTGGCTTAAAATACAAAAGTGCTGTTTTCAATATTGTGATGAGATGTGCTGTCTTTCTTGTCTATAATGGCAAGCAGTGCACAGAGAAAAGGGGGGGCTTCAACACAATTGACGCAAGGCAACCCATTGTTTTGCCCACTGGCACCTGAAGCAATGGTGGGAGGAAACGGTGGGAGACTGGGGTGCTGTGGTTTTACCACAGAGTTTTTGTAAATCCTAGTGCATCCAGGGCCTGTCCCCTGCTTGCTCATGGGTGGTTGCCAGATGTGACCGGGCAACCCGACTTGAAAGCATAGAGGCCTGAGTGACATTTTTCTAAACAGGACCCCTCTTGGCTCACTGCAGAGAAGCAATTTTAAGGAACTGTAACTTTTATCTGTTTTCTGTCTTTGAAGGTGTGAGGAAAAAATAGGGAGTTCTCTGGCATTGAAGGTGAAGCTAGTTTATTTTTGTCACCATTTTTTTCTAATGAATAGGACAACAGAAGAAGAAGAAGAAGAGTTGGTTTTATACCCCACTTTCCTCTACCCTGAGAAGTCATAAAGCAGCTTACAATCGCCATCCCTTACTCTCCCCACAGTAATCCCCTTGTGAGATAGGTGGGGCTGAGAGAGTTCAGAGAGAACTGTGACTGGCCCAAGGAGGAATGGGGAATCAAACCATGTTTTCCAGATTAGAGTTCTCTGCTTTTAACCACTGCACCACACTGGCTTTTCCTCCTCTGTCAAGAAACTGGCTTTGCTTAGCAGTTTCTTGACTTTTCAAAACTTTGGTTCAGGCATTTGGGCCTTGTAAAAGTTACAGAAGTCCCCTCTCTGTCATAAAGTGGGATTGTTTATTGTACTTCGTACCTTTTGCTTATACTTTTGGGTCATCCTTTTGACCAGGTTGAGACTTGTGTGGCCGGAATACCTCTTCTTGGATTTTGGACTCTGAAACTTTACCTGGATTCGGCATCTTAGTCTGGGCAGGTAACATCTTGGTCACGAGACCAAAGCGTGTATAAGTTATAGCTATTTAGATTTTATTACTTTCTCTCCTTGTTTTGTACTGCTCTTGCATATTCTTGCACTTTCTTTTAATAATAAATCTTATTAATTACACTTCTGTCATGTTATTTGGGTTTGGGGGCTTAAATCTAAATCCAGTACCTTGGCCTATATGGGCTACCAAAGTAGTTGTTTTTGGAACTTGACTTGCAAGTGTCCCTGCCTTCATGATTACTACCCAATACAGCTGGAGGAGACTCTGTCCCTTGGTCTCTTAGCTAAAGGGTTAGCCAGAGGGGCTGGTGGTGGCTTGTTACCCTAAGGAGTGAGGATTCACTCCCCATTCTTGTGTGTTTTGCTCTTGCCTAACCTGTCACTACCCCTTAACATCCTCCCTTCACCAAACCATCCTTTTACTCTTATTTTTTCTGCATTCAGTTCAGGAAGCACCTTTCACTACCTCCTCTTTAACTCTCGTCAAAAGAATAGAGGGAACAAATCTGATCTGAATCCTTGCATGCAGCTGTTTCCCAAAGGATTCCCATGTTGCATCAGAAAAGATATATTTGAGAGTATATTGTGCTGGGCAAAAAAACTAACAGCTTTCTTTCTTGCTCAGTAAATATCTTGACAGTCACAGGATATAAAATTGGCACAGTTTTCATTTCCATACAAGGAATGCTGGGGAGGGGCTGTGGCTCAGTAGTAGAGCATCTGCTTTGTGTGCAGAAACCCCCAGCATCTCCAGTGGAAAGGACCAGGTAAAAGGTGATGTGAAAAGCCTCTGCCCTGAGACCTCGGAGAGCCACTGCTAGTCTGAGTAGACAATACTGACATTGATTCAGTATAAGGCAGTTTCTTGTGTTCTTATGCGTTCAATGACTGCCCAAATTCCCTCATCTATAGCACTGTTGAAGGTACTGCAGCCTTGATCAACTTTGTATCTAAAAAAGAAGGCTCTGTTTATGTGCATTCTTTGTTGTAGTCAGTCTATGTAACCTGCACAGCTTTCCCTATGTTAGCCTGACTGCTCTTTTATATTATTAATATTTTGGGGAATATTAGCTCTTATCAATACGCAGCAGGCTTGCGGGATCTTAACCAACGTATACAGAGGCTGCGCTAACCGATACTTCTGAGGAACTGACACAGACTCAATTAAAAGGTTAAAGATTGTTTGTTTACTAAAATATAATAAAAAGTTGTACAAGACAATGCTGTGCTGTCATTCATACATACATACAGTACTAGGAAATTAGATAGAAGTTACAGAGACATGTGTATAAGCAGGTAATTGATGGTTTCTGTCGAGGGTGATATTTACCTCCATAGAAGCAGTAGAATCCGGTTGGAAAAACGAGGATGAGAAGTCCTTGGGGAAGAAGATAAGGGATCGTGGCTCTGAACCGGCAGAAGACCACGTGGCGGACCCCAGTGGTGCACCCAGGGATCCGCGAGGGAGGGAAGGAACCAGGGCAGGAACTCTCACAAGGGGGAGAGCGAGAGAGCGCAGGGAAGAGAGTGAGAGTGAGAGAGCGTATGTCTCTTGGGAAGTAACTTTTATTGGGAGGTGGTACCTGGGAGGATGGTACCTGGGAGGATATGATGCCATCCCTAGAAAACCTATAGAAGGTCTGTTTGTTATCTCTAGCCACTAAGGGGGTGCTAAAGGAGTGGTCAATATTCAAATCTATCTGATGGTCAGGGCAGGATGTCACTGCCAGCGGGATCTGGCGCCGATCTTCTGGATCACAGGAACGCTGGCCATGGGAACCGATCTTCAGGAAGTATCCCAGTGTCTTCGCACCCAGATGTGAAGTCCTTTGATGTAACAAATGGAGATGAAGGCTGGCAGGAGGGGGCTCCAAGCAGGCATATGTGCATGGAGTGTATGTCTGTGTGGAGCTTCAGATGTAAGTCTGTAACCTTATGGCTTTGTGTGAGAGAGAGTCTTTGTTCTCTGTGTTCATCCTTCCGCCTGGAGGTGGTAACCTCAGAAAATGGTGTTTTGACCCTATAGTGTAGGTGTCTATTCCCATCTTCCCACTGGTTACCTAGTGTGCTCTCATGTCCCACATAACTGATAGCATAGTCCATTTATTACCCCTATAAATCAGAAAAGTCCATAAGAATGCTGCACAGTCTTATACCTACTCTGATGACCTCAAATTGATTCTCCTGATTATCCCATCTCTTCTATCCATTCTTCACTGGTGCTTGCACATGCAACCACCTGGCAGAGCACATAACTTCTCCCTGGCACCATTTCAGTTTGGGAAAATGGCACAGAGGGGGACCCAGGTGCCCTCCTCCACCCGCACCATGGTCCTGCCAAGACCAGAGGCAATGCAGCAATTTTAGAAGATAGTTTCAGAGGGGAGCCATGTTGGTCTGCAGTAGAACAATTACTGGACTTTCAAAGGGAATTCAAAGGGCTGCCAATCTGCATGGACAACAAATGACAGACATCATATCTAGTTCAGCCCTAAGGCTCCCTTTGCAGAAATATGTCAACAAATATGGAAAACAAAACAATGACCCATAGATTATAGATGCTCAATCTGCATTCCAGATCTGAAAAAAGACATCAAAGACTGCAGCAAGTATCAGACGGTTGCATTAATGTATCATGCAAGTAAAGTGATGCTCAAAATCTTACAATAAAGACTGTTACCATATATGGAACAAGAAATTCCAGATATCCAAATTGGATTTAGAAAAGAAAGATGCACTAGAGATCATATTGCAAGTTTAGGTTGGTTACTGGAGCATACAAGAATCTCAGAAGAAAAGTAGCTTGTGATCCATAGATTACTGCAAAGCTTTTGACTGTGCAGATCATTAAAAAGTTATGATGATTTTCAAAGAAATGGGTGTGCCACAATATCTGATTGTTTTGTTACCCAACCTGTACTCCAGGCAAGAGGTTACTCTTAAAACAAAGTGGAGAGACAGAATGGTTTCTAATTGGCAAAGGTGTCTCCCTTTCTCTTTAGTCTATATGCAGAACACATGATAAGGAAAGCTAGATTATATTTAGATGAAGGTGAAGTGAAAACTGATGGAAGGAACATTAATATGGGGGCACATTCAGCCTGGGCTGAAGACATTGCACTGGCTGCCAATAGAATACCGAATTCACTT